>CM044321.1:39167500-40367500 GCA_024291935.2 Okapia johnstoni
GGTCATTTTGATGAGACAGATTGGAAGATAATAAAAATACATATTTAATTGCAAAGGGATAGCAGATCTAGATAGGAAGCACACATGATTAGCCATAACTCCTCCAAAGAAGTTATTGAAATAACCCAGAGTGGAAAAAAAAAAATAAAGCTCTCAGAAGACAAGGTCAGATTTTCTTGTCACGAATTTTTCTCCCAAATACAAAATTAGAGATAGTGCCTCTCCCTTATTTGGTTTTCTTACATTCACTAAAAAGCTTTATTTTCAGAGTAATACTAGTTTTCCTAAAATTTTGCATGCAAACATCAACTAAATCTTGAGAAAATTTTAAAGTATTGTTGATTAAATGTGAATGTGCATTGATATTGCAACAAAATTGTTCTGTTTCAGAAAAATGATAAATGATCCCTATCTCATAAAATTATCACAAAATTATATTTTTGATGATAAGTATGGCAACATTATATGCATTGAATAGTTGGGACATATGGTCAACTACCAGTAAAATAGTGAAATACTAAATAACTGTAACTTGTCTTCTATCCTCAGAAAATTATAATCTCTGCTTGGCAATAGGCATAACAGAAAATACTGCAGGAAATCTCAGACAAATTTATATAGATGTTATAAAATTCGCATTATATACATTATTTTAAGAGAGAAATCTATCTTTCAAAGACCTTATTAATGAAGTAATTTCTCTGGATTTTCAATGTGCATTCAGTATAAACATACATTGAGATTGGAATGAGTAATCCTATGCATTATCCCAAGAGGGCAAGATTTCTCTCCACAATACTCCATTATACAAGCCATTTTCAATAATGAAGTAATGGCATTTTCAACAGTCCCCTTAGGAAATTCTTTCAAAATATAACATTATGCTTCTCATTTTAGAAGAGCTTTTCTTTATGTACAACTAAATTTAAGCAATGGATTTCACCATGCTATTCTACATGTAACCTAATGTGGCATATTAGCCTCTTTTAAAATCACACTTTCCCCTAAAATTTGTGAAAAGTAATTTCATCCCTCAATAGTTGTAAGCCATATATTTATTGAGTCTAAGCTACTTTTAGAATTTTAATACAATCCCTAATCAACTTTTTTCCTAAATACCCTCCCATTTACCTAAACATACCTGTAACAAAGGGCGAAATCCAGCATATTTATCTGCATCTCATTGGAACTCTGCTACAGAATAATTGTTAATAAGTTACTTTGGTATCTTCAGGCTTTGGAGAATTGTTCTGTTACATATCCTGTGAATCTAGACTTCAGAAAACATCTAAAGAGCTCAGTGAGAGGAATTATGAATTTTATGACATGATTAAGCAGTTCAGTGGGATACAGGTAGCAATCTAATTATGTTTCATTTTGGGGCATTCCACTTGCATTGACTCAAAGTAAGGTGCCACATAAGTGCAGTGATTTTGCACTTATTAATACCATTCATACATTCCAAATATTATCTTGGTGACATTTTAAGCTGTGTACTCTTAGCAATGTTTCTTATGTAAATCTATTTGATTATTAACTATCTTCGGATTTAAATGACATGTCACACACTGTTTTACATATACTTTTATGTTGGTTCACTGATTTGGGGTTCAGAAGAAATTTCATGTATTCTTTTCTTTCAAAATCTTTCTAGTAATTATCTACAGTATGCCAGGCCATTGTAAAGGTGTTGAGGACAGAGTTCCCTAAAAGCAAATTACCTGGCTTTGTGGGGCTTCCATTCTAGTGTTAGAGCTAGGATGTGAACAAATAAATACATGGTGACAGGTAATAAGTAGTGTTTTTCAGAAAAAATGCAGTTGGGTAAAGGAATAGAGGCTGAATGAGTAAAATATATTATTTTTCATAAGGTGATCAGAAAATGCCTCTATGAAAAATCAAATTTGACTAAACATCTAAATGAAGTGAGGCCAATAAGAAGAATAGTCCAGACACAAATAATAGCAAATCTGAAGGCCTTGAGACCTCATTAGTCTTGATGTATTTCAGGCACAGCAAGAGAGTTAGTATTGCTGAGTAGAGGGAGTAAGGTGGAGTTGAGGAGAGAAAGTGGCAGAGGGATTGCTGATATGTATCAGAGAATTGGGCAGGAGCCAAATAGTATGGGACTCTGAGCCATGGAAAGGAGTATGGCTTTTATTCTGATGTCCTTGAAGCCAAAGTGTTCTGCATTAAATACTGTGTTAGGCTGAATAACCCCCAAATAGATCCACATCCTCATCCCCAAACATGCAACTGTGCCTAACTTACATCAAAAAAGAGACTTTGAATATGTGATTAAATTAATGATTTTGAGATGTGATTATCCTGGATTAGCTACATAGGCAGGGTGTAATCTTAATGGTCCTTAAAAGAGAGGTGCAGGAGGAGTTAGAGAAGGTAATGTTATAACAGAAATGGATATTGGAGTATGTGCTTTGAATGTGGAGAAGGACCCAGAAACCAATAAATATAGACAACATCTAGAAGCTGAAGAAAGGAAGGAGATGGATTTTTCCCTCAGAGTTTCCAGGATGAAGCAGCCTGGTTGACACCTTGACTTCAGTCCAGTGAAATGTATTTTCAGAATTTTGACCTCCAAAACTATAAAATAATGTTATTTTAAGTCACAAAGTTTGTGGTAATTTGTTGTAGCAGCAATATAAAACTAATAAGCATATATTACCTATTTACTAATAACTATATATACATGGCTCTAATTAAGGATCAGAGCATAGAATGTCACAGAGTGAAATAAGAGAATCCAGCTAGGAAATAATAGTGACTTGGGGTGGTGAGTTTTTAGGGAGGGAGGTAAGCTGAAGAACTTGCTGATTGACTGTGTGTATCTTGAATAAGAGATAGACATTATATTAGTAGTTTATTTATGAGTTACAAATCACCACCACTTAGTTATAGCAACAAAAATTTATTATCTCAGTTTCCAGCCATTTATTATCTCAAGAGTCCAAGTGGGCTTCCCATAGATAGGGTCTCACAAGGCCAAAATCAAGTTATCAACTGTACTCAACTATTCTCTTGAGGCTCTGAGAAAGAATCCGATTTTCTAACTCACACAGACTGTTGGCAGAATCCTGTTCCTATTGTGGTAGGACTGAGAGCCCTGTTGTCCTGATGACTGCCCAGCTAGGGTTTCTCTCAGCAATTGAAAGCTGCTCTCCAATCCTTTTCATGTGGCCCTTTCCACCTTCAAACATACCAGTGACATAATGAGTCTTTCTTGTGCTTTGAATCTGAGTTTCTTTCTGCTAATAGCTAAAGAAATCTCCCTGATTTTCAAGAGTTCAGGTGATTATTTTAGGCCCAAATATAGTTTAGTTTCTTAACTAAAAATCAACTTTATTTGTTGATGAGGGTCCTTATTATATCTGCAAATCCCCTTTTGCCATTGTCTTAGTACAAGCTGCTTTAACAGAATATCATAGACTGGCTTTAACAAGGAACATTTATTTATCACAATTTAGAAGGCTGCGAGGACTAAGATTAAGGTACAGGCAAAATTGGTGTCTGAGGAGATCCCCCTTCCTAGTTGGCAAACAGCGCCTTTCTTGCTGTACATGGCAGAGAGAGAGAGAGAGTAAACGGTCTAGTTCTGTGGTCTCTTTTTATAAGGGCACTAATCTGACCACAAGGACTTCACCCTCATGACTCCATCTAAACCTGATCCTTTCCCAAAGATCCCACCTCCAAATACCATCACACTGGTTTCAACATATGAATTTGCCAGACAGAAACCTTCAGTATGTAGCAACCATATAATTTAACATTACCACTTGTGTGATATCGTATGTTTCTTGTCCCAGGAATTAGGTTGGAGAAACAGATTTCTGTCTATCAGGTGCAAGTCTGACTCCTTTTTTGTTTGTTTGTTTCTGAATGGAGCAAGCAGGTGATTGATGTGCCATACACAAGAATGGTAATTTCAGGAAGAGTAGCATGTTTGGGAAAAAAAAAGAATTACATTAGTTGGAAATGCCAATTAGAAATATAAATGATGCTGAGGAGCCATGAGTCAGATACGTTGATATTGCCACAGGAGAACGATAATGGGGCTGAAAATGTAAGCTGGGGAATCACTAACATATATATATATATGATTTGTTAGACTCCATAATGATGTAATTTCACTCAGAAGAGTTGATAAAGAACACTGAGCAGGATCTGGAAAAAGCTGCGGTGTCATCAAATGGAACTGAAACACAGGCTAGCGATGGCCTGGAGAAATCAGGAAAGGATAACAGCACCAGGGTACTTGTTAGAACAAAAGTTCAAAGCTTCACCTTAAATGTATAAAATGAAAATTACTGGTTGTGGTCATGCAATTTATATGATAAGCCCTCCAGCTAACTCTGATTCAAGCACATATTTGAGAACTTCAAATTGTTTAGAACACTGGGAAAGTATCCCATGGAGATAGGTAAGTACTCAATGCTTGCATCTTCAAGAGAGGACCTTGAAATGAAGCAATAGCATTTGAGAGATCCTTAGAAATGAAGGAACTTAGGACCCCAGATTTACTGAATCTGATTCTGCATTCTAACATTCTCTCCAGGTGGTTCATGTGCACATTAACATTTGAGAAGTACTGATCTACATCTAGTAATTCAAAGTTATGGTAAAATCTATGTGTAAACACACACACCCACACACACATCCCTACAGATCACATGGGATAGCTTATTCTATTTTTTAAAAAAGAAAATCTTTCAGACAGTTTTTAAAATTATAAAGTTTGTGAAGCCTTTAAATGTTTAACAATTTACCAAAATGTTTTTCACAAATTTCCCATTGTTTAAAATAACCAAGGACAAGTGTCTACACACTTTGGAGACCAGGAGATGTAGAATGTCTCCCCAGAGACTCAGGAGGGAACAAGGATGCATTTAAAGGTCCCAGGTTAAAATTATCAGAGAACTGTGGAAATAAAAACAAACTTCACCAGTTTTTTCATTCTAATTAAATACACCTGAAATATGAGACAGTGAAAATTGTGTGAAGGTAAATTACTTCACAGTATTATGTACTACTGGTCTGGATTCAGAAAAGTACCTGAGAGTTTTTAAGAGGAGGTAAGATTATATAAATGGCTTCTTTTTAAACTTGAATCTCAGCCTGAAATTCATCTGTAATGAATTCTTTCATTTCTTCATACCTGAGATTTGCTCCTAAAAACGTGTTGCATATCAAATAAGATTTACTGTGGTTTTTTGAGAAGTTATACAGATTGTAGGAAATGAACAGTGATTCAGGAAATATCAGTATATGAATAACTTTGTGAAATGAAAGACATCGAATATGAGAAAAAGAAATAATGAACTATAGGAGAAAGAAGATACAGTTTGCAATAATGTAAATAAGCTATTGCATACCATGCAATTGGTAAAAATTTGAGTTAATTTAAATAATCAGTAACCTTAGACCGTTGTCATTTCATTGATTGCAACATCTAATGTGAATGGTGAATCGATAAAATTATCTAAGATATTTTCTTTCCAGCCATTAGCTTTAGCAGATGAGAAAAAAAGTGGAGGGGGGCACCTGATATTCAGGCCATGTTGTAGAAAACTAAAGATTTATAAGGAGGCACTCTCTATTCTTTGTGAGCTATAAAGTCTGTCCAAATAGCAATATCCTCTCTGGCAGAGAATCTGCTGCTCAGGCTGGCCATGTGTTATTGCATTTGGACTGACTCCATCCACAAATGTTGACTTTTCATCTGTGACCAAGGAAAAAAATCTGTATGAGGAACAGAACGTGTAAAACATTTAATCCTTGTTTACTTGTTAACCAAAGGTTTTGTCAGATCCTGCTGGTATGAGATTTCTGTATTTGTTTCTCAAGGTGACTGTAGATGCTGTCACAATTTTGAGTTTAAATTTGAGCTATAAACTAAAAGTTAGAGTATAGCTTTTACTTAGATTGATAAATATAAATACTTGTTCCAATCATACTTTCACATTCCAGGACTTAATAGGTAAGTAATACACTACAGGAACAGTTGATTTATAATTTCTTTGCTCTGTCTTGGACTTTTCATTAGTAAAATGAAAATAACACTGAAAATGTGATTATCTATGACAAACCACAGTGATATTTAATAAAGGAATAAAAAGCTGGTAGATGTCATGCATCAAAATTTAATCTTTGACTCAATTTTTAAATGAGAAACCCGGAAATAGTGACTCTAAATTAATTTCACAAAGTTTATACTAATTCATTGTTTTCAGTTCAGTTCGGTTCAGTCACTCAGTCGTGTCCGACTTTGCGACCCCGTGGACTGCAGCACCTAGTCTTCCCTGACCATTCGTTGTTTTACTGGGGCTCAAATCTATTTCTGTTGGCCTGAGTTATAATGATCCCCTGACCTGAGATTTATGAACTAGTTCTAAATTTAGATATTCTATGCAAGAATCTCTTGAACTTAATGAGATCAAACAAAAATTATTCAGTGAATGAATGAAAAATATTTTTCCCATAGGCTTAATCAAGTTTGCCAGATTTATTTTTGGATTTAGACTGTCCACATAACTATGCTATACTTTTTTATATGCAAATCTGAGTTTAGATGGGATTGAAATTTGTACCCCTTGATTATTTCTCTGGGCAGAGTAATAACTCATATCTATTCCCATGTAACATTGATTTTAAATTATCATTTGGATACAGGATAATGTGATCTGAAATAGAGATCATATACCAAAAGGGAATATGAGCAATGCTGAACAAGTTCCTCTGTTTTCATGTCAACTCTCATACTCAAAATTAACCTTGACCATTTTTAGACTGGAAGTAAGTTAATCAATCTGATTCATATCTGGAACTCATCAACAGTGTGTGGAGGTAGTAGGAGGCCCCATCAAGTGACCTAGCTTTCTACTCAGGGTAACGCATGATGGGAAGTTGTTATCACTGCTGCCTCTTATCTCACAAAAATTTAAAAGAATTAGAAACAAACTGAGGGTGAAAATGAGATAGTAAAAATACTGAGTTTTTTGTGCTGGTCTGTTAGAGATACTAAAATTACCTAGAAGTGTAGCTGCTGCTGCTGCTAAGTCGCTTCAGTCGTGTCCGACTCCGTGTGTTCCCATAGACGGCAGCCCACCAGGCGCCGCCGTCCCTAGTAGGTGAGAATTTTTGTTTCCCTGAAACTTTTCATAGGAAGTTGAGTAAGGAAAGGAGCAAGTATAATAACTAAGATTTTTCTCAGTAAACCAATAGCAAGTACAAAGCAAAGTAATTGGGTAAAAACCTACCCAAAACCAGAAATTTTGTTAAAACAAGGAATTTTATCACTGGGCCTAGAGATCGGGTAAATTGCTTCAGCAAGTTCAAGTCAGTGGATGCATCTTACACTTTAAGATGTTTAGTGATGCACAACTCTTTGCATACTACATTCATACTACCTTCTAAGGTACTTTTTCTGAGGAAAATACAGTAAAACTGGAACTTAACAGTTGTTTTACATAAAAATGATGATATATGCTCTAACCACAAAAAGGTCATTATAACATGACAATCAGATATGTTTTGCATGAAAGAGATATTTTTCCATAATACAATTTGAATGAGACAAAAATTGAGTGAGATGTGATGAATTTGAACCAAAATGATATAAAAATGACATCTATTTTACAATTCAATTTTGGCAGTCTGTTTAGTCTTATTTTACCCAATAGGAAAAATTCTAAGGAAAATTTATTCATGTAAAAGTCCAAACTGTCATATAGTTTGAAATCTAATGAGAAATATGAAAGGTCTCATGATTTTTTTACCTGTCAGTTTATCAGTTTCGATCTTTGGAAATAAAGGGTTTCAAATCATCAGGTCGAAAAGCAGGTGGACAACAGGCCAGAAGGCACTTGTTAATTACAGCAGTGAGTTAATCAATGAAGTAACAGTTCTGCTTCTGGGTATAACAAAATGAGATCAAAGCTCATTCAAGTATGCTGCCATTGAAGGATAGCTGGAGATCCATTAAATTAGATAGTTTCACATTTTGAACC
Source organism: Okapia johnstoni (assembly GCA_024291935.2). Lineage (NCBI taxonomy): Eukaryota > Metazoa > Chordata > Mammalia > Artiodactyla > Giraffidae > Okapia > Okapia johnstoni. The sequence goes on from CM044321.1 coordinate 39,175,525, forward strand.
TGCACATTAAAAGTCAGCAATTCAAGCAGCTCTATGACAGCTGTTGATGCCTAAATCATAGAAAAGGCTGTTTGTTTTTTTTTGCTTTTGAGCAGGAAGGTGAATTGGGGGAAGATGGAGAGGGAAATACATTGAGACCTAATATAAACATTAACTGAGACGACTTTCAGGAAGCTTTACATGTGCTTTCATTTTTGCTTTCAGCATTTAAATGCAGAGACAGATGGCTTGGACAGTTTTATCAACATTTGTGTCTTTAGACATTCAAAAACCAAGGAAGATTACCAAACTCATAGATCGCAGATTGTGAGAGGGGAAAAGTAATTTAGCTTTTATTTTTTTAAATCAATAAATATTTCAGTGTTAAAAAATCATGATGGGTTTTTTAAATGCTTTTTAAGAATAAAATGGAAGTAATTACTATAAGGCTGAAATTATAGAAAGTATTTATAAGCAGTTTTAAATCCTGATCTGGATTCTAAGTAGATATTGTATAACATGACAGAAATAGGGCATCAAAATTTATGAAAAATTTGGAGAAGTAGGGAAACACAGTGCACACATGCATGCACACGCACACATGCACACACACAATTTCAAAATTTATTAAGAATCCAGCACATGTCTGATACATGTAATACATGTTAGATATTCAATAAACACTTGTTGAGGGAATTATGAAAAATAAATACAATTATTCATCAATTAAGACAACCTCTTATAGTGATGACATTAAAGATAATTATATGTCAATGATAAAGGATAATATTTCAGTGCATATAGGTTTTGCAGTATTAGCAAAGAAACCCTGATATTTTAAATAGTATATATTTGATGGAGAATCGTGAATTATTTTCAATTATATTTTGAAAATAACAACATTAAATATTAATGCTTTATGAATAATGTCTTTTTCTTTTTTAAAAATGTAAAACAATTCAGTAAGTGGTTCTAAAAATGAGAAAAATTAACTGGAAACTATTTAATCTTTAAGATGCTTCAGATTATAAACTTTTAAAGGACCAGGATATTTAGGAAATCAGTAGAATGACTGTGTTCTCTTTAATAATTCATGATAAAAATGTTTTTATTTTTTTCTACCAATCCTGACACAGACTTTATGGAAGAAAACTTGGAAGCATTGCTATTTCTCAAAATAAAACCCATTTTATGTGTGTGTGTTTCGGGGCAACCACTGGAAATTATCCTTAGGTCAAAATAAAAAGAGTAAAATTTTCCGTATTTAATGTCAAGTCCTAAAATAGCAACTTTCCAGAAAATAAGCAAAGTGAATTTTCCAAGAATGGATTTCAATTATATGAGCAAATTGTTGTAATGAGGTTATACAGGTAGATAGGTAGATCTCTATATAGATAGATGGCAGTTAGACCCAGTTCTGTGATCCTGGCTGGTCACTTTCCCTTTTTGAGTAAATTCATATCCCACCACTTCCCTTCTAGAGCTCTCACACTTGTAGGTCATGAAGCATATACCCTAACTGCCGGAAAGGTCAGGTTGTCAGATAACTTGAGACAGCCTCTGTGCCCTAGAACCTGAAAAATTATTCAAATCAGTCAATCCACAGAGGGTGCTCGAAACCTAGCTCCTCCCACCATGCTTGGCAATACATAAACTGTCCATTACAAGTCTAGCTTATTTTTATGCTGTTCTTGGTACAGCGCTGCATGGGGCCCTGCTTGGTGGCCTTTCTTTTTTAGGGCTATAGGTAACAAAACCTGGCTTTCATGCAGTTGCCATCATCGTGTTGTGTCCCACTTTTTGATGAATCTTTAAATTTTGTAAAGCAATCAGATACTTAAAAGACTGACCTAAGAATCTACAGACTTGTGTAAATTTATTTACAGACTTTATCATAAGCTTTCAAATTTATTTATAAGAATGAATCACACATACATTTTTCAAAAAGCAGTTAACACTATTTAATGGAAAATATTTTTGTAAGTTAAAGATTTTGTATAGTACACACAAATGTTAACTGTAAATGTCTTAAAATTATCAGTTATCTGTAAGAACTTTCAGAAAAATGTAGAAATGGTATAACTTTGAACAAAGTACCCCTGTTGCCTTGTGAAGAGACAAGCCTCCTTAAATCCTACCTCCTTCCCAATGACACCCTTTTTTCTCTTGGTTCGCTGCTTTTAAGGCAATTATCTGTTTCCCAGGATAGACTCACAGTTCCATGGGGACAGTGTTGACATCTGCTTTGTTAACTGCTATATTCCCAGCGCCTGTCACAGTGTCAGCATATAGTACATGCTCAGTAAATATTTATGGAATAAATAAATGTTACCAGTTCTGAAAAACAATGCACACTGTTTTTGTTAAAATGTGTCACTCATTGCTGAAGATTTCAGGTACACACACACACACACACACACACACACAGTGTTCTCTATTCTTGGGTAATACCCTTAATTTAATAAGATAGTAATGTATATTTGATAAGACTATTTAAAAAATAATCTTGCATATTCTCTCTTTTTATGTACTCTATAAAATCCTGATGCTATTGATGTCTCTAAGGTAGCTAATAATCCCCCCTCCTTTGGAGCTATTAACAAGAAAAGAAAAATGTACTAATGGTTCTGGAATAGTAAAAGTTAAGAATTGATTGATAGACCTAAAGATATATTATATATCAAATTTGTGATTATCTCCTGTGATGTCTACAAAGGAGTGAACATATTTAACAGAGAAGTTAAATAATTCACTTATTAACTGTCACAAGTATTGCTAAGGCAAAGAGATTTGTTGTTGAGGAAGCTTTTGGTATGATATTTGTGAAATCAGCATATTCTGATTACTTAAGTTCTGCCTTTTAAGTGGAGGATATCTTTAATAATTTCTCAGAACATTTTCAACCTCATAAAAATTTAATTAACAATTAACATTGTACATAAATCATTGCTATTGTTTAGCATCTTGAGGAATCAGAAACCAGATCATTCCTTTTTTTTCATCAATGGATTTTAAACCTAGTTGAGAGAAAGCAAAAATAAAATGTATACTCATGAGTGTACAGACCCTAAAGACAAAAGACAAAAATGTCATAATGTAAAAGTTGAGTGGGTTCAATTAGGGAATTTGTTATGCATTTATAAGAGAAGATCTGTGGAAATCTTCCCAGTGCATACAAGATATGAATTAGCAAATTTAGGGAAGCTTGCTGTGGTACATGGGAAGCAAACTGCCCCTTGATAGAGTCAGTAATTAAATGAAAACAAGCCAGGCAAAAACATTTTCTAGGCCTGTGATTCTGATGGAAGGGGCACGGATTAGTTTGAACAAAATCAAAATGTGTTAGCTTTGTGAATACAAAGTCACTGAATACACCAAAGCGAACCTATAAGGGAGAAATTAGTTTGAAATTTTAAAGTGTGAGCAAAATTCAGAGGACAGAGAAAGGCTCATAGAGAAGTTTAAATTAAATATCCTAGCAAGTAAGTGATCACTGAAGGTTTGTGAGAGAAATAGTTTTAAGTAATGAACATATGTTTTAAAAAGTAAAACTATTTGCTTTTGAGGGGATGGAACTGTGGATCTCATGGGAAGGAAGTTTACTGTTATTCTAAAGAGCAGGCTTCAGATTTCAAAATAGACTAAAATTTCAGTAAGGGTACATTTTAAGCACTTTTTTTTTCCCCCCTTTTCACATCCATTGTCCATTCTGATGCTGTCTGTGTGGAGGTCAGGTATTTGTCACCATCAGTTACCTATCTCAGCAGGTATTTTGTTTTTTAACATACAAGAAATAACTAGAATATTATTAAGACAAATAGATATGAATATAAATACTCCACAATTATTAGGCACTTAAAAATATTAGTAATGCTAACTTGGATTTTAGCAGAGACCTGCATTACAGTTGTTGGCTCTTTTAATTGTTGAGCAGGCAAACTTGCAGAGATGTTTTCTTCTACATTTCTATTCTGACGACTCTCAGCTTTTGAAAATGTTTTATGCCTCAAGCATTCTTGCCTATCAGATACTTAACCTCACTCATAAAATCAATTCCTGATTTCCAAGCTATCACTTATCACTTGACTGTTTAATCAAGGGAAAGAAAATACGACAACAAAAAACCCAACTTAACCCTTAACCATTTGACCCTTAACCATTTGACACTTACTGTTTTTAAGTACAGAACTGATTTTCTCTTTACATAATCAGAGAATAGTTTACTTTCAAAATCATGGTTAAAATGTTTTAGATTGCCTTCTGGTGAAAAAAAAAAAAAGAGAAATATCTATGATGACTTTTTTCTCTTTGAATATTACACTCTATGTGTTCCAAATTGCAACCTAGCTAGACTTTCACTCTATAGAGTTTCACTCTAGTGAAATTTGGGTTATTTAATACATTTATAAATCAAGAAAACAGGTTAAGCTTGGAAGGAACCACGTGGGATCTTTATTTACTTGGATTTCATAATGCTTGAAGTCAACCAGGTGTGCCTTTAGTAGTATACTTTAGTTAAAATATTCTTTAAAATTATTACTTAAAAAAGAATGTTGCAAAGTTATTTTAATGAATTTCGTATTAAGACACATGTTTACATGGAAGATCATTTTGTATAACCATTCATAGTATTTATTTTTAATATTATATTTCAAGTAACACTTTTTGTATTCTTGGAGTTTTTAATTAACATCTTCTGGCACTGTACATAAAATTTTGTAAATTTAATTATTTATCATGAATATGAGTTTTGTTGAGAATTAGGACCTAAATCAGTAGTAATACATGTATCATAGAAAAAGTTTATCTGAAATGATATATCATGGGTATATCTGTTTGCTCATATCTATCTATCTACTTATTTTTTTAATCTGTCTGTATCTCTAGAATGGCTTAAGGGGAAGAGTAATTCTTACCTCCAAAACAAGGAATTTTATTCCTTCTATGTAATTCTTAAAAGGATAGGATATTACTCGGCCATAAAAAAAGAATGAATTTCAGTTTTAATGAGATGGATGAGCCTATAGCCTCTTACATAGAGTGAAGTAAGTCAAAAAGAGAAAAACAAATACAGTATATTAATGCATATATATGGAATCTAGAAAAAGGTATTGATGCACCTATTTTCAGGGAACGAATGGAGATGCAAATCTAGAGAATGGACTTGTGGACACAGTGGTGGAGGGAGAGAGTGGGACAGATGGAGAAAGTAGCATCAACATATACACACCATCAGATGTGAGATGGATATTGCTGGTGAGAAGCTACTGTGCAGCACAGGGATTCCAGTCTGCACTCTGTGATGGCCTGGAGGGATGGGGTGGGGGGGGCAAGGAGGGAAGAGAGGAGATCTGTGTATAATTATGGCTAATTTGCATTGTTGTATGGCAGAAACCAACACAACATTGCAAAAATTAAAAAGTGGAAAAAAAGGATAGGGAAGCATATCTATGAATTGGTTAACTTAATACGATTTTCATGAGAAAATGAGATCACCAGTCCAGTTTTTCTCTAAACATATAATTTAAAATGAAAACTCTAACCACTCTCTTTCCTTATTTTTTCTGTCTCTTGTCCTCTGCAGATGGGCCTCTGGGCCCCCGGGGATTAGCTGAAGCTACAGAGATGTGCACTCAAGAGTGCTTGGTTTTGGGTCACTCTGATAATTGCTGGATGCCTCCTGGCTTGGGTCCATATCAACACCCTAAATCTCCTCTCTCAACCTTTGCCCCCCAAAAAGAATGGATCAAGAAGGACAAGCTTGTGAATGGGCACACCCTGACCAGAGCCTGGAAAGAAGATAACAACAGGAACCAGTTCAATGACCGTAAGCAGTATGTCTCCACTGAAGGCCATTTCAACAATGGCAGCCACATGACAGACATTCCTTTGGCAAATCTGAAGTCTTATAAGCAAGCAGGAGGTGCTATTGAGAGTCCTAAGGAGCACCAACTCTAAAAAAAAGGCCATATGGGACCTAAGGACTTTCATCTAAATAGACATGCTAATACCGTGTGTGTCATAGCTTTATGTATTCAATAGATCTCTACAACTATGCCCCTTAGAGCAGGGATACCCATAATTTTGTGTTGGCACCATGGAGGATACAATGTTTTATTACATAAGAGAGAAGATAGTTCTACTAGCCATATGATCTTATTTACTAGGAATGATTAAACTTTCCAGAAGTATCTCCATTGTGCAAATATCTTTTTTTAAATTGCATTTTATTTTGACCCTGGACTGCTGCTATGAATAATAGAATATGCATTTGGAGAGTAAGGAAGTTCCATGGATTAGAGTGACTGACAGACATAACCAGTTAGAAAACTGTGCTCTTTTTGTCATTGATCTGTGCTGACTGCTATACTTGACATTATACTTCAAACAAAACTTAAAAAGAGAAGCATTAAACCTATTGTGCTGTTAACAACATTAGTGGACACTTGTAAGTCAATCAGTGTTAAAGTATTTGTAAATAGAAGCAAGTTACTACTAACAACTTTTGTGTACTTATATCGTTCACCTAAAAATGTTGTAGCATAATTCTGTGTTTTATGGTTGCTTCTTTTCTTTTTTTGTTTGCCTCGTGTTGTTATTTTTGTTTCTTTTAGTGAGGTGTTTCCGCGTTAGTAGTCTGTCTTGACACACATTGTTCAAAAGGTCTCAAATACTTGTGTTTAAAGAAAAGGTTCTGGAATCTTGCTTCTTTTATGATAGCTTATGTTGCTGGAATTCTAAAAAATAAAAATAAAGATGAAAATGTCATATATAAAAGGACTTCTGCAAAAGCTTGAAAATTCAGAACCTAGTTTTCTTGACATCCTTATTTTCAAAGTAGGCAAAAGCAAAATCACTTATTTAGTAGCATTAAGTGAGATACTAATGGGAAAGTGTTATCTTTCAGAAAGTGAAGTAATATCCTGTGCTTGTCACTCATGCAGAATTAATATATTAAATTAGCATATATTAAAGAAAAATTAATATTCAAAATAGTCTCAATTGGGCAAATGTGTGTCTACAACTTTGTTGAAATGGCAGTTTGTGTTGATCCTCATATATAATAATGTTGTTGTAACACAAGTGTTAGACCATAGCCACAAAATATTTAATGTGTTGTGCCTTCATGATGTAACAGAACATTCTCCAGGTAGGCTAGTTGGGGGAAGTTAAGGGATAAATCTCTAATTATTGCTGTTTAACTGTTTGTTATCATAGTTGGTCAATGCCTGGCAGGTACCAGCATCTTGTCACTTAGGTCAAACCAACAGAGTGACAACTAATGTTAATAAGATCTCAGTTGCACGTGCAAACAAATCCAAATTCGAACATTCTTAGGAGGTTTTTGTTAAGGCATGACAGATGATTTAAACAAATAAATAGCATGCAACAAAATGTTTTTACTGAAAGAAGTGAAAGTTATCTTAATGCCACAGTTCAACATCAGCTTAAAAGTTAAAAAAAATAAATAAATACAAATAAAAAAATGGTTTGCTAATCTGATAGATAATTTGTTCTTACCAAAAATAAAATTACTTTGTAAATAGCAATTCACATTTTTTCCACAGTATAATGGAAAATAATGGGTAGGGGTGCATTGCTTATTGCAGTACATATTTGTCGGTTTGTGAGGGGTGTTTGATGACGTTGGCAGAATAAATATCTAAACAATTATCCTTGTTACTGCTTTGCCAGTTCTACGTTATTTACAATTATTCAGCTCTTGCAATAAATGTTCTGAATTCCTGACTGTAGTGTGTTAATTCTTGTTCAAAATCCAAAGTGATGATTTCTACTCTAATTGTTAGATAAATATATGTTAATAAAACTAAATTTTAATTATAAAATTAGTTAAGGTTTTAATACTTATGTTCTGAAAATATGGTCCAAATTAGAGTTAAACTCTCCTAATGATATATTAAATCATTTTCTTGTGAAATTCATAAGAAAAGTTAGTTCATTTTCTAATCAAGATTCATACAAGTTTCATCAAAGTGAAATCTCAAGTCAGAAACTGGGCAGGTAACACTGGTTAGTTAGTGAGGTGATCTTCTTGTTTCTTAGTATCTTTAATAAGATTTCATGAAACAAACTCCCAAATATTTCATTTCTGGCAGAGAACTATTCAGGGATTAAGACCTTGAAACAAGGGCCAAAGCTTCATCTATATTTCTTTCAGATTAGCAAAATGGACCCAGAAACTGCCAGGATAATAAGACATACTCACACATATGCCATGTGCTTATATTCACCCCAGAGCAGCTGGATCAGAGTTTTAGAGCAAATAAACAGGTCTGACTCTTTCTCTACAGCTTTTGAAGAGTTTTAAAATAAGGCTCAGGAGATAGTGACATAGAGGTAAAGATATTTACTTAAGCCAGTGGTTGTATGGAGAACCTAACTCCTCTTCTCTGAATACACCAGATTTATCCAGTACTCTGGGGTGCCAGTCTGCTTTCCTTCATGGAGCAGACCCGGCCCTAGGACACAGAGGATGAATGAATCCTGGAAATAGGCTGCTCTTGAAAAAAAAAAAAAAAAAAACCATCTTTGCCCAGACCCTTCCATTTTTTACCAGTCAGATGTCATTCCCTTCCGCCTTGCAGAATAAAAGGTGAGAAAAACTAAAATAACTATTCTCATATATTTTCCTTCCCAAAAAGATTGGAATAGAAATGCCTTCTTCCAAAGCAGAAGTTTGGATAGAAACTCCCCACACCACAATATTTCTTCTAATAATTATGCAACATCTGCTCTCATCAAGGCATTCAGTATGCTCTGTAAAATTTTAAGATAGGTAACATTACAAACCAAATTGAAGTATTTACTCATAAACTAAATGATACACTCATAATGACTAATCTTAAATATTTTATTGTATAGATGTAGAATATTATAAATCACGTTTACCTGGAAATCAAAGCCAGTTACATTTCCTTGTAAAGCACACCATATGAAATGTATAAAAATATATAAAAATTAAAGCACATCATATGAAATATATAAAAAGTTATTATCAAATGTCCCAATGCTATATACTACACATTTTCTAAGACAGGTATAGAAATAAACTTTATTAAGCTAAATACGACCTGTTTGAATTAACATTTCTACACATACACTAACATAAAACATATATTTAAATAATGATTATTCATTAATAGACAGCTGAGAAGTTATTTTGCTGCCCTGATGCTATTCAGCAAATCTTATTCCATAGAGTAGTGTTCCCTCTCCCCACCACCCAGCATCCCTTAGCCAAAGTAAGAAATGAAGCTGAGGCCTGGAAGCCATTCTAGTATTTATTAAACTCTCTTGGATAGAAGCCAGGAATGGCTAATTATTATTAGTGAGGAGTTTTGGCAGTCAGGGATGAAAGGGATGCCTTGTCAGTTTCAATTCTAATGTGGATGCCAGGGTGTTAATTTGAAAGAGGGCAAACTAAACTGTGAAAAGGAGGAGTGGTGTTGGGATTCTAAAAATGCTTCGTTGTTCTGCTTTGTTTAAATAGAGCTGAATTTCTGTTCTTAAAGGAAGCTCCTTCATTGGTTGTTTTGAAAGACATTGCTTTCAAATTATCCCAGTATTCTTAAAGGCATAGTGACTACATAGTGATCCTTTTGAAGGCGGTCACCATTATCTTCATTACCTCAACCATAGTTTGGCTTCAGATCAAGTAACAGGGAGGGAACAGAGCACCACCCTTCAAAAGAAAATTGGTTGAAAGATTTACTGAGCATGGCCCCACCCATTAGGGCAAGAACCAGTTTCCCCCTCAGTCAGCTTCTCCCATCAGGAATCTTCCATAAGCCTCTTAGCCTTCTCCATCAGAGGACAGATAGATTGGACACCACAGTCACAGAAAACTAAACAACCTGATCACATGTACCAAAACCTTGTCTAACTCAATAAAACTATGAGCCATGCCCTTAGGGCCACCCAAGACAGATGGGTTGCAGTGGAGAGTTCTGACAAACCGTGGTCCACTGGAGAAGGGAACAGCAAACCAATTCAGTATTCTTGCCTTCAGAAAACCCATGAACAGTATGAAAAGACACAAAGATAGGACACTGAAAGATGAACTCCCCAGGTCGGTAGGTGCCCAATATGCTGTTAGAGATGAGTGGAGAAATAGCTCCAGAAAGAATGAAGAGATGGAGCCAAAGCAAAAACACCACCAGTGGTGGATGTGACTGGTGATGGAAGTAAAGTCCGATGCTGTAAAGAGCAATATTGCATAGGAACCTGGAATGTTAGGTCCATGAATCAAGGCAAATTGGAAGTGGTCAAACAGGAGATGGCAAGAGTGAATGTCGACATTCTAGGAATCAGCAAACTAAGATGGACTGGAATGGGTGAACTTCACTCGGATGACCATTATACCTATTACTGTGGGCAAAAATCCCTTAGAAGAAATGGATTAGCCCTCATAGTCAACAAACGAGTCTGAAATGCAATACCTGGATGAAATCTCAAAAACAACAGAACGATCTCTGTTCGTTTCCAAGGCAAACCATTCAATACCACAGTTATCTAAGTCTATACCCCAACCAGTAATGCTGAAGAAGCTGAAGTTGAATGGTTTATGAAGACCTACAAGGCCCTCTAGAACTAACACCCAAAAAAGATGTCCTTTTCATTATAGCGGACTGGAATGCAAAAGTAGGAAGTCAAGAGATACCTGGAGTTACAGGCAAATTTGGACTTGAAGTATAGAATGAAGCAGGGCAAAGGCTAACAGAGTTTGTGAACAGAACACTCTGGTAATAACAAACACCTGCTTCCAACAACACAAGATAAGACTCTACACATGTACATCACCAGTTCGTCAATACCAAAATCAGATTGATTATATTCTTTGCAGCCAAAAATGGAGAAGTTCTATACAGTCAGCAAAAACAAGACTGGAAGCTGACTATGGCTCAGATCATGAACTCCTTATTGCCAAATTCATACTTAAATTGAAGAAAATAGGGAAAACCATTAGACCATTCAGGTATGATCTAAATCAAATCCCTTACGACTATACAGTGGAAGTGACAAAAAATAGATTCAAGGGATTGGATCTGATAGACAGAGTGCCTGAGGAACTATGGATGGAGGTCCATGACATTGTACAGGAAACAGTGACCAAGACCATCCTTGGCGAAAAAGAAATGCAAAATGACAAAATGGTTGTCTGAGGAGGCCTTACATATAGATATGAAAAGAAGAGAAGCGAAAGGCAAATGAGGAAAGGAAAGATATACCCATCTGAATGCAGAGTTCCAAAGGATAGCAAGGAGAGATTAAATACTCTTCCTCAGTGATCAGTGCAAAGAGATAGGCAAAAACAATAGAATGGGAAAGACTAGAGAGCTCATCAAGAAAATTAGAGATACCAAGGGAATATTTCATGCAAAGATGGGCTCAATAAATGACAGAATAGGTATGGACCTAACAGAAGCTAAAGATATTAAGAAGAGGTGGCAAGAATACAGAGAAGGACTATACAAAAAATATCTTCATGACCCAGATAATCACGATGGTGTGATCACTCACCTAGAACCAAACATCCTGGAATGCAAAGTCAAGTGGCCCTTAGGAAGCATCACTTCAAACAAAGCTAGTGGAGGTGATGAAATTCAAGTTGAGCTATTTCAAATCCTAAAAGATGATGTTATGAAAGTATTGCACTCAATGTGGCAGCAAATTTAGAAAACTCGGCAGTGGCCACAGGACTGGAAAAGGTCAGTTTTCATTCTAATCCCAAAGAAAGGCAATACCAATGAATCCTCAAACTACGGCACAATTGCACTCATCTCACAAGCTAGCAAAGTAATGCCCAAAATTCTCCAAGCCAGGCTTCAACAGTACATGAACCATGAAATTTCAGATGTTCAAGCTTGATTTAGAAAAGGTGGAGGAACCAGATATCAAATTGCCAACATCTGTCGGATCATTTAAAAAGCAACAGAGTTCCAGAAAAACATCTACTTCTGCTTTATTGACTATGCCAAAGACTTTGTGTGGATCACAACAAACTCTGGACAATTCTTCACGAGATGGGAATACCAGACCACCTGACCTGCCTCCTGAGAAATCTGTTTGCAGATCAAGAAGCAACGGTTAGAACTGAACATGGAAAAAGAGACTGGTTCCAAATCTGGAAACAAGTACATAACGGCTGTATACTGTCACCCTCCTTGTTTAACTTATGTGCAGGGTACATCATGAGAAATGTTGGACTTGTTTAAGTACAAGCTGGAATCAAGATTTCCAGGAGAAATATCAATAACCTCAGATATGCTGGTGGCACCACCCTTATGGCAGAAAGAGAAGAAAAACTAAAGAGCCTCTTAATGAAAGTGAAATATGAGAGTGAAAAAGTTGGCTTACAACTCAACATTCTGAAAACTAAGATCATGGCATCTGGTCCCATCATTTCATGGCAAATAGATGGGGAAACAATGGAAACAGTGATAGACTTTATTTTCTTGGGCTCCAAAATCACTGCAGGTGGTGACTTTAGTCATGAAATTAAAAAAAGCTTGCTCCTTGGAAGAAAAGTTATGACCAACCTAGACAACATATTAAAAAACAGAGACATTACTTTGCCAGCAAAGGTCTGTCTAGTCAAAGCTATGGTCTTTTCAGTAGTCATGTATGGATGTGAGAATTGGACTTAAAGATAGCTGAGTGCCAAAGAATTGATGCTTTTGAACTGTAGTGTTGGAGAAGGCTCTTGAAAGTACTTGGACAGCAAGAGATTCAACCAGTCCATCCTAAAGGAAATCAGTCCTAAATGTTCATTGGACTTTTGCTGAAGCTGAAACTCCAATACTTTGGCCACCTGATTAAAAAAACTGACTCATAGGAAAAGATCTTGATGCTGGGAAAGATTGAAGGCAAGAGGAGAAGGGAACAACAGAGAATGAGATTACTGGATGGCATCACTGATTCAACGGACATAAGTTTGAGTAAGATCTGGGAGTTGTCGATAGGCTGGGAAAGCAGGCATGCTGCAGTCCACGGTGTCACAAAGAGTCGGACACGACTGAGCAACTGAACTAAACTGAACTGATCACATAAGAAGTTCTCCATATACTATTTTCCTGTATCACAGCTACGAGTTAAATTTTAATAAACATTAACCAAGCTGTTCACTGTTGAAAAAAAATAGAATTAATCTCATAGTAATAATATACATTTATAAAATATACACTATTTAAAGCATGACTATCATAATGCTATTTCATTCACATTTAGTTCACTCAGTTTTCATTTTATATTAATGAGTATTTCAAACATATAAACTGTCCATTACCATGATGCCACCATTATCTATTTTAAAATATTAAATAAGGTCTATATTTTCTACTTCAAAAATGAATCTTATTTCTTAGAGTTCTTAAATAGTACATCATGCAATGAAATGAGTTCTGTCCACATTTTTGTTATCTTAACCTATCACGTTGTTCTTGAAGCTTTATACTGAAAAAGTTCTTTTTAAATTGTCTTTAATCTTTTATCCTCAGATCTTCTTTTTAAAGTCCTGTGGTTGTGTTCTTATTGGAATACATTCAAAACAGTTTTTGGCTTCATTCAAGTATTGGCTTCATTCAGGTATTATAAAGTCCACATATTTGCAAATATTCTAGATGACAGTGACTTTTCAAATAATATTACAGTACTATTTATATTTAATCATGTATTTTCTGGATCTTTATAGTTCTTTTTAAAGAACTACTTTTTAAATTATGTTTTATTTTATTGAAATATAATTGACATGTAACACTGTATTATTTCAGGTATATGATACAATGATTCAACATTGGTATATTCTGAAAATTGATCACCACCATAAAAATAGTTAACAACCATCACCACCCATAGTTATATATTTTTTTTCATTCTGATGAGAATGTTTAAGATTTACTCTCTTATCAAATTTTAAATATGTAATATCATTATCATTATATTATTATTATCTATGGTCACTATGCTGTATATTATCTTACTGGTTCTTCTTTTCACTTTCAAATTCATAATTATTTTGGGATCATTGACATAATCCTGAATAATTATATTCAATAAAAATAATACTTACCTTGGAACTTTAACACAATCAAGACTTCCCACAGTGTTAGGTGCTTCTAAGTAAAATTGTTGTTGGCTCTAAGTAAAAGTTTGCTTTTATCTTTAATGACATTACATCCATTTTCTTTTGACTGGTCACGTAGCAGTTGGAGTCCATATTATTTTAAATGTGGGGTGCTTTTTTCTACAGGGGAAAAAATCATGAAAATATTTAAGGTAACATCACAATCATATACCATTAAATTCATACTGCCCAAGACATACTACAGTGTCAGCGTAACTGATAATTTGGCTTTGGTGGTGGGGCACTGACATTTTTAATCATAGACACATAGTTGAACACTCCCTCCTCCTGAAAACATTTGTTCTCTTGGCTCCCTGGAAATCACAACCCTTTGATTTTCTCCTACCTCACTAGCCAGTCCTCAGATCTTCCTTCTTTTTCAGTATAAATGTTTACATTGGTTGGTTGAGAGTGTCTCATTTAATTTCACATATTTGTGAATTTTTCAGATTTCTTTCTATTATTACTAGAAAGTGTCACTCCAGTGTGGTCATAAAAAACCCTTTAATGTTTTCACATTTTAAAATTAAGTCTTTTTTGTCACTTAACATATCTGACCATCCCATTCTAAAATTGAAATTACTGCCTTACTACTACTAATTCCATTTACAACCTGCTTTATCTTTTCCCCTATGGCACTGACCACCTTCTAACATAGCTGTAATTTACTTATTTACCAATGCTTATCATTCGGTGTCTCTCAACCCCTCTAGAAGATAAGCCCCATAAAGGCAAAATTTTTTGACTCTTTTGTTCACTGATGTATCGACAGCTCTTAGGATGGTGTCTGGAAGCAAGCAGTTGCTTCACATATATTTGATAAGTAAATGGAGGAACGAACTATCACCTCATCTCTCAGTCTCTTTCATTTCTACAGCTTCTATACATGTACTAAAGAGAAGATCTTCTGGTCAACAGTCCATTTTCACATTGATAACAAGGTCCTCAGTGAATATTAACTAGGACCCACTTAGGTTACGTGATTAGGAAATTGTAACAAAATGGAATACATTTTGTGGAAACTTGAAACACTCCGCTTTCCACATTTTTTACTCTTCTATTCCCTTCTGTCAGAGAAGGCAATGGCACCCCACTCCACTACTCTTGCCTGGGAAACCCCATGGACAGAGGAGCTTGGTAGGCTGCAGCCCATGGGGTCGCGAAGAGTCGGACACAACTGAGCGACTCCACTTTCACTTATCACTTACATGCACTGGAGGAGGAAATGGCAACCCACTCCAGTATTCTGGCCTGGAGAATTCCAGGGACAGAGGAGCCTGGTGGGCTGCCGTCTATGGGGTCACACAGAGTCGGACACGACTGACGCGGCTTAGCAGCAGCAGCATTCCCTTCTGTCTATGTATTGGAATTTGTCTATTTCCCCCAGGTGAACACTGAAATTTTAAACAATATGTTTCAAGTACAAAATTATTATGTTTCTAGGAATTTGGAAGAAAATTCTTATGAAGCAAATAATTTTCACTTTATCAAACTTTTTCTTTTTTTCATGGAACCCATTTTCCCTTCTGTACTCCTTGAAGTCTTTACACTCCATTCACTGTGGTATGTGGTCACTGCTTTTATAGGTATTATTTCCTCTTCGACACCCCATAACTTGCAGTTCCCAGCAAACCTCACTTGTGCTCGGTTGCATTCTCTGTACATGATCTACCCCAGCACTGTCCACTCCACCAAAATGTGCTCTTTTATGGCCATCAGATATACTGACAAGGCTAAGATGGTAGTAGTTATCATTTTAAAAGCACTTCTCATTTCTACCAAAAACAAGTTTTGAACTTTTTTTTTCTTCCCCAAAATTCATACATCACAGGAAAATGAAATTACAAAAAATAACAAAAAATTGAGACAAAGGGATTGTGTGTGTCTGTGTTTTTAAAAATTAATTTCACCAGTTCTGCATACTTTCCAGGAATGGGACATATATTTATTTATCTCTAAGATTATTGGGAGTGAAAGCAAGATAAGCAAAAAAAAAGAACTGTTTATCATTAACACAAGTAAAATATATGTTTAAATTTTTGTGGATCACATTCTATTTATTTTCTCCAAAGTCTGACACCAAATGGACCATTAGAAATATTTTTGAGCAGGCTAATTTTTTCAGTGTTTAACATTTTAAATCATAGTTTGTATAAATCATGAATATCACCATATAAACTATGTGAAATTTGATGGAAAATATACTTTTCTCCTTCTCTTTTAATAATATTTTTAAATGTTTATACATTTAAAGTAATCTTTTCCTATCCTTTGGAAAACATTAAAATAATGTCATCTATGCTGGTTACCCAGAACCTTCACATAACTGTGTTCCCCATCACCACTTCCCTGAAGAAAGCCTAGCATTTCAAAAGAATATTGTTTCCTAGGTTGCTATAGCCAAAAGGTTCTTTTTTTTTTTCCCCCTAGACTTACTCCTGCCTCAGATTATCAATGTAATGATAGAAACGTCTTGAGTGAGATTTTAATGAATGAATTCACTCAGTTGTGTCTGACTCTTTGCAATGCCATGGACTGCCAGGCTCCTCTGTCCATGGAATTCTCCAGGCCAGAATATTGGAGTGGGTAGCTGTTCCCTTCTCCAGGAGGTCTTCCCAACTCAGTGATGGAACCCAGGTTTCTCACAATGAAGGCAAATTCTTTACCATCTGAGCCACAAGTGAAGACCAAGAAGACCATGATTCCTATAAAACAAAACATATCCATCCTCAATAAAATACTCTAATTTTCCCTTTGTCTAACACATGCCTCATAAAATTCATTTCAGGTTCTAAAGGACCACTGTCTCTGGATATGGCAAAGATTACAAAAGATTGTTAAAACCTTTACTGCTCAGTATATATGGGTGAGATGACATTTAGTTAAGCCCCATGATATGCCAATTGATGTATAGTAATTTTCAAAATTTGGGTCTTACTTACCTTTAGTTGAGATTGTCCCATCAGCACTGGAAATAAGGTAGACTTTACCTGGAACCCAGAGATCTTTACAGTAATGGTCAGCGAGCCCTGGTGTACACATCATGATAGTCAGTTCAGTTCAGTTGCACGGTTGTGTCTGACTCTTTGCAACCCCATGAACTGCAGCATGCCAAGCGGAAGTTGGTCATGTCCATCACCAACTCCCAGCTTGCTCAAACTCATCCCCATAGAGTTGGTGATGCCATCCAACCGTCTCATCCTCTGTTGTCCCCTTCTCCTTATGCCTTTAGTCTTTCCTAGCATCAGGGTCTTTTCCAAGGAGTCAGTTCTTTGAATAAGATGGTCAAAGTATTGCAGTTTCAGCTTCAGCATCAGGCCTTCCAATGAATGTTCAAGACTGATTTCCTTTAGGATTGACTGGTTGCATCTCCTTGCAGTCCAAGGGACTGCAAGAATCCTCTCCAACACCACAGTTCAAAAGCATCAATTCTTGGTGCTCAGCTTTCTTTATAGTTCAGCTCACACATCCATACATGACTACGGGAAAAACCACAGCTTTGACTAGATGGAAATTTGTTGGCAAAGTACTGTCTCTGCTTTTTAATATGTTGTCTAGGTTGGTCATAGCTTTTCTTCCAAAGAATAAGGGGCCATGCTCAGTATATCTTTAACCCAATTTTCTTTTGATGGGTGGGGCTGTGTTCCCTCCCAGTTGTTTGACTTGAGAGCAACCTATGTTGGAGGTAATGAAGATAATGGTGACTTCCTTCAAAATGTCCAGTGCATGCACTGCCCCACTCAGTTCCCCCAACCCTGCAGCAGGCCACTGCCAACCCATGCCTCCATTGGAGACTCCTGGACACTCACAGACAAGTCTGAGTCAATCTCTTTTAGGGTCACTGCACACATCATGACACTGGATATAATTTCCTAGGGAAATCTATCTAGTCTACACAATCGTCAGAATAAAATTCAAATATGTGGGATACATACTGTCCTTTGTTTTCCTGCTGCATATAGCTATTGTTCAATAAAATTGTCTTATTTATTCATTAACAATTATAATTGCATAAGGGTTTACATTCTTTTAATTTTTATTTAACTTTCTCATATATTTTGTTTTTAAAGCCTTTTTAAAGTTTGTATTACATTTTTACAGAAGAGGAAACTGAAGTAGAGGGAGTTCAAATAAGTCTACTCTAGGTCGGCTAGTGAACAAGCAGCAGTGCTTGTCCCCTGTCTGACCATAGAGTCTGTGCTCTTACACAATAGGCAATACTACCTCCTTATAAAACATGCAAGCACTTTTTGGCTCTGGGACTGGATGATAAATTGCCATTTTTTTAAAACACAGCAATAAAATGATTTTTTTAACTTGTTCTGAAATGAATATCTTCCTTCCATTTAGAGTTTGGTTTACCCACTGGATAATATAATTAATTATATGCTGGCTTAAATATTTCATGTATTAAACATGTAACAATTGTGCTCTTCAGACTTGGGATAGAATAATTCAATCTGAAATGGAACACAAGTTTAGAGGGACTAGAGCCTAAACAATGTTCTTAGGAAATCAAGTTAAAGTCCCTTCTGCTAAATAAAAGTGCTGAATGCTTTTCATATGCCCCAGATGTATCTATTCACAGCTCACACATTTATACACATAGCACTTGCCTTCTGTTCCCCACTTGGAAAATCAGGTAAGGAACAAAGTGAGCCTCACATCATGCTTCTATTGCCACTAAACAGGGCATTAAAATGAGACCAAAATCAGTCTGACAATTAACTTTAGCAAGTCTATTTTCTTCTCGTCACGGAAATGCAGTTTCCATTGACATCAAAGGGAGCTGCATGCTGAAACAGGGAAGAGAATGGACTCCCCAAGCATCATGGAGAAAGCTATATGGTAAGCTCCAAAGCAGAAATACCCTCTCTTTCTGCATCACCAATTTCAATCAACTGCTCTTAAATCTACATTTTGGTTTATTGCCCAAATGAATAAGTACTTCTTTATTTGCCAAACAAGAATCCCAAATTACAGATATGAAAATAAATTACTTATGATGCCAAGGTCACACCATGCAGTAGTACTCCATTAGTCTTCTCTTTCCTCTGGGAAAGGCTAAGGATAGGTTTTAAATGTAATCTCTACAGTTCACAATCTTATAGCATACTCTTTTTTACAATACCGTGTGATAACAAATGATATAAAATATTAAATATAAATATTCAATTAATAATATTTTAATAGTATCAATCAACAATCTATTGCTCCATTAAGTCACTTGTTTAGGTAACTTTTCCTTTCTCTTCTATATTTTGATCTTTAGTTGTTTATCATGACACAATTGCTGATATACCTCATTGAACATCAATTGCATAGGAAATACCTGTCTCTTTATGCATATGCAGTAATCAGTATGAGAAAAACCAACCGTATTAAACTTCTTGAGAAAGAATACATGTATGCACACTTCCTTTAAAAATGTTAACCTGCAAGTCTTTGCATGTTTTATCACTTATAGATAGATGTTAGGTAGATAGACAGAGATACAGATATAAATATATATAGTTATATAGACAGTCCTATGTTATTTCTAGTATTTATTACTAATAGCTTATATGGTATTCTTTGTATTAATTTGGTATTACTTATATAATACCAGAATTCTAAGCAAAGAAGTTCACTGAGCACAAATGCTCATTTCCTAGTGGGATGGCTTTCAACTATCTAGTGGAGATGAAATATCACTATAGAAGAGATCGTTTCAGTTATGCGTTCTAGGGGCTCATGAATTAAGTTAAACTTAAATGGTACAAAATGAAATCTTGCTTTCAGCAATATTTACTGACAGTAAGGTTACTTATAATATTTCAATATTTATTAAAATCAATAATTAAATAAGTATAAGGAGATTTGACTTATAAATTCTATTTAGAGTGAAAAATTTGAGGGCAATAATGATATTGCATCTCATCAAATTGAGAAATTTAATTTTACAGAATAAACCTGGCATAAGTAATTGACACAATCATATTTTAATGAAGTAAAATTGAGAGAATAATATTCACTTCACAGGCTTATTGTGAATATTGAATGGGGTAGTTCATTTTTAGAGCTTAGAGTGGTACCTGAAATACCATAAATGCTTCATAAATACATTTATTATTGTTTGTAGTAGTAATAGTAAAAATTTATTCAAAATCTTTTCTAATCACAAAGTATATTTTAATACATTTAAAATATATTACTTACACAGATTATCAAAAGCACAATCCTCTTTAGACCTGCTTGTACATACTAGCTGTTATATTCAGTGAGCTTCCCTCTACTCTTGAGAAAATTTTGCCCCTGACTACAGAGAGCAGAGATGCTGTTAGTCAAGAATTCTCCCAACTACCAAAGCAGGTAGAAACTTAATTATGTCTCCTCATTTCTTTTCTTCCTTCTCTACTGTGAAAATTCTTTGCCTTTTCTGAATCTGTATCTTTCAACTATTTCAGGCATATCCTACAATTATTTGACTGTCATTACATAGTTCAACCTGCACAAATTCAAACCCTTACAGAAGCTAGTTTAGTATGGAGAAATAAGAGCTGAAAATTATACTTTGTTTCTTTGAAAGAGATAGCGGTAGCTAGCTATTGGGCCATAATAGCCATTTCCATCAGATTAATGGGTCCAATATTTGCCAAATCTTCTAAATTCTCAAGGGAGGTCTGAATTCTATAATGCCATGGGAAATTGCTCTCTAGAATTCATTACAGGCTTCTAGACAGATAACCATAGCAATAATAAAAACCAATCAGTGGACCACAGGGTATCACATTTGCTAACAACTCAGATTCTCTCTTCTGTTTTCTGAAAATTCAATCTTTTTTTTTTTTAAACTTGGTCATAAGCTTATGCTTTTTCATAAAATTTTTAAATGGCCAAGGGTCTCTAATTTAAAACAAAAGAACAATGAATAGAAAAACTTCCTTGCACTTACTCTTTCTACTGCCTCATCTGTTTTATTCACTTCACGATCTTCTTGAAAGTGTACCAACACATGAACATCTCACAGTCTCTTTTTCACCTCTAACCACTCCAACAAAATTTCTTTGGCTAAATTCTCCAAATCTCTCCTGCCCCAGTTTTCTCTCAGGCTTTACTTCATCTGTCTGTTAACAGCATTCCACATCTTCTTAGAGGACTCTACTCCTTTATTTTTTGAAACAAAGATCTCTGTTGACTTTTTCCCTATAACCTCAGGGCATGCTTTCTTAACATTCTATGCATTACTCCTTCCTTTCTCCAAATTTGAGTGTTAGTTTTCCCAAAGTTTCTGTCTTGTCTCACCCTGCAGGTGATCTCATTCATCCCAGTGTCCTAAATCTATAGATATAGTTCCGCTTTTTCTCCTACACATCAAATCTATGTAAACAACTGGCCAACGGAATATCCCAGAAATTTCCCAAACTCACTTCTCATAATTCAAAAGTCAGAGCTCGAGTTTTCTGGGTAAGTCAGTCTGCATCTAGTAATAAAGAAAGAACCAGAATTTGTGTGTGCCTGGACACCAGAGCTGCTATGGGTGCCAGAACAACCCTCACCGGGGGATGGGTGGAAGGAGGCCAGGACAGTGATCATGCTAGCAAGTGAGAGGGACTGTGGCAGCCCTTTCTACTAAACCAATAAAAGCCACAAAAGCCACTAAACCTCTAAAGCCACTGAGGGCACTGAGGAGTTAATTGGTGCTGAGCAAATCTGGGTCAGTGCTTTAACTGAAGCTGATACAGGTGCCATGGAGGGGTTTGTAAGCTCTAACATAAACTTACCTGCACCTTGACTTGAAGTCCTGAAAATCTATTCTCCACAAGTAGCCGGTGTATTATGTCCAAAATGAAATTTTATTCTATCATTCTAAGTTAAAACTGTCCAATATTTCTCTACTACTGTCAGTCTTAAAGCCTATATGTCCTAAAATAGCCTGTACCACTCGACCATCCTATTCTCAAGCTATGTCAAAACATAGATTGCTTGATGATCCACCTAAATTGAACTCCTTTAAGTTCCTTGAAAACACTGTGCTGTGTTTTGGTGGGTTTTTTTTGCTTTTGGGCCTTTGAGCGTGTTCTTTGCTCTGCTAATACATTCTTTCTTTCTGTCCTCTCTCTTTTAATAGCTAAGACTCCTTGTAACTCTTGAGCTTGGAACTTAAAATACAACTTCCTTTAGAAAGACATTTCTGATTGCTTCCAAGTAACTGGATGATTTCCCTGTCATAGCGTTGTAGCCACAGGTTCCAGGAAACAAACTCACTCAGAAGGACAATGCAGATAGTGGAGTGCAGTTTATTACACCTGTGGGCCCAAGGCAGAGCCTCCTCTTGGCCAAGGACCCCGACCAGTTTTTGTGAAAACCTTACATACCCTAAGTGTACGTGCACAAACCCAAACCCGCCTCCCCAAACTCCTTGAAACTAGTCTGAACAAAGGAAAAAGAAAGATACAATCAAGGTTAACCTGTGATTTGTATGCCTTAAGCTTAGGTAGTTAAAAGTGGACAATTATCAATAGGCCTGTGGTCATACTGCAATAAGCATAATAGAATATATGATTCTATTCGGTTCCATAGATAATTAGGGTATTCTTTTGAGCAACGGAGAGCCCTTGGGCTCTTCCTTCTGGAGGTCTGGTTTTCCAGTTGGTAGGTCGTTTCCATAGATACTGGGCATATAGCTCAAACTCCACAGTCTGGCCCAAGATGGAGTCCTGCTTTCAAGATAGAGCCTGTTCTGTTTCCTCCTTCAATAGCACACTGTATTTTCATGAAAATACATCTATTTACTTGCAAGTATCCATCTTTGCAAGTATGAGCCGCGGCTTCCCTGGTGGTTCAGAAGGTAAATAATCCACCTGCGGTGCTAGGAGACCTGAGTTCCATCCCTGGATTGGGAAGATCCCATGGAGGAGTACATGGCAACCCACTCCAGTATTCTTCCCTGGAGAACCCCCACAGACAGAGGAGCTTGGCTGGCTACAGTCCATGGGAGTGCAAAGAATCGGACACAACTGAGCAACTAAGCACAGCACATCCATATTTGGGGGGTTTCCCAAGTGGGACTAGTGGAAAAGACCCTGCTTACCAATGTATGAGACATCAGAAATACGGGTTCAATCCCTGGGTTGAGAAGATGCCATGGAGGAGGGCATGGCAACACACCCCAGTATACTCTTGCCTGGAAAATCCCATGGACAAAGCAGCCTAGCAGGCTACAGTCTGTGCATGCATGCATGCTCAATTGCTCAGTCGTGTCCAACTCTTTGTGACCCTATGTATTGTAGCCCACCAGGTTCCTCTGTCCATGGGATTTTACCAGGCAAGAATACTGGACTGGGTTGCCAGTTTCTTCTCCAGGGGATCTTCCCAGCCCAGGGATTGAATCCACATCTCCTGTATCTCCTGCATTGGTAGGCGGTTCTTTACCAATGAAACACTTGGGAAGCCTGGGCTACAGTCTGTGGGGCCCCAAAGAGTTGGACAGAACTGAGCTGTTGAACACTCATGCACACATCCATTAATAAACTCTAAATTCCTTAAGAACAAATATTATGTCTCTGTTATTCATCATTGTGCGCACTGAGCAAAGGCTCAGTGATGTAGTAAGAGTTCAATAAATGTTTTGGAATCAATTCATGACTACAACCTAACTGTAGGATCCTCTACAAAAGGAAAGTGTTTTGAGTCCTTGCAGGTGCACACTGGTACCTTTCAGAGAACTTGGAAGACAGTCCAAGTACTTGTTATAGAGGTATTTTGAGGTATTAACTGTATTATTAAACCAATTTAGGAGGACTGTTCTGTTTTCTTCTTCTGTGATATACTCTGTATTTCTGTTTTAGTGTGTTTTTTTTTCTTTACTCCTTGTTTTCTTCTTTTCTACCCAAGGGAAAATAAACCAGATTTTTTTTCCTGATAGGAGCTGATTTATACTTCAATCCTTTGCCAGGGTGTAGCTGCCACAAGAAGGAATAAACAAAGGTGATCACTCATTTAGTAGGAAGTGCTATAAAGAAACCAATTGCCTTTTCCCTTGCCCAGGTACACTCCTGCACTTTTTCTGGTGTCTTCCTTATCTAGGCATTATCACCTTAAATTCTAATTGTCAGTTTATTTGTTGTCCACTCCTACTGAGAACTACTTGAAGGCAGAGATTGACTCACTACCCCTGTGTAATAAACATCTCATACAGAACTTCCGTAAGTATTTAAAGGCTGTATAATGTGAAATAATAATAAAATTATTCTGCCTAGAAGTAGCAAGCTATAAATATGACAACTATTCATTATAATTAAAAATATATATACATCAGATATGAGTTTGATTAAATGATATTTAAGTATCATTTCTTCCAACTAGAGTTCTGTAACACTTTGTAACATGATAAATATGTGTATGGGAGGTGTATAGGATAATGTATGGGTAGAAAATAAAGACCTATAAACCAAAACAGAAAATGAAGATACAAAGTTAAGTCTGTTTCTTAGAAGTATAATTATTTATTGGAACTTTTTTTTTTAACATGACAATAAAGCAGACATTGGACTAGTTTATTCCTACCTGAAGTTAAAAATCTTCTAGTCAAAGTTCTTTTTTTTAATTTCTTCCTGTTCAGCTTTATATTATAGTATAAATAATTCTAAAACATTTCAGATTTTCAAATTCAAATATGAACTTCTCAAGAATTATGCTGCAATAGATAAACGGCACTATAAAATAAAACGGTTGGGCTGTGAATATGAAAAAACTATACTCAAATGCAGTTGTTCAAAGTTTTATGCATTAAATACTGAATTACGAGTTATCAGTCATTCTTAAAAGGTGCATTTTATTTGAAATACTAAAATATTCCTGAAGAGACAGTCATTTGCACTTACTCAATGCTCCAATATATGGAAGCAGCAATGCTTATGCAGTGGAGATAAACTGCTCTTTTAAATTTACCAAGAGTTCCTCATATTGCTCAAAGTGGAATGAATCTGGATTTTAAAATTATTGAAACTGACAAAATGGCAGATATGGGATGTATAAATAGTTTCAGAATTTCAGATTGGACATTGGAATTGTGTTGGGAAATGCTCTCCCTTTACTCTGGTCAGGTTGATGTTAGAGCAACAGAGATTCATGTAGATTTGAGGCAATCTTGAACTAGCGGTGAAGTTTCAATGAATAAAGATCTCATGGAGGTATTAAGAAGTTATTAAGGCTCAGTTATAGCTGAAGGAAATAGCTAGTATTTATCCACCCTATTCACATTTGCCTCCTTCCACCCTCCTCTTCCACCACACTCCCAAAAGAGACTGTGGGAATTTGCATTTGCCTCCAAGAATGAGGATAGAAGTTGACCATAGGCAAAATGTTTCAAGAAAATAGATGGTACTAGAAATGAAAAGACTGCTAGATTCTAAGACCATATTATCTGGTGCCCATTTCTTAAGGTGTACCTTCTTGAATTATAGTTCTTGGTATTCTATCAAACTTCAACAAATTTATGCTGTAAAGAAAAGGTATGAAATCACTTCTTTGTCTGAGAAATGGTAATATTTGGAATAGTAAAGCAAGACAAAGAGAACTCTGGAAGGAAACTGCATGAAGACATGGCAAGAAGCAACCAGGATCAATTTGCTATATTAGAGAAGTATTCCTTGGGAATCCTCAGAAATAGTAAAGGAAGGTCAATCTACGAAAGAGATATTTTCTGTAATCAGATAGGACTGGGGATTTGGGCTATGTTATGTTGATATTAGAAGAAGAGAATCTGCTTTGGCTAAATAACTAGGGAGTGTAAGCCCTGGATTTATGTGCATAGTACAAAGTAAATCAATTAACATAAACAAGCACTCATATACTTTTTAAAAGTTTTCAGTCCAAAAGTTTGCTTGGATATTAAATGTTAGAAACCTGGATCAAGGAAAGGTGTCTCAAAAGCCTCTTTACCTTATCTATCTCTTTCTCTAATATTCAGTGCTTGGATACCACATGGCTGTCTCTTTCACAGTCTCCTACTTTCAAAGCTTATTGATACAACATAGATCAAAACACAGTCTTAATTGCAAACCAGCAGCTCTTTTAAAACTGTTTTTGAACAGACAGAATAGGTCCAATCTCTTTCTTATGACTCTCTACCATCTTGACAGAGGTCTTCCCTCCCTACATTTTTTAACCTGAACTTTGTAAGAAATTAAAAATGATGGTGAGTTGTCACTGATGGAATTTTCTAGATTGAGAGCACTATCTGTAGCAGACCTTGATTTTTCTTGACAATTCAAAGGAGCAAGGACTTAGGGATTTTGAGCTGTGACAGATGGGTTAAGGGGCACTAATGAGGACAAAGGGAAATGTCACTCTCCAGACTCTCCTTGGATCATGATGAGACATAGAGATGAGGTGGGCAGAGGGGTGATGTTAAGTTATAACCATTGGAGGGAAATACATGGAATGATAGTAAAGAAAGCAAATTGTAAGCATTACCTCTCATGCTAGAAAGTTCTGAAACACTGTCTTTAGGAGCATGATTTGACATCGTTACCACTTACACAACAGACTTGGCTTTTCTCTTAGAGAAATATTTATTAGAACATTGTTCTTAATGCTTGTTTTACACATACTGAGGCACAAAGCCTTTCCCCAACAATTTAATTGATCAATCACACCTTTGTTCAAGTATAATTTCCACTTTTTTATTAGAAAACTTATTTCGGTATCCCAACCAAAAATAGTTGTTAACTTTGGTTTGTGCAGCTTATTGCTTTTGGGAAGATTAATATATCTTATCTCTGTGATAATTATTTAAATGTTACTGTTAATATTTTTAGAAACCTAAACACCAGCCATTCTTTTAAAATATAATCTTATGTGTCATGTGTAATTGCATATAAAACATTGAAAAGATCATCTGTAATTACTGACCATCTAACAAATATAAAACATAAAGAATAGAAGATAATTAAATCAAGATTATTATATTTAAAAGGAAGTGCTCAATAATACAAAGTTATTAGAGTATCACTGCCTCCTTAACCATATTAACTATATAAACATCTGAGAATAATTCTGCTTTTTAATAGTTATCTCAGATTTCATATGTCATATTTATTAAGAATTAAGAAATGAAGTCTTTCAAGGATGGTGCAACATATGCAAATCAATCAATATAATACATCACACAAAAAAAGAAAAATAAAAATGCACATAATCATCTCAATAGATGCAGATAAAGCATTTGACAAAATTCAATATCACTCATGATAAAAATCCTTACTAAAGTGAGTATAGAGGGAACATATCTCAACATAATAAAAGCCATTTATGACAAACCCACAGCCAATGGTGAAAAGTTGAAAGCGTTCCTGATAAAATCTGGATGGAGACAGACATGCTCACTCTTACTACTTCTGTTCAACATAGTGTTGAAATCCTAGTCCCAGAAATCAGTCAAGGAAAAGAAAGAAATATATTCAAACTGTAAGGGGAGAGATGAAACTGTCACTATATGCAGATGACATGATACTATATATAGGAAACCTGAAGGAATCCACACAAAAACTGCTGGTTAATAAGTGAATTCAGCAAACTAGGAAGATAAAAGATTACTATTCAGAAGTCAGTTACATTTCTTTATACTAACAATGAAATAACAGAAAAGAAATGTCAAAAAAAAAAAAACATTTTAAAATTGCACCAAAAAGTACCTTGGAATAAGTCTGACCAAGGAGGTGAAAGACTAATATGCTGAGAACTATAAAACATTAATAAAGGAAATTAAAAAGGTTTCAAAGAAATGGAAATCCCATGGTCTTGGATTAAGCAAATGAATACAGTTAAAATGGTAATACTATAGAAAGGAAACTCCGTATTTAATACAA
This sequence comes from Okapia johnstoni, assembly GCA_024291935.2. Classification (NCBI taxonomy): domain Eukaryota; kingdom Metazoa; phylum Chordata; class Mammalia; order Artiodactyla; family Giraffidae; genus Okapia; species Okapia johnstoni. Next base: position 39,203,500 of record CM044321.1, read on the forward strand.
TCCCTATCAAATTGTCCATAATATTTTTCACAGAACTAGAGCAAATAATCCAAAAATTTGTATGGATTCATAAAAGACTCAGAATTACCAAAGATATCCTGAGGGTAAAAAAACAAAGCAGGAGATATAACTTTCCCAGGCTTCAGACAGAACTACAAAACTCCAGTAATCTAAACAGCATGACATTGGCACAAAAACAAACAAACAGATAGAGAGTCCAGAAGTAAACCCACACACCTACAATCAATTAATCTTGACAAAGGAAGCAAGAACATAAAATGGAAAATATTGAGGGTGGGACGTTCTGGGACAATAGCATTGAAACATGTATATTGTCATTTGTGAAACAGAACACCATTCCGTGTTCTATGCATGGGACGGGTGCTCAGGGCTGGGGCATTGGGATGGCCCAGAGGGATGGGATGGGGAGGGGGGTGGGGGGGGGGTTCAGGATGGGGAGCACGTGTGGACCCATGGCTGATTCATGTCAATGTATGGCAAAAACTACTATAATATTATAAAGTAATTAGCCACCAACTAAAATAAAAAAAAAAAAAAAACAGACTTAAATATAAGGTGTGGTACCATAAAGTCAGAAGAGAGCCTAGGCAGAACATTCTCTGACATAAATCATACCAAAGTTTTCTTAGGTCAATCTCCTAAAGCAATAGAAATAAAAGCAAAGATAAACTAATGGGACCTAATCAAGCTTACAAGCTTCTGCACAGCAAAGGAAACCACACACAAAAAAATAAAGAAAAGACAACCTACAGAATGGGAGACAGTATTTGCAAATGATTGGACTGACGAAGACTTAATCCCCAAAATATACAAACAAGTCATATAGCTCAACAACAAGATAAAGTCAATTCAATCAAAAAATTGGTAGAAGATCTTAATAGATATTTCTCCAAAGAAGACATACAGATGGCCAGCAGGCACATAAAAGGATGTTCAATATCACTAATTATTAGAGAAATGCAAATCAAAACTGCAGTGAGGTGAGACCTCACCCTAGTCAGAAAAGCCATCATTAAAGCATATAGAAATAACAAATGCTGGAGAGACTATAGAGAAAAGGAAACCCTCCTACACTGTTGGTGGGAATGTAAGTTGGTATATAAACTATGAAAAAGAGCATGGAGTTTCCTTAGAAAATTAAAAATAGAATTACTGTAAGATCCAACAATCCCATTCTTGGTCATAAACTTGAACAAAACTATAATTTAAAAAGATACATGCACCGCTATGTTCCTAGCAGTAGTATTCACAACAGCCAAGACATGGAGACAACCTAAATTCTATAGACAGATGAATTGATAAAGAAGATGTGGTACATATATATGATGGAATACCATTCCGTTATAAAAATGGACAAAATAATGCAATTTGCAGCAACATGGATGCGACTAGAAATTCTCATAATAAGTGAAGCCAGAAAGAGAAAGACAAACAACATATGATAGCAATTTTATGTGGAATCTAAAATATGGCACAAATGAATCTATCTACAAAATAGAATTATACTCACAGACATAGAGCTCAGACCTGTGCTTGCCAAGGGTTGGGGAGGGAGAGGGATAGACTGGGAGTCTGTGGTTTGCAGATACAAACTATTATATTTAGAATGGATAAACAGCAAGGTCCTACTGTATAGCACACAGGTAATTATTCCAATCGCTTCTCATAAATAATAATGGAAAAAGTATGTATTTTAAAAAATAATTCAAATATGTGTATAACTGAGTCAATTTGCTATGCAACAGAGATTGGCACAATATTGCAAATCAACTATATTTCAATAAAAATAAAATTAAAAAAGAAATGAAGCCTGCATAAATAAAATATACTTTGACATTAATTTAAAATACTAGCATTTTATTTTTTTATTTGCTTTTAATATGATTTATTTAATAACAAGTTTATACAATTTATTTTAAAATAATGGTTGAGTTTCACAATGCCGATATTTCATTTTTTATTTTTTTCATATTTATTTAATTAATTAATTAATTAATTATTTTTTTAAAATTAAAATATTGTAGTGGTTTTTGCCATACATTGATATGAATCAGCCATGGGTTTACATGTATTCCCCATCCTGAACACCCCTCGCACCTCCTTCCCCATCCCATCCCTCTGGGTCATCCCATCACACCAGCCCTGAGCACTTTTCTCATGCATCCAACCTGGACTGGTGTTCTGTTTCACATATGATAATATACATGTTTCAGTGCTATTCTCTCAGATCGTCCCACCCTCACCTTCTCCCACAGAGTCCAAAAGATTGTTCTGTGCATCTGTGTCTCTTTTTCTGTCTCGCATATAGGGTTATCGTTACCAATTTTCTAAATTCCATAGTATGTGTTAGTATACTGTATTGGTGTTTTTATTTCTGGCTTACTTCACTCTGTATAATGGGCTCCAGTTTCATCCACCTCATTAGAACTGATTCAAATGTATTCTTTTAAATGGCTGAGTAATATTCCATTGTGTATATGTACTACAGCTTTCTTATCTATCCGTTTGTTGATGGGCATCTAGGTTGCTTCCATGTCCTGTCTATTATAAATCGTGCTGTGATGAACATTGGGGTACACGTGTCTCTTTCAATTCTGGTTTCCTCGGTGTGTATGCAGTGGGATAAGCCCACTTGGTCATGAGGTATGATCTTTTTATTATGTTGTTGGATTCTGTTTGCTAGAATTTTGTTAAGGATTTTTGCATCTATGTTCATCAGTGATATTGGCCTGTAGTTTTCTTTTTTTGTGGCATCATTGTCTGGTTTTCATATTAGGGTGATGGCGGCCTCATAGAAGGAGTTTGGAAGTTTACCTTTTTCTGCAATTTTCTGGAAGAGTTTGAGTAAGATAGGTATTAGCTCTTTAAATTTTTGGTAGAATTCAGCTGTGAAGCCATCTGGTCCTGGGTTTTTGTTTGCTGGGAGATTTCTGATTACAGTTTCGATTTCTGTGCTTGTGATGGGTCTGTTAAGATCTTCTATTTCTTTCTGGTTCAGTTTTGGAAAGTTATGCTTTTCTAAGAATTTGTCCATTTCTTCCAAGTTGTCCATTTTACTGGCATATAGCTGTTGGTAGTAGTCTCTTATGTTCCTTTGTATTTCTGTGTAGTCTGTCGTGACCTCTCCATTTTCATTTCTAAGTCTGTTGATTTGATTCTTCTCCCTTTGTTTCTTGATGAGTCTGGCTAACGGTTTGTCAATTTTATTTATCTTCTAAAAAAAACAGCTTTGGGCTTTGTTGATTTTTGCTATGGTCTCTTTTGTTTCTTTTGCATTTATTTCTGCCCTAATTTTTAAGATATCTTTCCTTCTACTAACCCTGGGTTCTTCATTTCTTCCTTTTCTAGTTGCTTTAGGTGTAGACTTAGGTTATTTATTTGACTTTTTTATTGTTTCTTGAGGTAAGCCTGTATTTAAATATTTTTACTAAAAAAACAGAACAAGGTAAAATTTTTTAAAGTCTATTTGTAATTTTTTGTTTTAAATTATTGTGGTACTTATATCCATAAGAATATGTTTAAAATAGCACATAATTATAAATTTTCAAGATATAGACCAACTTTCTTGTTGTTTTCTGTGCATGATATGTCTTATAGTTTTTATATGTTCAGTTTTCTAAAGGTATACTTTCTACCTCTCAACAAACTTAACTTTTATTTTCACAAATTCAAACAAACTGAGTGTCATCTTAACAATTCTGGATATAAGAACTTCTCTTTTTTTACAGAAATACATTCTTATAGTATTTTTGTTAATTTGACTGCACATATGACCCTTTTTATTACTGAAGCTGAACCAGATCAATAAATTTAAACTCTTTGCTTACAAAAGATTCAAACCATAATTCTATAAAAGCAATTGAATTAAATTGGAGTACATATAAAATATGACCAATATTGATTTTAAGACATGTCTAATGCATAATATTTGTGATAGACTTATTTAAATTTTATATTTGGCCCTGGAAAAAATTCAGTCACAATGAATCTGTGCTTTCTTCTTCTGTTTTTTAGTGATTTGAGAACTGATTAAGTGTAATTGATCACTGTGGTTTTAAAATAATTTTTCTGGGATACTCTTGGATTTTTATACAAAAATTATTTCCCAACTTTTTCCTTATTGCCACGGTCTGATTTTGTTCATGGGCTTCCCTGGTGGCTCAGATGGTAAAGAATCTGTGTGCAAAGCGGGAAACCCAGGTTCTATTCCTGGGTCAGGAAGATCTCCTGGAGAAGTTCAAGAATAGAGCAGATTTTCTTTAATTTTACTGAAGGTGAGGCTAGCTTTGTATACAAGTGGGTATGCTACAAAATTCTAACCAACGACTCAGGAAGTCAAGTCTTTAGGGGAACCTCAAGGACAGCTTGTTTTATTTTGTTTTTTCTTTAATAATAATAATAAAAAAAATACCTTGATTGGATGCAGTGAGCTCTGAGCTTATTGTTTATGTAGTAGCACAGTACCCACCAACCTTAAGATTTCCCAGTAAGTGAATAATAAGTGTCCTATGGTTTAAGCCACTGTCACTTATGCCTTTGATGAATACAAAAAGGAACTCTCATAGACAAATAGCTTCATAGATGTAGCTTACATGTACCTTAACATCATCTACAAATAAATGTAGCTTCAACTCTGATAGTTTGTACAGTTTAAAAACAAGGCAAGCAAGACCAATGAGATAAAGTAAAATATGAAACTTTTCAAACCAAAGAGGGAGATGTATGAAAAATATATATGCCATATGGGTGAAATGAATATTATGTGCCTTTATCATTGCATCTGACTTTCATACTGTGATAATCTTAGCTTAGGGCACTAGCTGTCCAGTGAGGGGGTAGGAAGCCAGTGTGATTTGGCTGAAAGAAAACGGAATGAAAGCCAAGCCACCAGAAATGTGGTATTAGTTCCAATTTGATTTTTCAGGAGTAGCTAATAGCCTTTAAGAAACATTACAAATACAAGATTGTTGACCTACCTCGTGGCAAACACAGTAGACATATTCTGAAAATGCATTATGTAAACTTTATATTCAATTTAGCAATTCTTTGTTCAGATAAATTATAGACATTAATCACTCTATGTCCTTAGGATCAGTTCTCTGTTCAGATGTACTGTAGCTGTTAAATCTCTATATAGTCAGAAACAACACTGTGAAAACCACTCTAAGATTTTTAATTGGGACCTATATTAAATTTCAAGCCATTGGAGGATGGTAGATAAAAGGCTGAGTAGAAACTCATATACAGAGGAAGAGGAGAGTTAATTTTATTAAGCTAAAATCCTTATGTAAACAATAACAGCAACAGCAAAACAATGATCCTGATTGTCCTTCAACCTCCTGGTTGAGATTCATCAACTGTGACCCTGTGATCAAAAGCATGATACTAAACCATGAAACAAAGTCTATTTCTCTTCATCTATAATGCATTTAAACTCTTTTTTTCTTTTAATCTTTCTAATCTTTGAAATCAATCACTTTATCTTTTTATCCTCTGTGTCATATAAAGTATTTGATTAATAATAGCTGCCTAAAAAATATTTGCTGATATACCAACAAATTTCCACTTCATTAAAAGTAAAAGCACAAGTTGAAAATAATGAGTTTCAGTATTTTAATCTATTATATTAGCAATTATTTAAGAAAACTGCACAGTATTGTAGGGAGTAAGATGAAATAGGTCATTTTTACTCACTGCTGGAAAGAATATAAATTGGCACAGGCATGTACTAATTATGTATGTTTCCTCATCTGTAAAATAAGGGACTAGAACATTTAAGTTACATATAGGGTTTCAATGAAATAATACATGAAAGCATCCAACAGAGTAGTAATACTTAAATCCCAGTACCTTACAAAAAGAAAGAACAATAATAACTGAACATCTTTTGTACTTCTTTAAATTATGTGTCTTCCTCTAGATCAACTTAGTAACATTGGATACCTTTATCTTTTTTATTGTATATAGTGCCTGCCACATTGTCAGTCAATATTTGTTAAATTCATAGAGTTCATTTAGCTCTCCTAATTACTAAAGAGAAATTTCATATGCAAAACCATACTGATTATCACTGGGGAAATATAACACATTTTCTGTTCATTGAATGAGCATATATTAAGTGATAGTGTGACATACTAGAAAAGCATAAGCTCTGAATTTCAAAGAAATACATTCAAACTCTTAACTTGCTCTCCACCATTCACAACTTAGTCTTTTTGACTCTCCATTGATATTTGCATGCCTCTAAAGTAAAGATGATCAGTCTCATGGAGTTTCTATCATTAATTAGGAAAATACACATTTAAAAATGTCAAGAGTTTCGCTAAGTTACTCCATGGTATCATTGCCTTGGCATCCATTTTGTTTGGTCTTCAACTGTTATGGAGTTGAAGTTTGCATCACTTGTGCTGCACAGCAGGATAATAAGAAGAGAGATGAGTTGTTAGCACGAGGAACATAGGAACAACAGCTTTATTCGAAAAACATGCAGACTGAGGAGATGATGGACTAGTTTCCCAAAAAAATCATTTTACCTGAGAATTTAGGCTTCTTTTATACTAAAAGGGGAGGGCATGTGGTTGGCTGTTGTAAACTTCTTGGTGTAGGTCAGGTCATGATGTTCCTATAAACTTCCAACAAGATAAACATTTTTCTCTGTACTGTAACTTTTTATCTCTTGTTTTTCAGTTGGTAAATCATGTCTGACTGATTTACTGCAGTGCTGATGGACTGCAGCATGCCAGGCTCCCTAATCGTTCACTGTTTCCCAGAATTTGCTCAGATTCATGTCCATTGAGCCAGTGATGCTATCTAAGCATCTCAGATTTTTATCTCTATATGAATGGAAAAGCAATATACCTTTAGAGGTTAGAGCCTTGAAAATGGGTTATCATGTATATTTCAGGCTATATGTAACATTCTTAACTTGTGGCATAAGCAGAAAATACAAAGATTAAAGTAAGAGGTTATGGTAACAATCTAATATGAATTCACATTTGCTCTGCCCTATTTCAACACTAGCCCCCTCATCAAGGGCATGGCCTGGAAGAGCTCACAGTGTTACAAGCAAATGTACAGTCCTGTTATGAATTTCCCCAAGAGTTCTTGTCATCAATAGTCTCTCCCGCTAGACCTTCCCAGGACCTTCCTTTTGTGTATCCCTTAGATAAGATCCTGTGGAGCTTACTAAAACTCTGCCCTTTTGGGTGTGAATTGACCCATTTGTCCTTAGCCTAGGAACTCCCAAACACTCCACCCATGGACACTAATAAAGGCATATCTCCAGGTCCTGTCTCTATCTCTTGTCTTCACTCTGCCTTGACCTCCCAGTGTGGCCCTTTGTGGCCTGTGAGTAATATAAACTCTATTTCAGATCTTTCCTGGTTTGTTACTGGGTTATGGCTCACCATCCATAATTGCCCCTCATAAGTGTTAATTTAACAAAGCCATAGTGAAGCTGTTGTACACTTTACATTATCACAGTGACACAGTAGGGTTAGGATTCAGATCTATAGTTATCTCACTTAAATACAAAACATTAGTTTTAGAAGATACTTTACAGGATTCTTTTAAATGTCCTAGACAAGGATTTTACCCAGATTCAAAGCTGTAAGGTTGCATTCTTTTCACTCTGCCACTTTTCTCTCTTTTGTTCCCTTGTCCTTCGGTGATCACAATGTCTACTACACACTCCATGACCTGTTCTCCACTAGGACCCTATAGTTTCTGTCAGTAAGTAAATAGGAAGATCAGCATAAGACAAAGCCATTAAGAGCAACATGTGCGTCTGGTTGGAGTTTGGTTGGCACTGGTAAGGTGACCCAGCTTCCTCTTCCTAGTATGGCAAATGGCCATATACTGAGCACTGAATTTTTGTCTATTCTGTCAGGGAAAAAAAAATCTGCAGAAAGGAAAGCCTTTCTATAGTTGTCTTTATGGTCTTAGAGTAAGTTCAAAAGAAGTGAAGAGGAAGACAATATAGAAGAAACACTTTTATTTGCATATTTTCCCTTAAAGTTCCTATGTAATAGAATATATATGAGTAAGCTCAACTTTTAGAATTATAAATACATATAATTGCTATCGCTAATATTGTTCTACAGTCTTCCAATAAAAGTGTTTATAAATGTAGCAAAGTGTGGCCCATGCTTTCATGGGTTCCAGTATTTTCATAACACATCTTACCTAATGAGACAATGTTCAAATGTGTTACCTCATTAATTCTCACAATTTCACTAGGAAGTGAGGATGTGAAACTAATAATAATAACAATAGAAAACCACTATTAAACATTTCCTAGCCAGACACTATATTAAGTGGTTTACATCTACTAATTTATTAAATATTCACAGCATGCTTGTGAAGTAGGACAATCATCCCATTTTATTCATGATAAAACTGAGTCTGAGATCATTTATTTGTCCAACATCATGCAATCATTGAGTTATGAATTCAGCAACCTATCTTAAGAAAATAAAATAATTTCCTAAGTGAAAACTAATGACAACATTGAATCCAGAACTACAAATATCGATTTTTATTGAGTAGATCCCTTTATCCAGATTACAAGTAGATATTATGCAAGTTTTCAAAGTTATTTTTTCTAAGCGGGAAACTAAGACCCCAAATGAATGAAGTACGTGTAATAATACTTTGATTTGTGAAAACAAGAACAGAAGCCGAAATTGTCAATCTCTCTTCTGTCCTTTTGACAGCTTTTGTGGGTCCATCCGACAGCTCTGTGGACTGCATTGTTAACTATGAGTTGAGCCTTCTGATTTTATGTTTCTTTGGGGTTTTTAGTGTTCCTTACTTTCTGACAATTTTTATACGTAGGATAATTTAATTCAGTATTGTGGTGATTGTTTGTAGAGTTTTGTTTAACTCTAGATAATGGAAATGTCTTTTGCAAAAAAGCATCATTTTATTAAGCTGGAGGTGGGCTTTGTTCCCTTGATAACTTTTTGACATTGAGTCTGAGAAAGGAAGATGGATTTGTATTTCAAGTGCTTTGAAGTTGGGACAATTTAAATGAGGGAAATTTCAAATGTCACATCGAGACACAGTCAATTCCTTCATTGCCTGAAGCAGATAAAGAAAAAAAAAAAGTCTGACTCATTTCAGTTCTTCTTTTAAAGCTGTTTTAAAATTGTAATGATGGAGTGTTTATATGTGTCAGGCGTTTTAAGGCTTAACTGAAAACCATGATTAACTGAAAACCAATAACATTAGTGCTGGTTGATAATATCAAGAATTTTCATTAGGTTTTAACTTTTTGCACAATGTCTATAAGTTTGAGTTTTAGAAAGTTTAAAATCTTGAAAGGATATTTTATTTGGCAGAATCATCTCTAGAGAGGTGCACATTTTTTAAAATATATTGCTCCTCATATTTATTTCCCAATGTTTTATGCAGGTGAAATCAGATAAAAAGTAACATTCGTAAAACATCTGATTGTGGAAAAGTATCATAAGATATAGCCTGAAGGCGACTTTATACAAAGGGATAGGGCCATTCTCCATTTCCATTTTTACACTAGTTAATATCCAACTTTTTTTTTCCACTACAAACCACAATAAGAAATGCATTGTGACTGGGGACCCATATACAAATGCACAACTGAAATGAAAATGTCATATATATTACAGAAGATGCACTGTATTTGCTATTCTTTTGCTATAATATTTACTACAATTCATTTTATTTAATGCAAAATACTTGAATTACCAGTAATGGAACTTCCTGACTCACTACTTAAGTTCTTAAAGCTTTGAAAAAGTTGACCTTCCTGTTTCTTTTTATGCCCGACCTCTGTCATTGTTATCTGTCTTTGTAGCTATGAGAAAGCCATAACTACAATTTCAGGTCGTTCAATGATTATATTCTCAGATGATCTATTTTATAAAACAAAATTTCTGTACAGTTAAAAATACAAATTTTGACATCATTTGATTTTAATGTATTCTAGTTGTACTATCTCCTTTTTCAAACACTATTTCCTATATATTTAAATTACATGCATTTTGAGAACTTAAAACAATGAACTGATTTAGATATCCTTTGCTGATAAACAGGACTATTTCCAGGTAGTTATAAAGTGTGTTAGTCTATATTTCTGAAGGCAAAAATTCTTTTTACAGACACAGATTTTTTTTTTTTTCCTAAAAATGTACATGTTACAGTTTTGTCTATAAAGGCACTGTTTGTGTTAAGTAAGGACTGGGATTAAACCATTTGTTATCCCTTGCTACTTTCTTCTCATTTCTTAAGAAATCATTTCATCATCAGAGATCAGTTATAATCTTAAATTAGCTGAAGCTGTCTGGAGTCTAGATGCCATAAAAATTTGCGAGTAGTTACAGATCTGCATATTTGTTAACCTGCAAAATACAGCCTGATATTGAATTTAGTTGCTTGCCTGAATACTCTAATACTTTAGTCCTGCCTTTGGGCCCCTTCCCACAATACACACACACACTCTCTCTCTCTCTCTTACACACACACTCACTCACTTTCCAGAATGCTATTGTGACCTGTAATCTGCTTAGTTCAAGTATACCTTTATCTCTCGTCTCTCTCTCTTTACCTCTCTCTATGTCTCTGCCCCGCTCTCTCTCTCTATTGCCCTACATTTTACTCCCAGAGTTCAGGATTTTCCATCTGCCCTATTCTCCCCCAAATGACAATATTTTAGTGGATGTCTGTAGATCCGAATTTCTGTTCCTTGCTCACTGACAGTGGACAGAGCCTGGTTGAGTCATAAGACTTGCCATTTCCCGTGGCCATTTCTTCCTGTACGTTTGCCTACATTTGAAAAATCTACAGGTCAAGTATTGATCTAACTTGTGTTCCATCTGACCTTCTCTCTTATGTCTCCTCTCATTTGCAGTTCTTTTTTATGGATTGTCCACTATCCATTTTATTCTTTTGCAATGAAGCATAAAGTAAACTTCTGGAAAACAAACTTTAATTTTCTTTTGGATTAAATTTAAAACGTTCCTTTAGAGGAAAGTCTAAGCTGGAAAACTTGACTTTTCATCTCTCTGTGAAAACAGGTTATAACATGTCATCTTTCCTTGAGTTGATGCATGCTAACAAAATTTTACTGATAGTGGATAAGCCTCAATTTCAAATATTCGATTGGTACAAACTAAGGAAATGCCAGATTGATACAGCTCTATGGGCTTCCATCATGGCTCAGATGGTAAAGAATCTGCTTGCAGGACAGAAGACCTGGGTTTGATCCCTGGGTTGGGGTATGGAAAAGGGCATGGCAACCCACTCCAATATTCTTGCCTGGTGAATCCCCATGGTCTGAGGAGCCTGGTGGGCTACAGTCCATGGGGTCGCAAAATGTCGGACATACCTGAAAGACTGAGCACATAGTTCATTAATATACAGAGTTTATTTAAAATAAGAAGTGTGCATGCTAATAACTTCCATTGCATGCCAAGTTTGTTCACTACTAGATTTCTAGAACCAGAACAAGACCTGCACTTAGAAGCTTCTTAATACATTTGTAAAATTAAGTGACAAATATTCACGTCCTTAATTCAAAGGTCAAATGTAAAATAGACTTAAAGATAATGTATTTGTCAGTGTAGTTAGAGGAATTCATAATCTTTTGCACAGCAAACTATCACGCTTTCAAGAAAAGAAAATAAATGAAAGATTCAATAGAATAAGGTAATAACTGCTCAGTTCAGTTCAGTTCAGTCGCTCAGTTGTGTCCGACTCTGTGACCCCATTGACTGCAGGACACTAGGCTTCCCTGTCCATCACCAACCCCCGGAGCATACTCAAACTCATGTCCATTGAGTTGGTGATGTCATCCAAGCATCTCATCCTCTGTTGTCCTGTTCTCTTCCCGCCTTCAATCTTTCCCAGCATCAGGTGGGAAAGAGTATTTCTTTGCCTCAGGTGGCCAAAGTATTAGAGTTTCAGCTTCAGCATCAATCCTTCCAGTATACTTCCAATATACTTTCATATATGTAACTTGCCTAGTAGATACAAGTGAATGTATACATTTATGGTTTGGGGCTTCCCTTGTGGCTCAGCTGGTAAAGAATCCGCCTGCAAATGTGGGAAATCTGGGTTCGATCCCTGTTTTGGGAAGATCCCCTAGATAAGGGAAAGGCTACCCACTCCAGTATTCTGGCCTGCAGAATTCCATGGACTGTATAGTCCATGTAGTCATAGAGTTAGACATGACTGAGTGACTTTCACTTTCATAGTATCTGCTAAGTAATGCTAAAGTTCCCTTTTTTAGTTTATATTTTGTGTTACAAAATGCACTGATATAAATTGTTCTAAAGCAAAGGTTTATTTCTGTTAAAGATCTTCAGGCTTCTTCCATGAACACAAATTGGAACACTTGAAAACATTTATATTAATCATTAGCTAATTAGGACCCACTCAACCCCATTAGCATCTTAAAAAAATTTATTAGAGTATAGTTGCTTTACAATGTTGTGTTAATTTCTGCTATGCAGCAAAGTAAATCAGTTTTATGTATACATATCTCTCTCTTTTTTAGATTTACTTCCCATTTAGGTCACCACAGAACACTGAGTACAGTTCCCTGAGCTATACGGTAGGGTCTTATTAGTTATCTATTTTACATATGGTAGTGTATAAATATACATGTTGGGCTTCCCTGGTGGCTCAGACAGTAAAGAATGTGCCCACAATGTGCCCACAATGTGCGAGACCTGGGTTTGATGCTTTCATCAGGAAGACCCCCTGGACAAGGGAATTGGCAACACAATTCAGTATTCTTGCCTGGAGAACTCCATGAACGGAGAAGCCTGGTGAGCTACAATTCATGGGGTCACAAAGAGTCGGACACGACTGAGAGATTAACACACAAGCAATGTGTCTATGTCAATCCTAATCTCCCAACTGGTGCCACCACCTCTTCCCTCCCTTGGTAACTATAATTTTGTTTGCTGCATCTGTGACTCTATTTCTGCTCTGAGAATCAGTGCATCTTTACCATCTTTTTTTAGATTACATATATAAGCAATATTATACAATATTTATTTTTCTCTTTCTGACTTACTTCACTCTGTATGAAAAACTCTAGGTCCATCCATGTCTCTGCAAATGCCACTATTTTTTCCCTTTTTATGGCTGAGTTATATTTCTTTATATATATATATATATATATATATATATATACTAATTTTCTTTATCCATTCCTCTGTCAATGTACATTTAGGTTGCTTCCATGTCCTAGCTATTGTGAACAGTATTACAGTAAACTTTGAAATGCATCTCTTTTTGAATTATGGTTCTCTTTGAATATACCTAGGAGTGGGATTTCTCGGTTATATGGTAGGTCTGTATTTAGTTTTTGAGGAACCTCCATATTGTTCTTCATAGTAACTCTACCAATTTACATTCTCACCAACATTGCAGAAGGCTTCATTTTTCTCCACACCCTCTCCAGCACTTATTGTTTATATATATTTTTAATGATGGCCATTCTGGTCAGTGTGAGGTGACACTTCATTGTACTTTTGATTGGCATTTCTCTGATAATTAGTGATATTAGAATCTTTGATTTAGGAATACTGGTGAGGAGAGAGTGAGCCTATTGGTCCATCTCAACCCTTCATCTCCACATTACTTGAAAGTTCTCTGAGTGCCACCTGGTGTCTATATCTTACAGATATCTGTCTTTCCCACCTTTGAATAAAGAATGGGGCCAACAGTCAGCCTTATTCCACCAGGGGACCCTGTGGCAGAATCCCAATCACGGTGTGAGAGTTAAAACAAGGTAAACAGTTTGCAAATGTATGAAACAATGAGCTAATTGTGCTAAGGACAGGCTATATCTTTCCCTATAAATCTTCCTCCAGTTTCCATGAGAATCTTTGAACAACTTCCTCATCCTTCTTGCCAGACTTTGGGTCAGGTAACATCTCTGTAGGTTAGAGAAAACAAGTTCTTTAGAAATAGAGCTCCTGTTAAATATATATGCCTTGTCCTCCACAAGCAGCGTGAGCATGCCCATGTGACAGAGAATCTCATGGAAACATTTGCAAGAAAAGGCAATTGTAAGGCTGCTTCCACAGAGAGACTCCGCAGGCAAACTTCTGGATGAAGGCCAGCCATTACACATTTGGAAATGGTTTCACACAAAGGTATTTTGTGCATGAATGATCTAGAGGAATAGGTTTCTGGACCAACTGGTGTGTAGCTAATTTTAAAAAGTCAGTTTACCAATAACAATTATTTTATGGGCTGCAAAGCACATCTCATTAAAGAAGGAAAGGAATCATAAATTAGAGGAGAGGCAAACATAGCTCTCTTAACATGAACATTACAAATAGGATAGAGTACCACTTTATCTTCTCTTTTTCTTTCTTTAAAAAAATTAAAATGACTGTTTAGTGAAAATTAGCAAACATGGTATCTCTTGATTTCTTTATTTGGTTTTATGTAGACATTTACAAAATACCTACTAGTCTGTCCAAAAGCTTCTCCAAAGATGTCAAGATTACTTTATTAGCTTACTAAGTTATGGTATTCTCTGTTTCATAGAGTATTTTTGAAAGTCCTTGTATTAGTATTTCATCAGTGGCTACCCACTTTCTTCTATAATCTGTTTCGGAATCAGAACAAGTTGCTTAAGGCTGTTCTTGATAGCTATTTAGAGAAAATAAAATATGTATGCCTCATCACATCTTTGGCTGAAAAAACTCAATATTTGCAGTCTCATTTATTCAATTTATTTAAAACACAGACTTTTGAGCTTTCTTGGTGGCCCTGATAGTAAAGTATCTGCTTGCAATATAGGAGCCCCGGGTTCAATCCCTGGGTTGGAAAGATCCCCTAGAGAAGAGAACGGCAACCCATTCCAGTATTCTTGCCTGAAGAATGCCATGAACAGAGAAGACTGGTGGGCTATAGTCCATGGGGTCGCAAAGAGTCAGACGCAACTGAGCAACTAAGCTTGCACACACAGGCTTTCATGTGTATCTTTTGAAATGAGGTGCTTAAAATAGTCTTTATTTTATATTTTTATTGAGGTATAGTTGATTTATAATATTATGTTAGTTTCAGGTGTACAACATAGTGATTTAATATTTCTATAGATTATGCTCCATTTAAAGTTATTATAAAATGTTGCCCATATTTCTTGTGCTGTACATTACATCCTTGTAGTTCATTTAATTTATACATAGTAGTTTGTATCTCTTAATACCCTATATTTTTCTTGCCCCTCACATCTTCCCTCTCCCCACTATAACCACTAGTTTCTGTTTGGTTATATTTATCTGCTTGTTTTATTTTTTAGATACTACATATTATTGATATCCTACAGTACCTGTCTTCCTCTGTTTGACTTTCACTTAGAGCTAAACCCTCCAGATCCACTCGTTTCAAAGAGCAACATCTCATCCTTTTTATGGCTAAGTAGTATTCCAGTGTGTGTGTGTGTGTGTGTGTGTGTGTGTGTGTGTGTGTGTGTGTGTGTGTGTGTACCACATATTCTTTATCTGTTCATTTGTTGATGGAAACTTAGGTTGCTTCCATATCTTGTCTATTGCAAATAATAATGATATAAACATTGGAGTGCTTCTAAAACATCCGTTTTTATTTTCTTGTGTATTTTTCTCTCCTGTCACAACTTTTCCCCAAACACTAATATATATTTTCATTTGTGCTCTTTTTTCATCTTCAGGAAAAGATTTTATGCATCTTTGCAATATATGCAAGATGCTGAACACTTTTTAGACACATTCTCTAAGTTTTAAGGATAGTTATAAAGATCCTTCTTATAAATCCTATCATTAAATGTCTTCTTATGTATTCATTAATGCCATAAATATTAACTAAATTATTTCTTAGGTGACGATGGAGTCAGATTTGTAGAAACCTAAGAGCCTCTTGATGAAAGTGAAAGATGAGAGTGAAAAAGTTGGCTTAAAACTCAACATTCAGAAAACTAACATCGGCATCTGGTCCCATCACTTCATGGCAAATAGATGGGGAAACAATGGAAACAGTGACAGACTTTATTTTTGGGGAGCTCCAAAATCACTGCAGATGGTGACTGCAGTCATGAAATTAAAAGACGATTGCTCCTTGGAAGAAAAGTTATGACCAACCTAGACAGCATATTAAAAGGCAAAGACATTACTTTGCTAACAAATGTCCGTCTAGTCAAACCTATGGTTTCTCCAGGAGCCATGTATGGATTTGAGAGCTGAACTATAAAGAAAGCTGAGAGTGGAAGAATTGATGCTTTTGAACTGTGGTGTTAGAGAAGATTTTTGAGAGTCCCTTGGAAAGCAAGGAGATCCAACCAGTCCATCCTAAAGGAAATCAGTCCTGAATATTCATTGGAAGGACTGATGCTGAAGCTGAAACTCCAATACTTTGGCCACCTGATGCAAAGAGCTGACTCATTTGAAAAGACCCTGATGCTGGGAAAGATTGAAGGCAGGAGGGGAAAGGGACAACAGAGGATGAGATGGTTGTATGGCATCACCAACTCAATGGATCTGAGTTTGAGTAAGCCCCAGGAGTTGGTGATAGACAGGTAAGCCTAGTGTCCTGCAGTCAATGGGGTCAAAAATTGTCAGATACAACTGAGAGACTGAGCTAAACTGAAGCTTACATAATTTTGAAGGATATCTTCAATAAAAAACTATAGAATGAAACATTTTACAAAATGACAAATATTTAACAAAAACATAGGAAGTTATAAAAAAACATTGCCTAGGGCCTCATGTTACAGAATGAAAGTTCCAGTACCTGATGTACAGTGAAGCCAAACAAACCAAAATATAATAGTATGGAGCAGAGAAAGGTTTATTGCTGGACCATACAAGGGGATAGATGGCTTGTATCCCAAAACCCTTAACACCTCAAAGATTTTCAACATCGTATATTTAAATGCAAGATGGAGGAAGGGCATTAGCTAATTATTTCAAAATTCTTGGTGTGGGAATCTTTCATTCTTGCAGCTGTCCATGAAGGCCAGGTCACGATTTCCCTGTAAGCTTTCAACAAGGCAAATGTTATTCTCTGTTCTGTAACTTTTTGTCTCTATATGAGTGGATGACTCTTAAAGTTTAGAGCCCTGAGAATAGGCTATCCTGTATCTTTCAGGCTAAAGGCAACATTTATTTATTTATTTATTTTTTATAAAAGGTGCAGAGCTAGCATGGCTAAGCACAGGAAAAGGAACAAATCTAATATGGGGGCAGATATGTTTATCCCTTCTGCATTCACAGGGACTTGGAAATCACCTAAGAAAGGGACATGAACCCTGCAGCCTAAGGATTTTGTTTTTTCATGGGGAATCTGCCTCTAGGTTAAAATACTTTATCAGTGTTATGAACATGGAGATGGAGAAGACACATCATGATCAATTTTTGAAGTTCAGAGTCTAGAAAGAAATAGAGATTTTAATCAAACCTCAGAGCCATTTCCATTTCTATTCTTATTCTGCTGGGGAGATTGGTCTGCTTATTCAGGCTCGACCATTTGATCTCTTTTCCAGTTCTATCCACTGTGGCTTTTGATATCCAGTTCACTGTATTCAAATTTCCCTTCTTTCTCCATCACACCACATACTATTCACATATTATTCAACTTTAACCTTAGATTTTAATCCAGTCTCATCTTATGAAATTAAAAGATGCTTTCTCCCTGGAAGAAAAGCTATGACAAACCTAGACAGAGTATTAAAAAGCAGAGATGTCACTTTACCGACAAAGGTCTGTATAGTCAAAGCCATGGTTTTTCCAGTAGTTATGTACAAATATGAGAGTTGGGCCATAAAGAATGCTGAATGTCAAAGAATAGATGCTTTTCATTTATGGTGCTGGAGAAGACTCTTGAGAGTCCCTTGTACTGCAAGGAGATCAAACCAGTCACTCCTAAAGGAAATCAAATCTGAATATTCATTGGAAGGACTGTTGCTGAAGCTAAAACTCCAATATCTTGTCCACCTGATGTGAAGAGCTGACTCACTGAAAAGACCATGATTTGGGAAAGACTGAAGGCAAGAGGAGAAGGGGATGGCAGAGGATGAGATGATTAGATGGCATCTCTGACTCAATGGACATGAGTTTGAGCAAACTCCAGGAGATGATGAAGGACAGGGAAGCCTGGTGTGCTATAGTTCAGGGGATGGCAGTTGGACATAACTTAGCAACTGAACAGCAACAACTACACCAGACTCATATCTGATGATGGATAACATTATTTTGTTGCACTCTGTAAACTCTTGAGGAACAGAACTGTGAACATACTTCCAATTCCGCGGCTACTTTAAATAATTATAAGCTATAAGTTATTCATAAGTCATGCCATGTTAGGGCTTCCCAGGTGGCTCAGAGGTAAAGAATCTGCCTCCCTATTCAGGAGCCACAGGAGATGTGGGTTCAATTCCTGGGTAGGGAAGATCTCCTGGAAGAAGAAATGGCAACCCACACAAGTATTCTTGCCAGTATAATCTCATAATCATGAGCGTAGATGCATACATGCCTTGTAAAAAGATGTATTATTATAATCATCAGTCAGTATTTCTGTGACTCCTTTCTCAATCCTGGAATTCTGGTTATAGTCAGATTCCTCCAAAGAGGTATGAGAGTCTGCAGAGACATATTGCAAGAGTGCTCTTTACCTTAACCTCTTGGATCCAGTAAAAACTTTTCTCAGACTCTGGTTTGATGTGATTACATCTGCAGTCATTGCCATCATCAAAGGCCAAGACTTCTCCTCAAGGTGCCACCATGGCTGTGATACCTGATGCAGCCTACACCGAGGCTATATTGCTTGAAGTAAAAGAAGCTAAGAACTGAACTGAAGAAAAGATCCAGAGTTTTGACAAAACAACTGTAACTTCTTCCAATACCGTGGACATTTAGAACCTAATGTACTAACATAAGCAATATCTTAAGTGTGCAGTGGAGCCAACAAGAAAACAAATATCCTCATCATGCTTCATCTTATGACCAAACATTTTATAATAAAGTTTTCAAGCATACAGAAAACAAAATAATTTTTAGTGAACATCTATATCACCATCACTTTGATGCTACTATTTTACTATATTGACTTAACCACATCTTTATCCATCTATTCATTATCATTTTATGTTTGGTGTGTTTCAATATATCAGTTCAGTTCAGTCGCTCAGTTGTGTCCAACTCTCTGCGACCCCATGAATCGCAGCACTCCAGGCCTCCCTGTCCATCACCAACTCCTGGAGTCTACCCAAATCCATGTCCATTGAGTCGGTGATGACATCCAACCATCTCATCCTCTGTCTTCCCCTTCTCCTCCCGCCCCCAATCCTTCCCAGAAGTAGGGTCTTTTCCAATGAGTCAACTCTTTGCGTGAGGTGGCCAAAGTATTGGAGTTTCAGCTTCAACATCAGTCCTTCCAATGCACACCCAGGACTGATCTCCTTTAGGATGGACGGGTTGGAACTTCTTGCAGTCCAAGGGACTCTCAAAAGTATTCTCCAACACCACAGTTCAAAAGCATCAATTCTCAGGCGCTCAGCTTTCTTCACCGTCCAATTCTCACATCCATACATGACCACTGGAAAAACCATAGCCTTGACTAGACGGACCTTTGTTGGCAGAGTAATGTCTCTGCTTTTCAATATGCTATCTAGGTTGGTCATAACCTTCCTTCCAAGGAGTAAGTGTCTTTTAATTTCATTGCTGCAATCACCATCAGCAGTGATTTTGGAGCCCAAAAAAATAAAGTCTGACACTGTTTCCACTGTTTCCCCATCTATTTGCCATGAGGTGATGGGACCAGATGCCATGATCTTAGTTTTCTGAATGTTGAGCTTTAAGCCAACTTTTTCACTCTCCTCTTTTACTTTCATCAAGAGGCTCTTTAGTTCTTCTTCACTTTCTGACATAAGGGTGGTGTCATCTGCATGTCTGAGGTTATTGATATTTCTCCCGGCAATCTTGATTCCAGCTTGTGCTTCCTCCAGCCCAGCGTTTCTCATGATGTACTCTGCATATAAGTTAAATAAGCAGGGTGACAATATACAGCCTCGACATACTCCTTTTCCTATTTGGAACCAGTCTGTTGTTCCATGTCCAGTTCTACCTGTTGCTTCCTGATCTGCATACAGGTTTCTCAAGAGACAGGTCAGATGGTCTGGTATTCCCATCTCTTTCAGAATTTTCCACAGTTTATTGTGATCCACACAGTCAAAGAATTTGGCATAGTCAATAAAGCAGAAATCGATGTTTTTCTGGAACTCTCTTGCTTTTTCGATGATCCACTGGATATTGGCAATTTGATATCTGGTTCCTCTGCCTTTTCTAAGACCAGCTTGAACATCTGGAAGTTCATGGTTCACGTATTGCTGAAGCCTGGCTTGGAGAATTTTGAGCATTACTTTACTATACTTTTCCCTAAATACTTCAGCATGCATACCACTAATGCTAGAGTTAATATTCTATTTTTGGAAGTAAAGACTGAGTATAACAATGCTTCTCTTTTATCATATTCAATAAAAATCTTGTTGTATTTTTATTGCTTTCTCTTTTATTTTCCCCCAGGAAAATTTTGCCCTGCTTTTCTGTTCTGGGCTTTCATCACTTATATTCAAATTTGGATGCTCTTTGTAACTCATGAAAGGACTTAATAACTTTTTCATAGTCTACTTTATGTCAATTTCTGTTGTTATCATTGGTAGCCATAATATTGATTAACACCTTATTTCCATGGATACAATGTTGAATTTGTTATCAACTGGAAATAAATCCATGAGATTATTGGGAGGCAATAGTTGTTGCTCAGTTGCTCATTCATATCTGACTCTTTGTTATCCCATGGACTGCAGCACTCTAGGCTTCCCTGTACATCACAGTCTCCCAGATAAAAAACTCATGACCATTGAATCGGTGATGCCATCCAACCATCTTATTTTCAGTCATTCCCTTCACCTTGGGCCTTCAATCTATCCCAGCATCAGGGTCTTTTCCAATGAGTCACATCAAGCTTCAGCTTCAGCATCAGTCTTTCCAATTAAAATTCAGGGTTGATCCTTTAGGATTGACTGGCTTGATCTCCTTGCTGCCCTAGGGACTTTCAAGAGTCTTTTCTAGCCTCACAATTTAAAAGCATCAATACTTTGATGATCAGCCTTATTTATGATCAATTCTCACATCCGTACATGACTGCTGGAAAAGCCATAGCTTTTACTGTAAGGACCGTGTTGGCAAAATGATATCTATGCTTTTTAGTATGCTGTCTAGGTTGGTCATAGTTTTTCTTCCAAAGGAGCATGCACTTATAATTTCAAGGCTGCAGTCACCATCCACAGTGATTTTGGAGCCCAAGAAAACAAAACCTGTCAGTTTCTATTGTTTCCCCATATATTTGCAACCAAATGATGTTACTGCATGTCATGATCTTAGTTTTCTGAATGTTGAGTTTTAAGCCAGCTTATTCACTTTCCTCTTTCACCTTCATCAAGAGACTCTTTAGTTCCTCTTCACTTTCTGCCATTAGGATGGTGTCATCTGCATATCTGAGGTTATTGATTTGTCTCCAAGCAATCTTGATTCCAGCTTGAGCTTCATCCAGCCTGGCATTTCACATGATGTACTCTGCATACAAGTCAAATAAGCAGGGTGACAATATACTGCTTTGACTTACTTCTTTCCCAATTTTGAAACAGTCTGACTTTTAGATTTGCTGTTTCCTAAGTTTGGTGTTCCTCAGCCTCACTCATGCCAGTTCTCTACTTATCCAGAGCTACCATTCTTATTAAACCACATTTCAATGTGTTATCCAGTCCTGTCTTTCTTTCGACTCACATCTCTATCTGTTCTATTGCTGTTATCTTAACATTCTTTGAAATCCTTGTTCAATCTTATAAATATCTTATCCAGTTCCACAAGTTGATGTCTCTACTCCTGCACTTGAACTTTTGAATTCTGATGGGAAAAAAAAAATGGGGGAACGAGTTTTTGACATATTTAAATATTTAAAGAATATGATCGGCAGGAGTTGCTTGTATATTTTTGAGATTAATTCTTTGTCCATTGCTTCATTTGATACCATTTTCTCCCATTCTGAAGGCTGTCTTTTCACCTTGCTTATAATTTCCTTTGTTGTGCAAAAGCTTTTAAGTTTAATTAGGTCCCATTTGTTTATTTTTGCTTTTATTTCCAATATTCTGGGAGGTGGGTCATAGAGGATCCTGCTATGGTTTATGTCGGAGAGTGTTTTGCCTATGTTTTCCTCTAGGAGTTTTATAGTTTCTGGTGTTATGTTTAGATCTTTAACCCATTCTGAGTTTATTTTTGTGTATGGTGTTAGAAAGTGTTCTAGTTTCATTCTTTTACAAGTGGTTGATCAGTTTTCCCAGCACCACTTGTTAAAGAGATTGTCTTTTCTCCGTTGTATATTCTTGCCTCCTTTGTCGAAGATAAGGTGTCCATAGGTGCGTGGATTTATCTCTGGGCTTTCTATTGTTCCACTGATCTATATTTCTGTCTTTGTGCCAGTACCATACTGTCTTGATGACTGTGGCTTTGTAGTAGAGCCTGAAGTCAGGCAGGTTGATTCCTCCAGTTCCATTCTTCTTTCTCAAGATTGCTTTGGCTATTCAAGGTTTTTTGTATTTCCATACAAATTGTGAAATTTTTTGTTCTAAAATATACAAACAACTCCTGAAGCTCAATTCCAGAAACATAAACGACCCAATCAAAAAGTGGGCCAGAGAACTAAACAGACATTTCTCCAAAGAAGACATACATATGGCTAACAAACACATGAAAAGATGTTCAACATCATTCATTATCATAGAAATGCAAATCGAAACCACAGTGAGGTACCATTTCATGCCCGTCAGGATGGCTGCTATCCAAACGTCTACAAGCAAGAAATGCTGGAGAGGGTGTGGAGAAGAGGGAACCCTCTTACACTGTTGGTGAGAATGCAAACTAGTACAGCCACTATGGAGAACAGTGTGGAGATTCCTCAAGAAACTGGAAAACTAACTGCCATATGACCCAGCAATCCTACTGCTGGGCATACACACTTAGGAAACCAGAATTGAAAGAGACACGTGTACCCCAATGTCCATCGCAGCACAGTTTATAATAGCCAGGACATGGAAGCAGCCTAGATGACCATCAGCAGATGAATGGATAAGGAAGCTGTGGTACATATACACAATGGAATATTACTCAGCCATTAAAAATAATACATTCTAATCAGTTCTAATGAGGTGGATGAAACTGGAGCCTATTATACAGAATGAAGTAAGCCAGAAAGAAAAACACCAATACAGTATACTAACACATATATACGGAATTTAGTCATCGGTAAAGATAACCCTGTATGCAAGACAGCAGAAGAGACCTAGATATATAGAACAATATTATGAAGTCTATGGGAGAGGGCGAGGGTGGGATGATATGGAAGAATGCCATTGAAGCACGTGAATTTTCATATGTGAAACGAATCTCCAGTCCAGGTTCGATTCATGTTACAGGGTGCTCGGGGCTGGTGCACCAGGATGACCCGGAGGTGTGGGATGGGGAGGGAGGTGGGAGGGGGGTTCTGGAAGGGGAACACAGGTACACCCATGGCGGATTCATGTCAATGTATGGCAAAACCAATGCGATATTGTAAAGTTATAAAATAGATAAATAAACTAATTAAAAACACACACACACACATTAGAAAATTTAAAAATAAATAAATAAAGTTAATATATGAAAAAAAATAAAGAATATGATAACTTTGGCTGGGTCATTAATCCTACTGGCATTTAAAAAAATTGTTTTAATTCCTTTTAACTCCCACTCCCCACATAATGTGTAGAATCTGTTAGTGTTTTCTCATGACTTTCAAAATAAAATCTAGACTTTTGAAAATGGCTGACTTCCTAAATGATTTGATTCCAGAATGCCAGTATAATCATACTTCATCCACTCCAAACAATTTGCAGGTCCTTGAGTAGGGGCCAATCTATCATTTCTGGGGGCTTTGCAAATACTTTTCTTTATCTGGATATCTCATTTCCTCTCTTTCCATCTAGTGGAGTTAGTTATACGAATGCTCTATGACTTGGTTCAAATATCATGAATTCTTCTGTATTTTCAGAAGCAAATAAAATTTTATAAGATAGACTTATCTGAATACAATTTTCCTTATTTGGACATGCCACTTAATATCTGTAAGTCTCTTATTTCTATAAAATGGACATAATTATGCTTTTAAGTTTGTTGTACTAGAGAAGAGGTGAGTAATGTAGTTAGTGGATACATTACCCTCAATGTTACTATGTAGTATAACTTTAGCTTTGTGTCAAGGTAGATCACAGGAAATTTGCTTTTGGTCTTTTTACCTGGCATATTCTTCAGGCATATTCTTCATAATGGTCCATACAGCTGGCTTATGAACACTGAGTCTCTGCACATGACACCTTTTAAAGTAAAAATGAAAGATAGTGACAAAATATTCATGAAACAAGTTCTATATCACAAATTAATTTTGCAATTCAGTGTCTTGAAACCATTTTTATCCCTTAATGATTGATGTACTTTCCTCCATTGCATAAGTGTAACTCTGCAGTGTCATAAAGTTCAGAACCAAATTTGATATTATAATAACGGTTACTACATTCCTTTCACAGATACTTTTTTATTTCTTTTATCTATTGCTTTGATTTTTCTATTTCTATTTTAATAACTATTTCAATCTTTGACATTTTATAAATTGACAGATATTCACAGGGAAATAGGAAATGGCTAATTCTATTTTAAAGTACAATACATGCCTTCAAGTGATTTGTTATTCAAAATGTTCAAATCAATTTATATGAAAAATTGGGTACAATAAAAGTGCTAAACTTAATAATTTAATTTCAAAAAATAAGGATGACTTTTATGAAAGTGTCTATATTTAAAATTCTCCTAACTACAACAATATGCCTGCTATGTTATTTAATATGCACTTTCAAATAAGTCACTTTATTTAAATCTCAAAGTACATATCTTAGCCCATTTGAGCTGCTACAACAAAAGTACCATAGATTAGGTTGCTTAAACAACTAATATTTATTTTTCACAGCCCTGGAGACTGGGAAGTTCAAGATCAGTTCAGTTCAGTCGCTCAGTCATGTCCGACTCTTTGTGACCCCATGAATCGCAGCATGCGCAGGCCTCCCGGTCCATCACCAACTCCTGGAGTTTACACAAACCCATGTCCATTGAGTCGGTGATGCCATCCAGCCATCTCATCCTTTGCTGTCCCCTTCTCCTCCTGCCCCCAATCCTTCCCAGCATCAGGGTCTTTTCCAGTGAGTCAACTCTTCGCATGAGGTGGCCAAAGTATTGGAGTTTCAGCTTCAACATCAGTCCTTCCAATGCACACCCAGGACTGATCTCCTTTAGGATGGACTGGTTAGCCAGCAAATATGATGTCTCATGAGATCTGGTTCCTTGTTCACAGGCAAGCATTTCTCCGTGTCCTCATATGATGGAAGAAGCAAGAGATCTCTCTGGGATCTCTTTTTTAAGGGCACTAGTCACATTCAAGAGGTCTGCCCTCAAGGCCTAATCAATTGCCAAAGATCTGATCTCCAAATATCATAACACTAGGGGTTAGTTATCATCTTATGAATTTATGGGGAACAGAAACATACAGTCTATAACAATGTCCCTATGACCTATGAGATAAGTAATGCCAGTAATACCAACAAGTAATACCCATCCAATGGCCTCCCCATTGATTTCACCAGAAACTTAAAAATCGTAAGACTTTTTGTGATCTAACTACTGCATATTTACATAAACATAAGTAGTAGTTAATTACTTTCCTACTGGATTAGCTCTTATCATTTTTATCTACTTAGAAACTTTTGGAGAGTTCCTTAGATCTAGGTACCTCAGATTCTCCACCTATAAAATGGGGCTATTATAATACTCGTTGAAGAGTGTTATTATAATAAAGCTTTCTTATGTGATCTATGCAAAGAAATAAAGGAAAAGAATAGAACGGGAAAGACTAGAGATCTCTTCAAGAAAATTGGAGATATGAAGGGAACTTTTCATGCAAAAATGGGCACAATCAACAACAGAAATGACAAGGACCTAACAGAAGAGATTAAGAAGATGTGGCAGGAGTACACGGAGTATCCAGAATAGTACAAAAACAAAAAACAAAAAACCCTTAATGACCCAGATAGCCATGATGGTGTGGTCACTTACCTAGAGCCAGACATCCTGGAGTGTGAAGTCAAGTGGGCCCTGAGAAGCATTACTATGGACAAAGATAGTGGAGGTGATGGAATTCCAGATGAGCTATTTCAAATCTTAAAAGATGATGCTGTGAAAGTGCTGCACTCAGTATGCCAGCAAATTTGGAAAACTCAGCAATAGCCACAATATTGGAAAAGGTCAGTTTTCATACCAATCCCAAAGAAAGGCAATGCCAAAAAATGTTCCAACTATAATACAGTTGTGCTTATTTCACATGCTAGCGAGGTAATGCTCAAAATTCTTCAAGCTAGGCTTCAACAGTACATGAACTGAGAACTTCCTGATGTACAAGCTGGATTTAGTAAAAGCAGAGGAACCAGAGATCAAATTGTCAACATTAGCTGTATCATAGAGAAAGCAAGGGAATTCCAGAAAACATCTACCTTTGTTTCATTGACTATGCTAAAACCTTTGATTGTGTGAGGGTCATAACAAATGGTGGAAAACTCTTAAAAACATGGGATTACCAGACCATCTTACCTGTCTCCTGAGAAACCCATACGTAGGCAAAGAAACAACAGTTAGAAGCTTATATGGAACAACCGACTGGTTCAAAATTGAGAAAGGAGTACTCCATGTCGGCTTATTGCCACCTTTTTATTTAATTTATACTCAGATAACATCATGGGAAATGCCAGGCTGGATATGTTACAAGCCAGAATTAAGATTGTTGAGAGAAATATCAACCAACTCAGATATGCATATGATATCATTTTAATATAGAAAGCAAAGAGGAATTAAAAAATCTCTTAATGAGAGTGAAAGAAGAGAATGAAAAAGCTAACTTAATACTTAATATTAAAAAAAATAATAACATCATGGCATCTGGTTCCATAACTTCATGGCAAATAGAAGGGGAAAATGTGGAAGCAATGAGAGATTTCCTTGGGCTCTAAAATCACTGGATGGTGACTACAGCTGGAAATTAGAAGACTATTTCTTCTTGGCAGGAATGCTATGACAAACCTAGACAGTGTACTAAAAAAAAAGCAAAGACATCACTTTGCAGACAAAGTGGTGACAAATACTTTTCCAGTAGTCATGTATTGATGTGAGAGAGAACAACAATAATTAAAGAAGTGTAATTCATTGTGTGCAGTGGCTCAATCCTGTCTGACTCTTTGCAACCCCATGGACTGTAGCTTGCCAGGCTACTCTGTCCATGGAATTTTCCAGGCAAAAATACTGGAGCAGGTTGTCATTTCCTATTCCAGGGTATCTTCCCAACTCAGGGATTAAACCTGCATCATTTGTATTGGCAGGAAGATTCTTTCCCGGTGGGACACCTGAGAAGCCCAATTCATTAATGCAATAATGCTGGACTATAAAGAAGGCAGAGCACCTAAGAATTGATGGTTTTGACTGTGGTACTGGAGAAGACGCTTGAGAGTACTTCGGACAGAAAGGAGATCAAAGCAGTCAATCCTAAAGGAAATCAACACTGAATACTCTTTGGAAGGACTGATACTGAAGCTAAAATTCCTGTACTTTGGCCACTTGATGCAAAGAGCCGACTCACTGGAAAAGACTCTGATGCTGGGAAAGATTGAGGACAGGATAAGGGGAAGTCAGAAGATGAGATGGTTGGATGGCACCACTGACTCAATGGACATTAGTTTGACCACACTTGGGTTAGACAATGAAGGTCAGGGAAACCTGGCGTACTGCAGTCCATGGGGTCACAAAGAGTTGGATATGACTTAGCAACTGAATAACAATAATTAAATAAGTGTAATTCACTGTGTGCAGTGGCTCAGTCCTGTCCGACTCTTTGCAACCCCATGGACTGTAGCTTGCCAGGCTCCTCTGTCCATGGAATTTTCCAGGCAAAAATACTGGAGCAGGTTGCCATTTCCTATTCCAGGGTATCTTCCCAACTCAGGGATCAAACCTGCATCATTTGCATTAGCAGGAAGATTCTTTACCAGTGGGACACCTGAGAAGCCCAATTCAATAATGCAATATGTTAAAAGAATTACATGGCTGGCATGTAATAACTAATCAATAATATTAATTATTTCTATTATACATTCTGAAATAAAAACTGTCCTCAATTACCAATGTCTGCTAAAGACAAGAAAAGGGAAGCTATTTATTTCACCTACTCTAGAATAATGCTAGAGAGAGGGAGACTGCTAGGGAGTTATCATATCCCTGGAAGGCATTATGCAGATTATTACAAATCATTTGCTTTGTTGTGGATAAGTATTAATAACAAATGTATGTGATTTTTACTACTCTATTTTCCCAGAGTAGTAAAATAGTGACAACTTGTTTGGCCCTTTACAAAAATCTCTACGATTTTGCTTCTAAAGCCTCTATAAGAAATACCCATTTCTTTGTGAGTCCAGAAAGATAAAGAAGCTGCTGTGAATATGAATAATACAATCTTGGTTATTTTGGAACATTTTTAGTTTGAGATATCTTCAGTGTGGAATAAAATCTGAGTCTGGTTTGTAAAATAAGAAGACATGAATGGACAAGATTGAAGATGACATAAATATATATGAGGTTAATGAAAACACTGGAAAAATAGAAGGAAAACAGTACAGGGGAAAAATGACCCATGAAAGACTTACTTACATTCATTCAAAAATATCATTTGTTGAAATGAATATCTGGGATGGGCCAGTGACTGTTCCTGACTGTATTATATTAGAAAAATCATAAAAAATGTTTTCTCAATTTCCAAAGTCCAACATTATTATCATTTTCTTGCTAAAACTTTGAAATATTTTAGTCCTCCCTTTTTATCGTACACACCTTGTAAGACCCCAGTTTTGGCTGACCCAACTTTGTGTCTTCCCAGCATCTATATCTAAACAAGTGAACACAGGCAGAGAGGACTGCCCGAGGCTGCCTGGTTTCACTTTAAATTCATTACCACAGTCTTCAAAGGGTCATTCAATGACTCTGAAATTCTACATATTTTTTCACCTTCTGAGAAAACAAGTTTTAAAGCTTCTTGTATTTGCTCAATATTCCTGCATTTTTGCTCTACCTCACTCTCATCTGATGACCTGACCAAGATAAGAATGAGACAATAAATGTCTTAGGAAAAGAACTGTATTATCTTCCAGTCTCAGACTTAAGAAAATACCTGAGAGTTACTTAATACTGATTTGTGCCTGACACTTCATACATCACCTCACAGTATCCTTACAACGAACTTAATGGTAGTTTTCTTATTATTGCAGATGAGGAAGCTGAGTAACAGTGAGATTAAATGACTAACTGTGGTTATACTGGAGCCTGGAGACAAGCCAAGTGAATCTTCAATCTGCTTCCAAATCATAAACTGACATTCACGGGCTTGTTTTATTGCTATAACCTATTAATACTCAGAACTGTTTGTGCTAGACTGTACTTTGTGAGGTTTGAATAATAATTATATTAAAATTATCACAAAATAGTAATTATTATCAATGTGCTTCTGTTCAAAGAATACTAGACTTTGTCAGGAGCTCAGAGTTCTAGTCTCTGCTATGAATCTGATCAACTTTCATTTTGAGCAATTCTCTTGTTACCACTGGGACTGGGACTTAGTTGTACCATTTTTTTTTTTTTAATGGATAGCTGGTGAGAAGTTATTGTATAACACAAGGATCCCAGTCTGGTGCTCTGTGATGATCTAGAAGGATGGGATGGTGGGAGGGGAGGGAGACTCAAGAAGGAGGAAATATATGTATAACTATGGCTGATTTGCATTGTTGTGTAGCAGAAACCAACACAACATTGTAAAATTTTTTTTTTTAATGAAATTAAAAAGAAAAAAGAAAACAGATAAGTGGACCTGAATTCTTGGCCTACAGGTTATGACTGAAGTACAATGATTTTTGTTTTGTTTTAAACTACCAAGTTTGGTGTGCTTGTAATGTAGTGGATAACTAGAACAAATCTCAGTTCTGTTTATGAGGTGAGACTGTTGAGTTTGTTTTCTTGCCGAGAAAAAGTGCAAAAATATGACATAACAACTACAAAGTGAGTGATTGTATTTTCTACAGATTAAAAGAAAGAAAAAAAATGTAGTTAGAATGTTAGATCCTCAATGTTTGTACATACCTTGGCCCAATTAAGATATTTATGAAATGAGAACAAAAAGGAAACCCAACAAACATTGAATTAAGATGCTGACAGAGCCAAAATACATCTCATAATTAGGACCGTCTCTCAGGAGGTTGGTCTGGGAACATAACACCCCTCACACCAAGTCTAGTATATGCTGAAGCAGCATAAACAATGTAATTTATTATTTTCTGTCCCTTCTTTACTCACTGAATGTTTTTGTTTCTCTAACTTGGAAAATAAACTCTATTCTGATGGTGGCAGCCTAAATTGGAGGAAATGTGTAGGTCTCACTCAGGGACTATATAGCAATTAATTACATGTAACCAGTAAAACTAATTAATGGAATATTAAAACTGTTTAATGGAATACTTTATAGAGAATGAATTTGGTAATTACGAGACCAACTCTCTTTATCTATTGTATAATTCTTCAATGAGTCAATATCCCCAAGAAGTGAAAATCAACAAAATCTGATGTGCATGGACGAGCAGTACTTGCAGAAGACTCTGAAAAGCCAAAGCTATCTGACAGCTAGATCATAGGAGGAGCATGCCTAGAGAGAGTTATGGGAACTGTAGGATCTGGAGAAGCTATTTCCTCTGTATAGCTTACTCCCAAGTGGGCCCACAGCCTAGTGCCTGGTAGTAAACTTGAGGCTACTTTGATCATCAGGATCAGCACTTGGCAAGGCAAACAGAAGAGAGCAGGACCAGATGGGGCCCTTTGGCACATCTTCACTGGTCTGTCACCACGTCTGACTGTGAAGACCTTCTAAGAGGATGGCATTCTCTTTTCTTCATCTTCCAAATCTCTCACAATTTGTCTTTTAGCCAGTTCTAACTCTGAATCTGATTGGGTATGGGATTCTGGGAAAGTGTTTCCCAGCTTGAGCCCAGTTAACATCAAATAGTCCAGGATCATGTGGCATATACAGTTTAGGGAGTTTGATATTTTCTGCCTGAAACAGTTAATACTTCAGGGCCTTCTTTCCACCCTCATTCTGTACAGAATGCTACAAATGAAAATTAGAGAGAGAAGAGACCAGCCAAATTTACATGCTAAAGCTAAAGGACACATTTACATGTTTATGATATCTGCTGGCATCGTGACGACAATCAGTATATTACACCATACATAAAGTACAAGCATAAATCTTCATTACAGTTTATGCAGATTACAACTTCATTAAGAATTATATTTTCTCCCATGCTATCACTCTTCTTTACTTGGAAACTGTAATCCCTAAAACTCATAGAGGTGTTACGAAGAGAAAAGAGAGCAAAAAGGTTGCAAACTTGAGAATTTCACCTTCAGTTTGGAGGTGTCTGTACTCAGGAAGATTTGATCTTTGTTTTCTTTTGGTGACTTGATAACCATTTAGGTTGTTGGGATCTTGCTACATATAGCACTTGTTTCTAGCCTGGAAAATTAGACAGGTGAATTTTGACTCCAAAATGTCACCTTAACATTATCTAGGATCAGACCATTAAAAACACTATATACAGCCTAATATTTCTATCTACTTAAGAGATGTGCATTCAGAATATAAGAGGACCACGACAGTTTCTCAGGGAATACAGAAGGGCAGCAAAGACCAGCTCTGGCTAAACTGTTGAATTTGCCAATGGATTGTGGTTGAGATTATTTAAAATCTTTTTGATTGGTTCTGCAATACCTTACTTAAACTAAACCTAACAACAACAACAAAAGTGCAGATTTATGAAAGAAGCCAGAAATTTAGAATTGTTTTAAAAAGGTGACACTGACTGACAAAGAAAGGTTATTGTAAGGTTTTTGAAGAAGATCTATGGAACAGCTAGAATTTTTCCAGAAAAATATGGTAATTTCAGACAGGCATAAATACATTTAATTTAGATAGTGTGCAGTTTTTGTTGCTGTAAAGCAGTCTGAATTCCATTGATTTATTTGGATATAAAGGACACTCTTTGCATCTCCCTCTACATCTAAGTCAGAATGTCTGTTGCACTGACATGGACCATAAGTGATCTGCTACCTTCCTGTCTTTAGGGACAAAGTATTTCCTTATCTTCAATTACTTCTCTACTGGATTCAGGATATTCATGATATCTATTCCACTTTATCTTCAGACAGAATGTAAATCTTCCTAAAGGAAGTAGACTCATCTTTTAAAGCCTTGCACTTAGCTACAGAGTGATTCAAGCAGAGACAGTAACTCCCTTACCAGTGATTCTTAATTTTGACTTACAGATTTTGGCTCTATAGAAGACATTTCTGTGTCTGTGTTCAGGCAGTCCCAGGCTTCCCTGATGAGACTGATAGAAAAGGCATTGACTTGCATCAGTTGTGATGATAGGTTTTATGACTGGACTGAGATCAGAAATTCATTTTACAGACCACTGAACAATTGCTAAATGCTTGCTCACCTCAGTTTCCAACCATTCACTAATAATTTTAGTCCTAGGGTGGATTTTATGAAAACTGGTCAAATGCCACAAGAGTGGAAATTTGAATTATAGGAAAAAGAAGGATGATTTTGCTTTAATATGTGACCTCATTGTCCTCTAAATTTTCTTTTCAATCTGTTTGTTGTGAAATATTTATTAATCCATAAAAAACAGCTAACTTCAAAAATTAACACTCTCACTGCCATTTTAAATGAAGGACTTTGTAATGGATTGGAATAAAAGTTAACTTACCGTATTATGTCTTCTCTCTGGTATTCCATTGGTACATGTTTAGATTGTTAAAAGGAAAATAGTCCTCTACTGCAAGCATTGAATAGAGATGCAATATCTTTAAATGCAATATCTATTTTAAATAATTGTAAATACTTATCATCCAATTTTGTAGCGTGTAACATGAATTTTGACCTGTGTGAACCATAAGATGACCACCAGCTAAATTTGAATTATAAAAATATGTTGATAAGTTACTGATGATAGTCTAAATTGTTCCCTGAACTTCAGTGGTTTTGAGAGCAAGAAAGTTGTTTTTTTCTTGTGTATCAGGGTAGGAGTTTCGTGTTTGTTCTATGTCCATACTGCCACACAGCTACATACAATGTTTGTCACATAAGACATTAACTCCAATAAGCTAAAAAAAGGGTAGAATTATGATGGGATATATGTGAAAGATTATAGACACATTTTAGAAGAAAGAAAGGAATTAAGAACAAGAAAATTCACAGATGGGAGAATGTGGATGTAAGAGACTCCCTTGTTAGGACTGTTGATTCCAGGTGATGGGAATTTAACCTCAAGTGACTAAAACAGGAAAGAGAATGTGTTGGCTTACAAATCTAAAATGTCGAGACACAGACTGGATCCAGATATGCTAAACACAGGGCCCCAAAAAGTAGGTTAGGGCTCGTTCTTATCTCTGATAATCTGAACCCTAAGAATGTTAATCTTGAGAAGCGTAAAAGTTCCTGTTTTCCTGGTTAAGGGACATTAGCAGCAGTGACAGCTATTAGCTAAGAGATGATGGAATTCAGTATCCTGAGGCAGCTAAAGCTTTCTGGTCCAATAATTAATGTTGGACTTCATTGGTGAGTAGAGGATTTGGATCAAAAAGTTTTTTAAATGTGATACTTCTTATACTAGAGATTCTAGGGAACATTTATTATAGCTACATTAGCATTGCTCAGAAATATGAAGATGGCACACTAATAGATCAGGTATTCTTCTAGGGGTCACTGCTAAAAACACCTGGTAAGGAAACCCATATGAGCTTGCACATGTGTGTATGCACACACACACACATTTGTAAAGGATAGAACAGATTAAATTGTGAAATGAAGGGAAAATAATAAGAGTAACAAAATAGTCAATGATTTTGGTAGCCCCTAACAAATATATGACAACTGAAGACTGGGAATCTAGGGAGATTTAATAATAAAAGAAAATTTAAAGAGTGAAAAAGTAAGATGATTATTCATTACATTGTCTTACAATGGATCATTTAAAGTACACAGGATCTGAAATGAGTGACGTCCCCAGGAGACATGTTGGCCTCTTCTTCTAAAGAGGAGCTTGATTCTATTTTTTTTTTTTAATAAATTTATTTATTTTAGTTGGGGGCTAATTACTTTACAATAATGTAGTGGTTTTTGCCATACATTGACATGAATCAGCCATGGATTTACATGTGTTCCCCATCCTGAACCCCACTCCCACCTCCCTCCCCATCCCATCCCTCTGGGTCATCCCATTGCCCCAGCCCTGAGCATTTGTCTCATGCATCGAACCTGGAATGGTGTTCTGTTTCACATATGATAATATACATGTTTCAATGCTATTGTCCCAGAACATCCCACCCTCACCTTCTCCCTAAAATGCAACTTGTTTATTCTCTATGGAATTACCCTAGGGCAAAGGTGCTATAAACACACTCAAGTCACCATCGTGCACTACTTAATGACACCTCTGCCTGTTTCAGGCCTGCGTCCCTGACCGTATGTACCTTCTATGTCAGGAAAAAATAAAAATTGTTATGGTTATCTTTTTCTCCCTGCTTTAAAGCCCCACTGAGTGATAGACACCATGTTCACAGGGGAAAAGGGGGGTGTTCACCATGTTCACAGGTGGGCGTGGGGGGTGGGACCTGTGGCGTCAATAATCTTCTAGTTTTAGGGCATTCACAAAGAACATGCACGTTCTTTCTCATCCCCTATCATTTATCTTTTCTCTCTATTTCGCTTTTAGAAATAAAAACAAACAAAAAAATTGTATGAAGTACCAACTGAGTTCTGGTTACTGGCAAAAAAAATAAAAAGAAACACAATATCAATTAAATAGTTGGAAGTCATTCTTATAACTTGATAAAGAAGAGACATAGTGAAAAGAAATGCTGACATGAAAAGTATGCTTGAACGATAAAATATCATGTCCCTTTAAAATAGTCTTTTTATCATTTTGCAAAACTGAAGTAAGAAATATGTATAATATTTAAATGAAATGCTAGTATGTAAAAATTAAATTATGTTAAAAGTATCATTAGCTTTTGTCTTTATTTTTTAACCATAAATTAAACAATAACTGAATGATTAAACCATTTACAATTTAGTCAGTTTTATTCTATGATTTCTGGAATGAAGTTTTCATAGGTATATAAATAAGGAAAGAATTTATTTCTTAAGGCAAATAAATATCAATTTTTAATGCATATGACTTTGCACTCATGAAGAAACGTGTATTTCTCCCAAAAAGCCAGAAGACTCAATTAATCATTATGCTAATATAGAATACTAATATTTATTTTTGAAAATTAAAATTAGAAAATGTCACCTTCTACTTTCAAATGCATTACCATTTCATTAATTGAAAGATGAAGTTTGTCTTTCATTTATCTTTCTTCCTGTACAGAGGTCATGGTTGCTGACCTCTGACAGCTGCAGCAGCAGCACTGTGGGAACCTTTCACTCTCCCTCCTGGCAAAACAGCCACTGTCCCTCAGCGGGTGTTTCAGGAATTGGAAGAATGTAGGACAGCAGGTACGTCTTGAATATTTAGAAAAAGAGACATGCAGCCTCAGTTCTTCATCTTGACTGAATAATGCATTAGATGTGAAACTAGGTTGATTTATTAAATGTAAGATCATTTTTTGGTTATTAGAGCACTAATCAGATTTTGGCTTTTTTTTTTTTAATATATTTAATATCAGTCACAATGGCTGCTTTTTACTTTTGTATTTTGTGGTCCAGTAAAAAGAATGCGCCTTCAAGCCAATTAAAAAATCCAAAACTTCATAGGTAGTAACAATTGTTAATTTTTTATCTCTTTACCAAATCTAGTCCTAAACTGCTGCCATACTGATGAGGGAAAGTCAGCTGTAATGTTAAGTTGCTGCCTGGCTAAGTGCTCTGTGAAGAAGAACGCTGCTATGAGCAGCCAAGGGCCATTATGACTTAAATGCACACAAAGGTCATCTAAACTTGCCTTAATCTTTCCCGCATTTTCCACAGTCTGTTTAACATTCACTGCTGTTGACATTCATACTTTCTTCCACCTTCGCTGGGGCTTGATCTGACCTCACCAAGACAGCAGACCCTTGGCAGTACAGCCAGGGAGAGCTCCTGTCTGCTTGTTCAGGGATTAGCCAGCTTTGCACACACAGAAGAGTGAGCAATTTAAGAAAAAACAAAGGAAAGAAACAATAATCTTTTGACTGACAGAGCAGCCTAAGAATGCTAAGGAATCCAATGTATGAATTTCTGAAAAGAACTTCAGCAAACTTTTAAACACATTCTCTGGCATTTCGCTGATCTTAAATAAATTCGTGTTTGTTTACTTACTTTGCCAAGGTAACAATATGTCAAGTAAAAAACAAAAGGCTTAGTAAGGAGAGACTTCATTAGAAAGGATTTTCTGTTTAGTTCTGTTTAGTCGCTCAGTCGAGTCCGACTGTTTGGGACCCCATGAATTGCAGCATGCCAGGCCTCCCTGTCCATCACCAACTTCCTGAGTTTACTCAAACTCATGTCCATTGAGTCGGCGATGCCATCCCGCCATCTCATCCTCTGTCGTCCACTTCTCCTCTTGCCCCCAATCATTCCCAGCATCAGGGTCTTAAGTGGGGGAGGGCATTGCAATACAGAGAGGTCTCTGAATATAGATCTGTAAATATCTGACAGGTTAGAGCATAGAGTGTTTTTCTATTTTAGGGAGGAATGACCAAGGCTACCCTAGTGGCTCAGAAGGTAAAGAATCTTCCTGCTATGCGGGAGACTCGGGTTCCGTTCTTGAGTCAGAAAGATTCCTTGGAGAAGGAAATGGCAAACCCACTCCAGTATACCCTGGAGAATTCTGTGGACAGAGGACCCTAGTGGGCTATAGTCCCTGGCATCACAAAGAGTCAGACATGACTGAGTGACTAACACAATTAAGGCTACCAAGGACTGTGTGTGGTGAAGTAGATTGAAAGGCTGGCATTATAGGATGCATGCATACAAGCCAAGTTGCTTCAGTCATGTCCAACTATTGGCAACCCCATGGACTGTAGTCCACCAGGCTCTTATGTCCATGGGATTCTCCAAGCAGAATACTGGAATGAGTTGCCATGCTCTCATCCAGGGGATCTTCCAGAACCAGGGATCAAATCTGCATCTCTTATGTCTCCTATATTGGCAGGCTGGTTCTTTATCACTAGGGCCACCTGGGAAACCCCAGCATTACAGAATAGTAGACCAGAAAACATTTTGCAATAAGACTTGAATCTACCAAGGATGGGCTGTTTGCTGGCTCTGCCTGAAGCTAATTCAGAGTTCCTCCTGGGGAAACAGAAGGGCTTAACAAGCATCTTGTTCTGATTGATTAACAGGAACAGTGGGCAAGTTATTGATTTATGAGGTTAAGAACGGGAATTGGCCGTTCCCAATGTGTCTGGCCTTGTCATCGGTAAGTAAACAAGAGAGATATCCAAGTTTTTAATGGTTCAAAATATCACCAACAACTTTTGAAAGTTGCTATAACTTTAATATAAAGGAGATATGAAATAAGAGTAATCTGTAATAAAAATAACATGCATTTTTAAATTGTAAATACTTAGATATGCATTTACTAGAAGTCAAGATGAAATACATGAGGTTCTTATATCTGTATATAGAATCACCAGAATGGGATTGTTACAAAATGTAGACTTAAATGGGTTTTTTCTTTGGTGATTTAAAGTCTGTGATTAGCATGGCTATTAGTGACATGATTTTCTATAATTATGGATAAGTCCTGGTAATGTTCCCAAACAAATACACACACAGTAAGCAAGCTTGCCTAAATGTAAAAGTTAGCTGCATTCCTGGATGATGCGTTTCTACTGAAAGTGAATCACTTTAACAGCATCATCTTTTAGGACTTGAAATACCTTACTGGAATTCCATCACCTCCAATAGCTTTGTTTGTAGTGATGCTTTCTAAGGCCCACTTGACTTCAAACTCCAGGATGTCTGGCTCTAGGGTAGTGACCACACCATCACAGTTGTCTGGGTCATGAAGATCTTTTTAGTATAGTTCTTCTGTGTATTCTTGCCACCTTTTCATAATATCGTCTGCTTTTGTTAGATCTATAGTATTTCTGTCCTTTATTGTGCCCGTCTTAGCATGAAATGTTTTGGTATCTCTAATTTTCTTGAAGAGATCTCTAGTCTTTCCCATCCATTGTTTTCCTTTATTTATTTGCATTGAGCACCGAGGAAGGCTTTCTTATCTCTCCTTGCTGTTCTTTGGAACTCTGCATTAAGATGGGTATATCTTTCTTTTTCTCCTTTGCTTTTCCCTTCTCTTTTTTTCTCAGCTATTTTTAAGGTCTTCTCAGACAACCAGTTTGCTTTGTGCATTTCGTTTTTGGAGGGATGGTCTTGATGACTGCTTCCTGTACAATGTCACTAACCTCTCTCCATAGTTCTCCAGGCAAGAGTTAATTCAGATTATATTGCCCTTTGATCTGTCTAACAGATCTAATCCCTTGAATCTATTTGCCAGTTCCAGTGTATAATCATAAAGGATTTGATTTAGATCATACCTGATGGTCTAGTGGATTTCCCTGCTTTCTTCAATTTAAGTCGGAATTTGGCAATAAGGAGTTCATGATCTGAGCCACAGTCAGCTCCTGGTCATGTTTTTGCTGACTGTAGAGAGCTCCT
This sequence comes from Okapia johnstoni, assembly GCA_024291935.2. Classification (NCBI taxonomy): domain Eukaryota; kingdom Metazoa; phylum Chordata; class Mammalia; order Artiodactyla; family Giraffidae; genus Okapia; species Okapia johnstoni. The sequence continues at coordinate 39,242,482 of CM044321.1, forward strand.
CCATCTTTGGAGGCAAAGAATAAAATCAATCTGATTTCAGTGTTGACCATCTAGTGATGTCCACATGTAGAGTTGTCTCTTGTGTTGTTGGAAGAGGGTGCTTGCTATTACCAGTGCATTCTCTTGGCAAAACTCTATTAGCCTTTGCCCTGCTTCATTTTGTATTCCAAGGACAAATTTGCCCGTTCCTCCAGGTATCTCTTGACTTCAGGCTTTTGCATTCCTAGTCCCCTATGATGAAAAACACATTTTTTTTTTCGTATTAGTTCTAGAAGGTCTTGTAGGTTTTCATAGAACCATTCAACTTCAGCTTCTTCAGCATTACTGGTTGGGGCATTGACTTGTATTACTGTGCTGTTGACTGATTTGCCTTGGAAATGAACAGAAATTGTTCAGTAATTTTTGAGATTGCCCCCAATTACTGGATTTCAGAATCTTTTGTTGACTATGAGGGCTACTTCATTTCTTCTAAGGGATTCTTGCCCACAGTAGCAGATATAATGATCATCTGAATTAAATTCACCCATTCCAGTCCATTTTAGTTCACTGATTCCTAAAATGTCAATGTTCACTCTTGACATTTACTGTTTGACCACTTCCAATTTACCTTGATTCATGGACCTAACATTCCAGGTTCTGATGCAATATTGTTCAGAAAATTGGATTAAAGATTTGCTGAGCATGGCCCCACCCATCAGAACAAGACCTAGTTTCCCCCACAGTCAGTCTAATCCATCAGGAAGCTTCCATAAGCCTCTTATACTTATTCATCAAAGGGCAGAAAAATGATAACCACAGTCACAGAAAACTAACCAAACTGATTACATGGACCATAGCTTTGTCTAACTAAATGAAACTATGAGTCATGCTATGTAGGGTCACTCTGGATGGATGGGCCATGGTGGAGAGTTCTAACAAAACGCTGTCCACTGGAGAAGGGAATGGCAAACCACTTCAGTATTCTTGACTGAAGAACCCCACGAACAGTACGAAAAGGGCATTCAAGTTTGACTTAAATCATATCCCTTATGATTATACAGTGGAAGTGATGAATAGATTCAGTGGATTAGATCTTATAAACAGAGTGCCTGAAGAGCTATGGACAGAGGTTCATAGCATTTTACAGGAGGCAAAGACCAAAACCATCCCAAGGAAAAGAAAAATTGAAAACCAGAAAAGTGCGGGTCTGAGGAAGCTTTACAAACTCCTGAGGAAACAAGGGAAGCAAAAGTCAAGGGAGGAAAGAAAAGATATACACAATTGAAAGCAAAGTTTCAGAATATATCAAGGAGAGAAAAGAAAGCTTTGTTAAATGAATATTGAAAAGAAATACAGTAAAGCAACAGAATGGCAAAGACCAGAGATTTGTTCAGAAAAAATAGAGATATCAAGGGACCATTTTATGCATGTATGGGCACAAAAAAGGACAGGAACACTAAGGACCAAACTGAAGTAGAAGAGATTAAGAAGATGTGGCAAGAATACACAGACGAACTATACAAAATAGTTCTTAATGACTCAGATAGGAAAGGTAGTGTTACTTGGATAAACACAAAAATGAAATCACGATGAATGACCAAATTATCAGATAGTGTGGACACTCACCTAGAGCCAGACATCCTTGGAATGTGAAGTCAAATGGGCTTTAGGAAGCATCACTATGAAGCTACAGAGGTGATGGAATTCCAGCTGAGCTATTTAAAATCCTAAAAGATGATGGTGTTAAAGTTTTGCACCCAATATGTCGACAAATTTGGAAAACTAAGCAGTGGTCAGAGGACTAGAAAAGGTCAGTTCTTATTCCAGTCCTTAAGAAGAGCAATGTGAATGTTGTAACTATGATACAGTTGCACTCATTTCACATGCTAGCAAGGTTATGCTCCTTCAAGCTAGGCTTCAGCAGTATGTGAATTGAGAATTTTCAGATGTATAAGCTGAGTCTAAAAAAGCCAGAAGAGCCAGAAATCAAACGACCAATGTTCATTGGTTCATGGAGAAAGCAAGGGAATTCCAGAAAAAAAGTCTACTCTGCTTCGTTGACTAAGCTAAAGTCTTTGTTTGGATCACAAAAAACTGGAAAATACTCAAAGGTATGGAAGTACCAGACCACTTTACCTCTCTCTTGATAAACCTGTATGTGGGTTAAGAAGAAAAAATTGGAACCAGAAATGGAAAAACTGAGTGGTTCCTTGGGAAAGGAGTACCACCAGCCCGTGTATTGTCACCCTGCTAATTTAACTTATGTACAGAGTACATCATGTGAAATGCTGGGTTGGATGAACCACAGCCTTAATCAAGATTGCCAGGTGAAATATCAACAATCTCAGATATGCAGATGATACCACTCTGATGACAGAAATGGAAGAAGAACTAAAGAAACTTTTTAATGAAGAAGAAAGAGGAGAGTCAAAAAGTTGTCTTGAAACTCAAGATAAAAACAAAACAAAACCAAAATAAGATTATGTCATCTGGTCCCATCACTTTATGGCAAATAGTCAGGGATAAAGTGAAAGCAGTGACAGATTTTATTTTCTTGGGCTCTAAAATCACTGTGAATGTTGACTGTAGCCAGAAAATTGAAAGATTCTTGCTCCTTGGAAGAATAGCTATGACAAATCTAGACAGCATATTAAAAAGCAGAGACATCATTTTGGTGACAAAGGTCCATATAGTCAAAGCATCAGTTTTTCCAGTAGTCAAGTACAGATGTGAGATTTGGACCATAAAGAAGGCTCCAGTACTTTGACCACCTGATGCAGACAGCTGACACATTGGAAAAGGCCCTGGTGCTGGGAAAGAATGAAGCAGAAAGAGAAAGGAACAACAGAGAGGAAGATGGTTACATAGTATGACCGACTCAATGGACAAGAATTTGTGCAAATCTGGGAAATAGTGGAGGACAGAAGAGCCTGGTGTGCTCCTTTCCACGGGATTGCAAATAGTCAGACATGACTCAGTGACTGAACAACAAAAGCAACAAATTTTATAAAATATTATATAAATGATAATAGCTATGTTTACTATACATTTTGTCAGTTTAGAATTTATTAACGTTCACAAAATTATTTCATGCATTCATAACCCTTGCCTTTTTGATTTCCAAATGCCCTTCTGTCTCAAAGGAAAGATTTTCTACTTTGTGGTCCCATCAGCCTTGGTCTCTCTCTATTGATCACAGATGGAAGAGTACAGAAGTAAAGGCAGGTACGTGAGAATTGTAGATGGCCTGGAAAAAAAAAATGTATAAATCAGATTCCTCATTGTGGCAATTTGAACTAAGAATATTAAAGAGATTTGACAAATGGAAAAGAAACAAAAAAAATCAATTAAAAATAAACAAAACCAAGTCCAGATTTCCGTTATATAGCTGAGTCACAGTTACAGGCAGGACACTGAAAGTCCACAAATGTTGCTTAGACTCCTAGGGCTTCCTTGAGTCTGGCAGCCTTCCTCAAGGTGAGTAAGGTCTAGCCTTGTCAACTCTGAGTCCTTAAATTTATGTGGACTTCTCCTTATTACCTTTAACAACACACTTTCTTAATTAGATCTATTTCTGATGGATGCTCTATCCTTACAGCAAAATTATCCTAATTAAAATAAATGAGTTACCCAAGTTTGTATCCCAGTGTCTAGCAAAGTGCCTTGCACACAATAGGCAATCAGTAATAAATAAATAAATATTTTAAAAGAAAATATCTGTACCTAAAAAACTTCTAGGGTATTTTGTTTGAATTATCGATACTACCATTTGCTATATGTATATGTGTATGAAAAATGAACATATGGAATAGGAAGGAATCTTAAAAACTATCAGGATGAAATTTTTCTCTTTTCAAAATGGCTTTGAGTAGCATAATTTTCCCTAAAGACATATGAATTGACCTAAAAATCTCATTTTCTTACTTTTTAAATATATATACCATAAATTGCCCTGAGACAGCATTTGTATTCCTGTTTGAGTTGATAAAACCTTTGTAGTTCACTGGCACCTTCATTATGCATGGAATGCGACTCCACAGACTATACGGTGACTAGCAGAGCAGTAATGTATTACCCTGAAGCTCACATAGATCAGGATCTGATGGCTAGATAGAGAGGTGGGATAAAATTCAGGTTGAGAAAACTTATTTTCAGTGGAGATTTCTTGACTTGAGAGAAGACAAGTTTTATGACTATCAGGGCTCTTTTACAGTGAGGATCCTGCATTTGTCAAGAAGGCTGATGACCAACCTACTTCACTATTGGCTTTAATAATGTGTGCATGCCTCTTTCCATTTCTCATGATGTTATTTTAAAATTTCACTTTTATCATCATACACCTAAGCATATTTTATCACCTCAGTACTTCCCACAATGTCTTGTTCCTAACTTATCTCTAAAGTATTATATATTTGTTTATTAAATGATTCATATTCTAGTCCTGGTAATAGCCCAGTGAATGTAAATCTTTGATGAAATAATTTAAGAACAAAGTCACAAAACTAATTATGTATTAACAATTAGAACTACGCTCATATGAATTTGCTATTTATTCTGACTGGGGCTAGTTTTCTACCAATTCTCTCTTTCCATTTATAACAGAACTTCTGAGTTTTAGATGACCACAAGGTTACCCAGTGATTACTACACTTCTCAGCCTCACTTGGAGTTTGCTGTGAATGGAGGTTATGTGAACCACCTCTATGTTGTCCTGTTGAAAAGGGATTTTGCCCTTTCTTCCCTCTCCTTGAGATATAGACCTGATAACAGGCATTGGAGCATCTTCTTCAGATCTAGAAATTGAAACATGTATTGAGAATGGTGAGGCATCCCATAGGGTGCTAGTGGTAAAGAACCCACCTGCCAATGCAGAAGACATAAGAGAATCAGTTTCTTTCCCTGGGTTGGCAGAATCTCCTGGAGAAGGGCACAGCAACCCACTCCAGTATTCTTGCCTTGAGAATCCCGTGGACAGAGGAGCCTGGTGGGCTACAGTCTATAGGGTTGCACAGAGTTGAACATGACTGAAGTGACGTAGCACACATACACACATTGAGAATGGCAATGCTGCCATCCTTCTGAAACACTACAAGACGGAGAAAGGATATTTTAAAGCTTCTATAATTTTCAGTCTCTTTGTTATAGGCAGGTCAGGATATACCATAATGTTACATTCACAAGTTAAAATTCCACTTCCATTTTCTATCTCTATTCTTTTCCTCAGTTTCTTTCCTCTTGAAGAGACTATTCGGGTTTTTCAGCTAAGAAAGTCTTAGTGAGTCTTCTACTCCTATATTATTATTGCCTTTCATCATCTCATCGGGGCTGTCTTCTCTTTTTTGTAAGTCCTATGGTTCTCTCATTTTCTGCAGTGATTTATAAATCTTTTAAAATCAGATCATAACCAGTACAACTTATATATTCATCCTCAGCCCTTAGCACATTGTTTGGCACACCCTATAATTCAAGAAGTGTGGCTTGGGTGAACGAGCACAGAAACCTCCAAACAAAGAAACCCAAACAGAGAAGAGTAGCATGGGGACTCTGGGATGGAGAGGGAGGAGCCGCCTCTGCGAGGCTTCCCTGAGAACCCAAGAAGAAGGGCAGACACCAGGAATCAAGGCTTGATTATTATGCATGTGAGCCTCAGGTTGTTTATTTTTCCTTAATTTTAATTTTTTAGCGCCAGCTGGCAGAGCCCACCCCTCCCCTACCAGCTGCCTGCCTGAGATGCTGGCCGGCTGCCAGCAGCTGTGCCTGTGGAAAGAGTCTCCCCCAAACACTCAAAGGCAGGGCTCTGAATATCACTCCTCTAAGTTTTCTTGATACCTTGATGTTTCTTTTCTTTTTTTTTTTAACTTCTAATCATTAAGTTAGTTATTCTTTGAACGGTCAACTTTCTTCAAGAATTAAGGTAGTTGTGGTTCTCTAAAGCTGCAGTTTTCACACTTTAGATTTTGTTTGCATTTCTTAGACCTAAATAACAGCAAAAATAGGTACTTCAGTTCAAGTAATTTTGTGTTTCTCTTATTTCTCATTGCTTTTCTTGGCGAGTATTGTAGTTCAAGAAGTTCTTTTTTATTCTTGGTGTCAAGTTTGTATTCATATTTCTCTCTGTAGTGACCAAAAGTTGTCACTTAATGGAATCAGTTTACTGAGCTGTACAAACTAAATTAGCAAACTCTATCTAGTTTCTACTGAATAAGTGTCACAGTTGGCTATCTTGTTTGTGGCCTGAGTTAAAAGTTCAGTGAGACAGTGAACTAACCCAACCTTTAATTTCTAGGGGATGTCCCTTGCATATTGGAGGCTCATTAACAGAGCATTTGCTCTGAGATTGACCACAGCGTACTTGTTCTAACAGGTTTTCTTACTTTGAGATGTGGTAGATATCTATTACAATTCCAACTGACATTTAATTTTTAAATTATTGTCTATATTTGTTTCTAATATACTCAGGAAGTATGCAAAGTTCCCATCTGTTCAAATATTGATTCTAATATACGATTTAGTAAATTCAAAAGTGGTTGGTTTGCATAATAAACTTCACAAGTGACTCATAATATTTTACATTTATATTGCCATTTAGAGTTCTACAAAGTCTTTCCATGAATGCTATCTGTGAGCAAACTAGGCAAACAAAAACATGTTTAATTCATCATAATATCCTTAGTATCTAACCCAATGCTAGCTCATGGAAGGTATATATACAGGGATTTAATGAACTCACTAGAGTGTTTCAGCAAGTCAAAGATGCTATGATAATTTTAACATGTTCACAAATTATTTGGTACTCTTTAATTAGTTTCCGATAATTGCCACATGACACATTACCACAAAGTTAATGCTTAAAAACACACAAATGTATTGTCTTATAGTTCTCAGTAAGTCAGTTCAGTTGCTCATTCATGTTTGATTCTCTGTAACTGTAGCACATCAGGCTTCCCTGTCCATCACCAACTCCTGGAGCTTACTCAAACTCATGTCTATTGAGTCGGTGATGCCATCCAACCATCTGATCCTCCGTCGTCCCCTTCTCCTCCTGCCTTCAATCTTTCCCAGCATCAGGGTCTTTTCAAATGAGTCAGTTCTTCATCAGGTGGCCAAAGTATTGGAGTTTCAACTTCAGCATCAGTCCTTCCAATAAATATTCAGGATTTATTTCCTTTAGGATTGACTGGTTGGATCTCCTTGCTGTCCAAGGGACGCTCAAGCATTTTCTCCAACACTACAGTTCAAAAACATCAATTCTTAGGTGCTCAGCTTTCTTTATAGTCCAACTCTCACATCCATACATGACTACTGGAAAAACCATAGCTTTGACTAGATGGATATTTGTTGGTAAAGTAATGTCTCTGCTTTTTAATATGCTGTCTATGTTGGTCATAACTTTTCTTCCAAGGAGCAAATGTCCTTTAATTTCATGGCTGTAGTCACCATCTGCAGTGATTCTAGAGCCCCCCAAAATAAAGTCTGTCATAGTTTCCATTGTTTCCCCATCTATTTGCCATGAAGTGATGGGACCAGATGCCATGATCTTAGTTTTCTGAATGTTGAATTGTAAGCCAACTTTTTCACTCTCCTCTTTCACTTTCATCAAGAAGCTCATTAGTTTTTCTTCCCTTTCTGCCATAAGGGTGGTGTCATCTGCATATCTGAGGTTATTGACATTTCTCTCGGCAATCATGATTCCAGCTGGTGCTTCATCCAGTCCAGAATTTCACATGATGTGCTCTGCATATAAGTAATTTAAACAGAGTGACAATATACAGCCTTGATGCACTCCTTTCCCGATTTGGAACCAGTCTGTTGTTCCATGTCCAGTTCTAACTGTTGCTTGCCTGACTTGCATACAGATTTCTCAAGAGGCAAGACAGGTGTTCTAGTCTTCCCATCTCTTTAAGAATTTTCCACAGTTTGTTTTGATCCACACAGTCAAGGGCTTTGGCATAGTCAATAAAGCAGAAGTAGATGTTTTTCTGAAACTCTCTTGCTTCATTTATGATCCAATGGATGTCAGAATTTGATTTCTGGCTCCTCTGCCTTTTCTAAATCCAGCTTGAACATTTAGAATTTCACAGTTCACATACTGTTGAAGCCTGGCTTGGAGAATTTTGAGCATTACTTTGCTAGCCTGTGAGATGAAAGCAATTGTGCAGTAGTTTTAGCATTCTTTGGGATTCCCTTTCTTTGGGATTGAAATGGAAACTGACCTTTTCCCGTTTTGGCCACTGCTGAGTTTTCCAAATTTGCTGCCATATTGAGTGCAGCACTTTCACAGCATCATCTTTAAGGATTTGAAATAGCTCAACTGGAATTCCATCACCTCCACTAGCTTTGTTCGTAGTGATGCTTTCTAAGGCCCACTTGACTTCACATTTCCAGAATGTCTGACTCTAGGTGAGTGATCAAACCATCGTGATTATTTGAGTCATGAAGATCATTTTTGTATAGGGCTTCTGTGTATTCTTGCCACCTCTCCTTAATAACTTCTGCTTCTATTAGGTCCATACCATTTTTGTCCTATATTCTGCTCATCTTCGCATGAAATGTTCCTTTGGTATCTCTAACTTTCTTGAAGAGATCTCTAGTCTTTCCCATTCTATTCTGTCCCTCTATTTCTTTGCATTGGTCACTGAGGAAGACTTTTTTAAGATTATTTTTTAATTGAAGGATATTTCTATTCTTTGAAACTCTGCATGCAAATGGGTATATCTTTTTTCTTCTTTACCTGTAACTTCACTTCTTTTCTCAGCTATTTTTAAGGCCTTGTCAGACAAAGATTTTGCCTTTTTACCTTTCCTTTTCTTGGGGATGGTCTTGATCACTGCCTCCTGTACAATGTCACGAACCTCCATAGATAGTTCTTCAGGTACTCTGTCTGTCAGATCTAATCCCTTGAATCTTTTGTCAATTCCACTGTATAATCATAAAGGATTTGATTTAGGTCATACCTGAATGGTCTAGTCGTTTTCCCTACTTTTGTCAATTTAAGTTTGAATTTGCCAATAAGGAGTTCATGATCTGAGCCACAGTCAGCTCCTTGTATTGTTTCTGCTGACTGTATAGAGTTTTTCTACCTTTGACTGCAAAAAAATATAACCGATCTGATTTCAGTATTGACCATCTGGTGATGTCCATCTGTAGAGACTATTGTTGTGTTGCTGGATCATTAAAAAAGTAAGAGAGTTCCAGAAAAGCAACTACTTTTGCTTTATTGACTACACCAAAGATTTTGTGTGGATCAAAACAAACTGTGGAAAATTCTTAAAGAGATGGGAACACAAGACCACCTGACCTGCCTCCTGCGAAATCTGTATGGAGGTCAAGAAGCAACAGTTAGAAATGGACATGGATCAACAGACTGGTTCCAAATCGGGAAAGGAGTGCATCAAGGCTGTATATTGTCACCCTGCTTATTTAACTTATATGCAGATACATCACATGAAATGCTGGGCTGGATGAAGCATAAGCTAAAATCAAGATTGCCGGGTGAAATGTCAATAACCTTATATACACAGATGATACCACCCTTATGGCAGAAAGCGAAGAAGAACTAAAGAGTTTCTTGATGAAAGTGAAAGAGGAGAGTGAAAAAGCTGGCTTAAAACTCAACATTCAGAAAACTAAGATCATGGTATCTGGTCCCATCACTTCATGGCAAATAGGTGGGGAAACAATGGAAATAGTGACAGACTTTATTTTCTTGGGCTCCACTCCAAAATCACTGCAGATGGTGACTGCAGCCATGAAATTAAAAGACACTTGCTCCTTGGAAGAAAAGTTATGACCAACCTAGACAGCATATTAAAAAGCAGAGACATCACTTTACCAACAAATGTCCATCTAGTCAAAGCTATGGTTTTTCTAGTAATCATGTATGAATATGAGAGTTGGACCATAAAGAAAGCGGAGCACCAAAGAATTGAAGTTTTTGAACTGTGGTGTTGGAGAAGACTCTTGAGAGTCCCTTGGACAGCAAGTAGATCCAACCAGTCCATCCTTAAGGAAATCAGTCCTGAATATTCATTGGAAGGACTGATGCTGAAACTGAAACTCCGATATTTTGGCCACCTGATGCGAAAAACAGACTCATTGGAAAAGACCTTGATGATGAGAAAGATTGAAGATGGGAGGAACAGGGGATGACAGAGGCTAAGATGGTTGGATGGCATCACCGATGTGAAGGGCTCGAGTTTGAGTAGGCTTTGGGAGTTGTTGATGGGCAAGGAAGCTTGGTGTGCTGCAGTCCATGGGATCACAAAGAGCTGGACATGACTGAGCGACTGAACTGAACTGAATAATGAGTGATGTTGATTACTTTTTCTTGTGTTTGTTAACCATCTATATGTCTTTCTAGAAATGTCTGTTTAGGTTTTCTGCCCACTTTTTGATTGTGTTGTTTGTCTTTCTGGTATTGATTTGTATGAGCTGCTTACATATTTTGGAAATTAATCCTTTGTCAGTTTCATTGCTATTATTTTCTCTTATCCTGAGGGTTGTCTTTTCTACCCCCTTTTATAGCTCCCTTTGCTTTGTGAAAGGTTTGATGTTTAATTAAGTCCCACTTGCTTGTTTTTGCTTTTATAGCCCTACTCTAGAAGGTGGATAATAGAGAATCTTGCTTTGATTTAAATCATCAAGTACTCTGCTTATGTTTCCTCTAAGAGTTTTATAGTTCCTGATCTTATATTTAGGTCTTTAATCCATTTTGAGTTTATCTTTGTGAATGGTGTTAGAAAGTGCTCTAATTTCATTCTTTTGCAAGTAGCTGTCCAGGTTTCCCATCACAACTTATTGAAGTGGCTGTTTTTGCCCCATTATATATTCTTGCCTGTTTTGTCAATAATAAGGTACCCAGAGGTGTGTGGGTTTATCCTGTGCTTTCTATCTTGTTCCATTGGTCTATAATTCTATTTTTTGCCAGTACCATACTGTCTTGATGACTGTAGCTTTGTAGTATAGACTAAAGTCAGGAAGGTTGATTTCCCCCAGTTCTGTTCATTCTCAAGATTAATTTGATTATTCAGGGTCTTTTATGTTCCCACATGAATTGTGGGATTTTTTTGTTCTAATTCTGTGAAAAATGCCATTGGTAATTTGATAGGAATCACATTGAGTCTGTAGATTGCATTTGGTGATATAGTCATTTTCACAATATTGATTCTTCCTACCCAGTAACATGTAATATCTCTCCATCTGTTTATATCATCTTTGATTTCTTTCATCAGTGTCTTATAATTTTCTGTATCCAGTTCTTTTGTCTCCTTAGGTAAATTTATTCCTAGATATTTTATTCTTTTTGTTGAAATGGTAAATGGGATTGATTCCTTAATTTCTCTTTCTGATTTTTCATTGTTAGTATATAGAAATTAGAAATGCAAGTGATTTTTGTGTATTGACTTGTATCCTGCAACTTTACTGAATTCGTTGATTAGCTCTATTAATTGTTTGATAGTACAGGGTTTTCTATGTACAATAACATGCCATCTGCAAACAAGAGAATTTTGCTTCTTCTTTTCTGATCTAGATTCCTTTTACTTCTTTTTCTTCTCTGATTGCCATACCTAGCACTTCCAAAACTGTGTTGAATAATAGTGGTGAGAGTGGGAATCCTTGTCTTGTTCCTTATCTCAGTGAGAATCCTTTCAGTTTTTCCCCATTAAGGATAATGTTTGCTGAGGGCTTATCATATACAGTCTTTACTATGTTGAGATAGGTAACCTCTAAGCCCATTTTTTGAAGAGTTGGAATCATAAATGGGTGCTGAATTTTGTCAAAGGCTTTTTCTCCATCTATTGAGATTATCATATGGCTTTTATCTTTCAATTTGTTAATATGGTGTATCACACTGACCAATTTGTGTATGTTGAAGAATCCTTTAATGCTTGGGGTAAACCCAACTTGATCATAGTGTATGAGTTTTTAATGTGTTGTTGAATTTTGTTTGCTAGAATCTTGTTGAGGATTTTCATATCTGTATTCATCAGTGATATCAGCCTGTAAGTTTCCTTTTTTTGTGTTCTTTTTGCCTAGCTTTTAGATGTGTCTTTAGGTCTGAAGTAGATTTCTTGTACACAGAATATATATATGGGTCTTGTTTTTGTATCCATTCAGCCAGTCTGTGTCTTTTGGTTGGAGCATTTAATCCATTTACATTTAAAGTAATTATATATATAAATTCCTATTGCCAATTTCATAATTGTTTGGGGTTTGTTTTTGTAGGCCTTTTTCTTCTCTTGTATTTCTTAACTATATAAGTCCCTTTAACAGTTGATGTAAAATTGGTTTGGTGGTACTAAATTCTCTTAACTTTTGCTTGTCTGTAAAGCTCTTGATTTCTCCATCAATTTTGAAAGAGAACCTTACAGGATAAACTAACCTTGGATGTAGATTTTTCCCTTTCAGTACTGTAAATATATCCTGTCTTTCTCTCTGGCCTGCAGAGTTTCTGCTGAGAGATGACCTGTTAAGCATATGGGTTTTCCCTTGTATGTTGCTTTTCCTTTGCTGCTTTTAATTTCTTTCTTTGTGTTTAATTTTTGTTAGTTTGATTAGTATGTATACTGGCATGTTTCTCTTTGGTTTTATCCTGTATGGGACTCTTTGTGCTTGTTGGAATTGATTGGCTAGTTCTTTTCCCATGTTGGGGAAATTTACAACTATAACCTCTTCAAAAATATTCTCAGTGCCCCTCTTTTTCTCTTCTTCTTCTGGGACTCCTATAATTTGAATTTTGGTGCATTTAGTACTGTCCTGGAGGCCTCTGAAACTATCCTCAGTTATTTTCATCCTTTTTACTTTATTCTGTTCTTCAGCATTTCTTTCCACCGTTTTATCTCTCAGATCACTTATCTGTTCTGTATCAGGTATTCTCCTATTGATTCCTTCTAGAGTATTTTTAACTTCAGTAATTGTGCTGTTTGTCTCTGTTTGTTTATTCTTTATTTCTTCTAGGTCTTTGTTAACTGATTCTTGTATTTTCTGCATTCTTTTTTCAGTTTCAGATCATATTTACTATCATTATTCTGAACTCTTTTTTCAGGTAGTTTGCCTATTTCCTCTTCATTTATTTGGACTTGTATGTTACTAGGCTGTTCCTTCATTTGCACAGTATTTCTCTGCCTTTGATTTTTTTTTTAATTTTTTTTTTAATTTACTGTGTTTGATCTTTCCTTTTCCCAGGCTTCAAAGTTGAATTCTTTCTTCCTTTCGGTTTCAGCCTTCATAAGATTGGTCTAGTGATATGTGTAATCTTCATGAAGGATGTGATTTGTGCTTGTGTTCTGGTGGAAGGAAGTGAGTTTTTCTTTTTTTCTCTCTCTTTGTTCCTCTGAGGGGCAGTGTCGAAGGAGGTGTTAATTCTGTCTGTTGAGGACTAGGTTTGTATTTTTGTTGTTTGTTGTTTGGATGAGGTATCCTGCACAGGAGGCTGCTGGTAGTTGAGTGATGTTGGGTCTTGTATACAAGTGGATGCCCTTGTGGGAGTTCTAACTAATTAATACTCCCTAGGGTTAGGAGTTCTCAGGTGGTCTGGGGTCTTGGAGTCAGCACTCCCACTCCAAAGGCTCAGGAATTGATCTCTGGCTGAGGAATGGAGGTCCACAGGTGGCTTGTAATGGCATTAAATGGGATTGAAACAAATACCAAAAATAAGAAACAAAAACCATACCCCAGGCAAATAGCAATTACAAAAGTAGGAAAATAATAACTAAAATAAAGGAATATATATATATATATATATATATATCACACACACACACACACACACACACACACACACACACACACACACACACATCCATAAACCAAACCAAAACAATCCAACAACAATAAAGTACAATAGATTGATCTGGCAAACAATGGAAACCAAAAATGATATCCACCAGTTAAAAGCAAAGCTAACTAAAATAGAACCTGGGAAGCAAAACTAAAGCTAGGTGCCAACTGGGGAATAAAGCAATGAAAACAAAGCAAACTAAAAAACACAGTGGAAAAAAATAAACAAAGGGAAGGAAAGAGGGAAAGAATAAAAATGCAATGTTAAATAGAGGTAGATAAAAGAGATTCATGTATATCAAAGATTAACTGCAATGCAAAAAGAACACTAGGAAAAGCAAACAAAAGAATGAATGTAGAAAATTAATTAAAATTAAAAACAAAACTAAAATTTACATTAAAAAAAGGAAAACCCCACAGAACCACAAAAGGACATGAAAGAAATAGAATGTGTGATTTAAAAAAATTCTCAAAAGCTTAAATAGATTTAGTAATACTAATAAAAATCAGCAACTACAACAACAGAGGAAAAAGAAATAAAAGGAAAAAAAGAAAGAAAAATCCATAAGCAACTTTAGAACATGTCAAAATGTAAAAATAATAAACGTTTTTCTTGACTCTCTGCTGTCAGTGTCCTTTCCTTCACTGGGTGTCACAGTCCACCTCACCTTTCTAGGATGCTCTCCAACACTGTGGTGGTCTTTGGACCTGCTATGGGGACACCTCAGACTCTAATCTGGTCCTACTCCTGTGTGTTCTTGCCTCCAGTGTTCACAGCTGTCAGAACTAGCTCATTTTCTTCTGTGGGAACTCTCCTTTTATATATTCCATAGGTACAGTCTGCCTAGTTGATTGTGTGAATTTAATATGCAGCTTGTTCAGCTGGTGGGAAGGTTTTAGGTCCTCTTCCTTAGCCACATTACCTCTGGGTTTCAATTATGGTTTTATCTCTACCTCTGCATGTGAGTCATCCACAGAATTTTGTTCCTGAGGCTGCTGTGGAAGACTCGGGTCTACCCCAGTGAGGACCAGACGTGGAGGTGGGGCAGCTGCTTGGATCACAGGGGCCCTAGCATCACCAGGTACTCAGGGGAGCTGGCAGATAAGGAAGCAGGAAATATGGTACTCTACAGCAAGGATTGTCTGTGTGATTTCCATTCCATTTAGATTGTCACACATCAGCTGCTTCACTCTCAGCTGCAAATGTTTCTCCTCTGTCCCAAAGAATTGCCCCGATGGTAGGGATCAGACCCCTGCTCCATTTCCCCCACCCACCAAGGGCAGGTCCAGTTCTACTAACTCTCCTCTTTTTCCCTCTACTTCCTTTGTCCTCTCAAGTTTTGTGTGGTTCTATATATTCTTTTCCAGTGGTTAGGTACTGCAGCCCTCTCTCAGAGGGTGTTCTGGAAGCTTTTCTGTGTCTAAAGGTGTATATCTGATGCATCCATGGAGAGAGATGTATTCCACATCCACTTACCCCTCTGTCATCTTGTTCTCTTCCTGATTGTTTTTTTTTTTTTATCACAATTAAGCTACTAGGTAGACTTTACTATTACCATTTTATAAGTATCCCCAAACAGAAAGGATGGTTTCAATCACTATTCAAATGTAGAACTTCCTTATTATAGGAAGTTGCAACCTGGTTGCATGGCTGCAACCTGAGCAATAATACCTGACCATAAAGTACCCTACCATTTGGTGATTTCCTGTAGATTTCACAAATAAACACCTGCATGATTTCTCCTGTCGACTATTTATCTCTCCATATTGGGCATTCTAATTATCAGACTATGGTATGTAAGTTTCTGTGCCTTTATACATGATTCTTTGCCTAGTTAACTTTCTACTCATTTTCTAAAGCTTATTTTATGTCACCTCTTGCAAGAAATCAAGACTTACCCCTCTCAACTACATACTTTCATGGGAATAGATATTTCCTAATAACTTCAACTGCACCCTTTGCCTATATGTTACTTCACTGGGATGCCATTGTTTCCTCTGTTCCTTCCCCAATTGCTTATGAACTCTTTGATTTTAATGCCTGAGTCTTGGCATTCTCTAGAAGGTAGCATAGCAAATGAGAGATAGTTAGATTTCCATACACGATAAATGAATCACTTAGGGTTCTGTATAGTTAAGTACAGGTCATCCTTCTTTAGCAGTAGAAGCTGTGTTTTGTTTTTTTTTTTTCACCTCATCTGTTCCTATTTACCCTCATGACTGGTAAGTTCAATGTTCCAAAATTTTTCTTACCTCAAAAGTATAATATCTGTGTATGGATTTAAAAATGATTTTTGCATTGTAAGTAACCGTGTCCATTCTTTTGGAACAAATTTTACCTAAGGCTCAACCTGAGAATGTGAAACTTACAGAAAATTCCATTCTACTATTAAACTTTGGAACGTAATTTTAGAAATGAAAACAGAATCCAGAAGTCAAATTTCATTTCTAAATTGGCATTTAGTTGGAGCATAGTACTGAAAATTGTCTTTCAATTTTCAGTGAGCTTGTCATCTGGTATATTGCTCAATGACTTCCAGATGTAATATCTTCTGCTATAGTAGCTAAGGACCTTAAAAAATGATACATGACTAGTGGAATTAAATTTTGTATAGAACAGGTGTCTTGTTACATAATAAGGATCATAAAATACTGTTCCTTAAAACAAATACAATATTGTAAAGTTAAAAAATAGAAAATAAACTAATTATAAAATAAAGTAAAATAAAAAAAGCATTATTATTTTTTCATTCATAATGAAATAAAGAGTTTAACAAAGGGCTTTAGGCTTGCAGTGTATTAATAGACAACAATATATTCATTTTGTTTATCTGAATAATAATTACACAATTACTAATTCAATCATCAACCTTGGAAAATGCATTCAGTAGCAATATCTAGAAGTATGTGTTTTCCATTTTCCATTGATTAAGAAGTGCCAGTTATAATACAGGTTGAAAGATAAAGAAAGCTTTTAGCTATTAAAGTACATACATACTTATAAGACATAAAATACTTCAACATTTCTTAACTTGGAGCTCATTATTTAACCATAAAAACCAAATATAAAATTGTCTTTATAATGGTATTTATTAAAGAAATTTGCAAACCTTTGCATCTTATACAGCATATTTTTGTTTCAGTATTCTGGCATAGACTTTAAAATGGGTCTCCTTCCCTCATTGTCATATGTTATTGCTAAATACTTTAGAGATATATTAAATACAGTTATCATTTTCCCTAATTTTTACATAATATACTCAGGGTGGTGATTCTGTAAGACAGAGGACAGAGTAGATTTGTGTTAAGGTAAAATGAGAGAGGGAAGAGGGTGGAGGGGGAGGAAACAGCACTAACACTATTAAGGATAGATCTAACTTATACACCATTTATAAAACTTTTTCTGAAAAAATATAGCATCAACAGTTATTTTTTTTTCTTTCATTTTTCAAAGGGTGAGAAATGTGCTGGGGTTTTGTTGTTGTTCATTTTTTTCTATTTTAAGATTGTTGTCATTGTGCCCTTGGTATGTACTAGTTTGGAATGTGTTAGCCAGCAAATGTTGCCATAGCAAAATAATACAGAATGGGTAGCGTGAACAACAGAAATTTATGTTTTTACAGTTCTGGAGTCTAAATGTTCAAGATCAGAATGCTAGACAATTTGGTGCATCCTGAGATCTCTCTCTTAGCCTACAGAAGGTCACCTTTTGGGGGTACCCCCACAAGGCCTGTACTGTGTATATGTGCATCACTGGTGCCTCTCTGTCCGTCCTAGTCTCCTCTTCTTACAAGGACACTAGTCAGATTGGACTAAGATCTACTTTAATGATTTAAATCCCTATCTCAAATATAGTTATTTTCTGAGTTATTAAGTTTGGGAGGGCAGTAGATATCCATACAGAAAGTATGGATTTTTGCTGTTTCCTTATCCAAAAAATATAAATTTGACTTGTTGAGAATAATATATTTATTTACATAATATTTATTCATATTATTTTACCTTATGGAACTGTACATATTTATTGTAATTTCTGTGCAACTCTTTATGTATTGCAAATAGTATTTACTAAGACTGCTACAGGAAATTAACCTTTCACTTTGACTGTGGATCAGATGATGAACTCCTTATTGCCCAATTCAGACTGAAATTGAAGAAAGTGGAGAAAACCACTAGACCATTCAGGTATGACATAAATCAAATCTCTTATGACTATACAGTGGAAGACAGAAATAGATTTAAGGGACTAGATCTGATAGACAGAGAGCCTGATGAACTATGGATGGGGGCTCGTGACATTGTACAGGAGACAGGAATCAAGACGATCCTCAAGAAAAAGAAATGCAAAAAAGCAAAATGGCTGTCTGAGGAGGCCTTACAAATAGCTGTGAAAAGACGGGAAGTGAAAAGCAAAGGAGAAAAGGAAAGATATTCCCATTTGAATGCAGAGATCCAAAGAATACCTAGGAGAGATAGGGAAGCCTTCCTCAGCGATCATTGCAAAGAAATAGAGGAAAACAATAGAATGGGAAAGACTAGAGATCTTTTCAAGCAAATTAGAGATACCAAGGGAACATTTCATGCAAAGATGAGCTCAATAAAGGACAGAAATGGTAGGGACCTAACAGAAGCAGAAGATATTAAGAAGAGGTGGCAAGAATACACAGAAGAACTGTACAAAAAAGATCTTCACCACCCAGATAATCATGATGGTGTGATCACTCACCAAGAGCTAGACATCCTGGAGTGTGAAGTCAAGTGGGCCTTAGAAAGCATCACTATGAAAAAAAAAAAAAGAAAGCATCACTATGAACAAAGCTAGTGGAGATGATGGGATTCCAGTTGAGCTATTTCAAATCCTCAAAGATGACGCTGTGAAAGTGCTTCACTCAATAGGCCAGCAAATATGGAAAACTCAGCGGTGGCCACAGGACTGGAAAAGGTCAGTTTTCATTCCAATCCCAAAAAAGCCAATGCCAAAGAATGCTCAAACTACCACACAATTGCACTCATCTCACACACTAGTAAAGTAATGCTTAAAATTCTCCAAGCCAGGCTTCAGCAATACGTGAAACGTGAACTTCCAGATGTTCAAGCCGGTTTTAGACAAAGACAGAGGAACCAGAGATCAAAATGCCAACATCCGGTGGATCATTGAAAAAACAAGAGCGTTCCAGAAAAACATCTATTTCTGCTTCATTGACTATGCCAAAGCCTTTGAATGTGTGGATCACAATAAACTGTGGAAAATTGAAAGAGATGGGCATACCACACCACCTGACATGCCTCTTGAGAGACTTGTGTGCAGGTCAGGAAGCAACAGTTAGAACTGGACATGGAACAACAGACTGGTTCCAAATAGGAAAAGGAGTACGTCAACGCTGTATATTGTCACCCTGCTTATTATATGCAGAGTACATCATGAGAAACGCTGGGCTGGAGGAAGCACAAGCTGGAATCAAGATTGCTGGGAGAAATATCAATAACCTCGGATATGCAGATGATACCACCCTTACGGCAGAAAGTGAAGAAGAACTAAAGAGCCTCTTGATGAAAGTGAAAGAGGAGAGTGTAAAAGTTGGCTTAAAGCTCAACATTCAGAAAACTAAGATCATGGCATCTGATCCCATCACCTCATGGCAGGGTGATGGGCAAAGAGTGGAAACAATGGCTGACTTTATTTTTTTGGGTTCCAAAATCACTGCAGAAGATGATTGCTGCCATGAAATTAAAAGACGCTTACTCCTTGGAAGGAAAGTTATGACCAACCTAGAGAGCATGTTAAAAAGCAGAGACATTACTTTGCCAACAAAGGTCCGTCTAGTCAAGGCTATGGTTTTTCCAGTAGTCATGTATGGATGTGAAAGTTGGACTATAAAGAAAGCTGAGCGCCGAAGAATTGATGCTTTTGAACTGTGGTGTTGGAGAAGACTCTGAGAGTCCCTTGGACTGCAAGGAGATCCAACCCATCCATCCTAAAGGAGATCAGTCCTGGGTGTTCATTGGAAGGACTGATGTTGAAGCTGAAATGCCAATACTTTGGCCACCTCATGCGAAGAGCTGACTCATTGGAAAAGACCCTGATGCTGTGAAAGGTTGAGGGCAGAAGGAGAAGAGGACTATAGAGGATGAGATGGTCGGATGGCATCACCGCCTCAATGGACATGGGTTTGGGTGGACTCCAGGAGTTAGTGGTGGACTGGGAGGCCTGGCCTGTTGCGGTTCATGGGGTTGCAAAGAGTCGGACATGACTGAGCGATTGAATTGAACTGAAAATTTAATTGGCTTCTGTACAGTAAACTTACTCTTACAATCTTTGTAGAATTTTAGATTTTAAAAGTGTGTGTGTGTATGTGTGTGTGTGTGTGTGTGTGTATGTGACTGTGCATGCTAAAACCGACTCTTTGTAACCCAGTGATCTTTACAACCCAGTAGTCTAGCTGGCTACACTATCCCTGGGATTCTCCAGGCAAGAATACTGCAGTGAGTTGCCATGCCCTTCTCCAGGGGATCTTCCCAACCCAGGGATTGAACTCGGGTCTCCCACATTGTAGGCAGAGGCTTTACTGTCTGAGCCACCAGGGAAGTCCCAAAACAGCACTATGTTTCCTGAATTGGCAGGTGGGTTTTTTACCGCTAGCTTCACCTGGGAAGCCTCAGCCCCAAATATATGTGTGTGTATATATATATATATATATATATATATATATACACATATATACATATATATATATGGAAGGAAGTTTACTGTACAGTAGCCAATTAAATTTTCAGTTCAATTCAATCGCTCAGTCATGTCCAACTCTTTGCAACCCCATGAACCGCAGCACACCAGGCCTCCCAGTCCACCACCAACTCCCGGAGTCCACCCAAACCCATGTCCATTGAGTCGATGATGCCATCCGACCATCTCATATTTTTATGCCATTTTCATCCTGTCATATTATCATCACAGTTCCATTTTCTTGTCATTTTGTGCAGGCTGGCACCACCAGTAAAAGGCTGAAAATTAGTGGGGATAATGGACATATTTGTTTTATTCCTTAAGGGAATGTGCCTCTCATTCATCACTATACGATTTTTTTGATAGGTATTTCTTTTGTAGCTACCACTTAGCCATTTAAGAAAGTTCCTTGCTGTTAAGATTCAGCAATCTTTTTGTCACAAACGTTATTACATGGTTTAATATTTTCACAAATTCAAGAAAATGTATGTTGTTTTTGTAGACACCAGAATTGGATTTAACTCTTTGTTCTATCACAATGTTCCTAAGTGAGCATACATTTCCAGGCCTACCAATCTCTCAGTCATTTTCTACTGCAAGTCAGACAATCAGAGGAAGATTTACTCAAATAAAATCACTTGTAAGAATCAATCGATGAAAGAGTAATCAAAGGATGACATCTACCATGCTCACCTCTGAAGAAGACTAACTCTTGAATTCCTCTGATTCTTAAACACTCTCTGTACTTTTAGCATTATACTCTGTTCTGGGAGACTGTGACTGACTAGCTTAGGTATTCCTTACTATAGTAATAAGTGAAGTCAATTTTTCTTATTTCAGATATAGAAGTGTCATTGTTTGAAAACTGCTTCTATTGCAATGGTCATACTTAAAAAAAAGTCTAACTTGTTAATAAAATGATCATATATTAATAACACTATTCTAATAGCAGAAAACGAAGAGGAACTAAAGAACCTCTTAAGAGTGAAGAAGTGAAAGAGCAGGCTTAAAACTAAATATTAAAAAAAAAATCTAAGATCATGGCATATGGCCCATTACTTCACTGCAAATAGATGGGAAAAGGTGGAAGTAGTGACAGATTTCCTCTCCTTGAACTCTAAAATCACTGTGGAGAGTGACTGCAGGCATGAAATCAGATGCTTCCTTCTTGGCAGGAAAGCTGTGACAAACCTTGACAGTGTGTTGACAAGCAGAGACATTACTCTGCCAACAAAGATCCATATAGACAAAGCTATGGTCTTCCCAGTGGTCATGTATGGTTGTGAGAGCTGGACTGTAAAGAAAGTGGAGCAACAAAAAATTAATGTCTTCTAATTGTGGTGCTGGAGAAGACTCTTGAGAGCCTCTTGGACAGCAAGGAGATCAAACCAGTCAATCTTAAGGGAAATCTACACTGAATACTCATTGGAAGGACTGATGCTGAAGCTGAAACTCCAGTATTTTGGTCATCTGTTGCAAAGAGCTGATTCTTTGGGTAAGTTCCTGATGCTGGGGAAGATTGAGGGCAGAAGGAGAAGGGGGCATCAGAGGATGAGATGGCTGCATAGCATCACTGAAACAATGGAGGTGAACTTGGGCAAACTTTGGGAGATGGTGAGGCACTGGGAGGCCTAACGTGCTGTAGTCCATAGAATCACAAAAATTTGAACATCACTGGATGACTGAACAACAACAACAATGAATGCAAGTTTGGGGGCTTGTTTTTTGTTTTGCTTTGGTCTAGTCAATAAGCACACTTTTTACTTCTAATCATAAGCATTGTAAAGGTAGGGTAGTAACTGCTGCAACTGGACAAAGTCATGTGTGACCCAGCCTTTCTCGGGTCTTCTTGGCTTTCTGTTCATGGTCAGAGATACTTACAGCAGTTCCAAATGTCATAGCCTCATATGATGATGTCCAGGGGCAGAAAAGGAAGTTCCCACCCCCACATATCTCTTTGAAAAAGTAACAAATCACATGGTTCTTGTTTGTAATGTTAATTATCCATATATTCCTGGAATAAATCAAAATTATTATTGAGGGTGTTTTGTTTTATGAATATAAAACTGATGTGTTCAACTTGTTAACATTGTAATTAGCATTTTGCATCTATATTTTGAGATTGCATGTAATTGTTTCTTCTTATAGTCTTGTCAGTTTTTGTTATCAAAATGTTTTGGATTCATAATTTTAGTTTTCTGTATTTTGGAATCAATTACATGAAATGGGGTTATTTGTCACTCTTTATCTGGGCTTGTTTTGGTTGGTAGATTTATAACTGCTTACTTTGGTTATTTTCTTTTATAAACAAATATTTATTTATTTTAATTGTAGGATAACTACAATACTGTGATGGTTTTTGCCATACATTAACATGAATTTGCCATAGGTATACAGATGTCCCCTCCCTCCTGAAAACCCTTCCACCTCCATCCCCACCCCATCCCTCCAAGTTGTCACAGAGCATGACTTTGGGTTCCCTGGATAATACATCAAAATCCTGCTAGCTATTCTATATGTGGTATGCATATGTTTCAATGTTATTCTCTCAAATCATCTCACCCCCTCCTTCTCGCACTGTGTCCAAAAGTCTGTCCTTTTTGTCTGTTTTCCCTTTGCTGCTATGCACATAGGATTGTCAGTGCCATCTTTCTATATTCCATATACATGCAATAATATACAATATTTATTTTTCCCTTTCTGATTTACTTCACTTGTATAATAAGCTCTAGGTTCATCCACCTCAGTAGAATTGATTCAAATGTTTTCCTTTTTATAGCCGAGCAATATTCTATTGTGTATATGTACCACAACTTCCTTATCCACTCGTGCCAATGGACATTTAAGTTGCTTCCATGTTCTAGCTATTGTAAATAGTGCTGCAGTGAGCATTGGAGTACATGTGTCTTTTTCATTTCTGGTTTCCTCAAGGTACTATGGCCAATGGTGGAATTGCCACATGGTAGTTTTACTCCTAGCTTTTTAAGGAATCTCTATATTGTTCGCCATAGTGGTTGCATCAGTTTACATTCTCACCAATAGTGTAAGAGGGTTTCCTTTTCTCCACAGCCTCTCTAGCATTTATTGTTTGTAGACTTTTTGATACTGGCCATTCTGACTGTGTGAGATAATACCTTGTTGTGGTTTTGCTTTGCACTTCTCTAATAATGAGAGATGTTGAGCATCCTTTTATGTATTTATTATCTATCTGTATGCCTTCTTTGGACAAATGTCTGTTTAGGTCTTCTGCCCACTTTTTGATTGGGTTGTTTGTTTTTCTGCTTTTGAGCAGCATGAGCTGCTTGTCCAGAAAGTAATCATAGAAGGGACATAATACAACATAATAAGGCCATATATAAGAAACACACAGCAAATATTATCTTCAGTGGTGAAAATCTGAAACCATTTCTTCTACAATCAGGAACAAGACAAGAGTGCCCATTCTCATCTCTATTATTGAATATAGTTTTCAAAATCCTAGCCACAGCAATCAGAGAAGAAAACAAAATAAAAGGAATCCAGATTGAAAAACAAGAAGTAAAATTCTCACTGTTTGCAAATTACATGATTCTTTACATAGAAAACCCTAAAGATGCTGTCAGAAAATTACTAGAACTAATCCATGAATATAGCAGGATATAAAATTAATACACAGAAATCCCTTGCAATCCTATACATCAAACAATGAAAAATCAGAAAGGGAAATTAAGGAAACAATCCCATTCACCATTGAAAAAAAAAAAAAAGAATAAAATACTTTTCACCTAAAGAGACAAAATCCTGTATGCAAGAAACTATAAAACACTGATGAAAGAAATCAAAGATGACACAGACAGTTGGCAAGATATACTATGTTTTTGGATTGGAAGAATCAATATAGTCAAAATGACTACACTACTCTGAAAACTAGTACAGCCACTATGGAGAACAGTGTGGAGATTCCTTAAAAAACTGGGAATAGAACTGCCATATGACCCAGCAATCCCACTGCTGGGCATACACATCGAGGAAACCAGAATTGAAAGAGACACGTGTACCCCAATGTTCATCGCAGCACTGTTTATAATAGCCAGAACATGGAAGCAACCTAGATGTCCATCATCACATGAATGGATAAGGAAGCTGTGGTACATATACACAATGGAATATCAACGTTCTGGGAGAATAGCACTGAAACATGTATATTATCATATGTGAAACAGAACACTATTTCAGGTTCGATACATGAGACAAATGCTCAGGGCTGGGGCAATGGGATGACCCAGAGGGATGGGATGGGGAGGGAGGTGGGAGGGGGGTTCAGGATGGGGAACACATGTAAACCCATGGCTGATTCATGTCAATTTATGGCAAAAACCACTACAATATTGTAAAGTAATTAGCCCCCAACTAAAATAAATAAATTTATTAAAAAAAAATGACTACACTACTCAAAGCAGTCTATAGATTCAATGCAATCCCTATAAAACTGCCAACAGTTTTTTTTTTCACATTACTAGAGCAAATAATTTCACAATTTGTATGGAAACACAAAAGACTCTGAAAAGCCAAAGTAATCTTGAGAAAGAAGCATGGAACTGGAGGAATCAAACTTATTGACTTCAGTCTGTACTACAAAGCTACAGTCATCAAGACAGTATGATACTGGCACAAAAACAGAAACTGAAGAAAATAGAAAGCCCAGAGATAAATCCATGCACCTATGGACACCTTAACTTTGACAAGGAGGCAAAAATATACAATGGAGTAAAGACAGTCTCTTCAATAAGTGTGCTGGGAACACTGGTCAACTACATGTAAAAGAATGAAATTAGAATACTTTCTAACACTGTACACAAAAATAAACTCAAAATGGATTAAAGACCTACATGTAAGATAGGAAACTATAAAACTCTTAGAAGAAAACAGACAGAACACTCTGACATAAATCACAGCAAGATCTTCTATGACACATCTTCTAAAGTAATGGAAATAAAAACAGAAGTAAACAAATAGGACCTAATTAAAATTAAAAGCTTTTGTACAACAAAGGAAATTATAAGCAAGGTGAAAAGACAACCCCCATAATAAGAGAAGACAATAACAAATAAAACAACTAAAAAGTAATTAATCTCTAATATATACTTTGATTATTTTCAAACACAACATCAACCTTATCAGTGCTACAGTGAGCACTGTATGTGATGTCTGTTTTCTTTATGCAGAGATAATTGGGTAACCCAGCATCTCAGATCACTCCAGGTACCTTTCATTTTCTGCCATCTTCAGAATCAGTCTTCAATCATTCATGCACAAATGGAAAGGAAAGAGAAATGAATGACTCTTGGCTACACTTGACCAATGAGAACAGATGGATATGTACTCCCCCTCCCTTCCCCTGGGTGGAAAGCTCTGTGAGGTATCCTCTCAGATCCAGCAGTATTTCCCTAGAGCTGATTAACCCTCAAGTTGGCTGTACCTCTCTTTCAGTTTCATTGCACCTGTGCTGTTCTGCTCCATGGAACCACATTCTCAAATAAGTATCACATGCAAGGCTTTATGTCTGGTTCTAAGGAAACTCAGGCTAAGGAATTTTTAAAATATTTCTCTGATTTCTCTATTTTTGTGTTAATTCTCTTGTTTTATTTTTATAAATCAATTTTGTCTTAGTTTTCAAACTTACTAACATAAAATTGCTCACTGTGCTTTATTAAAATGACACTTTATTTAGTCACTTACAAGATGAACCACAAATTTGTATATTTTTAAATAAAAAAGGAAACCGCCAATTAAACTTTGAAATATTATTGATTGTAATATGTCTTGATTTCAGAGATGTTAAAATATAAGAATATGTACATTTTTAAATTTCAAAATCTCACATTGATATTTTTGATTTTTATCCTTTTAGTTTATTTGTCTATGTATGTTTTAAGTCTTTTTAAAAATAAGACTTTAGTTTTATTGGTACAAAATTTTATGTTTTTGCTTTTTCTTGTGGTTTTATCTTCATCAATTGTTATCTTAAGATAGTTCTTCAGTCCATTTTCTGTCTTCTCATGTTGTACTCTAACCTCTTTAACTCTTAGTCATCTTTCCCCTAATGTAAGCTTATGGGAAAAAAAAAAAAAGTCTCCTCTAAATAGCTTTACCCAACAAATTCTGGTATGTAATTTTGGCTACACATTGTTTCTAAAGTTTTATCTATTATGACTTAGTGTTTGACATATAAGCTATTTCTATATACATTTAAAATTTTCAATGCATATGACACTTTTTAAAACTAGCTTTCAATATGTAAATATAATATTTATAATGTGATTTGGGGACATGCTCTGAATTATACTGTTTATTTGTCATTCATTGAGAGTCATTTTTGTGACATTTAATAAGTATGTTATTATTTCTTAACACTTATAAATGTTCTGTGTAGGCTTGAAAATATGCTTATTCCCAAATTCATGGACTCAAAATTTTACTTTCTTATTTTTTTGTCTCTCCTTTTTGAACTTATATTAGGTATATATATATATTGTGCCTTTCGTATTTTCTCTTTGCATATCTGTTTTTATTTTCTATAATTTTCTATAGTTATATCTTCTACTTAATTAATTCTCTATTTAGTCATATTTAATAGGCTCTCTGCTATTTGATCAATCTATTGAGGGTTTGTGGGGAATTTTAGTGTATATATAGCATTGAAAGAAGTTAAATTTTGTTGATTTTTTGGTCCTATTTATTAATTCTGTTTTTTTTGTATTTAATATTCATTATTTTAAAGTCTGTATATAATTGTTTTACTGCATAAAAATCTTCTTTGTCTGAAAATTCTTGCTCTTAAAAGATTGTACAAAGATTGTGGTCATTTTGGGTTGTGAGTTCACATGCAGTGAGACTTTGTGGAAATTCTCTATACTCTGAATTAAATGCTGTTTATCCAGAATATTTTTTGCATGTTTCTGTCACTTTTGACCCCACCGGACATCACTTTTATATTAATTTGTTGGCTTTGCTGTTTGTAGATCATGCAAGAGATGAAATATTCACTCACATAAAGATACACCTGTTTATTAGTTCTCAGGGAAAACTTTTAATTTACATGTTAATGCCAAGAAAAAGATATAATTTCCCTCATTTTCTAGGTGTCATAGATCAGGTGTTTTTCTAAGTCAAGTTTTAAATAATAGGGCTTCTCTGGTGGCTCAGATGCATCTGTCTGCAATGCAGGAGACCCTGGTTCAATCCCCAGAGAAGGAAATGGCAAGCCACTCCAATACTCTTGCCTGGAAAATCCCATGGATGCAGGAGCCTGGTAGGCTACAGTCCAAAGGATTGCAGAGTCGGACACAACAGGGCAACTTCACTTTCACTTTTCAGTCCTTTAAATGTCGAATTAAATGATGATGTGATCCTTTAATTGTTCTGATTTTCAGTTACCCACCATATAATGACCAAGCCTTACCTATTGTATGGCTGATAAGAGCAAAAACTTTTGTCACTGAGACTGCAACACCCAAACCCAATCCATAACCTCTTCTGTCTCTATTTTTTCTCACCAATCTAGTCTTCAGCTTCTTCTTTATATTTGATCTGTCAATATTTCCATTCTGATATACTTGGCGATGATTTTTAAATAACCTCTTTTGAACATTTATGTGAAAGGGTATTTAGGACTTGAATTTTTTACCTAAGCATTGAAAAATAAAATTCAAATTCACTTATTTCATAAGCTCATTTCAAAGTTTAATGAAATAAAATCCTCAGATACTTCACATTTTACCTGATGTGGATGAACAATATCTTAATTATGTACTTAAATAGTAGAACTACACAATAGATTAGACACAGATTCCCCAAAACCAAGCTATTATAAATCATTGTACAATATGGGAATCTTCACTAGCTTTTCTGGAAGAAGATAATGTAATTGCAGGCCTTTCTATCCAGCCAAAATTAGCAGTTGCTATTTTTCTACTCCAGAAAAATGCATCTAATAGCAATTTAGTGAAACTTCATCATTGCAAAATGTCGCTAGTATAAGGAAAAAAACCCACTCATATATTTAGAGAAACACTATGTTTAGCTCATTTATCCAGCCTATCAACCTCTAAATTTGACCATTTTTATGTTATAACTATAGCAATGAATTATGAGGTTAGGAATAAATTATTCATTACATAGGCCTTTGATTTGTTCCTTATCACTAATGATGGTAGCCACCAACTAAAAGTGTCACTGAAATAAATTTTTAGACAGATATTATAAAAGTATAATATTATAATGTGTTAAAATCCTTGAGTAGAAAACAAATGCTAACGATTCAAAATTGAATACACAAATATAGAACTGGTGATTTAAGCAGCTTTAAATATAGTTGTTTGTATAATTTTGTTCAAATGAGGTATCAAATCATATTTTTTAAGATATCACAGTGAATACTTATCATGATGATTAGTGATTTTTTTTTTTTTTTCAGCTCTAAATCCACTCTTTCTTGCCTTGTCTTGTGTAATTGGTATTGCTCCACCCCAAGGCATTATTTCTTTGATATCTGGTACAAATATCACCAGATGACATTTAAAGTGATCTGGAATGAAACGTAAAGGAGGTTTTCTTCTTGGTTCTGGTAGTTTTTTTCTTTTATCCTCTGTTGGTCAGTGACTTGATGGACACCTGTTGGAGATGCACCTTCAGCAAGATTCACCAGTATCCCGACAATCAGCTTTCTTGCTAATGGTATGTGGGAGAGCCAGTGGTGCATACCTTTCACCTAGTTTCACATCACTGCAGAGTAGGATTTCTATATTTAGCAAATAAAACAGAAGTTATCTAGTTAAATTAGAATTTCAGTTTAACGCTATTTTTACAGTATTTGAGATATACTAACATTTTACTCATTATCTATCTGATATTCAGATTTTACTCAGCTTTCTCTATTTTATCTGTCAACCTTATGTCCAGTGGGAGTTTTCTGCTTGTCAGCTGGGATAGCTGGCATCCTGGTTGGCAGCCGTCTGCTTAGCAGCTCTGATCTGCTATACCTTTGTGAACTTTGTTATCCAATGGGCCACAACCACATTTTCACCAACAAAGTCTGAATTTCATCCTGGGTTGGAGTGGAGGAGGGTAGTTCTTCCAGTTCTTTCTTTCCTCCTTGCATACCCTCCCTTGGGCTTTGAGGTAGTACCTGCTCTTTGCCTTTGTTATCCCTGTATATTTTAAAAGTTGTTTTTTATTTAACAATCATCTTTTATTAGTTATCATTATTTATATTGCATTTACCCTGTGCCAATTACTGGAATGATTCTACTTCTTAACTGGGTCCTGACTAATGCAGAATTAGTACTAGAAGTGGCCCTGGAGGTAAACTTGTAAAGATGAGATTCAGGGATTGGTTTGGTCCTATTCATGGGCATGTACACAGTACTGATATCCTGACCACTGGGACCTAGGATGCTAATAATTCAAGGCAAGCAGTTGTATTGCAGTTAATCAAACTACCACCTATAGTTGATTCTGATGAAGTGCCAACTGAAGCACATGCCTTAGGAGCCTAAATAGCTGTTGCATTGGGCTGTTAAGCAATCATGGTACATGTAAGAATTGTTTTATGAGAGGAAGCTGCCGAGTGTACTGGAGCATTTAAAAAAAATAAATGACAAGCTCAAGTCCTTTAACCCTCAGTTCAACTCACGATCTGAAAATCAAAGAACTTTTATGAAAGCCTTCATAAAATCTCATTTATTTTAGCCATAGAGCTGATATTGCTTGGGAATCAAACACAGCAATAGTGTAAAGTGGTAAATAACATCACTTGAGTTCACAATAGGAACCAAACTTGGAATTGAAAACATTGGTTTGAACACAGATGCAATGTCTACATCAATCTCACAAGTAAATCTGAGCTTCCCTTGCAAATGGAAGAAGGTTTTCTACTTGGGTCAAAGGTGACTAGCTTCCCTGTGTTTGTAAACACTATGATAACCTAACTCTTTGCCGATGCCATAAGGTTGCTTTTTCTTCTCTGTTGATGCCACTAGACAAACAACTAGAGTCAAACATCAAAATTCTTTCCGTGTTATGAATAAGGTCCAGTAGCTCTTGTGTGTGCATGCTCAGACATTCAGTCCTGTCTGACTCTTTGTGACTCCATGGAGTGGCCCACCAGGCTCTTCTGTTCATGGGATTTCCTAGTCGAGAATACTGAAGTGGGTTGCCATTTCCTACTCCAGGGGATCTTCCTGATCCAGGAATTGAACCCATGTCTCCTGTGTCTCCCACGTTGGCAGGTAGATTCTTTAACCACTGAGACACCTGGGAAGCCCCTAGTGACTCTCACCCTCCAGCATATTCCCAGCATCTGAAGGAGCAGTTTCCTAGCTATTATTTTGTGGAAAACACAATAATAATCACCAGCCAGCAAGTCTCACTGGCATTTTACCGAGAGGCTTCTTAGGTGTATTTTACTGGAGTCCCAGCAGGTGGCTTCCGTGGCAGCAGGGTGCTGGGATGAAGTCTTTACCCTCCAGGGAGTTTTGCCAGAGACACATCTTCCAGTGAGTGTTATTAACAGTCCAGCAGGCATTTCTTACTTCCAGCTAAAAGGAACTGCTATAAATAGACTTTTAGTAATGTGGTGTTGAGGTATAGAGGGAAGGGAAGCTTTAAAGTTGTATAATGTTAAAGACCTATGAAAGGTCTCATTTAGGAAGCTTCTGCCGCTGGACTGTGAACATCATAAGAATTTCTCAGTTTATTTTCCCCAGTTTAGGTAAGATAGAATGACTAGAGTTGGCTGGAATTGGGTATTTCCCTCCCCCAGATTAATAGGGCTGTAATTAACACCTCAGCCGGTTAGGATCTAGTTAACTAGTCTCTCCTAAGGGCAGGCCTTGTTTATGAGGAACAGAATGGTCTGTAGTATTTCCAAATGGTTTCTTTTTCCCCTCCTTATGCCAGAAGCAGGAGGAAATTTTTCTCTGATATTTACTGTTATGACCTGATTGAGTCCTTGAAGGCAAACCTCACAATACTGTGGGTACCCCAGACTGGCTCCTTCTGGAGATTTTAACTTTCGAACTTGTCCTGTGGCACTGATTCCAGAGGAGGTATCCACTCATGATATCTGAGTATGAGCTCTGGTAGCCTGACTTCCTTTCTCTCTCCCAAGCCTTGGGTTAGATGTTTGCCCTGTGTCACACAAGATCTCTTCTAGATCCAAGAAGAGTTGATGTTTCCAGTGTGTTTAGCTTTTTACTTGCTATTGGTGACTTCCAACCTCCTACATATGAACTGAAAGCTAGATAGAAGTCCACACATTTACTACAATAATATAGTGCCATTTATAATGTGTATCATTTAAAGTTCTCTTTAACTACTTTTAGAATCACTCTTTGCTAGTAACAATTTTTATATTAAATCTTTATTTTTCAGATAATTGTTGTGTTTTCTTTCTATTGACTGGATCCTAATGCATTTGTAATTATTTATGCTCTACCCATATTTAAACACTCTTGACATCTGGGAAGCAATCCAATGGCTCTGTATTTCACCACAAATTTATAATATGTAATTTCAGTTAAATAGTGTATATGGTAGCTGCAGTGTTCAAGGCTCTAAAAACTATAGTAGAGTTGTAAATTCACAGCAATTGTTGTGTAGACAAGCTTATAGGGACATAGAAATAATATACACAGAACTCTTTCTGCAGTAAGTTTATGTACCACCATAGTTTTTCAGCCACTCACAGACTGTATGACCTTTTTGATATCAATTTAATTAATCCACTTTCCTCTTAAATTAGCTAAAGGTGGGTTCTTATTGTTTGCAAACAAAAACCCTGACTAGTACAGTACCAAATATCAAGGTAAATTACATTTTTTAATATTTGAGAAACTTCTTCCAGACCGATGATTTAAATTCATCATTGATTTTGCATACTTTTAAAATTCTGACTCATGATCAAATAATTTTTACTATTACAGGAACCAGGTAATTTTTTGTTTTTCTAATAAAGATCTGGACACAGACATTTTCTTACTGTATGGAAAACCTTACATAGACAGTTTGGTTTTAAAGTTGCAGCCATTTGACATACTTTGTAATTAGCAGGAGCAAGAAGGAGAGTTAGATAAGTTGATCAGTTGAGGAAGTCATGTGTTTGACAGCAATGTTTTTGAATGTACATGTGGAGAGCTATTAGACAGTATGATGGATGGTGAGGAGGATGGTGATGATGGAGAGAAACTACCAGAGAATTGGAAGGAAGAAGGAAAGCAATATGAACGCAAGCAGAGGGGTCAATAGTACAAATGTTGACCAGTGAGGAATTCCTAATGGCAGGGAAGCTTGAAGGATTTTGAAAACAAAAATAATGAGTATATAATTATGAGTATGAATTTCTCCTTCATAACTACTAGTATTTATTTAAAAGTTAATGATTTTTAGTACATTTTATAATTTTCTTTAGAACATTTTAAATAAATCTACCAATTTATCTTTTTAAAATTTTGATGTAATAATAATATCCCAGGTCATTCTGATGTATGTAATTTTTAAAATACCTGTTTTTCTTTCCTGGAACACAAAACTTCAGTGAACTCGCGCTTACTCCCATCAACTCTAAAGGAGGACATTTTGATTTTCCACATGAACATATTTAAGAGGTGACTATTTATTTGGAATATAACAGTTTTAGAAAACTGTTTCTCCAGTATGCTTCTCAAAAGATTGTCTCATCATTAACAAAACAGTAGGAAAAAGAAATTTAGATATGAAAAATAATTTTAATAAATAAAGATGTGCATTAACAATTTATTTACATTCAAAAACTTACACAAATTAACATGTTTATAGATTTGGCATTGAGAAAATTGGCAATTGCCAAGAAAATGACATGATAAATCCAGAGTAAAATTAACCTCACTTCAGTGCAGTCGCTCAGGCATGTCTGACTCTTTGTGATCCCATGGATTGCAGCATGCCAGGCTTCCCTTTCCATCACCAACTCCTGGAGCTTGCTCAAGCTCATGTCCATCAAATCAGTGATGCTATCCAACCATCTCATTCTCTGTCTTCCACTTCTGCCTTCAACCTTTCCCAGCATCAGGGTCTTTTCCAATGAGTCAGTTCTTCACATCAGGTGGCCAAAGTTTGGAGCTTCATATTCAGCATCAGTCCTTCCAATGAATATTCAGGACTGATTTCCTTTAGGACTGATTGGTTTGATCTTCTTACTATCCCAGGGACTCTCAAGAGTTTTCTCCAACACCACAGTTCAATAACATCAATTCTTAGGTGCTCAGCTTTCTTTATGGTCCAACTCTCACATCCATGCATGACCACTGGAAAAACCGTAGCTTTGACTAGACAGACCTTTATTGGCGAAGTAATGTCTCTGATGTTGAATATGTTGTCTAGGCTGGTCATAGCTTTTCTTCCAAGGAGCAAATGTCTTTTAATTTCATGGCTGCAGTCACCATCTGTGGTGATTTTGGAGCCCGGGAAAATAAAGTCTGTCACTGTTTCCATTGTTTCCCCATCTATTTGCCATGGAGTGATGGGACTGGATGCCGTGATCTTCGTTTTTGGAATGTTGAGTTTTAAGCCAACTTTTTCACTCTCTTCTTTCACCAACAGGCTCTTTAGTTCCTCTTCACTTTCTGCCGTAAGGGTGGTGTCATTTGCAAATCTGAGGTAATTGATATTTCTCCCAGGATAATCTTGATTCTACCTTATGCTTCATTCAGCCAAGCATTTCACATGATGTACTTTGCATATAAATTAAATAAGCAGAGTGACAAAGGAGTGTTGAGATACTGCTTTCCCAATTTGGAACCAGTCTATTGTTCCATGTACAGTTCTAACTGTTGTTTCTTGACCTGCATGCAGATTTCTCAGGAGGCAGATTAGGTGGTATGGTATTCCCATCTCTTGAAGAATTTTCCACAGTTTGTTGTGATTGACACAGTCAAAGGCTTTGGTGTAATCAATAAAGCATAAGTAAATGTTTTTCTGGAACGTTCTTGCTTTTTTTATGATCCAATGGATGTTGTCAATTTGATCTCTGGTTTCTCTGCCTTTCTTTCTCCTCAATATCTCCACTGTGTATTCCACTATCTCCACAACCTCACCATATTCACTGTATATTCCATTGCATAGTCTGAATTTGTTTCATAAGCAAGCAGCTCTAAGATGATCAGTGCATGGAATTCAATGGGAACTTTGCCCTGGCAGAATAGATTTTCAAAACAAAAGCAAAATCCTAAGTATAATAACACATAATGATTTCACTATTGTTGTTGTTGTTCAGTCACCAAGTCGTGTCATTTGCGACCCTATGGAAGCAAGCACACCAGGACTCCCTGTCCCTTACCATCTCTCAGAGTTTGCCCAAGTTGATGTCCATGGAACTGTTGATGCCATCCCATCATCTCATCCTCTGTTGCCCACCTCTCCTCCTTTGTCTTCAGTCCTTATCAACTTCAGGGTATTTTCCAATGAGTCAGCTCTTCACAGCATGTGGCCAAAGTATTTGAGCTTTAGCATCAATCCTTCCAATGAGTTTTCAGGGTGGATTTTGTTTAGGATTGACTGGTTTGATACAAGTCTTCTCCAGCATCACAGTTGAAAAACATCAATTCTTCAGCACTCTGCCTTCTATGTGGCCCAACTCTCACATCTGCACATGACTACTGGAAAGACCATATGGACCTTTGTCAGCAAAGTGATATCTTTTATTTTTAACACACTCTCTAGGTTTGTCATAGCATTCCTTCCAAGAAGCAATTGTCTTCTACTTTCATGGCCTGCAATCACCACCCTCAGTAACTATTCTTATGAGACTTTAAATTCAGAAACTATAAAACTACATTGTGATAATTTTTGAATATGTCGTGTATATTCAGAAATAAAAGTATGCTTTTCCAGTGACGCTAAACTTTTTAAATGAAGTTAATACATAGCAGAGGGCAGGATTTTAGGAAATAACTTATTTATATCATGCATCTAGATGAAGATTCTTAGTAAAAATTTTAAAAAGTATGGGGAAGCTAAAACTAATTTAGCAATTGTGTGATTTAATGATGGATTGGAGACCATTAAAATGTATATCATTTCAAAAAAAAGAATATGTTAGCTTTGCTACAAGATGGACAAAAGTGGACAAAAGACAGCAAAAGAATCTGTCCACTTATTTAAAATAAAGAGGAGAGCGGTCACCTATAAATTAACTTACAAAATCTACATAATGGATGCAATCAAAGCTATTTAAAATCACTTCAAAAAGACAGACTCAATATAAGGCAAAGGTTTGAAGTAGCTTAATAGATGAGTTAATTTTTCTGTAGAAGGTTTAAACTTGAAATATGTGTTTGATTAGAATAAAGAGAAAAAAAGTGAGTTAGAGAGATTAAGGTCAGTAGTGTGGATCCCAGTGCTTCTAGTTGGTCAGTGGTTTAAAACTAGGGTGCATTAGTCTTTTCTCTATATACATACCAGTTTGCTACATCTTTCCACTGAATCTGAATTCATTGTTTAGGAAAGTGACTCTTGGGTATGAACTTTTGAAACAGCTCCCCAAGTAATTCTGATGCTCACTACTTGAAAATATTATTGATTTTAATTAACTAAACTTGCTAACAATTTTTCAAATAATAATGCTTAGTCTTTCTCATACTTTAACAAAAAAAATTACTGAGGAACTGCTACGTGAAAAATGAGAGCCCATATTAGTAAAACATATGTTTTGAATTTTTCTCTCAATATTTAACTATGAACTTATATTCTCTGTTCAAAGAAAAATACAAAAAAGAAGTCAGGACCACTAACAGAACTATGCTTATTTTAAGATAAAACTTTTAAAAAGTATCAGTAAGCCTTTTTTTTTTTCCAAGAAGCAGAATAATGATTATCTTACTGGTATTATTAAATCAAGAGTATGATGATAAGGAATATTTTCATATTACCCCAGTTTAAGTGACAATTCTCTTTGGGTATAGTTCTCAATGTTATTATGACCAAAGATTGTTTTTCTCTAAGAACTCTTTCAGTTCAGTTTTCACCACAAGGGAAAATGGTACCACCTTCACTGAAGTGATTAGAACCTAGCCAAAAATGTTAATGTTGACTTTTGTCTTTTCCTGAAAACCACATCCAACCCATCAGGAGTTTTCATTTACTTTTCCTTCAAAATGCACTGGAAATCCAACCTTTAACCAGCCATCCTAGTCTAAAACACACCCATCTCTCCAAATGGCTGTGATAATGCCCCAGTTTTTATTCCTGCCTCTACTCTTCCACCTGCCTTAAAGTCAATCCTTCAGGCAGCTGCCACTGTGATCTCATAAATCTTAACATTAGTTCATGTCACTTCACTGTTCTAAGCTCTGCAAATGGCCTCCAAAAATATTTAGATTAAAATCAGCTCCTTGTCATGGTATACCGGTCTACTTGACTTTACCTAATCTACTGTGTGAAGATCTCCAGCATTTCTGCCTAAAACTCTTTTCTGCCCTCCTGCTGTTCTCTTTACAGTCAAACTTTGACTAAGAGGCATGAACACACATTCTCTCTGTCTTGAAAGCTGTTCCTTTAGATATTGGTGTAACTCACTTCTCTTGTCATTTTTATCTCTTTTCAAATGTACTTCATCATAGGCTTTTGAGGACCCTAAAATAGTCCTCCTGAAGGCACGACCTGACCCTTTATTTTGCTCATTTATTCTTCTTTGCATTACCTAAAATTATGTTTCCTTGATTACTTGTTTACAATCAGTTTCCCTCATGAGAATATGAACCATGAATCATGCTTTTAAAATACTGAATTAATGTATTTTTAAATAAAATTTATAAATATTTAATTTCAAAATGATTGTTTTAAACTTAGGTTAGAAAAGTACTTGTATGTTAAGCAAATAATACATATATATATATAAATATATATATAATTTATATATATTATATATATATATATATATATATATATATATATGAGTGAATTAGAAAGGAAAAATGCTCCACAGTGCCCCTTTCCCAAAATATTAGTCACCTCTTTCACACTGCCTCAATTGCCTAAACCTTGTGAGATGCTTTGTTTACTCTACATTAACTTTCTGTATTTAATGGCACTTTATTAACTATGAGAGGGCAGATGTCCAAAGCACTATTTTTAACATTTGTTCTTGCCTATTAAATCCTGCCATCACTCACCTGTTCAAACCTGTGTTATGCCTGATTTCCTAAACTTTTCTTTGCAACTAATGACAGATCAGTTTTTGAAATATTTGCAATTTTTAAATTTTACACATATTGAATGTTTTTGTATATTTATACATAAATAAAAAGCCCAACAACTCTTTTTTCACTGTGTTCCCTCAAATTAGAACATATTCAGTTCAGTACAGTTCAGTCGCTCAGTCGTGTCCGACTCTTTGCGACCCCATGAATCGCAGTATGCCAGGCCTCCCTGTCCATAACCAACTCCCATAGTTTACCCAAATTCATGTCCATTGAGTCTGTGATGCCATTCAACCATCTCATCCTCTGTTGTCCCCTTCTCTTCCTGCCCCCAATCCTTCCCAGCATCAGAGTCTTTTCCAATGAGTCAACTCTTCGCATGAGGTGGCTAAAGTACTGGAGTTTCAGCTTCAACATCATCCCTTCAAATGAACACCCAGGACTGATCTCCTTTAGGATAGACAGGTTGTATCTCTTTGCAGTCCAAGGGACTCTCAAGAGTCTTCTCCAACACCACAGCTCAAAAGCATCAATTCTTCGGCGCTCAGCTTTCTTCACAGTCCAACTGTGAAAGAAAAACCATACATGACTACTGGAAAAACCATAGCCTTGACTAGATGGACATATTACATCCATACATGACTACTGGAAAAACCATAGCCTTGACTAGATGGACATATTACATTCAGCTAAAATTTAAAATTTTCCTAATTCCTACTGTTCAAGTCTTATCTCTGAGTATTCTCATATAGATATTCTAGAATATTAATCAGAAATATTCTCATACCAAAAATAGGAAAATATTATCATACAGATATTCTAAGATAACATCAGAAATGTTATTTAGGTATCTAGAAGTAGAGAAAGTGCTAGACACAGGAGAAGGGATTGGTGAGAGGAAATAAAATATATATATATATTTTTATAAAATAAAATACGTATATTTTATAATCCACTTGATTGTGAGGGAAAATTGTGGGGACATATTGAAAAAGTTGGTCATGAAATGACAATTGCTGAAGTTAAGTGATAGACATATGAAAGGTTAATATTTTCTTCATATATATATATATATATATATATATATATATATACACATGCATGTATACATGTGTATATACATACACACACACACACACACACACACACACACACACACACACATATATATGTATGGGATGGCCAAACAGTTTGTTCCTCCTTTTTTGTAAGATGGCACAAGTAGTGCTTGGGCTTTCTAGGTGGCACAGTGGTAAAGCATTCACCTGCCAATGCAGGAGACAAAGAAAATGTGGGTTCAATTCCTGGGCCAGGAAGATCCTCTGAAGTAGGAAATGGCAACTCACTCCAGTATTATTGCCTGGAGAATCCCATGGAAAGAGAAGCCTGTCTGTCTTTTCTACAAGAGTAGATCTTCTCTATAAGATCTCAAAGAGTCAGACATGACTGAGCACACACACTCTAATGTTTAGTTGTTTTTAGCTTCATTTGAAGCAATCTTGTTAGATTGTATAATGACATCTGTCTTATCAGCATGCATTAAAAAAGCTTATCAAAATTGGTGAATTTTTGTGTTGCTGTTGCCATTTTAATATTGAAGACAAAAAAAGCATTTTTGGCACATTATGCTTTATTTTTTATTGTTGCAAAAGAGGTAAAAAGGCAACTGAAATCCAAAAAGAAAGAAAAGAAAGTTTTGTGTAGTGTATGGAGAACACACTGTGAATGATCCAATATGTCAAAAGTGGTTTGCAAAGTCTCCTGCTGGAGATTTCTCCCTGGACAATGATTCATGATTAAGTAGACCAATTGAAGTTGATAGCAATCAAATTGAGATATTAATTGAGAATAATCAATGTTATACCACATGGGAGATATCTGACATACTCAAAATACCCAAATTGAGCATTGAAAGTCATCTGCAGAATCTTGGAAACACTTTGGTGTGTGGGTTCCTCAAAATTTGTGAGAAAACCTCCTTGACTGATTTCTTCATGAGATTCTTTATTTAAATTTAAGAAAAAGCATTCTGTTTTTAAAATAAATTGAGATGGGCAATGAAAAGTGGATACTATGTAAAAATGTAGAATGGAAAAGATCACAGGACAAACAAAATGAACCACCATCAACCCCACCAAAGACTAGTACTTATCCAAAGAAAGTGACATTGTGTTTATTGTGGGATTGGAAGGGAGTGTTCTATTTTGAGCTCCTTCTGGAAAATCAAACTATTAATTCCAACAAATATTGCTCCCAGTTAGACCAATTAAAAGCAGCACTCAACAAAAAGCATGGAATTAGTCAACAGAAAACATATAATTTTCCATCAAGATACTTTAAGACCTCATATTTCTTTGATGATCAGGCAAAAACTGTTACAACTTGGCTGGGAAGTTCCAATTTTTCACTGTAGTCACCACATATCGCATCTTAGGTTGTCCATTTATTTTTGTCCTTATAAAATTCTCTTACTGGACAAAATTTCCAATCTTGGAAGGCTGTAAAAGACACCTGCAACAGTTCTTTGCTCAAAAAGATTAAAAAAAAAAACTTGGGGAAAATGGAATTATGAAGTTGTCTGAAAAATGGCAGAAGGTAGTGTAACAAAATGATGAATGCTTTGTTCAATAAAATTCTTGGCAAAAATGAAAAAAAAATGTGTCTTCTATTTTTACATATAAAAACTGAAGGACATTTTGGCCAACCCAATACACACATACACACACACACAAACCCACACACGCAATTAGCTATCTACATACCAACCTTCAAGTTACAAATTTTCAAAGATAGGAAGGTGCATTCATATGTCTGATTCACATAGGGTAGTTCATGTGTCTGGCATATACTGTCATGTGCTTGCATCCTCAAGTGGTTATGTTTTTGTGTAAAAACTGGAGCTAGATCTGCAATAGGACAACTTCATTGAACTCCTTGCTGTGAAACACGGTAAGCTTACTAATGAAGATCTGATGGAATTGGAGGCCCAGAAAAGGACTGAGAGAGACAAGAGGAAGAAGTAACTGAAGAACCAAAGAGATCCACAAAGCAGGAAATGGTAAGGGGCTTTTCTTTATTTGAAGAAGCACTGTAAGTTTTTGAGGCACAGGACCTGAATGTAGAACAGTACAGGAGAGTTGCAGCAGCTTTTCAGAATGCAGCAAAGTGCTACCATGTCATCTATGATGAGAAAAAAGAGCTGTTTCCCAGACATCACTGGATCAGTTTCTCAAGAGGGCACATAGAACTGAATCCAGCAAGGAACCAGGACCTGTGCCATCAATGTCAGGTATAAGTGAAACTGAAGATTGTCCTCCATCTCCTATTGCTGATGATCCTTCAGCTTGATCATTTCCCACCTCGTCTCCTCACTCCAGTCACTCTTCTTGCCTGTTCAATCAATGCCAGCCCCTGTATGCTAGCTGTTATACTATACTACTGTACTTTTCAAGATTCTGTACTGTAAGATTAAAAATGTTTCTTTTTGTGTTTCTGTTTTATGTATTGTGTGAAAAATATTATAAACCTATTAGTATGCTTATGCGTAGTAGTTCAGTTGTGTCCCACTCTTTGAGGCCCTTTGTGCAGTAGCCAGCCAGGGTAATTTGTCTATAGGGATTTTCAGGCAAGAATATTGGAGTGACCCAGGGATGGGGCCAATCTTCCTCCAGAGAATCTTTCTGACCCAGGGATGGAATCCACAGCTCCTGTGGCAAGCAGATTCTTTACTTGCTGAGCCATCGGGGAAGCCCCTATAACATAGTACAATACTATATAACCTGTTGTGTTGGTTGGGTACCTAGACTAACTTTGTTGGACTTATGAACAAATTGGGCTTATAAACACACTCTCAGAATGGAACTCACTTATATGTATTACAGTGTGTATATACATACATACATATATACACATATTTTTATATATATCATATATATATATGCAATTAACTGATTCTCAGTTTTGGGTTTTGTTTGTCTGTTTGTTTTACTTTATCCAATCACTCTGGGCATTCTAAATGTTAAGACAGAACAAGCTTTTAGGTCACTAAGTATTTATATCTATACAATTGACTGAATATTTGTCTATGCATCTGTATGTTCTAAGTTAGGCAGTTCTTGAAACACTATTTGCCAAGAGGCATATGCTTTGTATGCCAGATGGTTTGTAGAGGAAATGTACAAAGGATTACTTTGTAAATACTTTTAGGTGTTTGCCTGAAGCATTTCCATTCACTAAAGAGGAGAGTTAGATCATAAAATTGTCTCAGGATGTTTTAATTTATTTTTTATTAGGCAACAATTATTGTCACTGAAAGAGTTTAAAAAATGATGAACACTTTTTAAGATAAAGGAAAATGCTTGCCTTTATATGATTTATGATAAAAAGAGGGTAAAGTCTGTATTAGTGTGTTGAATAATAGAATAGGTAGAGAAAAGGGAAGGAGGAAAGTGATAGCCATGTGATTTTTATAGGATAACACCCATATCAAAACAGGAAATTTATGTAGCGACTGTATAAACTTCCTAAGGCTTCCTTCACAAAGTATCACATACCTGGTGGCTTAAAACAACAGACTTCTGTTGTCTTAAAATTCTGGAAGTGAGATGTCTAAAGTCAAGGTGCTGGTAGGGTCCCACTCCCTCTAACACCTGTACGTGAATTCTTCCTCACTCTTCTGATGGTTTACCAGCAATCTTTTGTTTACAGTCACATAATTCCAGCCTCTGTCTTGGTCTTCACTTGTGTTTCTGTGTCTTTCCTTCTAGGGAGATCAGCCATGTTGAATTCAGGGTCTACCACTCCAGTATGATCCAGTTTTAATTTAATT
Organism: Okapia johnstoni; assembly: GCA_024291935.2. Taxonomy (NCBI): domain Eukaryota; kingdom Metazoa; phylum Chordata; class Mammalia; order Artiodactyla; family Giraffidae; genus Okapia; species Okapia johnstoni. Next base: position 39,285,005 of record CM044321.1, read on the forward strand.
ACATCTATAAAGACAGCATTTTCAAATAAGGTCACATTCTGAGGCACCAGGGTTAAGGATTTCAATATATCTTTGTTGTTGTTGTTGTTCAGTTGTTTCCAACTCTTTGTGACCCCATGAGGCTTACTAGTCCTTCATTAACTGCCAGGGCTTGCTAAAATTCACATCCATTGAGTTGATGATGCCATCTAACCATGTCATCCTCTGTCGCCCCCTCCTCCTCCTGCCCTCAATCCTTCCCAGCTTTTCCAATAAGTCAGCTCTTTGCATCTGGTGGTCAAAGTATTGGAGCTTCAACTTCAGCACATTTTTGGCAGGGGGACACAATTCAGTGATAGCTATGGCTTATAAGGAATATTAACAAAAGTCTATTAATTAGGCGGAAAGATTACATGACAGTAGAGATATAATGAAAAGTTTTCCAAATAAGTGTAACAGTTTAAATGTATCTTGAAAATAGTAAAAATGGTGGCAGTTGGAGAAAGTAGAGCTTGCGTTTGGGAAACTGTGAATGTGCAATTAAGAATTGTGAGTGAATACCAAAAAGTAAAATAACTAAAAAAAAAACAAACAAAAACTGAATTGAGTCTATCTTAGGAAAAGTCTTGATTATCAGGCCAATGACATTTTGCTTCACTTTCTAGACAACATATAGTCAGTACTGCTGCTGCTACTGCTAAGTCGCTTCAGTTGTATCCGACTCTAGAGAGTCATGCAATACTATATTTTGCTATTTAAGAACTAATTCTATTTTGTGGGGGATGAATGATCTGGAGTTGAAAGCATTCTTGCATGCGTGCTAAGTTGCTTCAGTCGTGTCAGAGTCTTTGCCACCCTACTGACTGTAGCCTTCCAGGTTCCTCTGTCCATAGGGTTTTCCAGGCAAGAATACTGGAATGGGTTGCCATGCCCTACTCCAGGGGATCTTCCTGACTCAGGGATGGAACCTGCATCTCTTGTGGCTCCTGAATAGCAGACAGATTCTTTACCATTGAACCCCCCAGGAAAGCCCAAAACATCCTTACTAAAAGGAAATTCAAAGTAGATGGCCTTATAGTTCTTTAAGAATCACTGAGTTTTTGATAAATACTCAAGTGACAAGAAATGTATAATAGCAGCAAAGCTGAGATAGGAGAGCAAGAACTTCATTTGGGCCTTATATTGGAAAACCTTTCAACATCAAATGACTTGTGGAAGTACTGGTCACTTTGATGTTATGGTTAATCTCAGATAATGAGAAGAAATCACTGTCTTCCAATTTTATTTATATATATTCTTTGTGATCTAAAACTTTCAAATTCATTTAGATTTGAAAACCCAGCTTAATCTTTTGTGTTCTTTGCAAAATGAATGATACATGTAAAATCTTACCTTGTTCTTTCTTATTTCCTTCACTTAATGACACATTTCATTTAGGGTCATTTAGCCCTTTGCACAACATATCTAAAACTGTACTCGAAGGAATCACATACAGAGATATGAAGCATACATTTTATTATGTAAGAGGATTAAATAAGCAAACAAGTCAAACAAAAACTTTATTTCTGAAGTTAATTTTTATTGTCTTCAGAATGGTCATTATTGTCAGATCAATTGCTTTATTTTGTGCTTAAAAGAAATCTGTATCTATTTATTTTCAACACTAATATTCTTTATATATGGGCCTCTGAGATGTCCAGAAATCCAATTAAATTTCAGGAGATTGAAATAACATATTAATCTAAGTGACTTAAAGAACCCAAGGATCAAGCTATACTTTTCTGACATTACTCACCAGTAAAGCTTACCTCTGTATATAGAAAACATAACCTGAAATGGAAACTATTATGGAGCTTGAAAGGGTTTGAGGAAGGTTGAGGTGGGGCACAAGGGGAAGACTGACATTCTGGTGACATAGGATCAAAGCTGCTGATTATTTTTGTGGGCCTTTCAAAGTCTCTCTTGTTTTTAGTGAAGCCATGTGTGCCTGCAAACGATGTATAATATGTGTTATTTCTGGATGAATGCACTTAATTATCTCTAAAAATCATTTCACCAACAGATGTCTCCTCCTCCTTTTTCTTGTACTAATCATTCTGAGCAGTTGCAAACTTTTTTTTTTTTTTTCCCTGAGTCCTTGCGTTCCCGCTCCTCTTCTTTCTGAAGGCTTTCTCCTCCAGGGCAATTCTTCCTCTCAAAACCAGAATGTGTAACAGCATAAAAGACACTGTAAAACTCTGAAAAATGTTCCCTAGTGAATATTTTAATATAACTACCAGATTTGTCTAAATAAAGAAAATGAATTTTTTATCATTTTAGCATTTTTTAACAATAGCATAATAATCCAAATTAACCTATTTATCTATCTCTTATTTATTCATCCAGATATGAGCTATGCAATCATACTTCATTGTTTTGGCAATGATTAGAAAATGAAAAGAACAGTACAAAATTCAAAATTTTATTGTTATTCATTTTCATTTCCATGTCTCATTTTGTGAATCACTAATTATGTTATTTAGCCATTAGGGCTTATTGGGCTAAATATCTAGCCCAAGTTACAAGTCTCTAGAAAAACAAACAGTAAGTTCCAAGTCTCTAGAAAAACATTATAAATGCAATAATGACCAATTATAGTTTACACATATTTAAAGTTTTAGTATATTTATGTCAATATTACTGGAAAATTTTTGATTTCATAAGATCTTTGTCTATTTAAGTGATTATGGTAAACATATTTGACTTCTAATCTATTATGCAACTAAGGACTTGATATGGTAAAATCAAATCAAAGCCATTTGAGTGCTGAGAAATGACAAAGTAAATAGAGCACTCTTTATGTATAAAAGACCACACATCCTGGCGTCCTGGTCACATCAGATGAACACTGAAGCCTGTCAATTTTTATAGTTGCTTTAATTAGGGTGAGGTTTTAAATTTCACTAATTTAAATTTTTGCTTTTTAATCATTACCTCAGGTTTCTGTATTCAATTCACTCTTAACTGGAAATGTCTACATATTGCTCTGAGAAACTTTCTTTACTGTTCTTTTCCTTTAATTTTCTTTTCATATGTCAAGAGTCTGCAAGTGATTTTCATCTTACAAAAGGACTTGGCATTTTGAGTTTGAAAATATCTCTTGGGATAGTAGTCCGATATGTAACCCTGATGAAGAACAACTAAATTGCGTGATTATAATACAGTACATTTTGGCCTAGAATGTTATGAGAAGGACAGATCTGTATTTCATCAATGGAATGCTTTCAAAACTTCCATTAGATTTTGGAAAGAATGCAGTCTTTTCAAATTTGAGTGTATTCAAAAATTATTCCTAAGGTATCAGCCAATTGAAGAATAAAAATCCAATTGGAAGCTCTAAAGAAAATCAAAGATATTGTACTAAGTTTGATGTGACATATATAGACAGGAATGTGACCTTGAGAACATAATTTAAAATTTATCTTATTTTACTCTCATGTGCAATTATAGTGTTTATCTAATTGTTCTTTGAGCTCCAATATTATGAGATATATGGGCTTCCTAGGTGGCATAGTGGTAAAGAATCTGCCTGCCAGTGCAGGAGACTTAGGAGACGATGGTTTGATCCCTGGGTCAGGAAGTACCCCTGAATGAGGAAATGGCAATGCACTTAAATATTTTTGCCTGGAAAATCCCATGGACAGAGGAGCCTAGTTGGCTGCAGTCCATAGGGTTGCAAAGAGTCAGACAGGACTGAGCCCACACACATCACCATCATTCTGAAACATGTGGCTACTCTATCCAATGTATAAATGTTTATTTTATAAACATGATTTTAAAGTTATACCTTAAATGCTACTTTTCTCCACTGGGTTTTTGATAGAATCTACAACATAGTTAATTAAAAGTCATGCTCTCTACTATGGACTTAAAGTGCGGGTGCTTTGCACCATCATAAAGCCAGGAGGCTTTTAAGGAAACAAGTCAAGTAGGAAGTAGGAGAAAACAATTACTGTGAATACTGAATATCCTAACCAACATTATTAACTGAATATGTAAGAAAATACATTCTGTTCTCTATAAGAAAACAGGTGATCCTTTTTGCTCTTCTAACAAGAATTCCTTAAGAAGAAATATTTGTATATGATCTATGAATTGAATCAAAGTAAAGTGAAAGTGTTAGTCGCTTTGTTAGTGTCTGACTCTTTGCAACCACATGGACTAAAGCCAGCCAGGCTTCTCTGTCCCATGGAATTCTCCAGGCAAGCATACTGGAGTGGGTGGCCATTTTGTACTCCAGTGTATCTTCCCAACCCAGAGATCGAACCCGGGTCTCCTGCATTGCAGGCAGATTCTTTACCATCTGAACCACCAGGGGAAGCAGGAATCGAAGTATTGTTGTTATAAAAACAATTCCTTGGCAGTCAGTGGTTAAGACTCGGTGCTTTCACTGCCAAACCTGGGCTGGATCCCTGATCAGGGAACTGAGATCCCACAAGTTGTGCACAATGCAGCCAAAACAACCATTAAAGGAAAAAAAAAAAAGAAGAAGAAGAATGGAGAAAACAATTCCACATCATTGGCTATGGCAGAGAGTCTGGACAATTTTCAGGTAAATATTGCAGTGCATTGGAAGGGGCCACAATCCACAGAATGCAGGCAGATTTTACAAACTGGAAAAAGCAGGGAAATGGATTCTCACCCCTGCCCCCAACCAGAGCCTCCACAAATGCATATAGCCCTGCTGACATTTTAATTTCAGCAGTGAAACACTTTTCTGGAGGACTGCTGACTACCAGAATTGTAAGATAATGAACTGATGTTATTTTAAGCCACAATATTTGTCCTAATTTGTTAAAGTCAGAACAGGAAAGTAATACAACATTTTTAAGAATCTCTGGTACATTTTTTCCTTTCATTTGGGTTTGTAAATGAAATCTGTTAAAAGAAACCATCATATTTTCTATCCTACTCCACTGGCAGTATTACTCTGTTCATGGAAAACAGCTATCTCCCATTATTGCTACATGACATACTTTTTATTTCTTTATTTTTTAGTGTTTAAATGAAAGTACATATTTTTTTCTATATACGTTTTGTTTTTTTGGTCACAAAACGTCTTTAGATTTTTTTGTAGTATTATTTCACTTGTCTGGTAGATTTTTATGTTGCTGCTTTAGACGATAATACCTGTTGTTTCTCTCTATTTTCATTATGTAGTAGCACGTGTGTATTCCATGCTTGGTCATCTAGTTTCCATTAACAGTGAGATGTCCTTTTCAATTAAATTGAGATTTATTGTTTATGTTAATGTATATGCCCAAAATGAATGAATAAAAACATGAACAGCAATATGAATTTGTTTAATACCTTTATCAAAAATTAGACATAGTCTTTGTGTAATATAATTATAAAAATTGTAGCCCTCAGCAATAACTGTTAATAAAGTGGTTCATTCTATAATTATGGTATTTGCATATAGACTGAAAATGTCATGAATGAGAAGAAAAATGAAAGAAAGTTTATATGATGCTGAGTCTTAAAAAGGGCTTTCTAGGAATATTCTTACTTAGGGAAATTGAAGTTAGGTCTGATCAAAGCCACATTACCCTTTATTGAAAAAAATGAAGACTCATTGTATTGTCACAGGAGAGAAGGCTGAAAGTAGTCACCCAAAGCTAATTGTGTGTGCCATGTTTAATAAGGTTGCTGCCTAATGGACTTCATCACAGGAAGACTTTATTGCCCTAGAGACCTTGACATTAGGAACATTATTGGAAGGGCTTCTGTCTGTACGTGTATCCAGTTGGGGTAACATAAGATTTTTCCTAAAGGTTGACTGCTTCAGCCATCAGTTTGATTTCCTGTCCCTAGTCATTTTTTTGCAGTAATCAGATAAGTGGGTTTTGCTGTTGTTTTTTAAGCAAACTGGATTAAGGAAATAGTTTTTGATTTGAACTAAGAGGTGTTTTTCATTAAACGGCCTGATCAAAGTTGCTATTTTCAATTTATATGCTAATAAAGTGTACTTTAGAACTTACAAACATAAGTGACCCAGTGGGATTTTATTCCTGGATTCAACGTAATCTATGGACTCCAAGGATATCTTCAGGTTATAAGAGCAAGAGAAAAGTGGTTGTCAATTGAAAAGTATGAGTACATATTCAAGGTGAGGTAAAAGATTAGACCAATAAATGATAAACTGAAGAAAGTTTAGAAAGAACTGTAGCTATAACAAAATCACATAGAATTTTGAGGCATTCATGGAATAATTTTTCTAAAAGTATGATTTCTTTATTGTATGTTTAGCTCTTAGAAATTTCCTTAAATTTCTTCTTTCATATATATATATATGCATATATGTGTATGTGTGTGTATATATATATATTCTACACTAATGTTTATAACAGATATTACCTCAGTAATATTGTCTTCTGTTATCCCCATGTGGAATCTTAGTTTCCTGAGTCCCAACTCATGGAATAAGAGTGTAATAAAAGTGTGGAGTCTTAACCACTGGACTGCCAGGGAAATCTGGTAATGTACTATGAAGTTTTATAATACTCTAAGATGGAGTAGAAGGACATGTGCTCATCTTCTTCTGCAAGAACTCCAAAATTGCAATTCACTGCTGAACAAGCATCGACAGCAGAATGTTGGATCACACCAAAAAGATACCCCACATCTAAGGGCAAAGGAGAAGCCCCAACAAGATTGTAAGAAGGACAAAGTCACATTTAGAATCAAACCCCATACCTTCCAGAGACTCTTGGAGGGCTCAAACAAAACCTTGTGCACACCAGGACCAAGAGATCCCACAGAGACTGAGCCAGACATGACTTTGAGTGTCATTAGCCCCACCACAGAACCAACCAGCAGATGACACACAGTCTGGAGAACACTTATGCGAAAGAAGTTCTTGTGCTGTTATGAATGTTCTAGGACACACAACAAGTTTCTCAATCTGGGGATCCAGCAAAGGGACTGAAAACTCCAGGAAATTTGACTTTGGAGGTCAGTGGAGTTTGATTATTGACCTTCCACAGGACTGGAGAGAGAGACTCTTGGAGGGTACAAAAATAAAGCTTGCATGCACCAGGACCCAGGAGAAAGGAGCAATGACTCCAGAAGAGACTGAGCCAGACTTGCCTGTGAGTGTCCAGGAGTCTCCAGGGGAAGGTGTGGGTTGACAGTGGCCTGCCAAGGGGTCAGGGGCACCGAATTAAACAGGATTGGGATAAGGAAGGAAGTTGCCATTAACCCTAACATAGTTTGTCCTCAGGCCAAACAATAGGGAGGGAACATAGCCCCGCCCATCAAGGGAAAATTGGATTAAGGATTTACTGAGCTTGGACCCACCCTCAGAACAAGACCCAGATTCCTCCACAGCCAGTCCATCCCATCAAGGAGCTTCCATAAGCCTCTTATCCTTAGCCATCAGAGGTCAGACAGAATGAAAACTACAAGCACAGAAAGCTAACCAAACACATGGACCACAGCCTTGTCTAACTCAATGAAACTATGAGCCATGCCGTGTAGGAACAGCTAAGATGGATGGGTCATGGTGAAGAGTTCTGACAAAATATAGTCCTCTGGAGAAGGGAATGCAAACCACTTCAGTATTCTTGCCTTGAGAATGTCATGAACAGTATGAAAAGGCAAAAAGTTCTGAAAGATGAACTCCCCAGGTTGGCAGGTGCCCAAGATGCTACTGGAGTGGAGAAGTAGCTACAGAAAGAATGAAGAGAGGGACCAAATGCAAAAACAAAAACAAAAACAAAACACCCAGTTGTGGATGTGACTGGTGATGGAAGTAAAGTCTGATGGTGTAAAGAACAATATTGCATAGGAAGCTGGAATGTTAGGTCCAGGAATTAGGTAAATTGGAAGTGGTCAAACAGGAGATGGCAAGAGTGAACATTGGCATTTTAGGAATCAGTGAACTAAAATGGACTGAAATGGGGGAATTTAATTCAGATGGCCATTATATCTGCTACTGTGGGCAAGAATCCCTTAAAAGAAATGTAGTAGCCATCTTAGTCAACAAAAGAGTCCAAAATGCAGTTCTTGGATGCAATCTCAAAAACGACAGAATGATCTCTGTTCGATTCCAAGGTGAACTATTCAAATCACAGTAATCCAAGTCAATGTCCCAAACATTAGTGCTGAAGAAGTTGACGTTGAACTGCAAAGTTGAAGTTTTGATGACTTACAAGACCTCCTAGAATTAACACCAAAAAAAAGATGTCCTCTTCATCATAGGGTACTAGAATGCAAAAGTAGGAAGTCAAGAGATACCTGGAATAACAGGAAAGTTTGACTGTGAAGTACAAAATAAAACAGGGCAAAGGTTACCAGAGTTTGGCCAAAAGAATGCACTGACCATAGCAAACACCTTCTTCCAAAGCACAAGGGATGGCACTATACGTAGACATCACAAGATGGTCAATACAAAAATCAGATTGTTAATATTCTTTGCAGCTGAAGATGGAACAGCCCTATACAGTCAGCAAAAACAATAACATGAGCTAACTGCGGCTCAAATTATGAACTTCTGATTGTCAAATTCAGACTTAAAATGAAGAAAGTAAGTAAAACCACTAGACCATTCAGGCATGACATAAATCAATCCCTTACATTTTTACAGTGGAAGTGATGAGTGATGAATAGAATCAGGGAATTGGATCTGGTAGAGAGAATGCCTGAAGAAATATGGATGGAGGTTCATGACATTGTACAGGAGGCAGTGATCAAGACCATACCCAAGAAAAGAAATGCAAAAAGGCAAAATGGTTGTCTGAGGAGGCTTTACAAATAGCTGAGAAAAGAAGAGAAGAAGAGGAAAAGGAGAAAAGGAAAGATATATTCATCTGAATGCAGAGTTCCAAAGAAGAGCAAGGAGAGATAAGAAGGGTTTCCACAGTGATCAATGCAAAGAAATAGAGGAAAACAATAGATGCAAAAAGCCAGATCTCTTCAAGGAAATATGAGATACCAAGGGAACATATCATGCAAAGATGGGCACAATAAAGAAATGGGATGTCATGGACCCAACAGAAGCAGAAAATATTAAGAAGAGGTGGCAAGAATACACCGAAGAACTATATAAAAACTATCCATGATGGTGTGATCACTCATCTAGAATGAGACATTCTGGAGTGTGAAGTTAAGTGGGCCTTAGGAAGCATTACTATGAACAAACCTACTGCAGGTGATGGAATCCCAGTTGAGCTATACCAAATTCTAAAAGATGATGCTGTGAAAATGCTGCACTCAATATGCTAGCAAGTTTGGAAAACTCAGCAGTGGCTACAGCACTGGAAAAGGTCAGTTTTTGTTCCAATCTCAAAGAAAGGAAATGCCAAGGAATGTTCAAACTATCACACAATTTCACTCATCTCACAAGCTAGCAAAGTAATGCTCAAAATTCTCCAAGCCAGGCTTCAACAGTATGTGAACTGTGAACTTCCAGATGTTCAAGCTGGATTTAGAAAAGGCAGAAGAACTAAAGGTCAAATTGCCAACATCCACTGGATCATAGAAAAACAAGAGAATTCCAGAAGAAACACCTACTTGTGCTTCATTGACTACCCTAAAGCCTTTGACTGTGTGGATCACAACAAACTGTGGGAAACTCTGAAAGAGATAAGAATACCAGACTACCTTACCTGCCTCCTGAGAAATCAGTATGCAGGTCAAGAAGCTACAATTAGAACAAGACATGGAAAAACAGACTGATTCCAAAGTAGGAAAGGAGTATGTCAAGACTGTATATTTTCACCCTGCTTATTTAACTCATATGCAGAGTACATCATGCCAAATGCTGGGCTGGATGAAGTATAAGCTGGAATCAAATTGTTGGGCGAAATATCAATAACCTCAGATATGCAGATGACACCACCCTTATGGCAGAAAGCAAAGAGGAACTAATGAGCCTCTTGATCAAAGAGAAAGAGGTGAGTGAAAAAGTTGGCTTAAAACTCAACATTCAAAAAAACGAAGATCACGGCATCCAGTCCCATCACTTCATGACAAATAGAAGTGGAAACATTGGAAACAGTGAGAGACTTTATTTTCTTGGGCTCCAAAATCACTGTAGATGTTGACTGCAGACATGAAATTAAAAGACACTTACTCTTTGGAAGAAAAGCTATGACCAACCTACATAGCATATTAAAAATCAGAGACATTACTTTACTGACAAATGTTGATCTAGTCAGTTATTTTTTTCCAGTAATCATATATGGATATGAGACTTGTATAAAGAAAACTGAGTGTCAAAGAATTGATTCTTTTGAACTGTGGTGTTGGAGAAGGCTCTTGAGAGTCCCCTGGAGTTCAAGGAGATCAAACCAGTCCATCCTAAAGGAAATAAATCTTGAATATTCATTGGAAGTCTGATGCTGAAGGTCCAATACTTTGGCCACCTGATGTGAAGAACTGATTCCTTTGAAAGGACCCTGATGCTGGCAAAGAATGAAGGCAGGAGGAGAAGGGGATGACAGAGGATGAGACAGCAGGATGGTATCACTGATTCGATGGACATGAGCTTGAGCAAGCTCAGGAGTTGGTGATGTACAGGGAATCCTAGCATGCTGCAGTCCATGGAGTCACAAAGAGCCTGGCATGACTGAGCAACTGAACTGAACTGAACTGAAATGACGTTTTATAATACTATGGTTGATAATTGCTATGACTGTTTTTTTTATGCTTAATTGGAGGATAATTGTTGGTTTCTGTCATACAACAACATTGAACAGCCATAATTGTATATATATATATATGTATATATATATATACACACACACACACACACATTATCTGCTGTTTTCTTTTGAGACAATAACTGATTGGGATCTCTGCACTCAGTAGTGAACTTATTGAGAATACCTTAAGTATAATGGATTTCCTTTGTTCATGTGCCTGCTCTTGAGAAAAATATGATGGGCTCTATATAAGAAACTGATTCAAAGGAAACAAAAGTATTCCTTTCTTAGGAATTTATTTGTGTAACACAGAAAAACACCAGCATTTGATTATGGCAATAGCACCTGAGGAGACATGGAGACCTTGAGATAGTAGAGGTGGTATGTTAGATGAAGTTATGAGAAAACTGAAGCTACTAGTCATAAGAATTAATACGTAAAAAGAAATCGAAAGTGATGAGATAACAGAAATGTAAAGACACATTAAAATTTGAGGTTGCTAGAATTTGTGCATAGCATCAGAGACTATAGAAACAGGGATTTTAGAATCAGGGACAATAAAGAGGAGTTGAGTGTCCAAAATAAAGTTCTCCAAACACTTGCTGCTGGGAGAATAGGTCTGAGATAGCTCTAGGTTTGGGGGCAGATGAGTGAAAAATGTACTGTATCATGGAGTTCTGCAATTGGAGGCAACTGATAAAACTACATATGGATGCCTTTTACACGGCGATTTTTCTCTCAATTTGATGCATTGATAATTTTGGAGATTAAAATGAGAAGCTTATGCCTTCAGATGCAAATGAAAGACCTACACTTTCCTTTTATTCTGGTCTCCCTTTCTTTTTTAAAATTTTATTTTTAGTTGGAGGATACTTTACATTATTGTGATGGTTTTTGCCATTCACCAGCATGAATCAGCCATAGGGAATCATATGTCCCCTCCCTCTTGAACTTCCCTCCCATCTCCCCGATAGGCTCCCTTTCTTCAGACAATTCTTAGAACTGAAGATATATTTTGTAAATTATTATATAACCTCATCAATAAAACCCTTGTTCATTCTATTAGTTTTTAATTTGCACTTAAGTAATTTAGTTAAGTGAGGCCCAACTTTGCCATCTTCTTGGGTGATTAACATTATTTGGGCATGAAGTGAGTATATGTGTGTGTGTGTGCATGACTATTATTTGAGTGTGTATGTTGAGTTTTATGAGCAGTTATATTATTAATGTTTTTCTAATTTAGATTACTTATAATAAAAATATTTTCAAACCATTCCTGTATTATACACTCCTGCTGTTCAATAAAATCTGATTTTCTTTATCATTAGGATAAAAAGGTAAATTATACTCTTCTTGATGAGAGATGAGGTTATATGTCTTTTTGTGACTATGACATTTGAGCTAAAATTACATATATCAATTCTAGGTGAAAATATTTAACCATCAAAGATCAGCTAACTCTTCAATTTGTTTTTTTCTTTTGCTACATGGCTATGGAGATACATGTTGACATATAGATAATTTCAGCATATGAAAAACAGCTTCACTGGACAGTTGCAAAGAACCATAGCAGGCTTCACAAAGAAAAAGTAAAAGTTGCTGTTTGCAGCCACTATGATTTTCAGTTTGTTTGCTACCATAATATAATCTAATTTGCCCTGACACAGCCATAAATGAGAACTACTACCTTTTCTACATGTTGAAGACAGAGAGCTTTGAGATAAGGGTTATTTTCCAAATGCTTCCACATTTCAGGGAGAGAATTCAAAAGATACAGACTCATAGTCTGTTAATTAGGTAAGAAATCTTTAATGACAAACTATTTTATAAGTAATGTAATAACTTGAGAACTAACTCTCAGAACTATTTGCTAAAAATAATTTCATATGCAATCAAGTAAAATCTATTTTCTGACCTAGTATTTATGATTTTATAAATAGATCACATACTATTTCTAAAGGGACATTAAAGCATTTATTTGCAAATTGAAGTTTTAACAAATCAGATATATAAAAAATTTTCACACCCTACTCTGTCACTTAACCTTCTGTACCATATGATTTCTTAATACTCCTGAATGGAAATGGTCAGTAACCAATTTTTTCTTTGTCAAATTTTATTAAATTAAATTATTATTTATGTCAGTTGAATCATTTTTTCTCTTGAATTATGATAATATATCTTCCATTTCCTCCCCCCTGTATTTACATCTACAATTAAATTGACCAAAATTAAGGAAAATGTAACTCCTTTACCTTTTTATGAAACTGACTTGATCCTGATCAAATCTGAGTAAAAACAAAACATTGAGCCATGTGGAAACATCACTGTATTTACTAAGAATAGGCTTATAGAAAAAAAAAAAGTAAGTAACCATGTGACTTGCTCTCATTTCATTGGCCAATGTAAAAGTGTGTATCATTGCCTAGTTCTTGAGTTTATTAGAATAATATATATTTTTCAGTTTTATATGATGTTGGCAGTCACCAAGAGAAAATACCAGGTTCAGTTCAGTTCAGTCGCTTAGTCATGTCCGACTCTTTGAGACCCCATGAACTGCAGCAAGCCAGGCCTCCCTGTCCATCACCAATTCCCTGAGTCCACCCAAATCCATGTCCATCGAGTCGGTGATGCCATCCAGCCATCTCATCCTCTGTCGTCCCCTTCTCCTCCTGCCCTCAATCTTTCCCAGCATCAGGGTATTTTCCAAGGAGTCAGCTCTTCGCATCAGGTGGCCGAAGTATTGGAGTTTCAGCTTCAACATCAGTCCTTCCAATGCACACCCAGGACTGATCTCCTTTAGGATGGACTGGCTGGATCTCCTTGCAGTCCAAGGGACTCTCAAGAGTCTTCTCCAACACCACAGTTCAAAAGCATCAATTCTTTGGCACTCAGCTTTCTTTATCGTCCAACTCTCACATCCATACATGACCACTGGAAAAACCAGAGCCTTGACTAGACAGACCTTTGTTGGCAAAGTAATGTCTCTGCTTTTTAATATGCTGTCTAGGTTGGTCATAAGTTTCCTTCCAAGGAGTAAGTGTCTTTTAATTTCATGGCTGCAATCACCATCTGCAGTGATTTTGGAGTCCAGAAAAATAAAGTCAGCCACTATTTCCCCATCAATCTGCTATGAAGTGATGGGACCAGATACCATGATCTTAGTTTTCTGAATGTTGAGCTTTAAGCCAGCTTTTTCACTCTCCTCTTTCATATTCATCAAGAGGCTCTTTAGTTCTTCTTCACTTTCTGCCATAAGGGTGGTGTCATCTGCATATCTGAGGTTATTGATGTTTCTCCCGGCAATCTTGCTTCCAGCTTGTGCTTCATCCGGGCCAGCGTTTCTCCTGATGTACTCTGAATACAAGCTAAATAAGCAGGGTGACAATATACAGCCTTGACATACTCCTTTTCCCATTTGGCACCAGTCTGTTGTTCAATTTCCAGTTCTAACTGTTGTTTCCTGACCTGCATACAGGTTTCTCAAGAGACAGGTCAGGTGGTCTGGTGTTCCCATCTCTTTCAGAATTTTCCATAGTTTATTGTGATCCACACAGTCAAAGGCTTTGGCATAGTCAATAAAGCAGAAATAGATGTTTTTCTGGTACTCTCTTGCTTTTCCGATGATCCATCGGATGTTGGCAATTTGATCTCGGGTTCCTCTGTGTTTTCTAAAACCAGCTTGAACATCTGGAATTTCATGGTTCACATATTGCTGAAGCCTGGCTTGGAGAATTTTAAGTATTACTTTACTAGAGTGTGAGATGAGTGCAATTATGTGGTAGTTTGAGCATTCTTTGGCATTGCCTTTCTTTGGGATTGGAATGAAAACACCTTTTCCAGTCCTGTGGCCACTGCTGAGTTTTCCACATTTGCTGGCATATTGAGTGCAGCACTTCCACAGCATCATCTTTCAGAATTTGAAATAGCTCAACTGAAATTCCATCACCTCCACTAGCTTTGTTTGTAGTGATGCTTCCTAAGGCCCACTTGACTTCACATTCCAGGATGTCTGGCTCTAGGTGAGTGATCACACCATTGTGATTTTCTGGGTTGTGAAGAACTTTTTTGCACAATTCTTCTGTGTATTCTTGCCACTTCTTCTTAATATCTTCTGCTTCTGTTAGGTCCATACCGTTTCTGTCCTTTATTGAGCCCATCTTTGCATGAAATGTTCCCTTGGCCTCTCTAATTTTCTTGAAAAGAACTCTAGTCTTTCCCATTCTATTGTTTTCCTCTATTTTTTTTATTGATCACTGAGGAAGGCTTTCTTATCTCTCCTTGCTATTCTTTGGAACTCTAGTTTAATCATGATTAATTTTTTTTACTTTACTAGAAATTTTTATTGGGACTAGATATTGATTTTACCAAAAGAGTTTAGATTCCTTTAAGAGAATCAGATTAAGTTTTTTTTTCTTTTTTTTCATTTTTGTGGTGATTAATGATATTAATAAGCATCATATTATTTAACTGTTCTAGCTCTTTTGGGTTCCTGGACCCAGTTATGTGTGTGTGTAGGGGGCTTTCCACAAAAGACCAAGCAATTTTGGTCAGAGATAGCATCAGATTCTATAGGCTGAGGGCACTGTCCTACAAGACTGTTAAGATAGAAAGAATATGGGAAAACTTTTGAATATAATTATGTTTTTTTCTTTATCTTGTAGATCTTTAACGCTCTGTGTCTCTCTGGGGTACTTTCCTTCACTGATCTTTTCAGTCATCTTGTCTAGAGATTCTAAACAACACTACCTTTGAAGAAATTATTCTTTTCTTTTTAGTTGGTAGCTTCCTTTCTTCAGCTTTTTGGATCTTTGTCAAACAACAGTATTAATTTTACAGTCTCCAATATGAAGTCAATGATAGTGAAGTTAAACATTCTAGCATTTTGAGGCAGGTACATTCAATTCCTCTTAGATTCAAGTGCATTTTCAGAGCACACCAGGAAGGAAAAAAAAAAAAAAGGTTTATTTCTTTGCCGAAGAGAGTGTAAAAATACATTCATGCTCTTTCATCTTTTCCTAAATCCTTCTAGGTTTATACAGCTTAGAATACTGTTACTGTTTAAAATACTGTTTTAAAGATCTTTCATCATGGTAAATGACTATCAAAATTAAAATATTGCATTTATTTAGGTATATAAAATATGGTCCTTAGCTAGATAAGTATGGAAATGTGAAAGGAAAAAAAATGTACATTTGATCTTATTAATCTTTACAAAAGCATTAAAAACATTTACTTTTAAGCAGTTAATGAAAAAAGAGGAAATTTAGTTTTACTGAGAAAATTTAGTGTTCTCAGAAGAAAATTTTGCTCTTGATCCTGTCTTTTATAGCCACTTTTTGGATCTGAGAGCATTTTCTCTGCTCTTCAACAGAATTATTCCTTTCTTCTGTCTTTACTAGCAGTGCTCCAAAAACATAACTAACTACAAAGCAAATCTCCCACTGCATGTGTCAAAACAATGTGATACATGCCTGAGTGCAATACCAGAAACAAAGCTCTGGTGATGTTTCTAAAGCAACACTTAATTAAGTTGTTGTTCATGCAGTAAATACAACATCAGACTCTCGGGTGCAGCATTCTGAACCAAGGGACAACACAACTTCACAGTCTCTGATAACAGAACATGCTTCGAACAGAGCAAAATGCTTGTCCAAAAAGGATAGCAGATATTATAGTAGGTTATCTGATTAAAAACTAGTTTTACAAGCCTAATTTTAGAGACAGGTTTAGCAAACTGGAAAATACAGTGACAGTTGATAGAGGAGTAATCTCATTTTTGGCTTAAAAGACTAAGAGAAGTGGTTTTAGAATTATTATTAGAATGAATAAAGTTTTATTTCTTATTGTGAAATCAAGTTTAACCCTGTATAAATAAGATAGGAAATATGAACTTATGTATAGCTAAAGCATATGCAAAAGAAATACAATTCCAGTAAAAAGAAGACTAAGAAATGAACTATGTTGGTTATGCAAATGATATTTGCTGATTTTTTAAAATCATTGTTGCTAACTTTTCTTGCAAACTTAAGATCCATGATACTAAATATATGAGAAAAAATTTGAGCAATAAATGTCTTTTCATTTGAAGAGTCAACTTATGAGCAAGTGAAAATTCAAGAAACGTTTCTTTATAATCCACCTATGATCATATTAATCATTCAATAGTTTTAATACTGATTAGCATAAGAGTTATACAAATGACACTTGTTTAAAGCAAATATTCTGATGAAGTAACATGTCAGTTATCTCTAGGACCATAATAAATGAGTAATAGTTTAGGTACAGAAGTTTGGAGTTAACCTTATACTATATTTCTTCCCTAAATTGTAGAAGAGTATTCCTTAAGTTGGGTTAATGATACAGTAAGTATGCCAGGCAACAGCAGTGTTACAGAAATACAAAACTGGCTACTGGACTTACATAAAAAGATGTATAAGAGATTTAGCAAGGTTGGGGAGAGGTAAACAGAAATGTAAGACATAAATTTAATAAAAATCATGAATGATAAAAACAAAAAAAACAAAAAAAACACAGAAAACAGCTGGTTGGTCAACATACATCACTATACTACCTTGTCATAGATATCTGATCTGGCTTTCCCAAGGTCTAGTCCAGCTTCATTCAATTTCATAATGATTGAAAGTTGAAAACCACTTCTCCCACACTCTCTCACAGACCCTACCTGAGTCTGTATGCAAATTAGGTATTGTAATAGCTGCGCACATACACAGCTTGGAAGGTGGAAGTGAGGTGAAGTTGTCTTTTGCAGCTGTTTTCTCCTGCAACAAGATCATCAGATATGACAAACTGTGGTGACCAAACTCAACATTCCAAAGTCTAGTATCCAGCTTCCTGAGCACTGAAATCACTGTTGGCCAGCCTTGGGGCTGCAGTGTGAACAGCATCTTCTTGCATTCTAGATTGGAGCTAGCTGGTGTACCTCAAATCATTAGTAGAATGATGGCTTCCTGACTGCAGCATGTCCATGCTTTCCAAAGACTTGATTAACTCTTAATTCTTTGCATTAAATTCATTTATGATTCAAGTAAGTAGAATACTTTCTATTTTCTGAACTGAACTTTGTGTGAAAGATTGAAGGTTTAAAGATTTGACTTCAGTGTTACTGATAAGGAATGAGTGAAAAGTGAAAGTCACTTAGTCATGTCTGACTCTTGCGACCCCGTGGACTGCAACCCACCAGGCTCCTCTGTCTATGGAATTTTCCAGGCAAGAATACTGGAGTGGGTTTCCATTTCCTACTCCAGATAAGGAATGAAGGAGAGGGAAAAAAGTTTAAAAAGAAAGGAGGTTGATAGGAAGAGGGGAGAAAATGAAGCTTATTACTGATAACTGATCACCTATTTTGTTCTGTTGCTCAGTTGTGTCCGACTCTTTGCAACTCCATAGGCTATAGCACACCAGGCTTCCCTGTCCTTCACCATCTCCAGGAGCTTGCTCAAACTCACGTCCATTGAGCTGGTAATGCCATCCAAACATCTCATCCTCTATCATCCCCTTCTCCTTCTGCCTTCAGTCTTTCCCGGAATCAGGGTCTTTTCCAATGAGTCAGCTCTTCTCATCAGGTGGCTAAAGTATGGAGCTTCAGCTTCAGCATCAGTCCTTCCAATGAATATTTGGACTGATTTCCTTCAGGATGGACTGGCTTGATCTCCTTGCAGTTCAAGGGACTCTCAAGAGTCTTCTCCAACATCACAGTTCAAAAGTATCAATACTTCGGCCCTCAGCTTCTTTATAGTCCAACTCTCATATCCATACATGACTACTGGAAAAACCACAGTTTGACAAGACAGATCTTTGTTGGTAAAGTAATGTCTCTGCTTTTAATATGCTCTCTAGGCTTTTTTTCCCAAGGAGAAAGCTATAATACACTGGTAACTATTTTTGTTACTTTTATGTGTTTGAATTGCCAGGATAACAGAGGTAACTTGGAAGAAACAAAAATAATAAGTCTACCTGTATTCTATTGTTTATCATATTTATAGATTCAGGTCAGATAATGGCAGAAGTGTGTTTCATATAATAGGAACTCTGTGCTTCTGAGTGTGTCCTCAAAACACACTCAGACACAGTCAGAGCTAGTATAACATCCTTAGAAGTATACAGTCTTATTAGTCAATGAGTCCCTTTCTCATGTATAATTTGAAAACTCTAATGGTTAATATCCCCCAAACATTCTGACTTTCCCATCATGACTACTTTCATGTTTTCTTGAGGGGTGACATATTAAAAATTTCATAATCAAAGTTTTGAGGTTCCTGCAGGTAATTAATGTCTTAAGGAAATGATGATATGCCTATTAGTAATCTAGTACAGCTAGCAAACCCTCACCCCATCTCTGGCTCACTCCAGAACAGTGGGGCCCACTTCTTCAATGATAACCACACTTGGAATTCATTCTTCTACAGGTAAACTGAGTCAATCTACAGAGTAAAACAAAAGCCTGGGTTTATCCATTTCAGTTATCTATCTTCTTCCTGTTTCTAGTTTCATTCAAGGAGTAGAATCTTAGCTCAAGTACCTAACTCTGCCTTCTATTCTTGACTGGTTATATTTCCTTTGGAGAGCACTTTCCCTTATATTACTCAGTCAGTTAACTAGAATTCCAAACATTTGTGCAGGCTAATCAGAATGCTTACTACCGCATCTTGTCAGTCTTCTATATTCATTCTTCCCATGGCTTCTGTAGAGCCACTCTCTGAATAGATATCCTAAAAACCATCCCTAGCCCCTAGTTATGCACCAGCACTGGAAACAACTATTTACATAGCTAATTAGAAATAACACAACCATACTCACTCTCTGCCCTGATATGGAATTCTCAGCTTCCTCCCTGAAACAGCATTTTTCTACATCTGTGCTTCCCCCTCCATTCTCACCCACTACTCCATCTTCTATTCCAGTAAGTTGATATATATTTTGTTCTAAAATGAAATAAGAATGATATCAGCATGTAAATAACCAAGCTATGAAATATTTATAACACCTAGAAGTCTTTATACTATAGTTATTTTAGTTTGTGCTTTATCTCATTCAGACAAAAAAGGTTACCTCCAGAAGGTAAGCTCTGTAGAGACAGATATTCTATTTTAACAATTACTAATTCCCAGATCTCAATGTAATCTTCTATATGAGTTAACATACATTTAATAGTTTTAGACAAATAAACAAAAAGGAATTAATGAATTTATCTTCAAAGATAATCTTTATTGACAGTATGCATTGAGCATAATTTGCTATTTATTTATCCTTCAACATTATTGCTTATAGGCACACATTTAGCTTCATCACAGGAAATGTAAAATTTTTATTTAATACTGAAAATATATTGCAAATCCACTAATTGCTATCATTGATCACGAAAAAATATAGTTCAAATAAAAACAATATGTAACAAAATAAACTATCTAAATGTCAGTGAAAAGAATAGCTGGTCAAAATCAAAGGAACAGGAATGCATCTAATAAGATGAGGTGAGAAAAGTATTATGACAAATCTATTAACTGTGGATCTGCTTTTTCTTACTTCCAAAGCTCAACATATTGCTCATCAACTAACCTTGCAGCTCAGCCAATAAATGATTTCCCATGTACACAGGAAATGTAAACTAATTTGAGTTTTTGCTTAAGTAACATAAATTTATAATGTGATTCTGTTACCAAAAAAGTATATCCCCAAATTGTAGACAAATGCCTTCTGGATTATTCATAGCTTTGGATAATCCGTGCTGCTGCTCTCTCGTAGTTGAGAAGTATTTGTAAAAACATTCCAAAAATGTGCTAATTACTTAAAATAAAAATAGACCTTTTCTATGCTTGTAAGCATAATTTTAATATTTATACTCTGGATATTTGTGACATAGCATCTGCCTAAAATTTCACGTGGTATTTAAATTAACTATGATAGATTGAATCAATTAGTAGGAAGATTTTTATTAAGGTAGAATAACAAAAATAAAGATGTTTAAAAACAAACAGTACCTCTACATTTTCTTTTTTACCTTTGAAAATAACATTACATGAATAAAGATATATTTATTACTTTTTCTCAAACCCAACCACTGAAAAATCCTTTGACCTCTATGAATTATTTAACTTAATACTTTACTTATTACTTTTTTTCTTACCAAAAAACTGCATTCACTTAATATTTGGTTTTCTCTTTGGAACAAAGAGTCCGTATGATATCTGATATACACAAAGTTAATTTGGAAGAAGGAAGACTGAGTCAACAATATTTCCTTGTGTTTTTATCTTTATCAAATTCCTGACTTTGCTCTACTGGGATGATATAAAGGTTTTCCAGAGGAAAATTAAATAATATTTCCATAGAAAAAAAATTAAGTGTGATTTAGCATCACTTGAAAGGTAAATACGTAAACTGTATTAATCAATTTTAAGTCTCTAAACAGCTCTATTACATACTGATCGACATTTTGTCTCCTTCACTCACTGATCTAAAAGTATACATTGAGCCTAACATATACACAGTATTGTGCTAGATACTGCCTACTTGTAAACAAACAGGCTTGATAAATACCTTGCAGTGTATGACATGGAGGCAAGCACAGGCTGCTGCAGGAGCAAATGTAAGGAACACATTATCTCGGAAATATTCTCAGTGGAATTCTGCATGATTAGTAAGACTAACACCTCTTCTTGAAACGCTCAGTCTTCCAATATATTCTTCCCATATATATGAATTTTTTTCCCTAAAAAATTGACAAATGTGAATTTTTTTAGACTCATTTCTAAATATTCCTTAAGATACCCTATACCATAAAGTGAAACTACATAGGTTACATATCCCCAAGCTTATTTTTTAATCATTTTTCTGCTTGGAATGCTTTTATCTAACTTTTTAATCTTATGTGTGTCTTCAGACTCACCTCGGGTTTCACAAAAATGAGTAAAACCTTCCCAAATCTAGCAGGCTGTTTAAATGGTCCCCTATGGTGCTTCCATATTATCTGGCACTCTTTCGTATATTTTTACCATATTGTATCAGACTGAACTGGGAAATATTTGAAGACAAAGACAGTCGATTTCATTCATTTTGACATTTTCAAGTTAGCACACTGTCTGGCACATAGTAGGCAGTCAATGAAAAATCTTCTTTATGAATTAAATAAAGATTGACTGTGGAGCAGCACTGAATTATCTTTTCCATCAAAACAATTCATCCCAGGGAGACCAGAATGAAAAGATATAAGCTGTGGAGATTAGTACGGCAATATCTCTCCATTTCCTGAGTAATATCTCCAGTTCTAGTCTTTTCCCCATTACATTTTTCTTCAGATTGTGTTAAGAGATCCTCTTCTGGATGCATATTAGCCTGAGCTTAACTAAGCTGGACCTGCGCTATCACATTGATATGGTCACAAATACACATTTATGTGTCCACAGTTTCCTTGTAGTTTTTCACATATCCAGTATATAGTACAGTGCCTAGGACAAAATGTTTTCAAACTAATTTTTCCATTCTTCTAACTATTTATTTAGCAATTACCTGTTTAGGAATTTCTACTGCGTTGGGTATTAAACAATCATCAACAGTGTTTATAATAATACAAACTGAGACAAGCAAGCAGAAGGAAAAAAAAAACAGTTATAGGAGTTCATGTAAGACAGAAACCTGACATAGCTTGGGTAGCAGTTTTATGATTTCTTGAGTATCTAAGTAGGAGAAAAATATAAATGTTGAATCAGAGTTAACTAGGGGAAATTAACTAAGGCAGAGGGGAGGGCAGTCCAAATGGAAAAATACTACTACACAAAGAAGAAGTAGTAAGAAGGAATGACAGTATGTTTGAATCTTAAAGAGTGAATGAATATGTGGTATAAGATTAGAGGCATGACTCTTTGTTACGCTATGGACTGTAGCCCACCAGGCTCCTCTGTCCATGGATTTCTCCAGGCGAGAATACTGGAGTGGGATTACATGCCCTCCTCAAGGGGATCTCCTTGACCCAGGGATCAAACCTGCTTCTCCTTCACCTTCTGCATCTCAGGCAGATTCTTTACTGCTGAGCCACCAAGGGAAGCCCAAGATTAGAGAAAAAAAGGTATAAAGTAGTAGTCAAAATAATGAGGCCTGGTGGCCATAGTAAAGATTTCTGTTTTTTTTTTTTTTCTAGAACTAATGAGAAGAAATTAATAAGTCTTAAACAGGAGATGACATCAAAATACTTCATTTAAAAAACAACCTAAGTGTGAGGAATAGAATAATAATGAGGCAGTTATAAATATGGGGACACTAAGAAGCCAGACAACAACTAACATAGTCAGAACAGGGTGGAAATAATACATATGGAGACAAGGAAATAAATATTAGGAAGAAAAAGTAAAATCAGTATCACTAATGAGAGATGGATGCCAAGAGTGAGGGAGAAACTGTGTCGAGTCAACAGGTTAAATATTGAGCTATTTTCCAGTAAGACTAGAAAAAGAATAAACGAATGAATAAGTGAATGAAATAGTAAAATTACAAAGGAATGCACACTATGGTAAGAATAATAATAGTAATATCGGAATATTTCAGTAGAAATTTGAGTTTGAAAAATGAAATCAAGTATAATTTGAAGACTGTTGGTGAGAAGAAGTTCATAGTAAGAACTGAAAGAAACAAATGATCCAATATTTAGAGTCATTATAAAGGATAAGTCCTGTTTGGCTTTTTGAGGTTTGAACTGTACTGCGGGATTGATCCTTGGGTTGGGAAGATATCCTGGAGAAGGAAATGGCAACCCACTCCAGTATTCTTGCCTGGGAAACCCCGTGGACAGAGGAGACTGGCAGACATGACTGGGCACATGTACACACACGTGGGATGACCATGACAAATGTGAAAATTCTGCCAAGAAACTGGAGTGATGTAAAGTTAAAAGTCAGTTGGTTAAAAAGGACAGAATTGCATGATAATGGTGACCAGATCAAGGAGTTTAATAAATCATTGGCATTGTTATTCAAGGAACTATAAATGATTAAGCCTGAAAGGGAGAAACAAGTGAGACAGGTGTTGAAGTCAACAAGAAAGATGGAGGAATTGTGTTGATCATTTTGGGAGAGTTGCAAAGTGATATGGCATGCCTTCAGATAAACCATGATAACTAAGCTGAGAGCAGGAGAGCTGATGTTTCAGTGTGAGGTAGAAGTAGTTTAACAGTCTGGAATTTGTACCCCAGCATATGGGCAAAGTGGGTACAACTTCATCTTCAGCTGGGTGGAGAAGAGTGAGAGTGATAATCTTTCCACTTTTATGTTGTCCTAGATTTTATGTGTTAGCACTCTTGATTGCAAGTTATAAGTATACAGTTCAAATTAATTTTTTTAAAAAAGGAATTTCTTGATTCTCATAATTTAAAATCTACTTTTGTGCATTTTTTAGTACTGGTGTTCAAGTGATGAGTCAGTCTTTCTTTCTCTTCTTTGTTCTGTGAAAGTGAAATAACCAGAACACTCTATAACATGACGGCAAAGGTAATTATGGGGCAGCTTGAGGTCTACATAGTACTTAGTTATACCATTCACTCTTCTCAGATAATACCAATAATAATTAAAGGGATAATTTCGCCTGGCCTTACCGCATTACATATTATCCTCAAACAAATTGCTGTAAGCAGAGAGATCTTGTACTCTGCTTGGTGAAGCCTCATTCATGTGTCTACCCTTCTGCAAGGGGTGAAGAAGGGGTGACCCTTCTAAAACTATGTAATATGAGATTCACTTTTGAAAAGCAGGTTCTGTTTTGAAAGGAATGGTATTCCCAAATCCTCAAAAACAATATTTATACACAATGTACTTGAGTCAAACTACCTTCATATTATTTTGGTCCTATGCCATTAGAATCTATTTAGAAAATGTGAACAAATCACATTATTTTAATAGGTGTTAGAGTTAGCATTTCTCTGTTGAGGTACAAATATTAGTGTAACACAGTTTGGCCCTCTTAGCTTCTTCCCTTATTCCTTACCAGGGCTGCCAGTCCCATTCATAAACTTCACTCAGGGTTTGCCAATCATCCCTGACATTTTAAACAAATAATTTTTTTGTTATGTCCATTGTCTTGTGTATTGTATAATGTTGAGCAACATCCTTGGCTTATTTTACCCACTAGATGCCAGTAATGCTCTCTAACTTGTGATGGCCACAAACTTTCTACAGATATTGCCAGAGAGGAGGATCACTCTCAGTGGAAAACCACTGCTTTGAGGCTTCACAGAGACCACTGTCCCAGATTGAATGGAAGACTCAGCCTAATTTTGACTAACCTAGCAGAATCTGACAGTAACTCTGTCAGTAACAGTGTTGGTATTTTAAGCTCCATCTGTGGAACTCCTGTTTTAATCTTTGAAACAGTCTAAACTCTAGAGGGGGTCGGTGATGGGCCTTCTATAATTTCAATCGTAAAGAATACAAGTAGTTTTCTTTGAAAAAAAACTAATTATAAATGCAGTATGAGCCCATGGATGATAAGGAAGAAACTAAATATTTTAAAATGCTAAAATATAATTTTGACTTCCCTATCAATATTAATAATTTGTCCAAGAGCCACACTGTTGCTTATTAGGCATACTATTATTTCTTTAGATATGGGATAGGTTGGCAAGTTTTGAAAGAGGTCAGAAAATGTTCAGAGACTGGGATATATGTTCTTAGTCTCACTTTACCAAGGAACTATTCCTCACATTGTTGAGATTAACAGGCAGGAGTGTAGACTCTGGCATCAGACAGGCTTGAGTCATTTATCAGATCTGTAACTGTTTTTAATATAAATATTTTCTCTGATCTTGTTTTCTCACCTCTAAAAGAGGCTAATATCAGTACTTCTTTCATACATTTTTATTTTTGAGGATTACATTAGATAATGTGTGTCAAGTACTTATCACAGTTTCTGGCATGTAGAAAAGTCTAAAAAATTTACAGCCATTATTCTAATTTGCACTCAAAATGATGACAGCAAGACAAGTATCTATTCATGATGTGCTTAGGGCAGAAAGCAAACGATCATTGAGCCTCTGGGATCAGCAGAGATAGAGAGATAAATTAGGAAATCAGACCACAGAGTGAAAGGCAGTTGCTGAGCAAGCTTAAATGATGATGCAATAAAAGAGAACGTGAGACTGTAGCTTCAGTGCATAATGCATAATACAGCACAGTGAATCATGCAAACCCAAAGAGTGAGGGAGGGACATTTCCCAATCAATCAGTGAAAACAAATCACAGAAAACATAGCCATCTTTAGTTATCTCCATTGGGAAGAAGGAACCTTGGTTGTTGGCAGGTATGTTTTGGATTTAAGTGACTGTGGAAGGTGTCAAATAGCAGCAGGCAGGAGCTTTTGAAAATCCTTCTACTTTATTTGTAGGTAACTAAAAAGAAAGAGAATAAGATGACCCTAAGCATACAGTGTCAGTACCGAAACATTTCCTCTAACCATGAAATGTTTAACACCCCATTGATGTGGAAATGATTGCTATTAATAAAGAAAAATCACAATTGCTGTGCATATTGAAATGATCAACATAGAGAATATATAGCTTAATTTTCCAGTGCCTGTTATGGTGGCTTTCACTTACCTCATTTACGAAAGGACTGTGTTCAAGCATTGTTAAAATGGAAATAGATGAACACAAATGGACACAACTAACCATGTGAACACAGGGAATGTGTGTAGAAAACAGCTTCTCTCAGTTGTGTCTGACAGCTGTATTGATTCTAGTTGCACCAGTGATGCCTGAGCTGGATTGTTACCAGATAACTTGCCGTAGCAGGTTAGAGAGACGTTTTCACATTGTGCTAAGTGGGATCAATGACCCTCGGGGTAAAACCATTCCCCTACCTTCTCAGCTGGTAAGATATTGAAATAAAGGTAGATAACAAGGAGGGAAGCTGGTGGGCGATGTGAAGTAGAAAACTGATATCCTGCTTTCTTTCTGCCTCCTTAGAGATTTGCTTGATCACATTCATTTTGAGTCATACTGCGAGGACAGTAGAGAGTTGTCATGGAGAAAAGGTAAAAGAAAAGAAAATCATAAAGCTTAAGAAAGTTTCTTATGCATTCTACCCTTTGGAGAGTTTTTCAAGAAGAAAGAGAATAATAGCTTTGATTGTTTAGTTGCCAATTTTCCCAGTTCTTTCTCAATTTACATTTGGTTATCATGTAATTCAACACTCAGCACAAAGATTAGGCTGTTACAACTTCCTCATGAATGGGAGGAGTTCTCTACTCTGTGGAAACAGGAAACTCAATGTGATTACACATCTCTTTTACCTTAAGACTTCTCAAAATTTGAAGAATTTAGGCTATTATAGCTCAAATTTAGCATAGTTCCTTCCCTACTTTCATTTCATGTGGAAAGAATGTTAAGTAGAAATCTAGCAAGAAGCTAAAATTTAGTCTTAGGAAATATTATTTTTGTTTTACAGTGGACAAAATCTTCAAAAGTATAACACAATATATCAATAAGATAGAGATCTTGTTTTGTGTGTGTTTCGATTTCTTCATTGTCCCTATAAATTCATATTTTTTGAGGAAAATTGTCATGTAAAGCAGCTAATTCACCATTAGAATGTCCCTGTGATGATATACAACTATTCAATATACTTTAAAAATATATTTAAATATTGCTTGGGGATAAGTGAACTGTATTTTGAAAAACTTTAAGTAATTTGTGTCAAAATTTGTTGGCCCAGTTTTGTGGCATAGTTTCACAAAGGACTTTGAAAAAGTGAAAGTTCTATGTTTTATTGTATATTGTTTACACACACGGTTTAATATTGAGATATGAAGTCAAAACTCAAGCCCAAATTATGACCTATCATTTTGACCTTGGGAGGTTTGATATCGTAAGTTAATTTTATTTAAATTCAATAAAAAAGACAGAATGATCTCTGTTCGTTTCCAAGGCAAACCATTCAATATCATGGTAATCCAACCCTATGCCCCAACCAGTAACACTGAAGAATCTGAAGCTGAACAGTTCTATGAAGACTTACAAGACCTTTTAAAACTAACACCCCAAAAAGATGTCCTTTTCATTATAGGGGACTGGAAAGCAAGAGCAGGAAGTTAAGAAACACCTGGAGTAACAGGCAAATTTGGCCTTGGACTACAGAATGAAGCAAGGGACAGGCTAATAGAGTTTTGCCAAGAGAACACACTGGTCATAGCAAACACCCTCTTTCAACAACACAAGAGAAGACTCTACACATGGACATCACCAGATGGTCAACAACAAAATCAGATTGATGATATTCTTTTCAGCCAAAGATGGAGAAGCTCTATAAAGTCAGGAAAACAAGACTGGGAGCTGACTGTGGATCAGATCATGAACTCCTTGTTGCCAAATTCAGACTTAAGTTGAAGAAAGTAGGGAAAACCACTACACCATTCAGGTAAATCAAATCCCTTAAAATTATACAGTGGAAGTGACAAATAGATTTAAGGGACTAGATCTGATAGACAGAGTGCCTGATGAACTATGGACAGGACATTGTACAGGAGACAGGGATCAAGATCATCCCCATGAAAAGAAATGCAAAAAAGCAAAATCGCTGTCTGAGGAGGCCTTACAAATAGCTGTGAAAAGACGAGAAGTGAAAAGCAAAGGAGAAAAGAAAAGATATTCCCATTTGAATGCAGAGTTCCAAAGAATAGCAAGGAGAGATAAGAAAGCCTTCCTCAGTGATCAATGCAAAGAAGTAGAGGAAAACAACAGAATGGGAAAGAATAGAGACTTCTTCAAGAAAATTAGAGATACCAAGGGAATATTTCATGCAAAGATGGGCTCGATAAACAACAGAAATGGTATGGACCTAACAGAAGCAGAAGATAATAAGAAGAGGTGGCGAGAATATACAGAAGAACTGTACAAAAAATGTCTTCATGATCCAGATAATCATGATGGTGTGATCACTCACCTAGAGCCAGACATCCTGGAATGTGAAGTCAAGGGGGCCTTAGAAAGTATCCCTACAAACAAAGCTAGTGGAGGTGATGGAATTCCAGTTGAGCTATTTCAAATCCTCAAAGGTGATGCTGTGAAAGTGCTGCACTCTATATGCCAGCAAATTTGGAAAACTCAGCAGTGACCACAGGACTGGAAAAGATCAGTTTTCACTCCAATCCCAAAGAAAGGCAATGCCAAAGGATGCTCAAACTACTGCACAATTGCACTCATCTCACACGCTAGTAAAGTAATGCTCAAAATTCTCCAAGCCAGGCTTCAGCAATATGTGAACCATGAACTTCCAGATGTTCAAGCCGGTTTTAGAAAAGGCAGAGGAACAAGAGATCAAATTGCCAACATCTGCTGGATCATCAAAAAAGCAAGAGAGTTCCAGAAAAACGTCTAATTCTGCTTTATTGACTATGCCAAAGCCTTTCACTGTGTGGATCACAATAAATTGTGGAAAATTCTTACAGAGATAGGAATACCAGATCACCTGACCTGTCTCTTGAGAAACCTGTATGCAGATTAGGAAGCAACAGTTAGAACTGGACATGGAACAACAGACTGGATCTAAATAGGAAAAGGAGTATGTTAAGGCTGTATATTTTCACCCTGCTTATTTAACTTGTATGCAGAGTACATCATGAGAAACACTGGGCTGGAAGAAGCACAAGCTGTAATCAAGCTTGCCGGGAGAAATATCAATAACTTCAAGTATACAGATGACACCACCCTTATGACAGAAAGTGAAGAAGAACTAAAAAGCCTCTTGATGAAAGTGAAAGAGGAGAGTGAAAAAGCTGGCTTAAAGCTCAACATTCAGAAA
Source organism: Okapia johnstoni (assembly GCA_024291935.2). NCBI lineage: Eukaryota > Metazoa > Chordata > Mammalia > Artiodactyla > Giraffidae > Okapia > Okapia johnstoni. Next base: position 39,314,469 of record CM044321.1, read on the forward strand.
ACTAAGATCTTGGCATCTGGTCTCATCACTTCATGGCAAATAGATGGAGAAACAGGGGAAACTGTGGCTGACTTTATTCTTCTGGGTTCCAAAATCACTGCAGATGGTGATTTAGCCATGAAATTAAAAGACACTTACTCCTTGGAAGGAAAGTTTTGACCAACCTAGACAGCATATTAAAAAGCAGAGACATTAGTTTGCCAACAAAGGTCCATGTTTTCAAGGCTCTGGTTTTCCAGTAGTCATGTATGGATGTGAGAGTTGGACTGTGAAGAATGCTGAGCACTGAAGAATTGATGCTTTTGAACTGTGGTGTTGGAGAAGACTCTTGAGAGTCCCTTGGACTGCAAGGAGATCCAACGAGACAATCCTAAAGGAGATCAGTCCTGGGTGTTCATTGGAAGGACTGATGTTGAAGCGGAAACTCCAATACTTTGGCCATCTGATGCAAAGAGCTGACTCATTGGAAAAGACCCTGATGCTGGGAAGGATTGATGGCAGGAGTAGAAAGGGACAGCAGAGGATGAGATGGCTGGATGGCATCACTGACTCAATGGACATGAGCTTGAGTGGGCTCTTGGAGTTGGTGATGAACAGGGAGGCCTGGCGTGCTGTGATTCATGGGGTCACAAAGTGTCAGACACGACTGAGTGACTGAACTGAATTGACTGATATTTCTTAGCTTGACTTTCTGTACAAAGCATAATAATCTTATGACTTAGCTGAACATTGCCCTTTTATTAGGAGAAGAAGGAAGAGCTAGGGAAGGCTGGAACCTGGGAATTTGCCTAAATGTAGTATGCTATTTCTGAGCTGCTGACAAAGGCAGTTTCCTTTAGCTAGAATGTCCACTACTCAGTTCAGTGCTACTTGTTCTTCAATGGTCAAATGCAAATATCACTCCTCCTTTTGTGAAACCTTGAAAGTGTTTTCATAGCACTTTGTTAATATGTATGTGTGCCAGTTTCCCTGGTTTAAATACTATCCATCTGACTAAATTGCCACCTAGGTCTCATGCATCTTTGTGACTGGTGTCTTCTATTATCATTCATCTAGTAAATAGTTGCTAAATAAATACTGAATGAAAAGTTTATCCATTTTGGATAGTGAAGCTGAAAGGGAATAAAACTCAGTGATGCTGAAAGTTTCATCTGTGTGTCTGAAAGATAGGGCATGACAAAAATCTAAAGTTGATTCATGATACTAGCATTTGTTCTTCCATCCATCCCTAAACTTAGAAGTCATTCAATAAAAGCTTCTAATTTATTTCTTGTGTCCAATTAGTCATGGTTCTGATAATTCTATTCTGGCTCTAATTCTTTCCTCTTCCTTAGCATGCCAAATGCTATGGTCCTAGTTTAGAACTTACCTTGAAATTCTACCAAGAAATATATTGCTGCTATTACATATAGACTTCCAATATACAAAATACTTGCTATATATTTGGTTTAAATTGTAATACTCATCTCACTCTTAATGGCTTATAATTCCATCTTAAATTTTCCTTAATTGAAAAGTTCTTACTAAATTCTCACTTTGTATCCTATCCTATACTAAAGGCTATAGGGGATACAAAAATAAATTTATATCACTTAATGCCTATCCTTGGGATTTTTATATCTCAGTAGAAAGAAAAAAAAAAGAAAATATAGCTAAACGACAACTGGGGCATGATGGACATCTTATAAATATTTGTGGAATGGCTAAGTAAAGTTTAGCTTTGTAAGATAAAGATCATAAGCACAATGATGGTGTACGAATGAAGGAAATCAATGAATTCTAAAGAACAGGAAGGAAATGCCAGTAAAAAAGATAGCTGTAAATCAAAGGATTGGGGTAATTTGGGGAAGTAGATAGTGGAAAACTATCCAGATGACCAAAACAGTGGCCTTGGATTTTAAGATCTTTAAAAAAGAGATGTTAATGCAGGGTCAGCAATGAAATTTTCACAGAAATTTTTTTCAGAAATAACCATACTGTATAGAAAGGCTTTATATCTTCTGAGTTCACATCTTTTGTTTTCTTCATCATGTCATTTGGCTTTGACCTTGGATGTATCTATAGATCCTGGCTTGTGTCCAACTGTTAGTGCTTGTTGGTGCTCAGTAACAGTGAGAACTGCTTTCCCTAGTTTCTCTTTACCTGACTCCATCACATTTCTCACTCAGCATTGTTTTCATGGATTAGGTTTTTGGCATGCATTACATGCCTTTGATTGATGTACCTTAGGTGTACCAGAAATAAATGTTCTAATTTTGATAAGGATTGTAAGCTGGCACATGAACTGCAAGCTGGTGCTTCCATTTGAAAAACACAAACCTTGCACGGTACAAAAAGAAATATTTCCAGCCAGAAACAAAGCAACAGACCTTTTACTGGCTGGGTCAGAAAATGGCATCTGTTAAGCTCACCTGGCAGAATTGTTACTTTTGGTCCACAAGGGAGCTGATGAAAAGGAAAGTGCAAAACACACAGAGAGAACAAGGGAGACACACACATCTTCCCAGGGAGATGTCAGTAATTAGGGGAATTTGCTTGTGTGCTACAGATGGCAGATGCCAGAACCATACAACATGAATGAATGTGTATTATGTCGCTGGTTTCTTAGTAGAAAAACACTCACTGTTTTCATTTTCTAAGTGTGGCTGTGACTCCAAACTTATTCAGTGGTAATGGTCTGCATTCTGATATGAACAAAAATAGATGTCTGCATTCACAAGTAAGATGGGTTCTGTTTAAATGTAGAACTGAACTGCCTTTGGCAACACGTTTCTAGAAGATGTTCATTTACAGCAAGAGGGAATTTATACATGATTGCTTTGCTGATATATTCACTTAACACTTGTGGGTGGACATAAGTGGGAAAATTGCCCAATTTCAGTTTTCTGTTAAAAACTGACTCTGCTGGATATGTTCATTTACTACAGCTAAGCCAAATCATCTGAAATAGTTGAGTGAACAGAAGAATGAAGAGACATCATTGGAAAGTGACAAAACTACCCAAGCAATGAAGTTAAGGGGAGAAAGTTAAGGGGAGAAAATATGACCCATATCATTCAATCACCCAGGGTCTTACCTTTTTTTTTCAAACTGCAGCTTTGAGAGAACTTTATTCTGTATTCCTGGTCTATGCTCTGCTCCACTGTACGTTATTTGTACAACCAAAGAACATACACAGATGTCCTGAGACCATAATTTTCTTGGAGACAATCATTTTACAGGGATTCATGTAATCATCAGATACATTATATCCAAATTTTACACCCAAAATGAGAAAACATGGAAAATAAAGACCAGGAGATAGAGTGAAAACTAATATATAATTAACATTTCAGAATATATATTATGGAAGAGTTAAAAGCCATTCAGAGCCAAAAGCTGCATGCAGAATTTAGCAGACTGTTCAAATGGGGAGAGATGGATTTGTACATCTGTATCTGCTCTGGCTGCAGTCTGACTGCGGTTACCAGTACTCTAACTGATATCTCTTAGTCTCCAGGGCAACATTCAAACTCATGGGCAGAAACAAAACAGAAATGGTTGAGCTCGGAAGAGAGCATTTATGAGACCACTGCAAACAGCTATTAAAAAGGTTTTCAAAATATGGTTTTAATATTGCTCAGTGACTTCATTCTGAGGACTCTTAAAGGTACTTGCTTTAAAAACTGTAAGCTCATAAACACTGCTCTTACTTTTTCTTTCTTTTACAATTCCACACTGTTAGTTTCAACAATGAAAAATGTGAAAGATTGGCTTTTGTGATAACCATAGAGCTCAAATCATACTTTGGTATCCATCAGCCAAAATCATTAAATTCAAATATGGCTGTCTTAAAAAATAGATATTAACATACCTAAAATGATGTCCACATTTTATGTTAATGCCATGGAGATCTTTACTTTTGTTGCTGGAGTCTGCCAGTAAGTATTTCTCTTGCCAGTACACTTTGGGTTATATTTATGTATACTACTTTCCTTTTTTCAGTTCTCTTGTGGACCAGCAAAAGAGAACGTGAAAGTTTAAAATAGTTTTAGCTGTCAGAGTGTTTAATAGAAGTTATTTTCTTAAAACCCACCTTTAGCTAAACCCACCTTAAAACCTTCTTTAGCTAGAAGCTGGTGTTACAAACAGTATCACTAATAATTACAGAAAGAGTAAGGATGGTTCTCAGCTTTAACCTTCTGCAAAATTGCTTATATTTTGTGGCTATTTGCAATTATATATGTGAAATTTTAAAATTCTCAATTAAATTGTTGGATAGGTAGTCATTAATATGGTTCAAATATATAAATAAAATAAAAATTTACTCAGTTGCTTTCCTCATAGGAAACTACTGATACTGTATTATTTCTGTGGGTGATCTTTCAAATAAATTCTTTGAAAATTAATAAACGTATGAAAAGAAATAACTAAAGTCAACTATTTGCCATAAATGGCACTATTATATAAAACATTCCATTAATTTTGATATTATTCATACTATAATTGCAATTATAGTTTTCAATAGACAATTTGTATAACAATAAATATGTCTCATGACATATTTTGAAAAGTGCTACAAAGTGATAATTCTGAACTATGATGTGTCAGCAATGCCATTGTGACAGATAAACTTTAAGGTGTTCCACTATGTTCCCTTCCCTGGATGGAGGGCATGGCAACCCACTCTAGTATTCTTGCCTGGAGAATCCCATGGACAGAGGAGCTTGGCGAGCTACATTCCATGGGGTCAAAAAGAGATGACTGAAATGACTTAGCACGAACATATATACTATATTCCTAGACTCCCAATATTTAAACTTATGTGTAAACCCCTTCCCTGGAGTGTAGGAGGGCTAAGTGATTTGCCTCTAAATAGTAGCATTGTAAATGTTAATAGCTTGTTCCTCCTGTGATTATGTTACCTGTGTAAGAATACATCTTCTCAGCTAATTTGCTCTAGAGGTTTTCTTTGCTGGTTTGATGAGGAAAGTAGCTATATTAGGAAAGCACATATGGGAAGAATCTGCTAGCAGCCTCTCAGAGTTGAGGACATCCTACAACCAACAGTCATCCTGAAGCCAGTCTCTCAGCCTTACAGACTCAAGAAAACAAATTCTACAAATAATCTGATGGGAAAATGAAACAACTCAGAAGTGAGATCTTCCCAATCAGACTGCCTTATGAATCAGCTTGTCAACCACGCGCATGAATCTTTGTGGGATCCTAATCAGAAGATCCAGTTGAATCATGCCTGGATTTCTGACCCATGCAAATTATGAGACAATAAACTTGTTACCTAGTAGCAGACCACTCTACACATGTATATTCATATTGAGAGACGTGCCGATGAACAACAATGAGATGAGATGAAAGTGTAAAATGAAGATGAATATCAATTAACATGAGAGATAAAGATTATTAACAGGATATATTAGTCTGTATTAAGTGATACAACAGAACACTTATTCGATGGTGACAAGAAATATCTTCTAAATACAAAATAGTATAATATGGTCTTTCTTATATAAATGTCTCATAAATGCATGCATAATCCTTGGAAGAAAAGCTATGATAAACCTAGACTGTGTATTAAAAAGCAATGATATCATTTTGCCAACAAAGGTCCATATAGTCAAAGACATGGTTTTTTTTTCCAGTAGTCATGTACAAATGTGAGCACTGGACCATAAAAAAGGCTGATCACTGAAGAATTAATGCATTTGAATTGTGGTGCTGGAGAAGACTCTTGAGAGTCCCTTGGACAGCAAGGAAATCAAACCTGTCAATCCTAAAGGAAATCTACCCAGAATATTCACTGGACAGACTGATGCTGAAGTTCCAGTACTTTGGCCACCTGATGTGAAGAGTGGAATCATTGGAAAAGACCCTCATGCTGGGAAAGATTGAGGGCAAGAGGAGAAGGAGGCAGCAGAGGATGAGATGGTTAGATAACATCACTGACTCAATGGGCATGCAATTGAACAAACTCCAGGAGATAGTGAAAGACAGGGAAGCCTGGCGTGCTGCAGTTTGTAGGGTCACAAAGAGTTAGACACCACTTAGTGACTAAATGACAAGAGCATGGCATGCACCATGATTTTTATTAAAGTTAAAAATAAGAGCTATTGCTTAAGATTATGACAAATATAACTGACATATACCAAACTCATGATCACATTCTATTTGATCTTTAAAAGTTTTCATATGAATATATATTCTATTTAAAATTTATTTATTGTTTTAGTGACTCACAGTAAATGTTATATTGGCCTTTTAGTATTTCCTTGTTTTACCCATAGGTTAAGAAGGCAAGATTCATATGAAGAACACTGATGATTCTTTGGTCATTGGGGAAATATAGGGGGGAAATTAAGGAACTGTAAAAAGAAATGGGCTTGAGTGAATATTCTCTAGGCTTTGAGTTTTGTTCTGCAAATTTCTTACACCTGTCCCCTTACAATGGCTCCACTTTTCTGCTTTTGACAAGCCCATGAAGTTGAGAACCTGATCCAAATCCTGAAGCTAGACTTTTTTTCCCCCTTGTTTCTCTTTTAATTTTGGTGACTTTTTCTCTACCTAAATGAAAGAGCCCAGTGGTATGGGCATGGGAATATGGCCCAGGATTGTCACTTCACCTGTTTTAAATTTAGGCTTTATGTTAGTGGGTCAAAAGTAGAAAATATCTAAGGTAGGTCAGTTCAAGGATCCCAAATGTAGTATTTATTTTAATAACCTTTTTGTTTTAGAATCTTTTTGGTTTACAGATAAGTGTGACTATAGAACAGATGGTTACTATATACTCCAAAATAATTTTCCAAATTATTTAAGTTCAATTCAGTCACTCAGTCGTGTATGATTATTTTCGACCCCATGGACTGCAGCACACCAGGCTTCCCTGTCCTTTACCAACCCCCAAAACTTTCTCAAACTCATGTCTATTGAGTCAGTGATGCTATCCAACCATACCGCCTGTTGTCCCCTTCTCCTTCTGCCTTCAATCTTTCCCAGCATCAGGGGTTTTCTAGTGAGTCACTTATTCAAATCAGGTGGCCAAAGTATTGGAGTTTCAGACTCAGCATCAGTTTTCCAATGATATTCAGGATTAATTTCCTTTAGGATTGACTGGTTTGATCTCCTTGCAGTCCAAGGGACTCTCAAGGGTCTTCTCCAACACCAGAGTTTGAAAGCATCAATTCTTTGGCACTCAGCTTTCTTTTTGGTCCAACCCTCACATCCATATAGGACCACTGGAAAAATCATAGCTTTGACTAGATGGACCTTTGTTGGCAAAGTAATATCTCTGCTTTTTAATATGCTGTCTAGATTGGTCATAGCTTTTCTTCCAAGAAGCAAGAGTCTTTTAATTTCATGGCTGCAGTCACCGTCTTCAGTGATTTTGAAGCCCCCCAAAATAAAGTGTGGCACTGATTCCATTGTTTCCCCATCTATTTTACATGAAGTGATGGGACCAGAGGCCATGATCTTAGTTTTCTGAATGTTGAGGTTTAAGCCAGCTTTTTCACTCTCCTCTTTCACTTTCATCAAGAGCCTCTTTAGTTCTTGCTTTCTTCCATAAGAGTGATATCATATGTGTATCTGAGGTTATTGATATTTCTCCTGGCAATCTTGATTCTAGGTTGTGCTTCATCCAGTACAGCATTTCATAGGATACATTTTGCATATAAGTTAAATAAGCAGGGTGACAATATACAGCCTTGACATATTCCTTTCCCTATTTGGAACCAGTCTGTTGCACCAGAAGAGCAGCAGCTGCAACGGACCACACAGAAGCGTGGCCGAGAGGAGCTACCCCATGCCCGAGGTGGAGGGGGGTGGGGGGGCGGCAGCCGAGAGGAGCTACCCCACTTTCAAGGTCAGGAGGGGCAGCCATGAGGAAATACCCCTTGTCCAAAGTAAGGAGCAACAGCTGTGCTTTGCTGGAGCAGCCAGGAAGAGATACCCCACGTCCAAGGTAAGAGAAACCCAAGTAAGACGGTAGGTGTTGTGAGAGGGCATTAGAGGGCAGACACACGGAAAATATAATCACAGAAAACTAGCCTATCTGATCACATGGACCACAGTCTTGTCCAACTCAATGAAACTAAGCCATGCCATGTGGGGCCACCCAAGACTGATGGGACATGGTGGAGAGGTCTGACAGAATGTAATCCACTGGAGAAGGGAATGGCAAACCACTTCAGTATTCTTGCCTTGAGAACCCCATGAACAGTATGAAAAAGAAAAAAGATAGGACACTGAAAGATAAACTCCCCAGGTCAGTAGGTGCCCAACATGCTACTGGAGATCAGTGGAGAAATAAATCCAGAAAGAATGATGGGATGGAGCCAAAGCAAAAACAATACCCAGCTGTGGATGTGACTGGTGATAGAAGAAATGTCAGATGCTGTAAAGAGCAAAATTGCATAGGAACCTGGAATGTTAGGTCCATAAATCAAGGCAAATTGCAAGTAGTCAAACAGGAGAGGGCGAGAGTGAACATCGACATTCTAAAAATCAGCGAACTAAGATGGACTGGAATGGGAGAATTTAACTCAGATGACCATTATATCTACTACTGTGGGCAGGAATCCCTTAGAAGAATTGGAGTTGCTACCATGGTCAACAAAAGAGTCCAAAATGCAGTACTTGGATGCAATCTCAAAAATGAAAGAATGATCTCTGTTCATTTTCAAGGCAAACCATTCAATATCACGGTAATCCAAGTCTATGATGCGACCAGTAATGCTGAAGAAGCTGAACTTGAACGGTCTTATGAAGACCTACAAGACCTTTTAGAATTAACACCCCAAAAAGATGTCCTTTTCATTACAGGGGACTGGAATGCAAAAGTAGGAAGTCAGGAAACACCTGGCGTAACAGGCAAATTTGGCCTTGGAGTACAGAATGAAGCAGGGCAAAGGCTAATAGAGTGTTGCCAAGAGAATGCACTGGTCATAGAAAACACCCTCTTCCAACAACACAAGAGAAGTCTCTACACATGGACATCACCAGGTGGTTGACACCAAAATCAGACTGATTATATTCTTTGCAGCCAAAGATGGAGAAGCTCTATACAGTCAGCAAAAACAAGACTGGGAGCAGACTGTGGCTCAGATAATGAACTCCTTGTTGCCAAATGCAGACTTAAATTGAAGAAAGTAGGGAAAACCACTACACCATTCAGGTATGACCTAAATCAAATCCCTTATGATTATACAGTGGAAGTGACAAATAGATTTAAAGGACTAGATCTGATAGACAGAGTGTCTGATGAACTATGGATGGAGGTTCGTGACATTGTACAGGAGACAGGGATCAAGATCATCCCCATGGAAAAGTAATGCAAAAAAAGCAAAATCGCTGTCTGAGGAGGCCTTACAAATAGCTGTGAAAAGAAAAGAAATGAAAAGCAAAGGAGAAAAGGAAAGATGTTCCCATTTGAATGCAGAGTTCCAAAGAATAGCAGGGAGAGATAAGAAAGCCTTCCTCAGCGATCAATGCAAAGAAATAGAGGAAAACAACAGAATGGGAAAAACTAGAGACCTCTTCAAGAAAATTAGAGATACCAAGGGAATATTTCATTCAAAGACAGGCTCGATAAAGGACAGAAATGGTACAGACCTAACAGAAGCAGAAGATATTAAGAAGAGATGGCAAGAATACACAGAAGAACTGTACAAAAAAGATCTTCATGACCCAGATAATCATGATGGTGTGATCACTCACCTAGAGCCAGACATCCTGGAATGTGAGGTCAAGGGGGCCTTAGAAACCATCACTACAAACAAAGCTAGTGACGTGATGGAATTTCAGTTAAGCTATTTCAAATCCTGAAAGATGATGCTGTGAAGTGCTGCACTCAATATGCCAGCAAATTTGGAAAACTCAGCAGTGGCCACAGGATGGGAAAAGATCAGTTTTCATTCCAATCCCAAAGAAAGGCAATGCCAAAGAAAGTTCGAACTACCACACAATTGCACTCATCTCACATGCTAGTAAAGTAATGCTCAAAATTCTCCAAGCCAGGCTTCAGCAATATGTGGACTGTGAACTTCCAGATGTTCAAGCTGGTTTTAGAAAAGGCAGAGGAACCAGAGATCAAATTGTCAACATCTGCTGGATCATCAAAAAAGCAAGAGAGTTCCAGAAAAACATCTAATTCTGCTTTATTGACTATGCCAAAGCCTTTGACTGTGTGGATCACAATAAACTGTGGAAAATTCTTAAAGAGATGGGAATACCAGATCACCTGCCCTGTCTCTTGAGAAACCTCTATGCAGGTCAGGAAGCATCAGTTAGAACTGGACTGGTTCCAAATAGGAAAAGAAGTACATCAGGCTGTATATTGTCACCCTGCTTATTTAACTTATATGCAGAGTACATCATGAGAAACGCTGGGCTGGAGGAAGCCCAAACTGGAATCAAGATTGCCAGGAGAAATATCAATAACCTCAGATATGCAGATGACACCACCCTTATAGCAGAAAGTGAAGAAGAACTAAAGAGCCTCTTGATGAAAGTGAAAGAGGAGAGTGTAAAAGTTGGCTTAAACCTCAACATTCAGAAAACTAAGATCATTGCATCTGGTCTCATCACTTCATGAGAAATAGATGGGGAAACATTGGAAACACACTTTATTTTTTGGGCTCCAAAATCACTGCAGATGGTGACTGCAGCCATGAAATTAAAAGACGCTTACTCCTTGAAAGGAAATTTATGACCAACCTAGACAGCATATTAAAAAGCAGAGACATTACTTTGTCAACAAAGGTCCATGTAGTCAAGGCTATGGTTTTTCCAGTAGTCATGGATGGATGTGAGATTTGGACAGTGAAGAAAGCTGAGTGCCACAGAATTGATGCTTTTGAACTGTGGTGTTGGAGAAGACTCTTGAGAGTCCCTTGGACTGCAAGGAGATCCAACCAGTCCATCCTGGGTGTTCAGTGGAAGGAGTGATGTTGAAGCTGAAACTCCAATACTTTGGCCACCTCGTGCGAAGAGTTGACTCATTGGAAAAGACCCTAATGCTGGGAAGGATTGGAGGCAGGAGGAGAAGGGGACAACAGAGGATAAGATGGCTGGATGGCATCACCGACTCGATGGGCATGAGTTTGGGTTGACTCCGGGAGTTGGTGATGGACAGGGAGGCCTGGCGTGCTGCGATTCATGGGGTCGCAAAGTGTCGGACACAACTGAGTGACTGCATTGAACTGAACTGAACTATTGTATCACATCTGGTTCTAACTGTTGCTTCTTGACCTGCATACAGATTTCTCTGGAGGCAGGTAAGGCGGTCTGGTATTCCTATCACTTGAAGAATTTTCCACAGTTTGTTGAGATCCACATAGTCAAGACTTTGTTGCAGTCAATAAAGCAGACGTAGATGTTTTTCTGGAACTCTCTTGCTTTTTCGATGATCCAAGGGATGCTGGCAATTAGATCTCTGCTTTCTCTGCCTTTTCTAAATCCAGCTTGAACATCTGGAATTTCACAGTTTACATAATGTTGAAGTCTGGCTTGGAGAATTTTGAGCATTATTTTGATAGCCTGTGAGATAAGTGCAATTGTGTGGTCGTTTGAACATTTTTTGGCATTGTCTTTTTTTTGGTATTGGAATGAAAACTGACCTTTCCCAGTCTTTTGGCCACTGCTGAGTTTTTCAAATTTGCTAGCATATTGAGTGCAGCACTTTCACAGCATCAACTTTTAGGATTTGTTGTAGCTCAGGTAGAATTCTATCACCTCCACTTGCTTTGTTCATAGTGATGCTTCCTAAGGCCCACTTGACTTCACATTCTAGGATTTCTGGCTTTAGGTGAATGATCACACCATTGCAGTTATCTGGGTCATTAAGATCTTTTTTGTATAGTTCTTGTGTGTGTTTTTTCCCCCTCTTAATAATATCTTCTGCTTCTGTTAGGTCCATACCATTTCTGCCCTTTTTGTGCCCATCTTTTCATGAAATGTTCCCTTAGTATCTCTAGTTTTCCTAAAGAGATGTCTGGTCTTTCCATTCTATCATTTTCCTCTATTTCTTTGCATTGCTCCTTAAGGTAGGCTTTCTTATCTCTCTATGCTATTCTTTGAAGCTCTTTATTCTAATGGGTGTATCTTTCCTTTTCTCCTTTGCCTTTCACTTTTCTCAGATATTTGTAAGGCTTCTTCAGTCCACCATTTTGCCTTTTTGTGTTTCTTTTCTTGGGGTTGATATTGATCACTGCCTGCTGTACAATGTCAAGTACCTCCATCCATAGTTCTTCAGGCACACTGTATATTAGATATATTCCTTGACTCTATTTGTCACTTCCACTGTATAACCATAAGGGATTTGATTTAGGTCATACCTGAATGGTCTAGTGGTTTTCTGTACTTTCTTCAAGTTAAGTCTGAATTTTGCAATAAGGAGTTCATGATCTAAGCCACAGTCAGTTCTCAGATTATTTACATGTACATTAATATACTGTCACATTTAATGAGCTGCTATTGCACTTGTTAGCTACTAAAACTCATCCCCCCTTCATATTTTCTTAGTTTTCATCTAACACCTTTTATCTATTCCAGAATCTCATCCAGCATGCCACATGGTGATTAGTCATCATGTCCCCTTTAGGTTGTTTTTGACTATAGGCTCTCTCACACTTCCCTTGTTTTGAATAATCTTGGCAGTTTTGAGGAGTACTGCTCAGGTATTTTTTAGACTGTCCCTCAACCAGAATTTCTCTCATGTGTTTCTTTTTGTTGGACTGAGGTTGTGAATTTTTGGTTGGAGAACCAGAGACAGGTTCTGTTCTCATTACATCACATCAAGAGTACATACATCAACATGACCTATTGTTGATATTAATTATGATCACAAGAATGAGGGAATGTTTGCCATGTTTCTCTACTATGAAGTTATTCTTTTTTTTTTTTCTTTCTTTCTCTTTCCAAAGTGTATTCTTTGGAAACAAGTCACTCTTCAATCCACACTTAAAAACAGAATTTTTCTATATAGTGTTTTTAGGGACGAACTCCAGAGACCTAAAGAGAAACAGTAATATTTTAGAAGACTGTGAGTTTTCAAACTATCTCATGAAACCTTGTTAAATCAACTATATTTTAGAAACCATAGAATAGAATGAAAAGAAAAACACTATGAAAAGGAAAAGGAAGAAAATTCATAATGGAATTCAGGAACAGAAAAAATTCTCTGGATTGGAGACATCTATATGAAAAGAGCTATAAAGGAAACTTTTAGGAGCTGTATATAATTTATAATGGCAGTCATACAAAACAAACTTGTGAGTTATTTAAAATCAACCAGCAAGGAAAAATAAAGAAAAATTTTAAATTTTTTTCACAACCAAAATACACTTGATACTTGAAATATATATGCATGTATATGCACACACAAATATGCATGCATTGGTGACTCAGATGGTAAAGAATTCACCTACCATGTGGGAGATCTGAGTTATATCCCTGGAGTTATATCCTTTCTATTGTTTTCTTCTGTTTCTTTGTATTTTTCACTTTGGAAGGCTTTCTTATGTCTCCTTGCTATTCTTTGGAACTGTGCATTCGGGAAATCTCTTTCCTTTTCTCCATTGCCTTTCACTTCTCTTTTTTTCTCAGCTATTTGTAAGGCTTCTTGTGACACCAGAAATATTTTGTTTGGTGAAGAGAAGTTAAATTTAGGTTATAGAATGCAGTCATTTTCAGTAATAGTTAGGGCCAGGTGTTGGATATCTTATATTTCAATGGACATGGTATGGATTTTATTTCAGAGGTTGTATGAAAACTTAGAATTGTTTTGGTTAGATAAATACTATAATCAGATATGTATTTTAGAAAAAGCATTCTGGCAATAAGTGACATAGGGTTGAAAATGGGCTAGGTGAGTGATCAATCAGGAATCATTTACAATGATGCTATAAAGAGACAACATAGGACTGAAATGGCCCTGATGATTGGAATGAAGATGGAAGGATAAATGCTGAAGGTTTTAAAGAAGAGTCAATGGCGCATTTCTTTGCAAAATTGCTTTGCCAGCTGAGACCCTGTAAACCTATCCTGAAAAGAGAAGACCTTCAAGGCCTTAATGGCAGCTTATCTGAAACCAGAAGACCTTCAAGTTCTTGATTGCAGCTTAGCACAACAGGGGTCAGGTCTGCATGCACTCCATACTGCCTCACTTCCACTTTGGCCAAACATGCCACACCTTTGAATTTCTCCATAAATTCCCTACTGACAAGGTTCCAGCATTTGAGGATGATGATAGGTTCTGTGTATTTGAAAGGAAGGGGAACTTGTCCTGAATTTAATTCCCTGGAAGTTACCATTGGTAGACATGGTTTTTTGAGACTCATACCTCTGGTGCTAACTTACCTGCATTAGAGAGGATTTCTTTGATTTATTTAATTTAGACTTAGAAAACTATTTCCCACATAGAGGGTCAGAAACAAGTTTATAAGACTATTTGAATTTCAGAAGTTCCTACTTTGTTAGAAATTCGAATATTAAGGCCAAAAGCAAAATAATAACTAACAATAATATACAATCTCAACTTAGTTTTGTGGTCTTTTACATTTCATTTAAGTATAAAAGTTTATATTCATATTATAAAGCAAAATATTCATCCTGAATTAGGACCTAATGCAACTGTCTCAGTCATATTCTTCCTGTCTTTAGGTAATTAAGCTATATGTGCAAATTATTTTGCATATAGGGAATTTATTTCTTCCTTATGTTGAAAATATTATTAGCATTTTTATTTCAATAAGATAAAAGAGTTTCAATTTTTACATTTTTATAATATTTACATAGTGTATATACATGATATAACAGCAATTTATTTTGAATGAAAAGAAAGCTGGCTAGCTTCAACAATAATTTATATTATGAGCATAATTTTTATGCCTTTAAGCTTTTATTTCAAATGTATGTTTGGGGATGTACATGGTTTGTTATAGATCAAAGTATTTTACTATTTCAGAAATGTTTAGAGGCTTCTTTTTATCCTAATTAATCTCAGAAAGTTCATTGATTGTATATCCTCTTTGGCTTTCTCTTTGCAGGAAAATGGAAGCACTGATAACAAGCTTAGTTTAATTAGAGTAATGGGCTAAGACTGAATTGCTATAACAGCTGGTAGGATTTGGACTTAGCTTCTTGGAAGTGTGATTCACATAAATACTAACAAAAAGCGTTATATATATCCAGCATATCTCAAAATCACTTTGTAATACATCTAAGCCTGTTGTTCAGAATTCTAATAGAGATTGCTTTCACAAGATAACAAAGGACATTTTACATTTTTTAAAAAAGATGAAATTTGAGGTAAAGACAATAAATTTGGGTTGTCCTCTGAACTAATCACTAAATGATTAGAATTTACATAAACTTGACAATAATTAAAATATTGAACATAATTTTATTTGATGGATTGAGCTCATTCTGACTTATATACTAGAGCAAAAGATATATATACATGCATATATATAGATGCGCTAAAGAAATTCAACAAAGCTAGACACAAAATGGAGTTAGAAATGAGGTTATTATAAAAATAGATAGCATATATTCAATGTTTTTGCCAAGAGTGTGTCAGAATTTTGACATTAATCAGAGAACATGAGAGACAAAAAAATCTAGTTATTTACAAAACTGACAAATATCTTAAGATAAGAAAAAAAAACAGTTGCTTAGAAAACTTATAAAGTGATACAATAAACTTAATATTCTTAACAATGTGAGAGTATTATGCATGTAAAACTCATAAATGTAACATAAAAATGTAATACAAAAATGCAGCAAAAGAACATAAGAGAATGCTTGCATAGAGTAACGAATAATGTCCCAAGGCTCAATGCTGAATTTAATTGTAGTATGAACTTGATATTCTACCTGTATTCTTCCTCTTACAAATTTTAATCTAAGAACTTAAACTCCAGGATTTGAAATGACAAGCAAAAAATGTAAGCATGATCCCATCATGGAATCTTTATCACACAGAATGAACTAGTAGTAATTTGAATCAGAACCATCTTTGCCTTCAGGGACATTTAGGGGGAGGATAATCTGAGAAAGCCATGAGAAAACTTTTTGGATGATAAAAACAGTGCTTCGGATGATGGTTACATGGATGTACATATTTGTAAAATTCATCAAACTATACATTAAAATGGGCACATTTTTATGTATGTAAATGTAAATTATAGCCCAATAAAAAATTCATACAAAATGACAGAGTAGAAGGACATGTGCTCAACTTCTGAGAGAACTGCAAAATTGTAGCTCGCTGCTGAACAACCATTGACAGCAGAATGTTGGATCACACCAAAAAAAGATACCCCATGTGCAAAGGCAAAGGAAAAGCTCCAACACGATGGTAGGAGGGGTGAAATCACATTTGGAATCAAACCCCATACCCGCCAGAGATGCTTGGAGGACTCAAACAAAACCTTGTGTTCACCAGGACCCAGAGGCCCACAGAGACTGAGCCAGACCTGCCTTTGAGTGTTTGAGTGTTCCTGTGGAGGCATGGGCCAGCAGTGGCCTGCCACGGGGAAAGGGGCTCTGGCTGCAGCAGATCTGGGTCATGCAGCAAGTGACATAAGCCCTCATGGAGGAGACTGCCATTAGCCCCACCACAGAGTCACCAAGTAGACAAACCACAAACTGCAGAACAATTATACTAAACAATTTCTTGCACTGTTAAGAAAGTTCTAGGACCCACAACAGATTTCCAAACCTGGGGATCTGACAAAGGGACTAAGGACCCCCAAGGAATTTGGCTTTGGAGGCCAGTGGGACTTGATCACAGAACTTACACACTCTGGGGAAACAGACTCTCAGAGGGAACAAACAAAACCTTACGTGCACCAGGAGCCAGGAGAAAGGAGGAGTGTCCCTACAAGAGACTGAGCCAGACTTGCCTGTGAATGTCCAGGGGTGGAGGCCCAGTTCCAGTTTGGCCTCAGGTCAAACAATGGGGAGGGGACATAGCCCTGCCCTTCATCAGAAAACTGGATTAAAGATCTAAATGAAAACCATGGAAAAACTAACCAAACTGAAACTCAAAGAAACTAGAGCCATGCCCTGCAGGGCCACCCAAGATGGATGGATTATCTTAGACAGGTGGAGAGTTCTGACAAATTGTGGCCCACTGGAGAATAGAATGGGGAAACCACTTCAATATTCTTTCCTTGAGAACCCCATGAACAGTATAAAAAGGCAAAAAGATATGACACTGAAAGATAAACTCCCCAGTTCAGTAGGTGCCCAATATTCCACTGGAGAAGAGTGGAGACATAACTAAAGAATGAAGCTGCTGCTGCTGCTGCTGCTGCTGCTGCTGTGTTGCTTCAGTCGTGTCTGACTCTGTGTGACCCCATAGACAGCAGCCCACCAGGCTCCCCTGTCCCTCGGATTCTCCAGGCAAGAACTCTGGAGTGGGTTGCCATTTCCTTCTCCAATGCATGAAAGTGAAAAGGGAAAGTGAAATCACTCAGTCGTGTCCTATTCTTCACGACCCCATGGACTGCAGCCTACCAGGCTCCTCTGTCCATGGGATTTTCCAGGCAAGAGTACTGGAGCGGGCTGCCATTGCCTTCTCCGGAAAGAATGAAGAGACAGAGCCAAAGTGAAAACAACAACCAGTAGTGGATGTGACTGGTGATGGAAACAAAGTTCAATGCTGTAAAGAACAAAATTGCATAAGAAGCTGGAAATTTAGGTCCACAAATCAAGGCAAATTGGAAGTGGTCATCAGGAGATGGCTAGAGTGAACATTGACATTTTAGGAATCAGTGAACTAAAATGGCCCAGAATGGGTTAATTTAATTCAGATGACCATTATATATACTACTGTGGGCAACAATCCCTTAAAAAATGGAGTAGCCCTCATAGTCAACAAAAGAGTTCAAAATGCAGTTCTTGGGTGTAATCTCAAAAATGACACTGATCTCTGTTTCCAAGGCAAATCATTCAATATCTCAGTGATCCATGTCTATGCCCCAACCACTAATGCCAAAGAAGTTGAAGTTTAACCATTCTATAAGGACCTACAAGACCTTCTAGAACTAATACAAAACAAAAAAAAAGATGTCCTTTTCATCATAGGGGACTGAAATGCAAAAGTAGGAAGTCAAGAGATACTTGGAGTAAAAGGCAAGCTTAGCCTTGGATTACAGAATGAAGCAGGGCAAAGGCTAAAATAGTTTTGCTAAGAGAATGCATTGATCATAATAAACATCCTCTTCCAACAACACAACAGACAACTCTACACATGGACATCACCAGATGGTTAATACCAAAATCAGATTGATTATATTCTTTGCAGTTGAACATGGAGAAACTCTATACAGTCAGCAAAAACCAGACCAGGGGCTGACTGTGGCTCAGATCATGAACTTCTTTTTGCAAAATTCAGACTTAGTTTGAAGAAAGTAGGGAAAACCTCTAAACCAATCAGGTGGGACATAAATCAAATCCCTTTTGATTATACAGTGGAAGTGACATATAGAGTCAAAGATTAGATCTGATAGAATGCCTGAAGAACTATGGACAGAGGTTTATGATATTGTACAGGAGGCAGTGATCAAGACCATCTCCAAGAAAAACAAAAGCAAAAAAAGCAAAATGGTTGCTTGAGAAGTTCTTACAAATAGCTGAGAAAAGAAGAGAAGCTAAGGGTAAAGGAGAAAAGGAAAGATATACCCATCTGAATGCAGAGTTCCAAAGTATAGCAAGGAGAGATAGGAAAGCCTTCCTCAGTGATCACTGCAAAGAAATAGAGGAAAACAGCAGAAAGGGAAAGACTAGAGATATCTTCAAGAAAACTAGATATATCAAGGGAACATTTAATACAAAGATGGGCACAATAAAGGATACAAATGGTATGGACCTAACAGAAGCAGAAAAGATTAAAAAGAAGTGGCAAGAATACACAGAAGATATACAAAAAAGATCTTCATGACCCAGATAATCACAATGGCGTGATCACTCATCTAGAGCCAGACATCCTGGAATGTGAAGTCAAGTGGGCCTTAGAAAGTATCACTATGTACAAAGCTAGTGGAGGTGATGTAATTCCAGCTGAGCTATTTCAAATCCTAAAAGATGATACTGTGAAAGTGCTGCATTCGATATGCCAGAAAATTTGGAAAACTCAGCAGTGGCCACAGGACTGGAAAAGGTCAGTTTTCATTCCAATCACTAAGAAAGGCAATAACAAAGAATGTTCAAACTACCACACGATTACACTCATCTCACACGGTAGCAAAGTAATGCTCAAAATTCTCCAAGCCAGACTTCAACAGTATATGAACCAAGAACTTTCACATGTTCCATCTGGATTTAGAAAAGGAAGAAGAACCAGAGATCAAATTGCCAACATCCATTGGGCCATATAGAAAGCAAGAAAAATCCAGAAAAACATCTACTTCTAATTTATTGACTATGCCAAATCTTTCATTTTGCAGATCAAAACAAACTGGAAAATTCTTAGAGCTGAGAATACTAGACTACCTTACCTTCCTCCTGAGGATCTCTAGGCAGGTAAAGAAGAAACACTTAGAACCAGACATGGAACACATACTGGTTGCAATTTGGGAAAGGAATATGTCAAGGCTGTATACTGTCATGCTGCTTATTTAATTTATATGCAGACTACATCATGGGAAAAACCAGGCTGCATGAAGGACAAGCTGGAATCAAGATTGCCAGCAGAAGTATCAATAACCTCAGATATGGAGATGACACCGCCCTTATGGCAGAAAGCAAAGATGTACTCAAGAGCCTCTTGATGAAATGAAAGAAGAGAGTGAAAAAACAGACTTAAAACTCAACATTGAAAAAATGAAAATCTCGGCATCTGGTCCCATCACTTCATGGCAAATAGATGGGGAAACAACAGAAACAGTAAGAAATATTATTTTCAAGGGCTCCAAAATCACTGCAGATGGTGACTACAGCCATGAAAGTAAAAGATGCTTTCTCCTTGAAAGAAAAGCTATGAGCAACCTAGAGAAAATATTTTAAAGAAGAGTCATTACTTTGCCCACAAAAGTCCGTCTAGTCAAAGTTATGGTTTTTCCAGTAGTCATATATGGATGTTAGAGTTTGACCATAAAGAAAGTTTAGCACCGAAGAAATGATACTTTTGAACTGTGGTATTGGAGAAGACTCTTGAGAGTTCCTTGGACTGCAAAGATATCCAACCAGTCAATCCTAACAGAAATCAGTCCTGAATATTCATTGGAAGGACTGATGCTGAAACTGAAGCTGCAATACTTTGATCACCTGATGAGATGAACTGACTCAATACAAAAGACCCTGATGCTGAGAAAGATTGAAGGCAGGAGGAGGATGGCACTACAGAGCATGAGATGGTTGGATGGCATCACTGACTGGATGGACATGAGTTTGAGCAAGCTTGGCAGTTGGTGATGGACAGGGAAGCCCAGCATACTGCAGTCCATTGGGTTGCAAAGAGTCAGATGCGACAAAGTGACTAAACTGAAAGTGATTTAAAAACATAATTCCATGTGTACTAATTTAATTTATTCTTGATTTATTTTTTACTGTGACATACTTTTTTATATCAAAATATATCATCTTATGTTGTAATTATTTTATCCTCTTCATATTTAAAATTCAAATATCGTGTTCATCTTGCCTTCTTTCCTATTCCTAGTGACTGACTCATATTTTTTAAATGAAAATAGATTATGAGATCCTCAGGATTTTATTTTCAGAGATTAACTGAAGCATTTTGGCTATCAAAAGTGTCTTCATTTAAAAGTTAAGAAGATAAATTCCCTGCAACTTAACTTCAAATGCCTATGATTTCCAGAAAAGTAAAACATTTACAGGATTACAACTACACAACTGTATGCTTATCTATCTATACTGAATGAATGTGTTTGATAGTGCATCACAGTATTAGCTTAATGCAACAGGTGGGCTTTATGAATGTAATTTGATATACATATGTGCTACATGGGCTGAGTCCAATTGGCATATTTTTTGTATTGTTATCATAACTTTTCTAGCATTTTTTACTTAATAAAAATGGCAATAATTTATCATTGGACTTAATGGTCCCTTTAAATATTTACCTGCCTTTCATTTCTCTTCCATGTAAAGAACTATGATATTACATTTTCAAGGCAACAAGGAGTGGTATATTTCTAGGCAATCCTGGTGACTAAGTTAGACCAGAGAGTAGCCTCATCACTAGTAACATTACAATGATGGTATAACCTAAGAGAGACAGAATGGAATGGCATGGGCCAAAAGGGAATTCTTGAGTATTGTAGTGTGTCTGAGCTTCAGGTTTGTTATTTTTAAAATATAGAAATTGAGTTAAATGGTCTTAAATTTTTAATTTAAATATGTCTCTATAATTGTTATTTTTTTCACAGTTTTTTTAAGAAGTCAATCTAAAAGTTAGAATATGATATGAAATATGAAGAATGAGATTATCTTTTAATCACTTAGGATGGGATGATAACGATTTTGAAAAAAAATTTTTCTCATATATGTCTCAAAAATGTTGTCTCTACTGGAGGCACAAGTAATACATTAAAAATGGCCCATTGAGAACAAAATAGAAAGCCCAGAGGTAAATCCACACACTTATGGACACGTTATCTTTGACAAGGGAGGTGAGAATATACAATGGAGAAAAGACAATCTCTTTAACAATGGTGCTGGGAAAACTGGTCAACCACTTGTAAAAGAATGAAACTGGAACACTTTCTAACACCACACACAAAAATAAACTCAAAATGGATTAAAGATCTAAATGTGAGACTAGAAAGTAGAAAACTCCTAGAGGAAAACGTAGGCAAAACACACTCTGACATAAATCAAAGCAAGATCCTCTATGACCCACCTCTCAGAATAATGGAAAGAAAAGCAAAAATAAACAAATGGGACCTAATTAATCTTAAGAGCTTTTGCACAACGAAGGAAACTATAGGCAAGGTGAAAAGACAGCCTTCAGAACGGGAGAAAGTAATAGCAAATGAAGAAACTGGCAAATAATTAATCTCAAAAATATACAAGCAACTCCTGCAGCTCAATTCCAGAAAAATAAATGACCCAATCAAAAAATGGGCCAAAGAACTAAACCGACATTTCTCCAAAGAAGACATACAGATGGCTAACAAACACATGAAAAGATGCTCAACATCACTCATTATCAGAGAAATGCAAATCAGAACCACAATGAAGTACCATTTCATGCCAGTTAGAATGGCTGCTAACCAAAAGTCTACAAACAATAAATGCGGGAAAGGGTACAGAGAAAAGGGAACCCTCTTACACTGTTGGTGGGAATGCAAACTAGTAGAGCCACTATGGAGAACAGTGTGGAGATTCCTTAAAAAAATGGAAATAGAACTGCCATATGACCCAGCAATCCCACTGCTGGGCATACACACTGAGGAAACCAGAATTGAAAGAGACACACGTACCCCAATATTCTTTGCAGCATTGTTTATAATAACCAGGACATGGAAGCAACCTATATGTCCATCAGCAGACGAATGGATAAGAAAGCTGTGGTACATATACACAATGGAATATTACTCAGCCATTAAAAATAATACATTTGAATCAATTCTAATGAAGTGGATGAAACTGGAGCTTATTATACAGAGTGAAGTAAGCCAGAAAGGAAAACATCAATACAGTATACGAATGCATATATATGGAATTTAGAAAGATAGTAACAATGATTCTATGTGTGAGACAGCAAAAGAGACACAGATGTATAGAGCAGTCTTTTCAACTCCGTGGGAGAGGGCGAGGATGGGATGATTTGGGAGAATGGCATTGAAACCTGTATATTATCATATATGAAATGAATTGCCAGTCCAGGTTTGATGCATGGGACAGGGTGCTCGGGGCTGGTGCACTGGGATGACCTAAAGGGATGGGATAGGGAGGGAGGTGGGAGAGGGGTTCAGGATGGGGAACACATGTACTCCCATGGCTGATTCATGGCAATGTGTGGCAAAACCACTACAATATTGTAAATATTGTAAATAAATTTATTAAAAAATGGCCCATTGAATAATTTTCTCTCAACTTAATTTTCTCACAACTTACTGTGAATAATAACTTACTGTGAATAATTTTCTCACAACTTATTCTTCGGATCACAACAAACTGAGGAAAATTCTTCAAGAGATGGGAATACCAGACCATCGGACTTGCCCCTGAGAGATCTGTATGCAGGTCAGAAAGCAACAGTTAGATCTGGACATGGAACAACAGACTGGTTCCAAATCTGGAAAAGAGTATGTCAAGGCTGTATAATGGCACCCTGGTTATTTAACTTATATGCAGAGTACATCATGAGCAATGCTGGACAGGATGAAGCACAAGGTGGAATCAAGATTGCTGGGAGAAATATCAATAACCTCAGATATGCAGATGTCACCACCCATATGGCAGAAAGTGAAGAAGAACTAAAGAGACTACAATCAATAAATGCTGGAGAGGGTGTGGAGAAAGGGGAACCCTCTTACACTGTTGGTGGGAATGCAAACTAGTACAGCCACTATGGAGAACAGTGTGGAGATTCTTCAAAAAACTGGAAAAAGAACTGCCATATGACCCAGCAATCCCACTGCTGGGCATACACACCGAGGAAACCAGAATTGAAAGAGAAACGTGTACCCCAGTGTTCATCGCAGCACTGTTTATAATAGTCGGGACATGGAAGCAGCCTAGATGCCCATCAGTAGATGAATGGATAAGAAAGCTGTGGTACATATACACAATGGAATATTACTCAGCCATTAAAAAGAATACATTCGAATCAGTTCTAATGAGGTGGATGAAACTGGAGCCTATTATACAGAGTGAAGTAAGCCAGAAAGAAAAACACCAATATAGTATACTAACACATATATATGATATTTAGTCAATCGGTAAAGATAACCCTGTACGCGAGACATCAAAAGAGACACAGATAAATAGAAAAGTATTATGGACTCTATGGGAGAGGGCGAGGGCGGGATGATATGGGAGAATGGCATGGAACCATGTTAGCTATCATATGTGAAACGAATCGCCAGTCCAGGTTCAATGCATGATACAGGGTGCTCGGGGCTGGTGCACCGGGACGACCCAGAGGGGTGGGATGGCGATGGAGGTGGAAAGGGGGTTTTGGAAGGGGAAAACATGTACACCCATGGTGGATTCATGTCAATGTATGGCAAAACAGATAAAAATAATAATAATAATAATAAAAAGTGAAAGAGGAGAGTAAAAAGTTGGGTTAAAACTCAACATTCAGAAAACTAAGATCATGGCATTTGGTCCCATCACTTCATGGAAAATAGATAGGGAAACAATGGAATCAGTGAGAGACTTTATTTCCCTGGACTCCAAAATCACTGCAGATGGTGACTGCAGCAGTGAAATTAAAAGACACTTGTTCCTTGGAAGAAAAGTTATGACCAACTTAGACAACATATTAAAAAGCAGACACATTACTTTGCCCACAAAGGTACATCTAGTCAAAGCTACGTTTTTTCCAGTAGTCATACATGGATACAAAAGCTGGACTATAAGGATGGGGAACACATGGACATCCATGGCTGATTCATGTCAATGTATGACAAAACCACTACAATATTGTAAAGTAATTAGCCCCCAATTAAAATAAATAAATAAATAAATAAATAAGAAAAGTCAGTTCATGTTTAGTCCTCAAAGTTGTTTCCTATCACAGGAATATTGTCTTCAGTCTGTCCTTTAAATGAATCAATTTAAATGGCTATTTAAATTATTTTCTAACATTTTTATATACTTTTCATTGGAAATTTTGTCCAAAGATAATATCTTTAAACTATAGTTCAAAAAAGTAGATTTGATACTCCTCTTAGAGTCTTATGGGCTTCCCTGGTGGCTCAGATGGTAAAGAATCTGCCTTCCATGTGGGAGACTCAGGTTCAATCCCTGGGTTGGGAAGATACCCTAGAGAACAGAAAGCTACCCACTTCATTATACTTGCCTGGAGAAGTCCATGGTCGGAGAAGTCTGGTGGGCTACAGTCAGTCCATGGGGTTGCAAAGAGTCAGACACGACTTGCATTTTCACTAACACTTACAGTCTTATAAATATGCAAGCACTTTCTAATGAATAAAAAGGTCAAGAATTTGAAGGCTATGACCTAGGATCTGAGGTAAATGCAAAGTATTAGAGTAAAGAAAAAATGACATTATTTAGGCTAAGTGCTTCATTTTATTGAAATATATAGAAAATTGAGATCAAGTGACACTGTGGCTAGTTCAAGTTCACAAATCTAATTAGAATAAGAGTTAATACTAGAAATAAAAGTCCAAACTCCTTGGCAGTGCTCTGCTAAAGCGTTACATTATTATATAATCTGTATAATGTAACTTCAAACCCACTCTGCTTGAATTGTGTAATTATCTAAAATCACTTTGCTTGTGAAAACATAAACTTAGGGTAAATTATTTTGCCTTTTTCTAGAAGTGCAATCTATGTTTCTTAAATGCCAGACCAGAATCAATGAGAACATAGGACTTGTGGCCACAGGGAAGAAGTTTTGTACAAATTTGTACAAAACTTCAATTTTGGATGTTTATTTTTATTTTCATAGCAATAAAATACAACAAAATAATTTTGAAAATATTAGGTAAGATGTGTTATTTTTAAAGTATTTTTTCATTAGGTCAATGGTGAGAATAGCAAAGTCTATAAATCTTTAAGCAATTTAATTTCCTGAAAAGTCATGGGATTAAATATCATTCTGGGAAAAACTAACTAATAAGGTAAATTTTTTCTCCAGTATTTTTTTCTCGACTTATTCAAACTTATTCATACTGCTTCTGGGTTTCTTTATGGTATTCTTCTTATCACCAACACACTCCATTCCTTCTCTAATCTCTACCATGTGGTAACGATCTTAAGGCACATCTCTGGATCATTACTGATCCCCTGTAGAACAAATCAATAAACGAGCCTCAAGAAATAAGGCAAGCTCTTTAGAAGTTCTGACATTATCACAGGGAAATAAATATGAATGGACAAAATCTACACATATACAGGTAGAAGATGATAGATTAGATGATAAATAAATAGATATAGATAGGTTTTTACAAATCATATAACTCAAAAGCTGTAAGAAGGAAAAAAAAATAAATTTGACGGAATATTAGTATTGTATAGTCAGGTTTTAGAAACACTTGCCTGAGATGCTTTAGCAAAGAACAGGAATTTAATTTGTAAGAAAAGACTCAAGGAAAAACTCCAGAAAAGTTCAAAGTATTACACAATATCTTTTCTAGAAGCACACAATATATATAGGTTATCCAGGATATGGCTTATTTCAACTAGTTAAGAATGCTTAAAATGAGAATTTAAGAAATAATTGTACATTCTGCTTGAAAAGACTAATTAGAAAAACAACATATTAAATGCTCAGAATCTTCCTGAAATAATCAAATGTGTGAAATCTCATCAAAGTTTAAAGTACTTAACAAATTTCTTTGCAAAGTGTTCACATAGTAGCATAAAAAACGCCATTTAGGTTCTTTGAATGATTTTAGGCCTATTGTGATTTGATTGGTTTTTAGCATGGGCTTCCCTGGTGGCTTAGATGTTAAAAATCCGCCTGCAATGTGGGATAACTGGGTTCGATCCCTGAGTTGGGAAGATCCCCTGGAGAAGGGTATGGCAACCCACTTTAATATTCTTGCCTGGAGAATCCCCCTGGTGGGCTACATTTCATGAGGTCGCAAAGAGTCAAATGCAACTAAGCACAGCACGGAAACATCTCGTTTATTTTCTGGAATTGCCACAAGGCACCAGCAAAGATAGTGCTGGTGAACTGAAAACTAGTTCTCAAACTAATTAAAACTTCTGTGGTTCTTTCAAGCTTTTACCAACCACATAAACCTAGTTACTATTTAGTTACCAGTAGTGAGTAAACAGCACAGAATGAGGTTTCTGTCTTTCTTGGTGTCAGAAATAATTTCATCGCTATTTTTGCTCTTTTTCATGTGGTGAGTCTAATGCAGTCTACAAAATAGAAATCCTCAGCGAATAAGTTCAAAACATTTGATTAGTTCCAATTTACCTTTGGGCTTCCCAGATGGCTCAGCAGTAAAGAAAATAATTTGTGTTCAATGCAGGAGACCTAGGTTCGATCCTTGGATCATGAATGCCACCCCCACCCTCCCCTGGGAGAAGGAAATGGCAACTCGCTCCAGTATTCTTGCCTGAGAAATCTTGTGGACAGAGGAATCTGGGAGGCAACAGTCCATGGGGTCACAAAAAAGTCAGACATGACTTAGCGACTAAACAACAAGGTTAGTTTTGCTTGGTAACCAGAAATCATGATTATTTGTGCCCTACTGACAGAAAGTGAAGAGGAACTCTACAGCCTCTTGATGAAAGTGAGAGGAGAGTGAAAAAGCTGGTTTAAAACTCAACATTCAAAAAACGAAGATCATGGCATCCAGTCCCATCACTTCATGGCAAATAGATGGGGAAACAATGGAAACAGTGACAGATTTTATTTTGGGGCTCAAAAATCGCTGCAGATGGCAACTATAGCCATGAAATTAAAAGACACTTGCTCCTTGGAAGAAAAGCTATGACTGACCTAGACAGTATATTAAAAAACAGAGACATTACTTTGCCAACAAAGGTCTGTCTAGTCAAGCCATAGTTTTTCCAGTAGTCATGTATGGATGTGAGAGTTGGAGCATAAAGAAGGCTGAGTGCCCAAGAATTAATGTTTTTGAACTGTGCTGTTGGAGAAGACTCTTGAGAGTACCTTGGACTGCAAGGAGATCAAACCAGTCAATCTTAAAGGAAATCAATCCTGAATAGTCATTGGAAGGACTGATGCTGAAGCTGAAGCCCCAATACTTTGGCCACCTGATGTGAAGAGCCGATTCATTAGAAAAGATCCTGATGCTGGGCAAGATTGAAGGCAGGAGGAGAAGGGGATGACAGAGGATGAGATTCTGGATGGTATCACTGACTCAATGGACATGAATTTGAGCACTCTCTAGGAAATGGTGAAGGACAGGGAAGCCTGGCATGCTGCAGTCCATGGGATCGCAGAGTCAGACATGACTGAGTGACTGAACAACAACAACAAAAACCACGTTTCTCAGATTATCAATGTTTCATGTTTCAATAGCAAGCTTTTTTATTTTTTTGGATTGTACAATAAAAATTTTCAGTTTTTATTTGACAGATCATTAAAATAAGTACATTTCAAACGTTAGTTTTATTTGTACAATTTATCACAGTATAAAGTAGCAGAGTTGATGAATTCTAATAGTATGTTTGAAATGTGGGAATAACAACTTCAGTGATAATGAATAACTAGAGATAGTATCCATCCCCTGGATAAGAACATCCTCTGAGATTTTGCTAAGCATTCTCAATAGCACTAGTCCAACTTGCTGAGCCTTAGTCTGCCAGCTACACTGGACACTGAGGCTGGATAATTGGCACGCTGGTTGCCTTAAAAACCATTGCCTGTCAATTCCTAGGTCTCGAGGTAGCAAGCAATAGTGTTCATTGTACACGGTTGTTATCAAACTAGTAAATAAAATCTATGCGTCTAGAGAGTTTCTCTAAATTAAAGCACACACACACAGTCAAGGAAAATTAAATGAATTTGAATTAGGGAGGAAGAAAACATTTGCTTACATAGTAAACCCCTTTGAAAACTTTTTATGTGTTCCCAGAGAGGTAACAGTACACTTACACTTAGCAAAAGAAGTGATGCTACTCAAACTCCTAAAACACCTCTCTCTAGGTTTCCTTTAAGAAGATAATGGAACAAGGTTTTATTTCGTAATCGATATTCTTGTTAAAAGACATTACGACTTCATGGAACTCAGTTAAAAGAACCCCTCAGAAAAGTAACTGAATGAGATCTGATACCTGACTCTACTTTTTCTCTTAATTTAAGATGGAAACATCAAAGTTGCAAGCCCTCAAGCAGTAGCAAAAGTCAAGTGCTGCCATTAGACTACGAAGCAGTCTTTGTAAATTATTAACTTTCCAACTGCAGCATCAAGGTAGCTTCTACATAGAGTCATAAATATTAATCAGTCAAGGAGGTATTTAGAACATATAAAATACATAAAAATATTATTTTAAAGAGTTGCAAATCATGACTTTTTAGATTTTCTAATTTAGAATTATCAACCACTGGAAATATTCAGCACAGTTAACTGGGGCATCTGTAGTATTGCTGGAGTACATTTTGGCTTCATTAAGAATCAAGGAAGCATTCATACCTGGGAGAGGTAAAGATTCCATCCTCAAAGATTTCCAACTACTAATTCATAAACATATGTAACTTGGGGGTAAACTGTAGCATGTGTAGTGATGTGAATTTATTTTTCGGATGTAAAAAATAAAAGGATATGCATTAATCTCCTACTCTTGTGAATGCTTCTGAGTCCTTAAGAATTTTAGTTATGTTGTCAACTTGTTTTGTGGCATTAGACTTAATCTGATGCAGCCTTCTTCTTATATTGCATGAAGTGGCCACATTGGGAACAAGAGGAAGCTTCTCTTTAAATGAGGCATTAGATTCTTTTCCTTCCAGGATTATTCTGCTTTTTATACGATTAGTATGTATTTGGATGGTGGCAGAAAATTGCCTTCTCTTCAGGGACATTACACATTTGTAGAAGCATCTCTCCTTTTGGTTTTCTAGAGCATAGTTCCAGAAATAAACACCACTGAACAGCATCTCCATACATAAGATTTCCTGCATTGCTTCCTTGTTTCATGACAAATCTTTGAGGAATCCAAGAGACCCATAAAGGGCCATCTTCTTACAGATTATGTTTCTGTTGCATTTTTTGCCCTTTACTGCATATGGAAGTGAACATTGACTTCAAAGTTCAATAATATTTGATATTGGTTGACAGACAAGATTTGGGGAGTTAAGGCTATAATAAGAAATATTCTTTCTCTAAACTTCTACATTCTTTGTACTATATAAGTGGATCCTTTCTAGACTGGGGTTATCAACTTGATGCTTCATTACATTAAATAAAATTTAGATATTTATTTATAATATTAACTATTTGTATTTTAAAAGACATTTTTATTATTCAAATTATTAAAAAAAACTTGAAAATGCTGGCAATCTGGCTTTCTTGTACAATAGTATGCTGTTAGAGGAATTGGAAAAGGACTTGGACAATATAACTAAAATTCAGAAAACACTGGCTTCTATATTTAGTGATATTTACTTGCCAATTGTTTGACTAGAATAAATCGCTTATCCTCTGAGCTTTCATCTTTAATGTTGGACATAAACTTTGTAAATTAGGCCAAATATGATAACGTGAGAGTATACAATGCTTTCTTCTCTCAGCTAAGTCACTTTGAGGAATCACACTTGGAGAATGTATAGAATGAGCATATATTGGGTTACCTAAGAAATAAACAGATATGTATGGGTATCATCAAAGATAAATGTATCAGATCCCAAAGGAAAAAGATAATGCTGCTGATTTCATACACCATGATAAATAGTTTCATTGGCTTTCAAAATATGTGGAAGATAGCACATGTAGAAATTCTACAAGTCTGTGGGGTATTTGAGATCAATTGATTTTGCTCCCTTAAATATGAAAACAAACATACAAACGCAGGCTTTGTGTGCCATATATATGAACATAAAGGGAAACTTTTTCAGAACCCTTTTTTTTTTTTTTTTTGCATTAAGAAAACTTAAATCCTAGGAGAGAGCTTTAAATCATCTAAATATCTTCTTCAAAGGCAAGGCATAAAAGAATCAGGCCAAGATATGCATCATTTGATAGCATAGTTGCCACCATCATTATTCCTAATTATTCTTGACATTTTGTCCATTACACCACAAGGCTCCTCAGAGGATAGAAATAATAAGCTGGAAGTGAAGACTAGCTAATTATCTATATTGTATAAAAAGTTGTGGTATTGTAGATGAAACATCAATTATGTAAATTGGTGATAAACCTTGACAGTAGAAATATATCTTGGAAATGACTCTTAAGTTCAAGTTTAGCAATCTTGTCTCCATCTCTCTCTTCTCCTCTATAAATGAGTAAAGTCTCATTTGCAACAAGATATCTATATATATATATATATATAGGAGTAGTATGAATGAATTGCACCACAGTAAACTACTTTGCAAAATATAATCACCTTTTAAGCCTGCATATATAGAGTTTTTTTAATGTGAATATTTATGTGGGATAATTATACACACACACATACACACACACACACACACACACACATATTGTGTGTATATATATATATAGGCTTCCCAGGGGGCCCTAGAGCTAAAGAATCTGCTTACCAGTGCAAAAGACACAGGAGACTCAGGTTTGAGTCCCTGGTAGAGAAGGTACCCTGAGGGAGGAAATGTCAACATGTCTCAGTATTCTTGCCTGGAAAATTCCATGGACAGAGGAGACTGGTGGGCTATAGGCCATGGACACGACTGACCACACACACATACACCCCCCCCCACACACACACACAGAGCCCAGAATTATATATGCATTTTTCCTGTCTACCTTGAAAAGCAATAGCCATTACTTAGGATTTGTTCATATTAACAAGAAAATGATGGTTAATTTCATAAATATAGTAGTAAATTTTTGTATATACTTAACCTAGAATTTGGGGTTTCCCAGGTGATACAGGGGTAAAGAATCTGCCTGCCAATGAAAGAGACTCAAGAGACATGGGTTCAACCACTGGGTTGAGAAGATCCCCTAGAGTAGGTTATGGCAACCAGCTCCAGTATTCATACTCGGAAAATTCCATAAACAGAGGAACCTGGAAGGCTACAGTTCATGGAGTGGCAGAGTCAGACACAACTGAGCATACACTCACAACCCAGAATTTTGGCCATATTATGCTATTGGGATCTGAATGTGGTCACTATAAAAGTCCCTTGGAACTTTACCAAGACATCCTTAGGGAAAGATTAGCTTATGAAAAGAATTGGCTGATCTATCGTACTGAAAAAGGTCAGTTTTCATTCCAATCCCTAAGAAAGGCAATGCCAAAGAATGTTCAAACTGCTGTACAACTGCACTCATCTCACACACTAGCAAAGTACTGTTCAAAATTCTCCAAGCCAGGCTTCAACAGTATGTGAACCATGAATTTCAAGATGTTCAAGCTGGATTTAGAAAAGGCAGAGGAAGCAGAGATCAAATTGCCAACATCTATTGGATCACTGAAAAAGCAAGAGAGTTCCAGAAAAGCATCTCTACTTCTGCTTTATTGACTATGCCAAAGCCTTTGACTGTTTGGACCACAACAAACTGTGGAAAGTTCTTAAAGATATTAGAATACCAGACCACCTTACCTGCCTCCAGAGAAATCTGTATGCAGGTCAAGAAGCAACAGTTAGAACTGGACATGGAACAACAGACTGATTCCAAACAAGGAAAGGAGTACATCAAGGCTGTATATTGTCACTCTGCTTATTTAATTTATATGCAGAGTGCATCATGCCAAATGCTGGATGAAGCTGGATGAAGCACAAGTCACGATCAAGATTGCCAGGAGAAATATCAATAACCTCAGATACGCAGATGGCACCACTTTATGGCAGAAAGTGAGAAAGAACTAAAGAGCCTCTTGATGAAAGGGAAAGAGGAGAGTGAAAAAGTTGGCTTAAAGCTCAACACTCAAAAACTAAGATCATGGTATCTGGTCCCATCACTTCATGGCAAATAGATTGGGTAAACCATGGAAACAGTGACAGACCTTCTTTTCTTGGGCTCCAAAACCACTGCAAATGGTAACTACAGCCATGAAATTAAAAGACACTTGCTCCTTTGAAGAAAAAACTATGAACAATCTTGATAGCATATTAAAAATTCCAAGGACAGAGGAACATCATGGATTACAGCCCAAAGGGTCATATAAAGTTGGTCACAACCTAGCGAATGAGCATGCACACATTTTGGTTGCTCAATGAGTAGGTGGGAGAACTAGTGGTATTTATTTGGGAACAGGGATACTCGTTTAGAGACCATTCTGTAAAAGATAATTGCCCCAGACTGCATACTATTTGTTTTGGGTTCTCAAGGCAAAATTTTTGATGTACAGATAAAATTATAGAATATCAATTTCCGTTTAATTGTAGCTAAAAGTGAAAAAAAAAGCTTTACACTGTTGATATGCAGAATAATATAAATGTGAATAATTATAAAAGTGATTAAATATGTATATTTTACCATATATGTGACCCCATTGACTGCAGCATGCCAGCTTCCCTGTTCATCACCAACTTCCAAGCTGCTCAAACTCATGTCCATGGAATCGGTGATGCCATCCAACCATCTCATCCTCTGTCGCCCCCTTCTCCTCGTGCCTTCAATCTTTCCCAGCATCAGGTCATTTTCCAGTCAGTTCTTCCCATCAGGTGATTAAAGTATTGGAGTTTCAGCTTCAACATCAGTCCTTAGAATGAATATTCAGTACTGATTTCCTTTAAGATTGACTGATTTGATCTCCTTGTAGTCCAACAGACTCTCAAAAGTATCTTCCAACGCCACAGTTCAGGAGCATCAGTTCTTCAGTGGTCAGCTTTTTTATAGTCAAACTCTCATATCCACACATGACAACTGGAAAAACCATAGATTTGACCAGATGGACCTTTGTCAGCAATGTCTCTGCTTCTTAATATGCTGTCTATATCGGTCATAACTTTTCTTCCAAGGAGCAAGCATCGTTTAATTTCATGGGTGCAGTCACCATCTGCAGTGATTTTGGAGCCCAAGAAAAGAAAATCTGTCACTGTTTCCATTGTTTCCCCATCTATTTGCCATTAAGTGATGGTACCTGATGCCATGATCTTCATTTTTTGAATGCTGAGTCTTAAGCCAACTTTTTCACTCTCCTCTTTCACTTGCATCAAATGGCTCTTTAGTTCTTTGCTTTCTGCCCTAAGTGTGGTGTCATCCGTGCCCGGACATCTTAATTACGGCTGTGCTTCATCCAACCACATAGCTCAGATTTCCTGATAGGGGTTTACAGTAAAATAAAGCAATAAAGTAATATTTGAAGCTTTTTTGCTTTACAAAAGCAAATATCTGTGAAGTTATACATATGTGATAATGAGTATACTCACAGCTAATCAGTGAAGTTTAGTGATGGGTTTATCAGGACATGTCTTTGATTAGCTTCAGGGTAAAAGAATGGTAAAGGGTTTTATTGCTGCTGTTGCTGTTTTTGCATTTCTTTTCCTTTTCCTGAAGGCAAAACCCCTTTTGCTTGACTTGTTCAGGAGAATTGCATCAGTGAAGGTTCAGTCAGAGAGGCAGGCTTTACATGTATATGTGCAAACACATGCCTCCAAACAGAAACCAAGTTTATTAAGGGATTCGACCTTTTGTGATTTTGTGATCTGGTTAGGAGATTTTCTAAGATTGCTATCTTCATATCCCATACTGGAGGTTAAGGTCTGCAGAGCAGGTTGACACATTACAAAGCCACTTCAATTTTGAATGAAACAATGAACTGTGTCTCCTCCTCTGAAACTTGAATGATGTATCCAAGCTATGCTCTTAGACTAGGGTTATATTCTGAATATATGTGGGTTGCATGATTTGTAACAGGCCAACAGCAGGCAATGTAAATATGACATGAGTTGTAAATGGTTATATAAATCTGAGGAAACATATTCTTAAGTCTCAAATATACAGCTAATATCTATAGAATATATTCCTTAGGGAGTAAATTAATTTAATGAAATATGTTATTTTGATTCATTTAAAATTCAGCGGCTAATGTAATACATGGACTACTTAAGCAACAGAATATGACAAGCAATGCAGTACTTCTGATTAATGCACTTCCTTGTTGTTCCAATTTACATAAGAAAAGCATTAATCAGCTTTGCTTCATTGCTTTTTAGGCCTTGTTGAAATTATAAAATGATTAGTCATTACTAATATTATAAAATATTAACATTTCAAAATATTAGTAATATTACTTGCATTCTTATGAAAACAATATTTTTAACACCTGAAATGTGCAGTTAAGTGCATTTTTAGATATACACATGTATTTATCTTTGGTTATCAGTTATACAATTGAAGAGTTTTAGTTGATGGTATGTGTTCCATGCAGGCATGTTCAGTTCAGTTCAGTCGCTCAGTTGTGTACGACTTTTTGTGACCCCCATGGACTGCAGCACGCCAGGCTTCCCCATCCAACACCAACTCCTGGAGCTTACTCAAACTCATGTCCTAAAGCACAAATTTGAAATAATAAAAATGATAAGATTTTGAGCTGAAATACAACATACACATGCATAATTTTATCCATAAGAGAGAGATGGCTGGATCAAACTTATCAAGGAACTAATGTAGTTATAATGGCCTCCCAGGTGGCTTAATGGTATGTAATCCTCTTGGCAATGCAGGAGACACACAATATATCTTTGGGTCAGGAAGATTCCCTGGAATAGGAAATGGCCACCTGCTCCAGTATTCTTGCCTGGCAAATTGCTTGGACAGTGTAGCCTAGTGGGCTACAGTCTATGGGGTCAAAAAGAGTTGAACATGACTGAGTGACTGACTGCACATGCACAAAATAAAAGGCACACTTGAACTTATTTCTCTTATAAAATTTAAACTGCTATGTAACTATTTATTTACTTGTATCTGCCCTCAACGAAATACAAGATATAATAACTGAGGGCAGTTTGTACAGATTCTTGATATACAAAAACTTTGATGACAATGTATTACAGTATTGGTGAGAGGGGGGATGGCTTCTCATACATTCTCTAAACATTAACTATACAGATTATAAAATCCTTCATCTTAAATACCTAAAAGAGTTAACTTAAAAGTATCTTTTTGTTTTGTTTTGTTTTGTTACAATTGATTCATTTAGTTTTTGGCTGTGCTGTGTTTTCATTGCTGTGTAGGCTTTTCTCTAGTTGCAACCAGCAAGGGATACTCTCTAGTTGTGCACAGGCTTCTCATTGTGGTGACTTCTCTTGTTGCAGAGGATGGGCTCTAGGGACTGTGGGCTTCACTAGTTGCAGCACATGGGCTCAGTAGTTGCGCCTCCCAGGCTCTGGAGCACAGGCTTAATAGTTGTGGCACAGAGTCTTAGTTGCTCCATGGCACGTGTATCTTTCCAAATCAGCGATCAAATCCATATCTACTGCATTGGCAAGCAGATTCTTTACCACTGAGCCAGCCATCAGGGAAGCCCTAAAATGATATTCCTCTCTAAATTTTTGTGAATTGATTTTACATGAGCTCTAATCTTCCTTCTTTTCTATTAAATAAATCTGGAAAAGACACAAAAATTAATTTCATATTTTGGAAGAGAAAAAGCACAAGCAACATCATAGCTCTTCCCACTGGATCAATTTGTGGATCTGCAATGATCTTACAATAGGAACCTGAGTTCGACAGATTCTGTAAAAATTATTGTTCTCTTGAATGATTGTTATTTTCTCCCATATTTCAGGAAAAACTTGCTAAACTGGTCCTTTCTACATTATTTGATTAAGTAAAATCTTCAAAGTGAGAGAATAATGAATTTCCTTCACATGTTTAGCTAGCTATTAGATTGTGTGGAATTGTTGGCAGAGAATGGTGCTTGTTTCCTCACCAAGGCATCCAATCAAAGAATAAATTAGATTTTTCCAAAGAAGTTTGAAGTCAACTGATCCTCTCTTAGAGTTCACAGGACAGGGTTCCTCTCAGCATTTCCCTCTGAACAGACTAAGGAGGAGATGAGCAAGTAGGAGAAAGTTTAGAATATAGACTAGAGCTTAACATTAGAAGAGTTGTAGGGAGGTTGCAGGATTGAAAGATGATGGAGTAGGGAGATTGCAGGAAGATGATGGAATTAGTCTGTGATGTTGTCTCACTGATGTGTCCCACCTCAGACGATCTACCCAGATCTCTAAATCTGGAATGGATCTTTAAAGTTGATCTGAATAAGAGCAAAGGATTTGGGTGGCTATAACCATACATGAATCAACCAATGGTTTCAGGCCATCTTTGGAAGGTACCATGACTTCTGTGGAGGATAACGTGGTTCAGGCAAGGCAGTCCTGAAGAGGACTGTCAGTTGAGAGCTGTCTGATGGCAACACTCCCATCAGCAGGAAGGGTATGCCCTTCAGTCCCAAAGAGGAAGACATTAGAGAACCTACGTCAGAACTTTGTCACCTCTGCCTCATGCACTTCCACATTTCTCTTTATTACCTGTTTTCATTCTCTTTGTTTGAAATCTAAACAAACTGAGCTAATTGCTAAAGGCTACTGAATTTCAAACTCTGCTTTTCAAATTAAAAGACAATGTTTTACCCACAAAAATATTAGATTAAGAAAATGAATGTTTTAATAAAATTAGAAGACAAAAAAACAAAAGAACAAGAATCCAAATCAATTCAGAATAAAACAACTAAACTAAAATACCAGTATTTGAATAAGTCATGAGAGTACTATGATATTCAAGATAAGGGATTTCAAGAAGAAATTGTTTTCTCCTTATTGATTTTTCCCAAAGAATTTAGAAAAATATGATTTGATAGACGCACATGCTGAAGTATATGCTGACCAGTATACTACTGCTGAGCAGAGTCGGGATGGGTAAGGATTCATGCCAGAAAGGACAGTTCCATTTTAACATTAAAAAAGCACTTGAAAATAATTATACAAAGTGTTAGAATGAGACCTGGCATGTCAAAACCTGATTTGCAAGTTAGCATTCCATTTTATATCAATATAGTTTTAAGTAAAGATGTTCCACTCATATGAGATACAAAAGAGTTATTGTTGGAAAAAAAAAAACAAGTTAAAACTCAAGTCTTTATATACATATATATATATATGTATATGTATATATACATATATGTATATAGTATTCAGAAAGTACCCTGTAAAAGTCAATAAAGGCTACTTAGTGGAAACACAATTTTAGTGGTATCTTTTTACAGTAAATCTTGCAATAAAATTAGTCTATGTGTATAAAAGTCATTAAAGGCACTTAGGCCTATTCTAGAATTTATCATATCACAGCAAAATTATTTGTTTTTAGAAACCTTCCACAAAACTATATATTCACTGGTGGCAGAAAAAATGTCTTATAAATGTTAAGAAAAAATAATTTTATAGAAATTGTTTGATGTTATTCAAGGTTATGTTTACAAAATTCATGATAAGTAACATGATCTTATCATGTTACAAGAGATCAAATTGCCAACATCTGGTGGATCACAAAAAAAAAATGAGAATTCCAGAAAAACATCTAATTCTGCTTCATTGACTATGATAAAGCCTTTGACTGTGTGGATCACAACAAACTGTGGAAAATTCTTAAAGAGATGGGAATACCAGACCACCCTACCTGCCTCCTGAAAAACCTGTATGTAGGTTAAGAAGCAACAGTTAGAACCAGACATGGAGCAATGGACTAATTCCAAATTGGGAAAGAAGTATATCAAGGCTGTTTATTGTAACCCTGCTTATTTAACTTATATGCAGAGTACATCATGTGAAATGCCAGGCTGGATGAAGCATAAACCAAAATCAAGATTGCCAGGAGAAATATCAATAACCTCAGATAGCAGATGACATCATCCTAATGGCAGAAAGTGAAGAAGAACTAAAGAGCCTCTTGATGATGGTGAAAGAAGAGAGTGAAAAAGCTGGCTTAAAGCTCAGCATTCAAAAAACTAAGATCATGGCATCCAATCCCATCACTTCATGGCAAATAGGTGGGGAAACAATGGAAATAGTGACAGACTTCATTTTCTTGGGCTCCAAAATCACTGCAGATGGTGACTGCAGCCATGAAATTAAAAGATGCTTACTCTGTGCAAGAAAAACTATGACAAACCTAGACAGCACGTTAAAAAGCACGGACATTACCTTGCCAACAATGTTTAGTATGGTTTTTTCAATGGTCAAGTATGGATGTGAAAGTTGGACCATAAAGTCTGAAGTCTTGATGCTTTTGGACAAAAGACTCTTGAAAGTCCCTTGGACTGTAAGGACATCAAACCAGTCAATCCTAAATATTCATTGGAAGGACTCATGCTGAAGCTGAAACTCCAATACTTTGGCTACCTGATGAGAAGAACTGACTTGGAAAAGACCCTGATGCTGGGAAAGATTGAAGGCAGGAGGAGAAGGAGATGACAGAGGACAAGATGTTTGGATGACATCACCAACTCAATGGACATGAGTTATAGCAAGCTCCGAAAAATGGTGAAGGACAGGGATACCTGGTGTGCTGCCATCCATGGAATTGCAAAGAGTCAGACACAACTGAGTGACTGAACAGCAACAACATGGTCTTAGTTTTTGAAAAACTTTATTTTTGTAGAAAAAGCTGTCCTAGGGTTATTATTTCTTCTGCTAGATCTGAAACTCCTGAGGGCAGGGGTCTATAGGATTTGTCTGGGTAGCTTCTGAGCCTCACACAACACCTGTTATACAGTGGAGATCTAGGCAATTTTCATAAAATTATCAATGAGCTAATAGGCATGCTATATAATACCTGGATAGAGCAGCAAGGTTTCCCACAATAGGAAAAGGAGCAAATGATACTTTTTAGCTCTTTTTCTTCAAGGAAGACTTCAGAATATTGTTTTTCAAAGATGTACCTCTAAACTTCCCAAAAGCAAAAGAACACAATAATGCTGGTATTATGGACAGTCATATAAATATGATAGCAACTTGGAATCTTATGTGATACAACAAAATATTTTTCTATCTATGTAAACTTGATATCTGGAAATAATTTAAAAATACTATGAAAAACAATTGATTCTTGCCCATAGGGAGGCCTTAGCTTATACCTTCTCTAATAAGGACATAAAATGTGTACATAGGATTCTTTTAAGATAAGTAACTAAGATACATTTCAGAAGGTAATACAGAGTTGCTAAAGATATAATGCTAAAAATATATTGTACAAGAGAAGTCCAGTTCAAGGAGAATTAAAAATAAACAACAATATAATAAGAGAAGAAAAAAAATTAAGTTGAAAAGATAGATTTTTGGAAGACCAAAAAATGAGTCATATAGAATATAGAATATAGAACTTGTTCTTCACCTCAAATGTCTCCTAATTATTCATCAAGTCAATCTCCATGCCCCATAGGTGAACACTGCTGTGATTTCTGTGTTGAATTTTAATTTACCTCTTTCACTTTAATTTAGAAGCACAAAACTCATAATGATTGGATTTCATGTGTTAATATAAACAAAAGGAAATTTTATTTTATTTTATTTTTTCTCAAAAGGAAATTTTAAAGTGCAGTAGCTTTTTTCTATGTACTTTTCTGTATTCACATGAAAAAAATCAAAATAATTTTTATACATTTAAAATAAAGGGTTAAAACAATTCAAGCTATATCTAAAAATCATTTAATTAAAGGGTCAGATTTAATTATTCAAGTGTTGTTATATTCCACGGTCTTATTGAATAAATGAAAAGTTTTCTAGAAGTAAAATGGGATATATTCATTGAAAGAAATATTTAAAGGATAAGATGGCTGATAAATTAAGTCTATACAGTATTGAACTAGACATAAATAAATACAATAATACCAGGGTAAATAATGAAATCTCTGTATGTCAAAATCACAATGTATTAATAACTATGATGAAATTTGGAAAGATGAAAGCAGTAGATACTTTCTAATGAAGAATCACCTATATTTGGAGTTAGTAGGAAATTATTTTCAGATGCTTTGTTATTTATGTCACTGGTTAAAGAATTTTATTAGGTCACATATCAAAAATGTAAGGACTTGCTTTCGTATTTGTTCAAAATGGCAAGTGCTGAGTTAGGTGACCTGAGTTTTTTTGGGTTTTTTTTTTGACACTACCATTTGATAAATGTATGATCTCTCTTTATTCACTTTCCTTATCTTAAAACAGGAAAAATAATTATACCCCCTTCAGAGGATTATTTTGAGCATTAAATGAAATAAATAATGGATGTTAAGCTATCAGCATGGTGCACAGCACTAGGCAAGTCCCAATAAATGCCTGATGTTTCTGACGCTGCTATCATTGCTGTGAGGCATGTGATAAACAACAAAAGATGCTTCACGGATGAATTTGTCTTCATGCCCGTCAATGAAAGGAAAGTAGGGAAAACCACTAGACCATTCAGGTATGACCTAAATCAAGTCCCTTATGACTATACAGTGGAAGTGACAAATTGATTCAAGGCATTAGATCTGATAGACAGAGTGTCTGAAGAACTATGGACGGAGGTCGATGACATTGTATAGGAGACATGGATCAAGACCATCCCCAAGGAAAAGAAATGCAAAAAGACTAAATGGTTGTTTGAGGAGGCTTTACAAATAGCTGTGAATAGAAGAGAAGCAAAAGGAAAAGGAGA
The DNA here is from genome assembly GCA_024291935.2 of Okapia johnstoni. NCBI lineage: Eukaryota > Metazoa > Chordata > Mammalia > Artiodactyla > Giraffidae > Okapia > Okapia johnstoni. The sequence continues at coordinate 39,355,871 of CM044321.1, forward strand.
AAAGGAAAGATATACCCATTTGAAAGCAGAGTTCCAAAGAAGATCAAGGAGACATAAGAAAGCCTTCCTTGGTGATCAAGGCAAAGAAAGAGAGGACAACAATAGAATGGGAAAGACTAGAGATCTCCTCAAGAAAATTAGAAATCCCAAAGGAACCTTCCATGCAAAGATGGGCACAATAAAGGACAGAAATGGTATGGATCTAACAGAAGCAGAGATATTAAGAAGAGGTGGCAAGAATACACAGAAGAACTATACAAAAAAAAAAGAAAAATCTTCATGACCCAGATAATAATGATGGTGTGGTCATTCACCTAGACCCAGACATCCTGGAATACAAAGTCAAGTGGGCCTTAGGAAGCATCACTACAAACAAAGCTAGTGGAGGTGATGGAATTTTCAGTTGAGCTATTTGTGATTCAGCCAATTCTGAGATATATTTTCAAATATTGAGTTAGGAATGCAAATATGAAAAGTATTAAATTATAAAGCAATTCATACCCTCCTTTGTTGAGAATTTTATTAGTGGAGAATGCTACAGATAGGAGTGTGTAAATGTAACTCTTCTAAACAGTGCAAACAGAAAAATGTTTGAGAGTCCATAGGGAAGAATAGACATCCAAGTTGTTATGTTGGTTCCATAAGGCACCAGAAGAATAAGACATCAATAAGCCCAAATGAATAAAACTCTGTGAAAACTTAAATTAGAACAACCATAGTGAGACAATTATTTTTTAAAATTAGAGTTTTATTGAAGGGTATCTAGTATTTTGCAGAACTATCTTTTGTTTTCATCAAGTTTTCTTCCTTAATGCCAAGTTCATTAACTACTGAATGCTCTAAAAAATTTGAGCATTGAAGATCAAAATGGCTGTCTATAGCACTGCTTTAGGAAAGTACGTTCAAGTTGAATAGGAGAACACATTTAAGTAACACGTAACAATCAATCAGACATGTTTTTCTCAAAATTATAAATTTGTCAATTAATTTATCAACTCAATTTCAAATGTTACAAGATTGTAGTTTTGTGTTTCATGTAACAAGACAATAGCAAGAAATCTGAAAAAAAAAGTAGACAAGCAATGAAGTGATTGTTAGCTTCCTGTAAAACCAGTTGTAATGCAGACTCAAATAGCTATCCTAGATCTGTTAGTAATGATGTGTTTTGTGTTGGACTAGAATGATTGGTGAAAGTATTCTATAGGTCAGACATTAAAAATATCAGCTTCAGTTCTATCTCCAGTTTTTTTTTAAGGAATCTCCAGTGTTCTCCATAGTGGCTGTGCCAGTTTGTATTCCCACCAATAGTGTAACAGGGTTCCCTTTCCTCCACACCCACTCCAGAATTTACTATTCGTAAACTTTTTCATGGAGGCCATTTTGACCAGCACGTCATGATACCTCATTCGGTTTTGATTTGCATTTCTCTAATAATGAGTGATGTTGAACATCTTTTCATGTGTTTATTAACCATCTGCATGTCTTCTTTGGAGAAATAGCTGTTTAGGTGTTTTCCCCACTTTTTGATTGGACTGTTCATCTTTCTACTACTGAGTTGCATATGACCCAGTGATCTCACTGCTGGGCGTACATACCAAGGAAACCAGAATTGAAAGAGACTCATGTACCCCACAGTTTATTGCAGCACTGTTTACAATAGCTAGGACATGGAAGCAACCTAGATGTCCATTGGAAAATGAATGGATAAGGAAGTTGTGGTGCATATACACAATGGGATATAACTCAGTTATAGAAAGGAATGCATTGGAGTCAGTTCTAATGAGGTGGATGAAACTGGAGCCTAATATACAGAGTGAAGTAAGTCAGAAAGAGAAACACCAATACTGTATATTAATGCATATATATGGAATTTAGAAAGACGATAATGGCGATCCTATATGCAAGGCAGCAAAAGAGACACAGATGTAAAGAAGACTTTTAGGCTCTGTGGGAGAAGGCAAAGGTGGGATGATTTGAGAGAATAGCATTGAAACAAGTATGTTACCATACGTAAAACAGATAACCAGTGAAAGTTTGATACATGAAGCAGGCACTCAAAGCTGGTGCTCTGGGACAACCCAGAAGATTGGAGTGGAGAGGGAGGTGGTTGGGAGGTTCAAGATGGGAGGGGGGAAGCATGTACAGCCATGGCTGATTCATGTCGATGTATGGCAAAAACCACCACAATATTGCAAAGTAATTATCCTCCAATTGAAATAAATTAATTTAAAAAATGTCATCTTCATAGGCCATACATGCATATACTTTGGAAAAGTCAGTTTAATACATGTTTCTAAAAATCAGGATTTTTTAAAAAGTTTTACATGTTGGTTTCTTTTTTGCCTTTTCATACTGTTCATGAAGTTCTCAAGGCAAGAATACTGAAGTGGTTTGTCACTCCCTTCTCCAGTGAACCATGTTTTGTCAGAACTCTCCACCATGACCTGTCCATCTTGGGTTGGCCCTACATGGCACGGCTCATAGTTTCATTGAGTTAGACAAGGCTATGACCCATGTGATCAGTTTAATTAGTTTTCTGTGATTGTGATTTTCATTCTGTCTGCCCTCTGATGGATAAGGATAATAGGCTTGTGGAAGCTTCCTGATGGGAGGGAATGGCTGATCTGTGTCTTGCTGACAAAGGTACATAGTCAAAGCTATGTTTTTTCCAGTAGCCATGTAGGGATGTGAGTTGGACCATAAAGAAAGCTGAATGTCAACAAATTGATTCTTTTGAACTGTGGTTTTGGGAAAGACTCTTGAGAGTCTCTTGGACTACAAGGAGATCAAACCAGTCAATCCTAAAGGAAATCAGGGATGAATATTCATTGGAAAGACTGATGCTGAACCTGAAGCTCTAATATTTTGGCCACTGATGCAAAGAACTGACTCATTGGAAAAGACCCGGATGCTGGGAAAGATTGAAGGCAGCAGGAGAAGGGGACAAGAGAGGATGAGGTGGTGGGATGGCATCACCAACTCGATGACATGAGTTTGAGCAAACTTGGGAGATAGTGGACGACAGTTCCTTGCTGTGCTGCAGTCCATGGGGGTCACAAAGAGTCAGACACGACTGATTCACACAAGTGACTGAACTGAACTGAACTGATGTTGGCTTCTCAATCACTTGAAATCCATTTCAATATTTTTTCCCCTATATGAACAATATCTTGATATATAAATAGATCATGATGTGTACATCATGAATATGTGGACCCTCTTCCCTCTAATTGCAGAAGGACAAAACTCACTGTATCTCTTCTTCATACCATAAAGAGGAAAACACACACACACACACACACACACACACACACAAAGAGGCTATTTTAACATCCGTTATTTCTTTAGTAGATGCTGATATTTGGAAAAATCACCAGAAATATTTTTGTATCTGTAGAAAAGCATTCACTCATCATCTAAGTAGTTCTCCAACCATTGCACATGTAAGAGTAAAATCACTTAGTTTAGGAGTTGGAAAAGATTAAGTGGATTAGCGATTCGTGTGCATTAAATTCATGAAAACTTCAAGACGGTTTTAGATGGTATTTAAAGTTTTGACAAAGTTTAAACTTTTCTTACATATTCCACATCTCCAATTAGTTTCTTTTTGAATTTTGTATTGGTTTCTAGCAAGAATTTTGTTCATTTGTAGGTGTTTTTACTAAGATTAACACCTTAGTTCAAATATTCAGTAGTAGTAGTGAGAGTCGTTCAGTTGTGTCCGACTCTTTGCAACCCCATGCGCTATACAGTCCATGGAATTCTCCAGGCCAAAATACTGGAGTGGGTAGCTTTTCCCTTATCCAGGGGGTCTTCCCAACCCAAGGATCGAACCCAGGTGTCCCACATTGCAGGGAGATTCTTTTCCAGCTGAGCCACAAGGCAAGCCCTTGTGGATCAAATATGTCAATTATTCAACATATTAGTTAAAACAATCATATGTATGGCCACTGACTGTATATACAGCATTTTCAGTATTAAAATACATAGCTATTATAGGCTTGCATTTTATTTCATTTTTAAATTATGTGCTTTCCATCTAGTTACCTCTCAGTGAAACATAATTTTGATAGAAAAAAAATTTAATATAATTTAGAAATTCTCTCAGTTTTGCATGGAAAATATGTGCATGGATGTTAAGTACATATTCAAAATTGGTGGTGCTTAACTAAATCTGACAATAGGGATCTGTTTTAAGTGTGCACATTGTCACTGTTTAAATCTCTGTACATTTGGCATTTACCAAATGAGCACATGCCCTTCACAGTGTGAGTGCTTCCTGAGTGGTGCCTGAGTACTTGCTGATAAAGCTTTGGTAGCACTTAAGCACCTAACAGAGGTTTGGGGTACAGAGACTATGAAGTGTCTTAATGAATCATGAGATTTTTAAAAGTAGCATTGATGTCAGGCTTTATATCTGTGAAGTGATTTGCATTTGCATTTTCAGATAAGAGAACTTGAACCCTAGAGTGGTCAAATGAACCATGAATGACTACTTCAGTGAGTGAATAGAGAGTAAAGTATATTTCCCAGCACACCATTTACATAGACACATTTCTAAAGGAACAAATTCAGTGGGGTAATAAACATCAAAATGTTCCTATATTCAGCAGTTTTATCAAAAATAGATCAAATAATTTTGGATCAAAACAAATGCTTTCTTGGAGGTAGATGTTGTTAAGTAGAAATTGCTCTGAGTTGGCCAGATCAATTTCTTATCTGTTGAATTAGCTAACAAATACCATGCATTTCTTTTTTGGTAATTATGCATTGCTTGTCTCATTCAGATCTATACTGAGTTCCTTCTGAGAAGGAAGGAGCAGTGGTTTATTAATCTTCATGCTTCCCTGGTGGCTCAGAGGATAAAGCGTCTCCCTGCAATGCGGGAGACCTAGGTTCGATCCCTGGGTCGGAAAGATCCCCTGGAGAAGGAAATGGCAACCCACTCCGATACTCCTGCCTGGAAAATTCCACAGACGGAGAAGTCTGGTAGGCTACAGTCCATGGGGCCGCAAAATGTCGGACACGGCTGAGCGACTTCACTTTCACTTTCTGTGTTCTTGCCTCCAATGTCCACATCTATCAGAGCTAGTGCTTTTTTGGGACTTCCTTGGTGGCTCAGATGGTAAAGCGTCTGCCTACAATGCGGGAGACCCGAGTTCAATCCCTGGGTTGGGAAGATCTCCTGAAGAAGGAAATGACAACCCACTCCAGTATTCTTGCCGGGAAAATCCCATGGACGGTGGAACCTGATAGGCTACAGTCCACGGGGTCGCAAAGAGTCGGACATGACTGAGCAACTTCACTTTCACTTTCACATAAAGTGCCTCTACATAATAGATTATTATAATCATTTGTTGGATATATCTGATATAATTAGATAATTTGAAAGAAATTCACCTATAGTGAAAAAAAAATCAATGGATGTGAAGCTTGGATAATTAGAATCCCATGTTAGTCGGTCAATTGTGTCCAAGTCTTTCGAGACCCCATTGACTGTAGCCCACCAGACTCCACTGTCCATGGGATTCTCCAGGCAAGAATACTGGAGGGGGTTGACATTTTTTTCTCCGGAGGATCTTCTTGACCCAGGGGTTGAACCCAGGTCACCTGCATTGTAGGCAGAATTTTTTTTTTTTTTTTTTTTACCACTGGGCCACCTAGGAAGCCCTAATTTAGAATCCCACAGATACATGATTATTAATTAGTCAGAGTATTAATATCCCCTAGATAATGACCCTGAAAGCACTGAGAACTATGGGTGGATACCTTCTTTGCACTCTTTGATAATCAAGGTCATTTGTAGGGGTAGAGGAATGAAATGGGTCCCCTCCTCACAAAAACAAACATATTCTTTTAAATGATCCCCAGTCTAAAAGTAATATATGGTAACATGGTTTTTTTTCTTCCCATTACTTGCCTGTATTCATGTGCTTTGTGAATAATTGCAATCAGATACAGGTGCTTGCCTGGTGGCTCAATGGTGAAAAAAAAAAATACATCTGCAATGCAGGAGACACAGGTTTGATTCCTGGATTGGGAAGATTAATTACACTGGAGAAAGAAATGGCAACCCATTCCAGTATTCTTGCCTGGGAAGTCCCATGGACAGAGGAGTCTGGTGGTCTACAGTCCATGGGGTTGTGAAGGTCGGACATAGCAACTAAATCACCACCACACGTAGACACCAGTACAATTTTTTGTTGCTAAGTCTCAGCCAAATATATTTAGCAGCCAAGTTGTTTCCTCTTGATGAGAAATAAAAGAGAATGCTGACAAAAAATTTAGGAAAAATAAAAACGTATAGCAATTAAATTTAATTTTTAGGTACTTAATAATATGTATTGAGAACCAACATTAGACAGTTAAATGAAGGCATAACCTGGTGTTATTGTGAAGTTGCCTAAATAATACATTTAGCATTTCTTTTTTAACTGTCTACTTCTAAATGAAAGGACTTCCCTGGTAGTTCAGCTGGTAAAGAATTTGCCTGCAATGCAGGAGACCCTGGTTCGATTCCTGGGTCAGGAAGACCTGCTGGAGAAGGGATAGGTACCCACTCCAGTTTCTTGGGCTTCTGTCATGGCTCAGCTGGTAAAGAATTTGCCCACATTGCAGGAGACCTGGGTTTCATCCTTGTGTTGGGAAGATCCCCTAGAGAAGGGAACAGCTATCCTCTCCAGTATTCTGGCTTGAAGAATTCCGTGGACTGTATGGTGCATGGGGTCACAAAGAGTTGCACAGGACTGAGTGAGTTTCACTTTTTCTAAAGGAAAGTGCATGTGTGTCTTTCTGTGTATGTGGCATGGTTTGGGCTTGCCCTTGAAGGAGAAGTCTATGCTGAATTTTGAATGTCCAGAATTTTGTGATGCAGATTTCCCAGGAAAATCTATATTCTGGAATTCCTGTTTAAAACAACTCAAATGTACAAAGAATTGAGTTCTATGAGATAATTCATTGGTAATGGTAGAAGACTCTTTTATGTTTTTTTAAAATCCTTTTTTAGTATTAAATTTTCCTGGAGTATGGTTGATATAAAATTTTGTGCTAGTTTCTGCTGTATAGCAAAGTGAATCATATATATATATATATATATATATATATATATATGTATATATATATATATATACCCATTCTATTTTATTTTTCCATATAGGTCATTACAGAGTACTGAGCAGAAGAAGTTCCAAATCTATACAATAGGTTTTTATTAGCTATCTATTTTACCCATAGTAATGTGCATTTTCAATCCCAATTTCCCATTATATTGCTCCCACCTCCCCCTGCTGGTAACCATAAGTTTATTTTCTACATCTATGACACTATTTCTGTTTTGTAAATAAGTTCATTTGTACCATTTAAAATCCCACATACATGTGACATCATATGATATTTGTCTGACTTACTTTACTTAGTATGATAATCCTTAGGCCCATCCATGTTACTACAAACAGCATTATTATTCATTTTTATGGCTGAATAATATTCCATTGTATACATACACCACATCTTTCTTACCCATTCATCCACTGACGTACATTTAAGTTGCTTCCATGTCCTGGTAATTGTAAATAGTGCTACAATGAACACTTGGAAGCATGTATCTTTTTGAACTATGGTTTCCTCTTGATATATGCCTAGGAGTGGGATTGTTGGATCATATGGTAGCTTTCATAGTTTTTTAAGGAATCTTAATACCATTGTCCCTAGTGGTGGTGAAGAAGTTTTCCCATTTCCCCAAACTCTTTCCAGCGTTTATTGTTTGCAGATTTTTTAAATTTATTTATTTTTTAATTGAAAGATAATTGCTTTACAGAATTTTGCTGTTTTCTGTCAAACCTCAGCATGAATAAGCCATAGGTCTACATATATCCCCTCCCTTTTGAAACTTCCTTGCATCTCCCTCCCCATCCCACCCCTCTAGGTTGATACAGAGCCCCTGTTTGAGTTTCCCAAGCCATGCAGCAAATTCCCATTGGCTATCTATTTTACATATGGTAATGTAAGTTTCCATGTTGCTCTTTCCATACATCTCACACTCTCCTCCCCCATGTCCTTAAGTCTATTCTCTATGTCTGTTTCTCCATTCAGTTCAGTCTCGTCTGAGTCTTTGTGACCCTATGGAATGCAGTACTCCAGGCTTCTCTGTTCATCACCAACTTGCAGAGCCTAAACAAACCCATGTCCCTCGAGTCAGTGATGCCATCCAACCATCTCATCCTCTGTCGTCCCCTTCTCCTCCTGCCCTCAATCTTTCCCAGCATCAGGGTCTTTTCAAATGAGTCAGGTCTTCACATCATGTGGCCAAAGTATTAGAGCTTCAGCTTCAGCATCAGTCCTTCTAATTAATGTTCAGGACTGATTTCCTTTAGGATGGACTGGTTTGATCTCCTTGCTGTCTAAGGGACTCTCAAGAGTCTTCTCCAAAATCACAGTTCAAAAGCATCAATTCTTCAGTGCTCAGCTTTCTTTAGAGTCCAACTCTCACGTCCATACATGACTACTGGAAAAACCATAGCTTTGACTAGACAGATCTTTGTTGGTAAAGTAATGTATCTGCTTTTTAATATGCTGTCTAGGTTGGTCATAACTTTTCTTCCAAGGAACAAGTGTATTTTAATTTCATGGCTGCAGTCATCATCTGCAATGAATTTGGAGCCCCCAAAATAGTCTGTCACTGTTTCCATTGTTTCCCCATCTATTTGCCATGAAGTGATGGGACCAGATGCCATGATCTTAGTTTTCTGAATGTTGAGTTTTAAGCCAACATTTTCACTCTGCATTGCTGCCTTGTAAGTAAATTCTTCAGTGCCATTTTTCTAGATTCTGTATATCTGTGCTAGAACGATATTTATCTTTCTCCTTCTGACTTACTTCATGCTGTATGATAGTCTCTCAGTTAATCCACCTCATTAGAACTGAGTCAAATGAATTCCTTTTTATGGCTGAGTAATATTCCTTTGTGTATATGTACCTCATTTTTTTATCCAGTTATCTGTTGATGGACATCTAGGTTGCTACCATGTTCTAGATGTTGTAAATAGTGCTACAATGATCAATGGGATACATGTTTCTTTTTCAATTTTTTTTTTAATTTATTTTAATTGGAGGCTAATTTCAGCTTCAATTTCAGTGCTTGTAACTGGATTGTTCATAATTTCTATTTCTACCTGATTCAGTCTTGGAAGACTGAAATTTTCTAAGAATCTGTCCATTCTTCCAGATTATCCATTTTATTGTTATATAGCTGTTCATAATAGTCTCTTTTGATGATGGCCATTCTGACTGGTGTGAGGTGATACTTCATTTTAGTTTTGACTTGCATTTTTCTGACAGTTAGTCATGTTGAGCATCTTTTCATGAGTTTTTGACCATCTGTATGGGACTACCTTAAACTAAAAAAGTTTTGCAGAGTGAAGGAAACTATCAGCAAAACCAAAAGATTGCTTATTGAGTGGGAGAAGACATTTCCAAATCATGTATAAGATAAGAAAATATTAAAGAACTCTTACAACTCATCCAAAGGGGAGAGGGGGTGGGTGGGCAACAACCCAATTAAGAATGAGGCAAATAATATAAATATATATTTTTCCAAAGAAAATATACAGATGGCCAACAGGCACAGGAAAAGATGCTCAATATTACTAATAATCCGGGGAATGTAAATCTAAACCACAATGAAATATCAGCTCACCCTTGTCAGAATGGCTATTGTCAAAAATACAAGTGGTAGTGAGGATGTGGAGAAAAGGGAACCTGAAAATGCTGTTGGTGGGAATGTAAATTGGTGTAGTCATTATGAAAAACAGAATAGAGATTCCTCAAAATTTTAAAAATGGAACTACCATAAAAATCAGAAGTTCTACTTCTGGGTATGAAGAAAATGAAAACATAAATTTGAAAATACATACGTATCCCTAAGTTCAATGCAGCATTATTTACTGAAGCCATGATGTGGAAGCAATCTATGTGTCTATCAATAAATGAACAAACAAAGAAGATTTGGCACATGCATACAATGGAATTGTACTCATCCATACAATTAAAAGATCTAATTTCTCAACAACATGAATGGACCTAGAGGGTATTATGCCAAGTAAAATAAGTGAGACAGAGGAAAAACAAATACTGTATGGCTTCACTTATATATACAATATAAAAACAATAAAAAAATGAGCAAACGTAACAAAACATAAACAGAGTCATAGATTCAGAAAGCAAACGGGTGATTCCAGAAGGGAAAGGAGTAGGGGGAGGAGAGAAACAGGTGAGGGAGATTAAGAAGTACAAGGTTAGAGTTGCGATATAGACTTCTTCGTTTTAAATATTCATTTATAAATTTGTTTACAAAGATTATAACCTCTTCCACACATATTTACACAGATAATCTCTTTTCCATGACTTAAAATCCAGTTTTAAGAAAAAAAAATGATTATAAGTAAAAGAAACCAAAAGTTAAAATTAACACAGAACACAAATGTGCAAATATTTATGAATGAAATTTTTTTCTCAGAACAAAAAACCAAATTTGGTATTAAGATTCTTAATAACCAAATGGACTTCAATACATGATCCTGTTACATAATTACCTTTTCTACAATCAAAATATATCTAAAAATATTCTCATGAAGCAAGTTTTATAGTAAACATTTATGTATACTGAGGATGCTAAATATTATGTTGAGTAACATTTTTATGTTAACAATCAACTCAGAAACATATCTGACATAACAGCTTTTGAAGCTATTACAAATAAAACCTGATATCACTGTTACATAAAGACATTTATCAGATACAGAGAAAGCAGCATCAAAATTGAAGCCTGTGCATTCTAATTCCCCTTGACTAATAAAAATTAGACTGTAACTGGAAGGTAAATCTGCAACCAATGAAGAAACTATGGAATACTACCATTACTGATTTTTCACTGTTAACTCAGAAAATACAACATAGAAGATAAAAATTGAGTTTGGCTATTGAAAAAGCTGAATTTGAGGTGCTGCTTTCAACATGCTAACAAATTTGGAAAACTCAGCAGTGACCAAAAAACTGGAAAAGGTCAGTTTTCATTCCAACCTCAAAGAAAGGCAATGCCAAAGAATGCTCAAACTACAACACAAATGCACTCATCTCACACGCTAGCAAAATAACGCTCAAAAATCTTCAAGCCAGGCTTCAACAGTATGTGAAACATGAAAGTCCAGATGTTCAAGTTGGATTTAGAAAAGACAGAGGAACAAGAGGTCAAATTGCCAGCATCTGTTCTATCATCAAAAAACAGAGTGTTCCAGAAAAACATCTACTTCTGCTTTATTGACTACACAAAAGCCTTTGATTGTGTGGATCACAACAAACTCTGGAAAATTCTTAACGAGATGGGAATACCAAACAACCTCACCTGCCTCCTGAGAAATCTATATATAGGTCAAGAAGCAGCAGTTAGGACTAGACATGGAACAACAGACTGGTTCCAAATCAGTAAAGGAGTACAATGTCAAGTCTGTATATTGTCACCCTGCTTATTTAACTTATATGCAGAGTACATCATGAGAAACGCAGGGATAGAGGAAGCACAAGCTGCAAGCAAGATTGCCGGGAGAAATATCAATAACCTCAAATATGCAGATGACACCAGCCTTATGGCAGAAAGTGAAGAAGAACTAAAGAGCCTCTTGATGAAAGTGAAAGAGGAGAGTGAAAAAGGTGGCTTAAAACTCAACATGCAGAAAACTATGAGCATGGCCTCTGGTCCCACCACTTCATGGCAAACAGATGCAAAAACAATGGAAACAGTGAGGGATTTTATCTTTGGGGGCTCCCAAATCACTGCAGATGGTGACTGCAGCCTTGAAATTATGAGACATCTGCTCCTTGGAAGAAAAGTTGTGACCAATGCTATCAATCTTAATGTGTCTTTTTAATTTATAATTTTATTTATTAAGTTCTCTTTCTTTCTTGAATAGTCTAACCAACAATGTGTCTACTTTATCTTTTCAAAGACACAGTGCTTAATTTTATTTATCTTTTCTGCTGTCTTTTTAGTCTCTTTTTCATTTATCTTCATTTTGATCTTTGTTATTTCCTTCTACTAACTTTGGATTTAGTTTGTTTTTCTTTTTCTAGTTCCTTGAGGTACAAAGTTAGGTTGATTATTTGAAATACAGCTTCATTTTTAATGTAGATATTTATTGCTATGAATTCCTAATACTGCTTTTGCTGCATCACTTAAGTTTTGGTACAATGTTCCCCTTTGATACAATGTTCTGCTTAGATAAACCATCTTACAGTTCTTGCACTCTGTTTTAAATGGCTAACCAGTCCATCCTAAAGGAGATCAGTCCTGAATGTTCATTGGAAGGACTGATGTTGAAGCTGAAACTCCAATACTTTGGCCACCTGATGTGAAGAACTGACTCATTGGAAAAGACCCTGATGCTGGGAAAGATTGAAGGTGGGAGAAGAGGATGACAGAGGATGAGACCATTGGATGGCATCACCAACTCAACGGACATTAGTTTGGGTAAACTCCAGAAGCTGGTGATGGACAGGGAGGCCTGGTGTGCTGCAGTCCATGGGGTAGCAAAGAGTCGGACATGACTTGAGTGACTGAAAACTGAACTGAACTGAACAGTATTAATTACATACATAAACTACATTTTACATCTCTCTCCTCATTTCATACTATGATGTCACAGGTTGCATATATTTGTACTGTGCCTTCATTAGCATTTTTACCTATGGGTATTTTTAATTCATTTGTCTTTTAACTTTTATATCACAATTAAGAGTACTCTACACACTCTGTTTTTTGCTTTGGCTCCATCCCATCCTTCTTTCTGGAGTTATTTCTCCACTGATCCCCATTAGCATATTGGGCACCTACTGACCTGGGGAGTTCATCTTTCAGTGTCCTATTTTTTTGCCTTTTCATACTGTTCATGGGGTTCTCAAGGCAAGAATACTGAAGTGGTTTGCCATGCCCTTCTCCAGTGGACCACATTCTGTCAGACCTCTCCACCATGACCCATCCGTCTTGGGCGGCCCCACACAGCATGGCTTAGTTTCACTGAGATAGACAAGGCTGTGGTCCGTGTAATCAGATTAGCTAGTTTTCTGTAATTTTAGTTTCAGTGTGTCTGCCCTCTGATGCCCTCTCGCAACACTTACCGTCTTACTTGGGTTTCTCTTACCTTGGACGTGGGGTATTTCTTCACGGCTGCTCCAGCAAAGTGCAGCCGTTGCTCTTTACCTTGGACAACCGGTTTCTACTCACGATAGCCCCTCCTGACCTTGAATGTGGAGTAACTTCTCTCGGCCCTCCTGCGCCCACGCAGCCCCTGCTCCTTAGGCCTTGGGTAATTCCTCTTGCCGCCGCCGCCGGCCCCCAGCCGCCGGCCCGGCCTAGCCCCTGTCGGCCGCCGCCCCCGGCCCCCGGACCGGGCCTAGCCCCTGTCGGCCGCCACCCCCGGCCCCCAGCCCCACCTAGCCCCTCTCGGCCACCGCCCCCGGCCCCCGGCCCCCGGCCCGGCCTAGGCCCGGTCGGCCGCGGCCCCCAGCCCCCGGGCCGGCCTAGCCCCTGTCGTCCGCCGCCCCCGGCCCCCGGCCCCCGCCTAGCCCCTGTCGGCCGCCGCCCCCGACCCCCGGCCCCGCCTAGCCCCTGTCGGCCGCCGCCCCCGACCCCTGGCCCCGCCTAGCCCCTGTCGGCCACCGCCCCCGGCTCCCGCCCCGGCCGGCCTAGCTCCGCTCGGCCAGGCTTCTGCACCAAGCCGTCGCAGCCGCCTCGCTTCTGCGCCGAGCCCAGTACCCAATTGTGGGTGTGACTGGTGATAGACGCAAAGTCCGATGCTGTAAAGAGCAATATTGCGTAGGAACCTGGAATGTTAGGTCCATGAATCAAGGCAAACTGGAAGTGGTCAAACAGGAGATGGCAAGAGTGAACGTCGACATTCTAGGAATCAGCGAACTAAGATTGACTGGAATGGGTGAATTTAACTCAGATGACCATTATATCTACTACTGTGGGCAAGAATCCCTTAGAAGAAATGGAGTAGCCATCATGGTCAACAAAAGAGTCCAAAATGCAGTACTTGGATGCAATCTCAAAAACGATAGAATGATCTCTGTTCGTTTCCAAGGCAAACCATTCAATATCACGGTAATCCAAGTCTATGCCCCGACCAGTAACACCGAAGAAGCAGAAGTTGAACGGTTCTATGAAGACCTACAAGACCTTCTAGAACTAACACCCAAAAAAGATGTCCTTTTCATTATAGGGGACTGGAATGCAAAAGTAGGAAGTCAAGAAACACCTGGCATAACAGGCAAGTTTGGCCTTGGAGTACAGAATGAAGCAGGGCAAAGGCTAACAGAGTTTTGCCACGAGAATGCACTGGTAATAGCAAACACCCTATTCCAACAACACAAGAGAAGACTCTATATGTGGACATCACTAGATGGTCAACACCTAAATCAGATTGATTATATTCTTTGCAGCCAAAGATGGAGAAGCTCTATACTGTCAGCAAAAACAAGACCGGGAGCAGACTGTGGCTCAGATCATGAACTGCTTATTGCCAAATTCAGACTTAAATTGAAGAACGTAGGGAAAACCACTAGTCCATTCAGGTATGACCTAGATAAAATCCCTTATGAGTATACAGTGGAAGTGACAAATAGATTTAAGGGACTAGACCTGATAGACAGAGTGCCTGATGAACTATGGACAGAGGTTCGTGACATTGTACAGGATACAGGGATCAAGACAATCCCCATGGAAAAGAAATGCAAAAAAGCAAAATGGCTGTCTTAGGAGGCCTTACAGATAGCTGGGAAGAGAAGAGAAGCGAAAAGCAAAGGAGAAAAGGAAAGATATTCCCATCTGAATGCAGAGTTCCAAAGAATAACAAGGAGAGATAAGAAAGCCTTCCTCAGTGATCAATGCAAAGATATAGAGGAAAACAACAGATTGGGAAAGACTAGAGATCTCTTCAAGAAAATTAGAGATACCAAAGGAACATTTCATGCAAAGATGGGCTCGATAAAGGACAGAAATGGTATGGACCTAACAGAAGCAGAAGATATTAAGAAGAGATGGCAAGAATACACAGAAGAACTGTACAAAAAAGATCTTCACGACCCAGATAATCAGGATGGTGTGATCACTCACCTAGAGCCAGACATCCTGGAATGTGAAGTCAAGTGGGCCTTAGAAAGCATCACTACGAACAAAGCTAGTGGAGGTGATGGAATTCCAGTTGAGCTATTTCAAATCCTCAAAGGTGATGCTGTGAAAGTGCTGCACCCGATATGCCAGCAAATTTGGAAAACTCAGCAGTGGCCACAGGACTGGAAAAGGTCAGTTTTTATTCCAATCCCAAAGAAAGGCAATGCCAAAGAATGCTCAAACTACTGCACAATTGCACTCATCTCACATGCTAGTAAAGTAATGCTCAAAATTCTCCAAGCCAGGCTTCAGCAATATGTGAACCGTGAACTTCCAGACATTCAAGCTGGTTTTAGAAAAGGCAGAGGAACCAGAGATCCAATTGCCAATATCCACTGGATCATCGAAAAAGCAAGAGAGTTCCAGAAAAACATCTATTTCTGCTTTATTGACTATGCCAAATCCTTTGACTGTGTGGATCACAATAAACTGTGGAAAATTCTGAAAGAGATGGGAATACCAGACCATCTGACCTGTCTCTTGAGAAACCTGTATGCAGATCAGGAAGCAACAGTTAGAACTGGACATGGAACAACAGACTGGTTCCAAATAGGAAAAGGAGTACGTCAAGGCTGTATATTGTCACCTTGCTTATTTAACTTATATGCAGAGTACATCATGAGAAACGCTGGGCTGGAAGAAACACAAACTGGAATCAAGATTGCCGGGAGAAATATCAATAACCTCAGATATGCGGATGACACCACCCTTATGGCAGACAGTGAAGAAGAACTAAGGAGCCTCTTGATGAAGGTGAAAGAGGAGAGTGAAAAAGTTGACTTAAAGCTCAACACTCAGAAAACTAAGATCAGGGCATCTGGTCCCATCACGTCATGGGAAATAGATGGGGAAACAGAGGAAGCAGTGTCAGACTTTATTTTTTTGGGCTCCAGAATCACTGCTGATGGTGATTGCAGCCATGAAATTAAAAGACGCTTACTCCTTGGAAGGAAGGTTGTGGCCAACCTAGATAGCATATTTAAAAGCAGAGACATTACTTTGCCAACAAAAGTCCGTCTAGTCAAGGCTATGGTTTTTCCAGTGGTCATGTATGGATGTGAGAGTTGGACAGTGAAGAAAGCTGAGTGCCGAAGTATTGATGCTTTTGAACTGTGTTGTTGGAGAAGACTCTTGAGAGTCTCTTGGACTGCAAGGAGATCTAATCAGTCCATCCTAAAGTGATCAATCCTGGGTGTTCATTGGAAGGACTGATGTTGAAGCTGAAACTCCAATACTTTGGCCACCTCATGCGAAGAGTTGACTCATTGGAAAAGACCCTAATGCTGGGTAGGATTGGGGGCGGGAGGAGAAGCGGACGACAGAGGATGAGATGGTTGGATGGCATCACCGACTCGATGGACATGGGTTTGGGTTGACTCCTGGAGTTGGTGATGGACAGAGAGGCCTGGCATGCTGCAGTTCATAGGGTCGCCGAGTCGGACACGACTGAGCGACTGAATTTAATTGAACACACTCTGTTGCAAATCGGTGGGGAAACAATGGAAACGGTGAGAAACTTCATTTTTCTGGACATGGAGGCCTGGCGTGCTGCAGTCCAAGGGATTGCAAGGAATCAGACACGACTGAGCGACTGAACTGACTGAACACAGCACCATTACAACAGTCTAATATTCTGTATGTTTACCTTTCCCAATGAGTTTTATACATTCTCATGCTGTCATGTTGCTGTTTAGTACTCTTTCATTTCAACTTGAAATAACTCCCTTTAGCATGTATTATAAACTCCATAAAATTTTAATTATCTGGGAAAGTGTTTATCTCTCCTTCATTTTATTCTTCAACTTTTTTATTTTATATTGGAGTATAGTTGATTAACAACGTTGTGTTAGTTTTAGGTGTACAGCAAAGGGATTCAGTTATACATACATATGTATCAATACTTTTAAAAATTATTCTTCTATCTGCATTATTACATAATACTGAGCAGAGTTCCTTGTGCTATAAGTAGGCCCTTGCTTTATCTATTTTAAATATAGCAGTATATAGGGTCTGGGAAGGGATAGTTAGGGTGTTTGGGATTGATATGTGCAATCTTCTACGTTTTTAGAAAACAATTTACCTGTTATTTTATTCTTAGTTGGTAGGATTTTTCTTTCAGCATTTTGAATACATCATCCTATTCCGTTCTGGCCTGCAAAATTCCCATGGAAAAGTGTGCTGAGAATTTTATGAGGTTCTCTTTTGTATAAAAGTCACTTATATCTTGTTGCTTTCAAAGTTCTTGCTTTGAATTTTTGATTGTAATATCTCAGTGTGTATCTCTTTTGGTTCATCTTTTTTTTTTTTTTTTGAGCTTCTTGGATATGGATGTCCATTTCCTTCCTCAATATTCAAAACTTTAAGGCTATTTGAATAATTCCCAATGACATGTCTCTGAGTTTGCTGATCTTTTCTTCTGCCTAATCTAGTCTACTGTTGAATTTCTGTAGTCAGTTCCCTTATTATAGTCTTTAGCTCCATTATCTCCATTTGGTACTATTTAAATTATCTATCTCTTTATTGAAATTCTCACTTTTTCATACATCATTCCCCTGACCACAGTGAAAATTTTTGTGATGATTATTTTGGAATGTCTGTCAAGTAAATGATAGATCTTCACTTCATTAACATCGGTTTCTGGAGATTATCTTGGGTTTCTTTTTCATTTTTTTTAGAATATATTAATCTACTTATTCATTTATTTTTTACTCTGTGTTGATGCCTCTGCATTATCAAGAAAAGACAGGATACAAAATTTTTGCACAAAATTCAGTTTCATTTTTATGCACTAACAATGAACTATCAGAAAAAGAAATTTAAAAGACAGTTTCATTTACAACTGCACACACACACGCACACACACACACACACACACTTTATAATAAATTTAACCAAGGAGGTAAAAGATCTATATTTGAAAACTGCAAGATGTTAAGAAAGAAATTGAATATGACACAAATAAATGGAAAGATATTTCATCCTCACAGATTGGAAGAATTAATATTATTAAAAATTCCATACTACTCAAAACAATCTACAGGTTCAATGCAATGCTTATCAAAACCTAATGAATATTTTCACACAAATACCGGAAACAATAAAAAAAAAATATGTGTGTGTGTCCGCATGTGCTTAGTCATGTCCGACTCTTTGCAACCCCATGGGCTGTGGCCCTCCAGGCTCCTCTGTCCATGGGATTCTCCAGGCAAGAATACTGGAGTAGGTTACCATTTCCTACTCCAGGGGATCTTCCCAACCCAGGAATTGAACCTGCATCTCTTGCATCTTCTGCATTGACAGGAAGATTCTTTATCACTGCGTCATCTGGGAATCACCCTAAAATGTGTATGAAACCAAAAAAGCACCAAATAGTAAAAACAATCCTGAGAAAGAAGAACAAAGCTGGTGGCATAAAGCTTCCCATTTTGAAACTGTAACGCAAAGCTATAATAATCAAAACAGGCACATAGATTAATGAAACAGAATTATGAGTCTGGGAGTAAACCCATACATGTATGGTGAATTCATTCAGAACAAAAGAACCAATACTATGCCATGGGGAAAAGACAGTCTCTTTAATAAATGATCTTGGAAAAATTAAACAGCCACTCGCAGAAGTATAAAACTGGATCATTATCTTACATCATACAGAGAAGTTAACTCAAAATAGATTAAAACTAGAATGTAAGACCTAGGAGGCGGGGCTAAGATGGCGGAGGAATAGGACGGAGAGACCACTCTCTCCCCCACAAATTTATCGAAAGAACATCTGAAAGCTGAGCAAAGTTCACAAGACTACTTCTGAACGCTGGCAGAGGACGTCAGACATTAATCAAGTCAGCGCATTATCTTCAGAAGGAGGTAGGAGAAATTATAAAAGATAAAAAGAGAGACAAAAGAGTTAGGAACGGAGACCCGTCCCGGGGAGGGAGTCGTAAAAGAGGAGAAATTTCTAAGCACCAGGAAACCTTCTCACCGGCGGGTTTGGGGGAAGATTTCGAATCTCGGAGGGCAACATAACCGGGAGAATCAATAAATAAAACCCACTGATTACGTGCCTAAAAGCAACTTCCAGTAAAGAACCCCAGACGCCCGCATCCGCCATCAGTAAGTGGGGGCTGAACGGAGAGGAGCGGGCGGCACTGCTTAGGGTAAGGACCGGGCCGAATGCCCTGAGGGCAATCGGAGGGAGCTAACGTGAGATAGTAACCTAAACTGTGGGACAGCCAGAGAGAGAGAACTATCCCTCGAAAAGCCCAAAGCTAAGGCACTGCCGGCCCGCTCACAGAACAAAGGACTGAGCGATACAGGGGAAGAGCTAGCCGGCTGCGGACCGCCCCATCCCCCGCCGGACACAGCGGGCAGGCGGGACCAGCCAGAGCCGGAAAGGGGCAAACTCGGCTCCAGAGAGGGCACCCCCTACCAAACTGCAAACAGGCTCCCAGTTTCTAAGCAAAGACTGCCTGAGATCCCGGAGGGTCTACAGCTGCCGGGAGGGTCGCAGCCAGAGACCAGCTCCCCAGAACCGACACAAAGCACACCGGAGCCGGAGCCGGGCGCGCCCGTAAACCGAGGCGGGGACCAGGGAGGTGATAAGCCGCACCGCCCCGACAGGGGAGAGTGCGCTCGCCAAACTCCTGGCTGCCTGAGCTGCTCCGACCGGGAACGGCGCAAACCGCCGGCCCAACGGAGTCTGCACCTTTGTGGAGTACCCGGGAAGCGCACCCGCGAACCGAGGCAGGGAGCAGGGAGGTGATAAGCCGCACCGCCCAAACGGGAGTGTGCGCTCGCCAAACTCCCGGCTGCCTGAGCGGCTCCGACCGGGAACGGCGCAAACCGCAAACCCAACCGAGTCTGCGCCTCGGTGGAGTACCCGGGAAGCGCGCCCGTAAACTGAGGCGGGGACCAGGGAGGTGATAAGCCGTATCGCCCCACAGGGGAGAGTGTGCTCGCCAAACTCCTGGCTGCCTGAGCTGCTCCGACCGGGAACGGCGCAAACCGCCGACCCAACCGAGTCTGCGCCTTTGTGGAGTACCCGGGAACCTGAACCTGAGCAGTTTAAACCTGGGAAGTGCACGCATATCAGGGCCCACCCCCCGGCAGAGTAACCTGAAGCCTGAGCAGGGTAGACGGGGAAAGCACACACGCCGTGAGCGGGGGCGAACCCAGTGTGGCCGTGACACTGCGAGCTCTCCACACACACGCCAGTGATATTGGTTTGCAGTGGTCCTCTCTCCCCACAGCAGGACTGAGCAAGTGAACCTAAAGAGACCACCTCCGCCCCTTTGTGGCAGGGCGGAAATTAGACACTGAAGAGACCTCCAAACGAAAGCCAAATAAACAGAGGGAAGCGCGTTGGAAGGGACAGGCCAACAGATTAAAATCCCTGTAGTTAACACGGACTGCATTGAAAGGGGCCTATAGATCTTGAAAAGTATAAGCAGGAACAAGGATCTATCTGAAACTGAAGAGACCCCACATGGCTCACAACTGCTCCAGAGAAAGTCCAGGATATATATTTTTATTATTATCATTTTTATTTATTTATTTTTATTTTTCTTCTTTCTTTTTTCTTTAAGACCTCTATTACACCTTTAATTTTCATTTTCATAACCCACTACTACCAAAAAAAAAAAACCCTATTTTTAAAACAAACTGCGTACATACATCTTATACTATATGTGTTTTCTTTTTCTTTTTTTTTTTTTACTGTTTTTTCCTGTTTTTCTTTTTTTTTTTTACTGTTATACTGTTTTACTGTCTTTTTTCTTTTTATACTGTTTTCTTTTTTCTTTTTTTTATATTGTATGATTTAAGAGTCCAACCTCTACTCTAGATTTTTAATCTTTGTTTTACATATTTGATATCAATTTTGTGCATTTAAGAATACAATCTTTAGTACCCATTTTTACTCAGGAGTGTGATTACTGGCTTGATTACTCTCTCCCTCTATTGACGCTCTTTCTTCTCCCCCAGGGAACCTCTATCTCCCACCCTCATCCTTCCCTTCTCAACCCAATTCTGTGAATCTCTGAGGGTGTTCTGGGTGCCGGAGAACACTTCGGGAACAGAATACTGCCCAGATCTCTCTCTCCCCTCTTGATTCCTCCCTTTCTACTCATCCTCACCTCTATTGCCTTTCTCCCCCCTCTCTATGTATCTCTGTGAACCTCTCTGAGGGCTCCAGACTGTGGAGAGCGCAGAGGGAAGTGCTTACTGGCTAGACTGCTCTCCCCACGTTTGAGTCCCCATCCTCTCCTCCTGGTCACCTCAACCTCCCTCCCCTTCACCTCTCCATGTAACTCAGTGAACCTCTCTGGGTATCCCTCACTGTGGAGAATCTTTTCACCATTAACCTAAAAGTTTTATTATTGATGCTGTATGGATGGAGTAGTCTTGAGGCTACTGCAAGAATAAGACTGAAAGCCAGAGGAAACATTAATTAATAAGAGATCTTCCAAAAGCCTCCACATATACACTGAAACCAAGCTCCACCCAAGAGCCAATAAGTTCCAGAGCAAGACATACCACGCAAACTCTCCAGCAACGCAGGAACATAGCCCTGAACATCAATATACAGGCTGCCCAGAGGCACACCAAATCCATAGACATCTCAAAACTCAATACTGGACACTCCATTGCACTCTAAAGAGAAGAAATCCAGCTCCACCCACCAGAACACCGACACAAGCTCCCCCAACCAGGAAACCTTGACAAGCCACCCGTCCAACCCCACCCACAGTGAGGAACCTCCACAATAAAGAGGAACGTCAAACTACCAGAATACAGAAAGGCCACGCCTAACACAGCAATCTAAACAAGATGAAAAGGCAGAGAAATACTCAACAAGTAAAGGAAAATGAGAAATGCCCACCAAACCAATCAAAAGAGGAGGAGATAGGGAATCTATCTGAAAAAGAATTTAGAATAATGATAGTAAAAATGATCCAAAATATTGAAAATAAAATGGAGTTACAGATAAATAGCCTGGAGACAAGGATTGAGAAGATGCAAGAAATGTTTACCAAGGACCTAGAAGAGATAAAAAGGAGTCAATATATATTGAATAATGAAATAAAGGAAGTAAAAGACATGCTGGAGGGAACCAACAGTAGAATAACAGAGGCAGAAGATAGGATAAATGAGGTAGAAGATAGAATGGTGGAAATAAACGAAGCAAAGAGGAAAAAAGAAAAAAGAATCAAAAGAAATGAGGAAAACCTCAGGGACCTCTGGGACAATATGAAACGCCCCAACATTCGAATCATAGGAGTCCCAGAAGAAGAAGATAAAAGGAAAGGCCATGAAAAGATACTCGAGGAGATAATAGTTGAAAATTTCCCTAAAATGAGGAAGGAAATAGTCACAGAAGTCCAAGAAACCCAGAGAGTCCCAAACAGGATAAACCCAAGGCGAAACACCCCAAGACACATATTAATCAAATTAACAAAGATCAAACACAAAGAACAAATATTAAAAGCAGCAAGGGAAAAACAACAAATAACACACAAGGGGATCCCCATAAGGATAACAGCTGATCTTTCGATAGAAACTCTTCAGGCTAGAAGGGAATGGCAGGACATACTTAAAGTAATGAAAGAGAAAAATCTACAACCCAGATTACTGTACCTGGCAAGGATCTCATTCAGATATGAAGGAGAATTCAAAAGCTTTACAGACAAGCAAGAACTGAGGGAATTCAGCACCACCAAACCAGCTCTCCAACAAATGCTAAAGGATCTTCTCTAAACAGGAAACACAGAAAGGATGTTTAAACACGAACTTAAAACTACAAAGTAAATGGCAACTGGACCATACTTATCAATAATTACCTTAAATGTAAAAGGGTTGAATGCCCCAACCAAAAGACAAAGAGTGGCTGAGTGGATACAAAAACAAGACCCCTACATATGCTGTCTACAAGAGACCCACCTCAAAACTAAGGACACATACAGACTGAAAGTGAAGGGATGGAAAAATATATTTCATGCAAATGGAGACCAAAAGAAAGCAGGAGTCGCAATACTCATTTCAGATAAAATAGACTTTAAAATAAAGGCTGTGAAAAGGGACAAAGAAGGACACTACATAATGATCAAAGGGTCAATCCAAGAAGAAGATGTAACAATTATAAATATATATGCACCCAACATAGGAGCACCACAATATATAAGGCAAATACTAACAAGTATGAAAGGGGAAATTAACAATAACACAATAATAGTGGGAGACTTTAATACTCCACTCACACATATGGATAGATCAACTAAACAGAAAATTAACAAGGAAACACAAACTTTAAATAATACAATAGACAAATTAGATTTAATCGATATTTTCAGGACTTTCCACCCCAAAACAAGCAATTTCACCTTTTTCTCAAGTGCACATGGAACTTTCTCCAGGATAGATCACATCCTGGGCCATAAATCTAGCCTTGGTAAATTCCAAAAAATTGAAATCATCCCAGCCATCTTCTCTGACCACAATGCAGTAATATTAGACCTCAGTTACAGGAAAAAAACTATTAAAAATTCCAACATATGGAGGCTAAACAACACGCTTCTGAATAACCAACAAATCACAGAAGAAATCAAAAAAGAAATCAAAATATGCATAGAAACGAATGAAAATGAAAACACAACAACCCAAAACCTATGGGACACTGTAAAAGCAATGCTAAGGGGAAGGTTCATAGCAATACAGGCATACCTCAAGAAACAAGAAAAAAAATCAAATAAATAAACTAACTCTACACCTAAAGCAACTAGAGAAGGAAGAAATGAAGAACCCCAGGGTTAGTAGAAGGAAAGAAATCTTAAAAATTAGGGCAGAAATAAATGCAAAAGAAACAAAAGAGACCATAGCAAAAATCAACAAAACTAAAAGCTGGTTTTTTCGAGAAGATAAACAAAATTGACAAGCCATTAGCCAGACTCATCAAGAAACAAAGGGAGAAGAATCAGATCAACAAAATTAGAAATGAAAATGGAGAGATCACACAACAGACTACACAGAAATACAAAGGATCATAAGAGACTACTACCAACAGCTATATGCCAATAAAATGGACAACTTGGAAGAAATGGACAAATTCTTAGAAAAGTATAACTTTCCAAAATTGAACCAGGAAGAAATAGAAGATCTTAACAGACCCATCACAAGCACGGAAATCGAAACTGTAATCAGAAATCTTCCAGCAAACAAAAGCCCAGGACCAGACAGCTTCACAGCGGAATTCTACCAAAAATTTAGAGAAGAGCTAACACCTATCCTACTCAAACTCTTCCAGAGAATTGCAGAAGATG
Source organism: Okapia johnstoni (assembly GCA_024291935.2). NCBI lineage: Eukaryota > Metazoa > Chordata > Mammalia > Artiodactyla > Giraffidae > Okapia > Okapia johnstoni. Next base: position 39,380,402 of record CM044321.1, read on the forward strand.
GTAAACTTCCAAACTCATTCTATGAGGCCACCATCACCCTAATTCCAAAACCAGACAAAGATGTCACAAAAAAAGAAAACTACAGGCCAATATCACTGATGAACATAGATGCAAAAATCCTTAATAAAATTCTAGCAAACAGAATCCAACATCATATTAAAAAGATCATACATCATGACCAAGTGGGCTTTATCCCAGGAATGCAAGGTTTCTTTAACATCCGCAAATCAATCAATGTAATTCACCACATTAACAAATTGAAAGATAAAAACAATATGATTATCTCAATAGATGCAGAAAAAGCCTTTGACAAAATTCAACATCCATTTATGATAAAAAACTCTCCAGAAAGCAGGAATAGAAGGAACATACCTCAACATAATAAAAGCTATATATGACAAACCCACAGCAAACATTATCCTCAATGGTGAAAAACTGAAAGCATTTCCTCTAAAGTCAGGAACAAGGCAAGGATGCCCACTTTCACCACTACTATTCAACATAGTTTTGGAAGTTTTGGCCACAGCAATCAGAGCGGAAAAAGAAATAAAAGGAATACAGATAGGAAAAGAAGAAGTAAAAACCTCACTGTTTGCAGATGACATGATCCTCTACATAGAAAACCCTAAAGATTCTACCAGAAAACTACTAGAGCTAATCAATGAATATAGTAAAGTTGCAGGATACAAAATTAACACACAGAAATTCCTTGCATTCCTATACACCAATAATGAGAAAACAGAAAGAGAAATTAAGGAAACAATACCATTCACCATTGCAACAAAAAGAATAAAATACTTAGGAATATTTCTACCTAAAGAAACAAAAGACTTATATATATAGAAAACTATAAAACACTGATGAAAGAAATCAAAGAGGACACAAATAGATGGAGAAATATACCGTGTTCATGGATTGGAAGAATTAATATAGTGAAAATGAGTATACTACCCAAAGCAATCTATAGATTCAATGCAATCCCTATCAAGCTACCAATGATATTTTTCACAGAACTAGAACAAATCATTTCACAATTTGTATGGAAGTATAAGAAACCTCGAATAGCCAAAGCAATCTTGAGAAAGAAGAATGGAACTGGAGGAATCAACCTGCCTGACTTCAAGCTCTACTACAAAGCCACAGTCATCAAGACAGTGTGGTACTGGCACAAGGATAGACATATAGATCAATGGAACAAAATAGAAAGCCCAGAGATAAACCCACGCACCTATGGGCACCTTATCTTCACAAAGGAGGCAAGAGTATACAATGGAGAAAAGACAATCTCTTTAACAAGTGGTGCTGGGAAAACTGGTCAACCACTTGTAAAAGAATGAAACTAGAACACTTCCTAACACCATACACAAAAATAAACTCAAAATGGATTAAAGATCTAAATGTAAGACCAGAAACTATAAAACTCCTAGAGGAAAACATAGGCAAAACACTCTCCGACATAAATCACAGCAGGATCCTCCATGACCCACCCCCCAGAATATTGGAAATAAAAGCAAAAATAAACAAATGGGACCTAATTAAAATTAAAAGCTTTTGCACAACAAAGGAAACTAGGAGCAAGGTGAAAAGACAGCCTTCAGAATGGGAGAAGATAATAGCAAACGAAGCAACAGACAAACAATTAATCTCAAAAATATACAAGCAACTCCTGCAGCTGAATTCCAGAAAAATAAACGACCCAATCAAAAAATGGGCCAAAGACCTAAACAGACATTCCTCCAAAGAAGACATACAGATGGCTAACAAACACATGAAAATATGCTCAACATCACTCATTATTAGAGAAATGCAAATCAAAACCACAATGAGGTACAATTTCACACCAGTCAGAATGGCTGCTATCCAAAAGTCTACAAGCAATAAATGCTGGAGAGGGTGTGGAGAAAAGGGAACCCTCTTACACTGTTGGTGGGAATGCAAACTAGTACAGCCACTATGGAGAACAGTGTGGAGATTCCTTAAAAAACTGGAAATAGAACTGCCATATGACCCAGCAATCCCACCTCTAGGCATACACACCGAGGAAACCAGAATTGAAAGAGACGCGTGTACCCCAATGTTCATCGCAGCACTGTTTACAATAGCCAGGACATGGAAGCAACCTAGATGTCCATCAGCAGATGAATGGATAAGGAAGCTGTGGTACATATACACAATGGAATATTACTCAGCCATTAAAAAGAATACATTTGAATCGGTTCTATTGAGATGGATGAAACTGGAGCCCATTATACAGAGTGAAGTGAGCCAGAAAGAAAAGCACCAATACAGTATACTAATGCGTGTATATGGAATTTGAAAGATGGTAATGGTAACCCTATATGTGAGACAGAATAAGAGACGCAGATGCATAGAACTGTCCTGTGGACTCTGAGGGAGAAGGTGAGGGTGGGACGTTCTGGGACAATAACATTGAAACATGTATATTGTCATATGTGAAGCGGAACACCATTCCATGTTCTATGCATGGGACGGATGCTCAGGGATGGAGCGTTGGGATGACCCAGAGGGATGGGAAGGGGAGGGAGGTGGGAGGAGGGTTCGGGAGGGGGAGCACATGTGAACCCATGGCTGATTCATGTCAATGTATGGCAAAAACTACTACAATATTGTAAAGTAATTAGCCCCCAACTAAAATTAAAAAAAAAAAAAAAACAAAACTAGAATGTAAGACCTAAACCCATAAAATGTCTAGAATAAATCATAGACAGTGAACTCTTTAACTTAGGTCTTGTCAATAATTTTTTTGAATCTGACACTAAAAGCAAAAGCAACAAAGGCAAAATAACAACAACAACAACAAAAAGAACAAAAAATTAAAGATGCTGCATCAAACTAAAAAGCTTCTGCATAGCATTTGAAACCCCCCAAAAATGAAAAGATAAGCTACTGAATGGAAGAAAATACTCACAAATTATATCTCTGATAAGTGTTTAATATCTGAAGTATATAAAGAATTTGTACAATTCAACAGCAAAAAGCAAGCCAATCTGATTTTATATTGGGAGGAAAACTTAAATAGACATTTTTTCAAAGACATAAAAAAGCTTAACACATACATGAAAAGATGACCTACACCGTTAATCATCAGGGAACAACAAATCAAAACTGCAATGAGATTCACTTCATACCTGTTAGAAAGGCTATTGTAAAAAATACTAGAAACAAATGTTGGTGAGGATGTGAAAAAAAGGGAACTCTTGTAGTGTTACTGGGAAAATATACTGGTATGGCTACTATGTAAAACAACATGAAGATTTCTTTAAAAAACAAAAATAGAAATACCACATGATCAAGCAGTTCCGCATCTGGACATTTATCTGAAGATTATAAAAAAACACTAATTTGAAAAGATATATACACCCCATGCTCATTGCACCATTATTTACAATAGCCAATATATGGACACAACATAAAAATATCCATGAATAGATGGAGGGATAAAGAAATAGTAGAATTTATATAAAATGGAAATGTATTCATCCGTCAAAAGAATGAAATATTGCCCCTTGTGACAACATGGATGGACCTCAAGAGATGATTCTAAGTGAAACGAGTCAGACAGAAAGAAAAATATCTTAGACCTCTCTTCTATGTGGATTCTAAATAGCGGGTCGACCGAAAAGTCTGTTTGGACTTTTCCATAAGATGTTATGGTGTGGAATAAACCAATGGGTTGTTTTTAGTTTAAATAAAACCTTCCTTCAAACCTTGTATGTTTTGTAAGTAAGAGAGATTTACTCCAATAGAATGGAGGTTCTTCTGCATTTCCTTCCAACAAATTCTTTCTTTTTTATTTCAGCTGAAATAACTGAGGCAATTTGAGTCACATGTCTAATATCTTCTAAGATCAGTCTCTGCGATTGAATGCTGTGAGCCTTATTTGCTTCTGAGACAAAAATTCATCCAGTCCCATTATCGATTTTCTCTCTGGAGCATGAGGTTTTCACCGTGAATCTCCTCATGTTGGTGCCTTTTGCAATCTGCATAGGCTGAAGATACCTTAAAACACCAAGATACCCAAACACCAAGGGCCTGGTTCCTTTTTGCTTTATTTCTTCCTTCAATTTATCTCTGCATCCCCTCATTTTACTATAAGCAGTAAGAAGAAATCAAGACAGCACTTTCACACTTTGCTCCAAGTACATTGATTACCGCTTCTGTTTTCCAAATAACTGAGGACCCAATTCAGCTATGCTTTTTGGCCACAATAGAACTAGGATTTCCTTTCCTCCAATTTTCAGCAATTTGCTCCTAATTATGTTCTGAATCAACAGCATTAGCAACTTTAATGTGTATATGTTTATATTATTTATGATATATTTATTAGAGACAGCATTCTCTAATAAATTTTTCTTCATCATGTATCCCACTTTGTTCTCATTCTCATCAAGAGGACTTTAATGCCTATATTTCTAGCAACATTCCAACTTGATGATTTAGCTCTTCTCAAGGACAATGTAGAATTTTCTCTGCTATATTCCTCGCTTCCTTACGAGACTTCATTTGCATAATATTTAATACCCTTATTTCTACTAACAATCCATTCAAAGTATTTAAATTTTCAACCTTTACTCAATAACCAATTCCAAAGGCACTTCCACATTTTTAGATTATTACTATTGTAACACCCCAATTCTAGGTACCAAAACTTGTATTCATTTCCTATTTGCTGCTATAATAGATTACCACAAACTTGGTTGCTCAAAACAACACAAATTTATTATCTTATCTTATATTGACCAGAGGTATAATGGTTTCAAGTGTCACATTTCTTCTATAGGCTCTAGGAGAGAGTATGTTTCCTTGCCTTTTGAAGTTCTATAGTCTGCCTACTTTCCTTGGCTTGTTGCCCCTTCTTCAGCCTTAAAAGTCAGCAGGATCTTCCCTTTCTCCTTGGTTTCCATTATCACATAATGTTCCCTTTTTTTCTTCCTCTAGCATCCTTCTTATAAATACTCTTGTGATTACATTGAGCCTATTTATATTAGTATCCTTAAGTATATCAGCAAAAAAATTTCTTTCACCATCTATGACAACATATTCACAGGTTTCAGGTATTTGGACATGGGAAACTTTGGGAATCCATTATTCATCTTGCCACAAGAGGATTAATTGTGATTACCTTGTCTCTATTTTATCACTATATTGAAAGTGAGGCTGGGCAGCAGTGAGGATGGAGACTGATTAACTTCTTTTATTTGCTAGATTTCTAGATCATAATCTACACTTAAAATAGAAGCAGTTTCATTGGCTAGAGATTCTGAACACTGAAATAAATTCATTGAGTTCAGTAAGACTTGAAGTTTGTTTTTTTTTTCCTCCCTTAAGAATGAAATTGGTGAATTCTATAAAATAAAGGAAAAAATAAATATCAACCCCACCAACAAAGTTATTAATGAAAAATCTAGTAGATGACTAGGAATCATTTTAGTCTTTCTGGGCATTTAGTAAAATTAAAATTGTAATATTTTGATATAACATATGTTACTTCCAGTTTTGTTGTTGAACAAGAACAGCATTGCTCTTCCAATTTGTTTATTGTCTGAAACAATTTGGAAATTCAGCGGAGAATTCTGAGGAAGTCCTAGAGTGGGATAATGCATGTTTGAAAAAGAGGTAGGGTCAATAAATATAACTTGCAAGAAAGTATCATAGATCACCCAATAGAATTATTACCATTGAAAAAAAATCATTATTTAGCCAGTAAGATTTGGGGGCTTGATTATTACAGAAGTTAACATTACCTTGTTGCTGTTTAAAAAATTTCAGTCTCTAAGCCATGTCCAACTCTGAAACCCTATGGACTATAACACATCAAGTTCCTCTGTCCTCCACTGTCTCAGAGTTTGCTCAAGTTCATGTCCACTGAATTGGTGATGTTATCTAACCATGCCATCTTCTGCTGCTCTCTTCTCCTTTTGCCTTCAACCTTTCCCAACATCAGGGTCTTTTCCAATGAGTCAGCTCTTCTCATCAAGTGGCCAAAGTATTGAAGCTTCAGCTTCAGCATCAGTGATTCCAGTGAATATCAGGGTTGATTTCCTTTAGGAGTGACTGGTTTGATCTCCTTGCTGTCCAAGGGACTCACAAGAGTCTTCTCCAGCATCACAATTTGAAAACATCAATTCTTCAGTTGTTGGATTCAGTGTGCTATAGAATATTACAGAGCTATCATAATATTATATATCTACAGATTAACCTTTTAAATTTTTAATCAAAGTTTCTATATATTTATCTAAATCTTTCACTATTTGTTTTATCAATTTCTTAAGCAGTGTTTTAAAATACCCTAGTATGTTCATGTATCTTTCCATGCTTCTGATTTCTAAAAAATTTGAGGCTGTGCTACTTTTGTGTGTAAACTTAATTTATCTTTGATGATTAATTGAAACTTTCATCCTTATGAAGTAATTTTATTTATTCCTGGTAATTTTGGGTTGTTTTGCAAAATTATTATTTTTGTTTTGTTTTGTTTTTTGCTGCCTGCTACTGATATTGCCAGACTTCCCAGGTGGCACAGTGATAAAAATTCCACCTGCTAATACAAGTGACTCAAGAGATGCAGGTTCAGTTCCTGGGTCAGGAAGACACCCTGAAGCAGGAAATGGCAATCCACTCTAGGATTCCTGTCTGGAAAATTCCATGGATAGAGGAGCCTGGTGGGCTACAGTTCAGGAGATTAAAAAGGGATACGACAGAGCGCGCGTGCGCACACACACACACACACACACACACACACAGACCAGTATTACCAATACAGCTTTTGTTGTTGTTGTTTATACCATCATCATGCATCACTTTACTTTTTATATTTTAATCTTCCTGCATCCTTATTTTATATTTTTTCTCCTGAAGATAGCATATATCTAACTGCATTCTTTTATTCAATGTCAAATTATTTCGGAATTTAGTAAATTTACATTTTTTAATTACTGAGCTACATTATGTATGGTATCTTATTCTATACTATTCATTTGTTGGGCTTTTTCATTTAGTTATTTCTGGGTGTAGATTTAGTCTACTTTATACCTCTTGGGATATGTAGCTTGGTGTTTTCATCAGTTCTGGATATTTTTCAGTCATTATCTCTTCAAAGAAATTTTTGGAGGATAATGAATAAGAGTATAAATAAAACTAAATTAAATATGAGCTAATTTTTAAACTAGATAATGGATAAATGAGTTTATTTTATATCTGTATATAAAATAATTCCTCACTCATATATCATATAAACACAGTCAGATATAAAATCTTAATTTTATAACTCAATGCATTTTACAAACAACACATCCATGTAAACTGGATTAAACACTCCAGAAATGCCCCCTCTGCTGCCCCTTATATATATTAAATCAAACCTTTTTAAGGGTAACTACTGTCTTGACCTCTACTACAGAACCAGTTTGTTTGATTTTATATTTATTTAAAATGAGTCATGCAGAATGTACTCTTTTTATTTCTAGATTCTTTAGGTCAACATGTTTGGATTTGAGTTATTAATTTTAGTAATTATATTTTTAATTTCTAGAATTATTTTTCAAATATTTACTCTGTACCAATGCTTTACTTATATCTTTTATTTATTGAAAAATTCTTGTACTAGTTATACTCTCCTACAGATTGTTGCAATATGGAAAAGTTTTGTGGTTTTTGCTTTTATTGTCTCTTTATTCTGTTAATTTTAATTCATGTTATCTTATTTGTGTGTGGGAATGTTTAGTCATATTTATTTATTTATTAACTATGTATAGTTTGGAGAAGGCAATGGCACCCCACTCCAGTACTCCTGCCTGGAAAATCCCATGGACGGAGGAGCCTGGTAGGCTGCAGTCCATGGGGTCACTAAGAGTCGGACACGACTGAGTGACTTCACTTTCACTTTTCCCTTTCATGCACTGGAGAAGGCAATGGCAACCCACTCCAGTGTTCTTGCCTGGAGAATCCCAGGGACGGCGGAGCCTGGTGGGCTGCCGCCTATGGGGTCGCACAGAGTCGGACACGACTGAAGCGACTTGGTAGCAGCAGCAGCAGCATGTATAGTTTATTTCCTAGAAAATTTAACTATGGAAATGTGCAAAATGTGGGATAAATTTGGATCACTGCAGGAAAAAAAATTGCATTTATTTCTGTAAGACACACAAGGGAAATACTATTCTGTGACTTAGGACCACATTTTGGGATTTAGATTTCTCTGGCCACTCAGTAACAGTGAATTTCAGAAATATCCTTTGTGAAGTCTAGTTCTTTTTTTTTTTTTTTTTTTTTACAAATTCTCATGTTATATTCATTTGTAGGTTCTGGTTGGAGGTGGTGACACTGTTTTTATTTTTAGTTTACCCTAAAACTAAGGGCATGAATATTTGAGATGCTGTCTCTTGGTCTCTGTCAGGCTATATCTGTTCCATAAGTCTTACGTAGTTAAAAAACATATACTTATCTTCACTAAGTTTGGAAAATTCTCTCAAGGAAAACTTGACTTTTGTGATCTACTTACTTTTCTAAGTTCCTGCCCTCATATCTTTTTGTCTGAGGAATTTTTTATATTTTTTATGCTAGCACATGGCTAAATAAAAAGATGTTTTTACATGATACTGAACTTTATTTTAAATATCAAGAGACTCAGTCTAGCCATCTAGTGCACCATGTTTATGAAAATGGAAGTCAACACAAATATTTCATAGGGTTTTTTGATCCTTATAATGAGTTTTCCATTGAAATATCTACTTATTTATTAATTTCTAGTTTTACTTAGAGAAAATATGACATTTAGTCCAAAAAGAGTCCATATTTCTACTTCTTATAAATTACTGATTTTTGTGACCTAAGTGTAATTATCATTTCATAACCCATCCATGGTTATAATCTCCTCAGAGATTTAACACATTTAATACACAAGTGTTAAATGTGCAAATTTTCCTTAATTATGATTTCCAGGCTTCTATAGACTCACACATTTTGTTTTATGCAACATCTATTTCATGGAACACACAAAAAATCCTGACTGCCTTCATTCACTTCACAAGAGATTGAATTATCTCACTTTTGAGACACATACAAACGTAAACTGGTAAAAAGAAAAAATATTTCCTTTTGCTACAGTTTTGTCATTTTCAATTTCTACTTTCTTCTCTCATCTTTGCCCTGTTTGGCTCCAAATTTTTGAGTAACCTCTTGAGACAGAAAACTATGTGGGGATATCTGTATATAGAATATTTTAAGTTGATGGAAAGGGGTTAATTGGGCATTTGTGCCTGTATTTTATTTTTAAACCAAAACATTGTTTTATTAGGGGAGCTTTAGGTTCACAACAAAATTGAAGAGAAAATACAGAGATGTATCATATACACCTCATTTCAAACATGCATATGCTTCCCCATTTTCAACATCCCCCACCAAAGTGGTAAATTTGTTACAGTAGATGAATTGTTTACTAATTTTTATAGATTTTTATCTTCATTTTCTGAGAGGGAATATTACAGTCACATATTACAGTTTCATTTTATGTATATTTGCTAGTCTCTTCTTTATAAATTATGCTATATAACATTTGATGCATAAAGACACATGACTGTTCATAGACATAGAAGACAATATCATTATGAAGACCATCAGTATCTTTAAATTTTTGTATTTGGACCAACTTTGTCTAGTAATAATACCTTGACTCTGTTTTTCCTTTCTTTCATCGCACACCCAACATTGTTCAAATCACTCTAAGTATGAGACACTACTCTGACTAGTCAGCTTGAGACTAGTAAAACCAGTCATGATGGTAAAGTGGGAATATCAAGAGTCTATTAAAAATACATTGTTTGATACTAAAAAGATGATGTTTTCTCCAGAATGTTTCTTAAACTTGCAGCTGAAAGTCAGAAACACTTGCAACTTTTATTGGAAGATGTACTAAGGAATACTTAGGGAAAGGAATAAAATTTAGTATCTTTAAAAAATAATATATATATATTTAAAAATTCAATTTCTTAAAAGGCAAGTCACCTATATAACAATTCAACAAATCCACTTATTTCTTTAAACTGTTTTATTTTATAACATTGATTACATGTCCATAATAGAATTTTCGGAAAAGTTAATTCTACCTCTGCCTAAGATTTCTGCTCTACATTGAAAAAATGAGGGCAAAAATCTTCCATCAATTGTATATTGAGAGATGGTATATAAGAGTTTAAAGACTGAGAGAGGGAAATGTAGAATAAGACAGAGCTCTTTAGTTTTTTCATTTTTATTTTCCCCATCAGTATACAATTTTTTTTCCCTCTTATGTCTATATCTACAGCAGCAGGGCATACCAACAAAGCTGAACATTTTTCAAAATGTTATTATAAACTCCAAATGAAAGCCAGATGAGTTATTAGTATGCTGGATAAGCTGCTATTATAAAGGCCAATGTGTGGTAGCTAATAAATGTTAAAGTTCAATTTCTCTTTCAATTAATAGCTCAGTCCTGAAATGACAGAAGCTCCTATTTATATAATAAATAAATATTAATATACAATTTTTAATATTATTGCATGTCAATATCACAATTCCTCCTTAGAATTTAAATTCTATTGGCCCACCTCCAAGAAGTAACACAGATAAGTTCTCTATGATGTATGTGCCTTAGCTTTGAGTAGATCTATACATACATTATTAACCAAATTGATGAGTCAGATATACAAGCAGAATGTCAATGTATTTCTTTTCAATAAAACATTCTTGCCACACAGAACTCGAGACTCAACAGTGACATGATGAATGTATTTTTTTCTCTAGAAAGGCTTTAAGGAAGCAAGTCAAAAAAAAATGTTGCCTGATGAACATGAAATCTCAAAGCTGCATGATGTAAATTGAATATTTAATTATCTGTAATAGCCAAATACATCCATTTTATCATAGAACTTTCCTCACCAATGGTACTGAAAAAATTGTATTAATAGCATATTGGCAAAAGCTTCTCCCACAAATATTTTGAAAATGCTTTCAGCCTTCATTTAATACTTATATATATATATTTTTTGAATCAGACAAACATTTACCAATATTGTACCATCTGAATTCAGCTTGAAGTTTCTGATTGATTTTTTAAATATATCTCCTAATGTCTTTTTTCCAGCAGATAATTATGGACCCCTCTTATTTCCTTCATGTAATTTTTAATAGTTTTTAACAATGTGTGTTAACCTCATCAAAAAATTTATTAAAACTTATTAGAGGGCATGTTAGTATATACTTAACTGGTAAAAGTGGAAAATTATAATATACCCAATGATAATTTATCACCCATAGATGTTACATTGCAAAAGCAATTAGTTGTTTAAGATTGGTTTCAAAACATGGTGGCTTAGAAATATATTATGTGGGTGAGCTTGATGATGGTGAAAGAGGAGAGTGAAAAGTTAGCTTAAAATTCAACATTCCAAAGGTTCCATCACTTTATGGAAAACAGAAGGAGGAAAAGTATAAGTAGGAACAGATTTTATTCTCTTGGTTTCCAAAATCACTGTAGATGGTGACAGCAGTCGTGGTACTAAAAGACACTCCTTGGGAGGAAAGCTATGGCAAACTTAGATAGTGTATTAAAATGTAGAGGCATCACTTTGCAAACAAAGATCCATATAGTCAAAGCTATGGTTTTTCCAGCAGTCATGTACATATCTGAGAGTTAGACCTTAAAGAAGACTGAGTGCTAAAGAATTATTGTTTTCAAATTTTGGTGCAAGAGTCGACTCTTACGAGTCCCTTACTGCAAAGGGATCAAATCAATCAATCCTAAAGGAAATCTATCCACCCTGAATATTCATTGGAAGAACTGATGCTGAAAGTGGAGCTCTGATATTTTGGCAAGTTAATGTGAAGAGACGATTCACTGGAAAATACTCTGATGTTGGGAATGCTGAAGGCAAAAGAAGTGGTGGCAGAGGATTAGATGGTTAGATACCATCACCAACTCAATGAACATAAATTTGATAAAACTCTGGGAGATAGTGAAGGACAGAGGAGCCCGGCATGCTGCAGTTCATGGGATCTCAAAGAGTCAGACACAAATTAGCGACTGAAAAACAACAAAAAGCTTGAAAGAATATTGTTGTATAGGGGCTAAAAAGGCCTTTGTCAATCATGTTCCCATATTTCCTATCTGCCATGTTCCTTGGAGAAAGGTTATGAGTATACATGATGCCCAGCTCAAGTGGCACAGTCCTACAGCTGAACCTTCACAGGGACTATCAGAAATTAGTTACAATGTAACTTTCTTCCAGTGTCAAACAAACACAGAGGTAAAAGTCCCAAACAGTAAAACTTTACAAATAGCTCCATTTTTTATTTTCCTTGGCAATTGTAACATGACTCTCAGGTACCTCAACAAAGTTTGTCTGGCAGGAGTTTAATTCTGGAATATCTCTATTCATAGGAGAGGCAGGTCATTTTTAATTCTGACAACTTGACTGTAAACATAGTCTCTAGACTGATTTACAGCAGTTTCAGGAATGCCACCCTAAAGCACTTCACTTCCCTTGGAATCTCATTTAGCAAAATACAAACAAAGGAAAATTTACTTTAAAAATAATTCTACTGAAAAATGACTATTGGTTTCCCAAGTTTCATGTGTATGTATATCCACTTGAATACTGTGGATGGAGGAGACCAGGGTCAATACTAAGGAAAGGAGAAATGTCATAGATATTCTCCATCTTCACATGCCCTGCACTAATGACCATCTTTTAGAACTGACAAAAAAATTAAATAAATAAATAAATAAAAGAACTCAGTAAGCAGAAAAAAAACGTAGAAAACAGACAAACAAATAAAAGTTAAAAGATACATAAATTAAAAGAAACAGTGAAGTTAAAAAAACAAAAACTGCCATGTAAGCTTTCTCCTAGACTACCAAGCAAGTCACCTATAGTGATTCTGTTTCTTGACTTTTCACTTAAATATGCCAAAGTTTGCATTAATATAAGTAAGATTAGAGAGGTTAAACAAGAGTATTAGTTGTACATGAGTCTGGAAAAGAAATAAGCAAATGTTATGGAGGTCCTTTAGAGATCTGAAGTTTTCCATGCTGGCTGTAGATAATAAATTCTGTATCAGTTCAGCAAAATAGTCATCTAATAATAATTGTAAGATTATCTCTTATTTCAATTATAATGATCATAATTTTTCTATTATTAGTTCTTGGAGACTACACGACTTTCATCACCAATATTTGGATTGTACACTTAACACCTTTCTATGTTTAACAAGTTTATTGATAGCTCTGTAAAAAGCATGCCTAAAAAATACTACTGTCTGCCTTGGAGTCAATGTCTTTGGTCATTCTAGCCATTCAAGTAAATGAAAATTAAAGAGGAAAATTACTTCCTTATGTATAGGTTTGTGATAGAAATAATGCCATGGAACCATTACAGATACTTTAGTTAGTAACAATAGTAAGCAAACATTTATTCAGTACCCATGCTTGCTAGGCACAATTCTAAGTGCTTTATTTTAATTGTTTTTTAGCTTTTTAATTAATTAATTTTTTTTTAACATGGAAGTAGAGCTAATTTAACACAGGTCTCCTGCATTGCAGGCAGACTCTTTACCATCTGAGCTACCAGGGAAACCCCATAATTAATTTTCAATGCAGTGTTAATTTCTTCTGTAAAGCAAAGTTATTCAGTCATGTATGTGCATATATATATATATATATATATATATATATATATATATATATATATATATATATACACACACACACACACATACATCTTTTTTATATTCTTTTCTATTATCCTTATCTCAGGATATTGCATGTAGTACCCTGTGCTATACAGTAGGATCTTGTTGCTTATCCATTCTATATATGAGTGTGTATAGTGTTTTGTTTTTAATATTCACAAAAATCCAGTAGGAGCTGCTGCTGCTGCTGCTAAGTCGCTTTAGTCGTGTCTGACTCTGTGCAACCCCATAGACGGCAGCCCACCAGGCTCCCCTGTCCCTGGGATTCTCCAGGCAAGAACACAGGAGTGGGTTGCCATTTCCTTCTCCAATGCATGAAAGTGAAAAGTGAAAGTGAAGTCGCTCAGTCGTGTCCAACTCTTAGCGACCCCGTGGACTGCTGCCTACCAGGCTCCTCCGTCCATGGGATTTTCCAGGCAAGAGTACTGGAGTGGGGTGCCATTGCCTTCTCTGAGTTACGAACTACTGTTATAAAATTTTACATATTAGGAATTTGGTCAATAGGTGTTTAGATAACTTGCTCACAGTCACACAGCTAAAAGATTAAGCTGAGAAATTAAACCAGGAATTTGGAATCTACAGGCTTTACACCTTACTGCACAGTGAAATTCTCTGATACCCGTCATTATTATTTCTAAAAGCAATTTTCTAAGTAGAAATACCAAAGTGTCGCCCAACTAGAAGTGTGAGTATTGTTTAAAGAGGCAAATTGAAGATGGAGGATGAAGCAAGGAATAACTTCTCAGGAATGTTTTGCTTTTTTCTTCTTCAATAAGCAGTTTAATACAAGAAAACCCTAAGCTGACTGGGTAACTTAGTTATGCAACTCACTTTGACCTTGTCAAGATATGGCTACTACTCTTAATAATACTTAAACTGATACATTTTCATTCTTTTCTATCTAATTTAATAAACTGCCCATAGGAATATTTCATATGTTATATACAACTGTTTAGAAATTGTGTGTGTGTGTGTGTGTGTGTGTAGAGCACATTTTCAAAGTTATAGAGGAATAGTTTAGCTAAACGCCATTGTGAAATTGTTACTATATTCACAAAAGACTCTAGTCAACTTTCTGTTAAAACATAAGACATCTTAAACAAATTATTACAAACATGCACCTCTCTGCAGGTAGACTAATTTGAAAAAAAGTTTGCTCCATAAGGAATCAAATTATAAAAGGATATAAGTGTTTCCAGGCTAAATGCAACCCTATTCAGAGCCTTGAACAACTGAGCTTGAATTGGCTTGAATTCCATACTTGCACCCTAACACATGTATTTGTACAGGGAACAGAATACTCAACTGAATTATTTTTTAATTTTTATTTTTTGATTTTTATTGAAGCATAGTTGATTTACAATGCTGTTTCAGGTATACAAAATAGTTTCAGGTATTCAAAAAAGTGAATCAGTTATACATATATTCACTCTTTTTTAGATTAATTTCCTATATAGGTCATTACAGAGTACTGAGTAGAATTTCCTGTGCTACACAGTATATCGTTATTAGTTATCTGTTTTATATATAGTAGTGTGTATATGTCAATCCCAATCTCCCCATTTTTCCCTCCTTTCCTTTCCTACCTGGTAACCATGAGTTTGCTTTCTATATCTGTGACTCTGTTTCTGTTTTATAAATAAGTTTATTTGTATCATGTTTTTTAGATTCCACATTTAATTATATCATATGATATTTGTCTTGCTTTGAATTACTTCACTTAGTATGATAGTTTTTAGGCCTATCCATGTTGCTGCACAAAACAATATTTCATTCTTTCTTTCTTAAGGTGTATGTGTGTGTGTGTGTGTGTATATATATATATATATATACACACATATATATATATGTATGTCACATCTTCTCTATCCATTCATCTATCAATGTACATTTAAGTTGCTTCCATGTCCTGATTATTGTAAATAGTGCTACAATGAAAATTGCGGTGCATGCCTCTTTCAAAATAAGAGTTTTTCAGATATATGCCCAGAGTGGGGTTGCTGGACCATTTATTGTTGTTGTTCAGTCACTGTCAGTCTGACCCTTTGAGACCCAATGACTTAGTTCACCAGGCTCCTCTGTCCATGGGGTTCTCCAGGCAATAATGCTGGAATGGGTTGCTATTTCCTTCTCAAGGGGATCTTCCCATCCCAGGGATTGAACCTGTCTACTGCATTAGCAGGCAGATTCTTTACCACTGAACATCAAGGAGGCCCACTGGATCATATGGCAGCTTTATATTTACTTTTTAAAGGAACCTCCATATTTTCTCCATAATAGCTGTGCCAATTTACATTCCCACCAGTGGTGTAAGAATGTTCTCTTTTCTCCAGACCCTCCCTAGCATTTATTGCATGTAGATTTTTCAACCCCCTTCATGTATCACTGCCTTCTCATGGCAAAGGTTTGTGCATAACTCAATGAAACTTTGAGCTATGCCATGCAGGGCCAGCCAAGATGGACTAGTCATAGTGGAGAATTTTGGAAAAAAGGTGATCCACTGAAGGTGGGAATGGCAAACCACTCCAGTATTCTTGCCACAAGTATCCCAAGAACAGTATAAAAAGGCAAAAAGGTAAGACACTAAAAGACGTCCCAGACTGAAATGTGTCTAAAATGCTACTAGGGAAAAGCAGAGAGCAATTCTAATAGCTCCAGAAAGAATGAAGCAGCTGGACCAAAGCTGAAAAATGCTCATTTGCAGATATGTCTGGTGGTGAAAGTAAAATCTGATAATGTAAAGAAAAATATTTCATAGGAACCTGGAATATTAGGTCCATCATGATGTCTAGTCACTTAATCATGTCCAGCTTTTTGTGACCCCATGGACTTAGCCCACCAAGCTCCTATGCTCATGGGATTTCCCAGACAAGAATACTGTAGTGTGTTGCCATTTCCTTCTCCAGGGGATCTCCCCAACCCAGGGATCGAACCCAAGTATCCTGTGCCTCCTTCATTGGCAGGTGGATTTTTTACCACTGAGCCACCAGGGAAGGCAAATTGGATGTGGTCAAGCAGGAAATGGCAAGAATAAACATCAACATCTTAGGAATGAGTGAACTAAAATGGATGAGAGTAGGTGAATTTAATTCAGATGACCATTATATCTGCTACTGTTTGGAAGAATCTCATAGGAGAAACAAAGTTGTCCTCATAACCAACAAAAGAGCCCAAAGTGCAGTACTTGTGGGCAATCTCAAAAATGACAGCATGGAATCTGTTAATTTCCAAGGCAAACCATTCAACATCACAGTAATACAAGTTTACGCTTCAACAACTGATACTGAAGAAGCTGAACAGTTCTGTAAGACTTTCCAGGACTAACACCAAAAAAAAAAAAAAAAAGATATCATTTTCATCATAGGGGATTGGAATGCAAAAGTAGATCAAGAGATACTTGGAGTAACAGGCAAGTTTGGCCTTGGAGTACAAAATGAAGCAGGACAAAGGCTAATATAGTTTTGCCAAGAGAATACACTGGTCATAGTAAACACCCATTTCCACCACAAGTGATGACTACACATGGGAAGCACCAAATGGTCAATACAAAAATCAGATTGATTATATTATTTGCAGCTGAAGATGGAGAAAATCTATAGTCAGCAAAAACAAGACCTGGAGCTGACTGTGGTTCAGATCTAAGGAAAATTCAGGCTTAAACTGAAGAAAGTTGTGAAAACCACTAGGCCACTCAGGTATGTCCTAAATCAAATCCTGTATGATTATATAGTGGAGGTAATGATTCAAGATATGCGATCTGGTAGACAGCATGCTTGTAGCTTATCCAGCATTTCACATTTTTTGGACTATAGAGAAAGCAAGGGAGTTCCAGAAAAAAAAAAGTCCATTTCTACTTCAATGACTAAGTTAAAGGATTTTACTGTGTGGATCACAGTTTCACAACAAATACCAGACCATCCTACTTGTCTCCTGAGGAACCAGTACATGGGTCTAGAAGCAGCAGTTACAACTGGACATGGAACAATGAATTGATTCAAAATTGGGAAAGGAGTACTTCAAGGCTCTATTTTATCACCCTGCTTATTTAAATTATTTGCAGAGTACATCAGGTGAAGTGCTAGGTGAGTTATAAGGTGGAGCTCTCTAGTTTTTTCTGTGTTTTCATATAAATTTTAAATGTTTTCTTTGAAAAATGACATTGGTAATTTGAGAGGAATTGCACTGAATCCATAGCTATTTTAGGTAATATAGATATTTTCACAATATTTATTCTTTCCATCCAATAATCTGCTTCCATCCTTTCATCTGCTTGTATTATCTCTGATTTCTTTCATAAATTTCTTATATTTTTCAGAGTAGAAATATTCAGTCTCTTTAGGTAGATTTATTTCTAGGCATTGTATTATTTTTGATGCAATGGTAAATGTGATTATTTCCTGTATTTCTTTTTCTGTCTTTTCATTGCTAGTGTATAGGAATGCAAGAAATTCCTGTGTATAAATTTTGTAACCTGCAAATTTACTGAGTAAATTGATGAGCTCTAGTAGTTTTCTGGCATTCTCTTTAGGAATTCCTCTGTATAGTATCATGTAATCTGCTAATAATGACAGTTTTCCTTGTTTTCCAATTTAGATTCCTCTTATTTCTTTTTCATCTCTGATTGCCTTGGCTAGGCTTTCAAAACTTGAATTGAATTAATGACAATGACATCCTTGTCTCATTCCTGATCTTAGAGGAAATGCTTTCAGTTTTCCAACATGAAGAATGATGTTAGCTGTAGGTTTGTATATATGGCCTTTACTACATTGAGATGTTTCCTTTCTGCCCACTTTCTACAGAGCTTTTTATCATAAATGGATGCTGAATTGTGTCAAAAGCTTTTTCTGCATCTGTTGAGATAATCATATGGTTTTCATTCTTCAGTGGTGTATAACACTGATTGATTTGCAAATATTGAAGAAAACTTGCATCCCTGGGATAAACCCCACTTGATCGTGATGTCTGATCCTTTTAATGTATTATTGGATTTGGTTTGCTAGTATTTTGTTGAGTGTTATTGCATCTATATTCATCATTAATATTGACCTGTAATTTTCTTTTTCTGTGATCTTTCTCTGGTATTGTTATGAATGTGATATTGGCCTCATAGAATGAACTGCACAGTTTTCCTTCTTTTGTAATGTTTTGGAGGAGTTTCAAAAAGACAGACATTAATTGTTCTCTAAGTGTTTGATTGAATTTGCATGTGAAGCCATTTGGTTCTGGACCTTTGTTTGCTGTAACTTTTTTAATCACTTTCAATTTCAGTACTTGTAAACAAACTGTTCATATTTTCTGTTTCTTCAAGGTTGAGTCTTGGAATGTTATACCTTTCAAAGAATTTGTCCATTTTTTCTTTTTTTTTTTCCTATTTTATTGGCATATATAGGACTTTGCAGGTGGCTCAGTAGTAAAGAATACAACTGCAAATGCAGAAGACACAAGAGATGTGGGTTCAATCCCTGGGTTGAGAAGATTCTCTGGATGAGGAAATGACAACCCACTTCAGTATTTTTGCCTGAAGATTCTCATGGACAAAGGAGGCTGGCAGGTTACCGTCCACAGGGTTGCAAACAGCCAGACATGACTTGGCACACATGCAAAGCAAACAGGTTGTTTATAGCAGTCTATTATGATCCTTTGTATTTCTGTGGTGTCCTTTGTAATTTCTTTTTCATTTCAAATATTATTGATTTGAACCCTCTACTTTTTTTCTTGGTGTGTCTAGCTAAAGGTTTATCTATTTTGTTTATGTCCTAAGAAAAAAAACAAACAAAAAAAAACAAAACAAAAAAACAGCTTTTAGTTTCATTGATCTTTGTTATTGCTTCCTTCATCTCTATGTTGTTTGTTTCTGCTATGATCTTTATGATTTCTTTCATTCTGGTTTCTTTGGGTTTTGGTTCTTCCTCTTTTTCTAGTTGCCTTAGCTGTACAGTTATATTGTTTATTTGAGATCTTCCTTGTTTCCTGATGAAAGATTGTATTGTTATAAACACTCCTTTTAGGACTGTTTCTGCCACATACTGGGGCTTCCCTTATGGCAAATGCACCTGCAATGCAGGAGACCTGGGTTCAATCCCTGGATTGGGAAGACCCACTAGAAAAGGGAAAGGCTACCCACTCCAGTATTCTGGCCTAGAGAATCCCAAGGACTGTAGTCCATGGGGTTGCAAAGAGTCTACCATGACTGAGTGACTTTCACATCACATCATACAGCACATTGCCACATACTATAGGGTATGGATCATTACGCTTTCATTTTCATTTTTCTCCATTTTATTTTTAAATTCCTATTTGATTTCTTCAGTGATCCATTTGTTTAATGCATTGTTTAGCTTCTTCCTGTTTTGCTACATTTTTTTCTTGTAGTTTATCTCTAATCTCATAGCATTGTGGTTGGAAAAGATGCTTGATATGACTTCAATTTTATTAAATACACTGAAACTGATTTGTGGCAGAAGATGTGACCTGTCTTGGAGACTGTTCCATGTGTACTTGAGAAGAAAGTGAATTTTGCTGTTTTCATATGAAATCTTCTACAAATATCAGTTGACTCCATCATGTGTGCTGTGTTATTTAAGGCCCATCTTTCCTTATTGATCTTCTTTCTAAAGAAGATCTGTCCATTAATGAGAGTGGGATATTAAAGTCTCTTGCTTCACTGGTGGCTCAGCAGAGAAAGTATCTGCCCTCTATGCAAGGAGATGCAGACTGAATCTCTGTGTCAGGAAGAACCCTTGGATGAACAAATGGCTCATTCCAGTATTCTTGCCTGGAAAATTCCATGAGAAAGGAGCTTGGTGGGCTACAGTCCATGGGGTCGCAAACTGTCAGAAAAGACTGAGAGACTGAGCACACTAATATTGTGTCACTGTCAAATTCCCCTTTTGTGACTGTTAGCATTTGCCTTATGTATCAATATGCTCCTATGATGGGTGCACATGCATTTATAATTGTTATATATTCTTATATTAACCCTTTGATTATTATGTCATGTCCTTCTTGTTTCTTATCAGTTCAGTCACTCAGTCGTATCTGATTCTGTGAGCCCATGAATGGCAGCACACCAGGATTCCCTGTCCTTCACCAATTCCTGGAGTTTGTCAGATTCATGTCCATTGAGTCGGTGATGCCATTCAACCATTTCATCCTCTGTTGTCCCCTTTTCCTACTGCTGTCAATATTTCCCAGCAACAAGGTCGTTTCTAAGGAGTCAGTTCTTGGCATTAGGTGGCCAAAGTATTGGAGTTTCACCTCAGTGTCAATTCTTCCTTTGAATATTCAGGACTGATTTCCTTCAGGATTGACTGATTTGAACCCCTTTCAGTTCAAGGGACTCTCAAAAGTCTTCTTCAACACCACAGTTCAAAAGCATAAATTCCTTGGTGCTTGACTTTATTCATAGTCCAAATATCACATCCATACATGACTACTGGAAAACCCATAGCTTTGACTACACGAAACTTTGTCGGCAAAGTAATGTCTCAGCTACTTAATATGCTACCTACGTTGGTCATAGATTTTCTTCCAAGAAGCAAGTGTCTTTTAATTACAGGGCTGCAGTCACCACCTGCAGTGATTTTGGAACCCAAGAAAATAAAGCTTGTCGCTGTTTCCATTGTTTCCCCATCTATTTGCATGAAGTGATGGGACCAGGAGCCATGATCTTTGTTTTTTAAATGTTGAGTGTTAAGCCAGCTTTTTCACTCTCCTCTTTCACTTTCATCAAGAGGCTCTTAGTTCTTTTTCACTTTCTGCCATAAGGCTAGTGTCATCTGCATAGCTCACGTTATTGATATTTCTCCCAGCAATCTTAATCCAGCTTGTGCTTCATCCAGCCTGGCATTTGGCATGATATATTATGCCTATAAGCTAAATAAGCAGGGTGACAAGATACAGCCTCGACATACTCCTTTCCCAATTTGGAAACAGTCCACTGTTCCATGTCCAGTTCTAACTGTTGCTTCTTGACCCACATACAGATTTCTGAGGAGGCAGGTTGGGTGGTCAGGTATTCCCATCTCTTGAAGAATTTTCCACAGCTTGCTGTGATCTACAGGGTCAAAGGCTTTGGAATAATAGATAAAGCAGAAGTAGATGTTTCTCTGGCATTATTTTGCTTTTTCTATGATCCAATGGATGTTGGCAATTTGATCTCTGGTTCCTATGCCTTTTCTAAATCCAGCTTGACATCTGGAATTTCACTGTTCATGTGCTGTTGAAGCTTGGCTTGGAGAATTTTGAGCATTAGTTTGCTAACATTTGAGATGAGTGCAACTGTGCAGTATTTTGAACATTCTATGGCATTGCCTTTCTTTCCAATTGGAAATTAAAACTGACCTTTTCCAGTCCTGTGGCCAGGTGTCGATGTGACTGGAGATGGAAATAATCTCCGATGCTGTAAAGAACAATATTGCATAGGAATCTGGAATATTAGATCTATGAATCAAGGTAAATTGGAAGTGGTCAAACAGGAGATGGCAAGAATGAACATCACCATATAAACATTTTAGGAATCAGTGAACTAAAATGGAGTGGAATGGATGAATTTAATTTAGATGAACATTATATCTACTACTGTAAGCAAGAATCCCTTAGAAGAAATGGAGTAGCCCTCATAGCCAAAAAAAAGAGTCTGAAATGCAGTGCTTGGGTGCAATCTCAAAAACAACAGAAGGATCTCTGTTGGTTTCCAAGGCAAGACATTCATTATCATAGTAATCCAAGTCTATGCTCCAACCAGTAATGCTTAAGAAGCTGAAGTTGAACAGTTCTATGAATATCTACAAAACCTTCTAGAACTAACACCCAGAAAATATGTCCTTTTCATTATAGGGGACTGAAATTCAAAAATAACAGGCAAATTTGGCCTTGGAGTACAAAATGAAGCAGTGAAAAGGCTAACAGAGTTTTTCCAAGAGAACACCCTCTTCCAGTAACACAAGAGGCAACTCTACAAATGGACACCACCAGACAGTTAATATTGGAAACAGGTCGATTATATTCTTTGCAGCCAAAGATGGAGAAACTCTATACAGTCAGCAAAAACAAGATCAGGAGCTGACTGTGGCTCAGATCATGAACTCCTTATTGCCAAATTCAGACTTAAATTGAAGAATGTAGGGAAAACCACTAGACCATTCAAGTATGACCTAAATCAAATAGATTCAAGGGATTAGATCTGATAGACAGAGTCCCTGAAAAACTATGGACAGAGTTGTGTGACATTGTACAGGAGGCAGTGACCAAAACCATCCCCAAGAAAAAGAAATGCAAAAAGGCAAAATATTTTTCTGTGGTGGTCCTCAAATAGCTGCGAAAAGAAGAGAAATGAAAGGCAAAGGAGAAAAGGAAAGATATACCCATTTGAATGCAGAGTTCCAAAGAAAACAAGGAGAAATAAGAAACACTTCCTCAGTGATCGATTCAAAGAAATAGAGGAAAACAATAGAATGGGAAAAGCTAGAGATCTCTTCAAAAAAACGTGTGATATCAAGGGACTGTTTCATACAAAGATGGGCACAATGAAGGACAGAAATGGTATGGACCTAACAGAAGCAGAAGATATTAAGAAGAGGTGGCAAGAATGCACAGCAGAATTATACAAAAAGATCTTCATCACCCAGATAACCACAATGGTGTGATCACTCACCTAGAGCCAGACATCCTGGAATATGAAGTCAAGTGGGCCTTAGGAAGCATCATTATGAGCAAAGCTAGTGGAAGTGATGGAATTCCAGTTAAACTATATCAAATCCTAAATGATGATGCTGTTAAAGTGCTACACTGAATATGCCAGCAAATCTGTCTCTTATAACAGACTTTATTTTGAAGTCTACTTTTCTGACATGAATAAAGCTATTCCAGCTTTCTTAATTTTCATTTGCATGAAATGCCTTTATCTATTTTCTCAATTTCAGTCTGTTTTGATTCCTAAATTTGAAGTAAGTCTCTCTTGTAGACAGCACATATACAGGTCTTGTTTAATATCCATTCAGCCAGTCTGAATCGGGCCCCCCTGATAGTTCAGTTGGTAAAGAATCTGCCTGCAATGAAGGAGATCCCAGTTCAATTCCTGGGTTGGGAAGATCCACTGGAGAAGGGATAGGCTACCCACTCCAGAATTCTTGGGTTTCCCTTGTGGCTCATCTGGTAAAGAATCCTCCTGCAATGTGGGAGACCTGGGTTCAATCCCTGGGTTGGGAAGACCCCTTGGAGAAGGGAAAGGCTACCCTCTCCAGTATTTTGACCTGGAGAATTCCACTGACTGTGTAGTCCATGGGGTTGCAAAGAGTTGGACATTACTATGTAACTTTCAGTACATTTCAGCTATTCTGTTTCTTTTGGTTGGAACGTTTTATCTATTTACATTTAAGGTAATTATCAACATAAATGTTCTTATTGATGTTATGTTTAATTGTTTTGGACTTGTTTTTGTAAGACTTCCCCCCCCCCCTTCTCTTGTGTTTTATTCTCCTTTTCTTGTGATTTGAGGTTTACCTTTCCTAATTAACTTGGGTTGCTTTTTCTCTTTTGTATCTACTTGTAGATTTTTGGTTTGTGGTGCTCTTTTGATATAGTGGTCTATACATATATATTTGTTTTAAATTGCCTATTTCTTTATTTCAGATGAGTTTCTAATAGCCTGCATTTATACTCTCTTCTTCTCATTATTGCTGGGTTTGATGTCACATTTGTGTGTGAATGATTTCGTACATTTACTTTATGTTTGTCTTTACTGTTGATCTTCCCCATTTGTTATTTTCTTGATTCTAGTTATATCCTCTTCTTTTCTGCCCAGAGAAGTTCCTTTAGGTTTTGTTGTAATGTTAGTTCAGTGGTGTTGAATTCTCTTATTTTTCACTTGACTATAATGTTTTTGATATCTCTCTTGAATCTGAATGCAAGCCTTGCTGGGTATTCTTGGATGTTTTAATAATTTTTTCCCTTTCAATCTTTTAAATATATCATGCCACTTCCTTCTGTTCTGCAGAATTTCTGCTAAAAAAGTCAGATAATAACCTTATGTAGCTTCTCTTATATATTAGGTGTTGCTTTACCCTTGCTGCTTTTAACATTTTTTCTTTATCTTGAATGTTTGTCAGTTCAATTAATGTGTATTTTGGTATGTTCCTCCTTGAGTTTATGTTTTATGGGGATTATATGTGCTTTCTGGACTTGAGTGAGTGTTTCCTTTTCCATGTTAGTGAAGTTCTGGATATAACCTCTTCAACTATTCTCTCAGGCCTTTTCTCTCTTTAGTCTCCTTCTGGCACCCCTGTAATGTGGATGCTGGTACATTTAATGATGCCCCAAAGATCTCTTAGACTGTTTTCATTCCTTTTCGTGCTTTTTTTTTCTTTATTCTGTTCTGTAGCAGTGTTTTCCACCATTCTGTCTTCAAGATCATTTATCCATTTTTATGTCTTAGTTACTCTGCTGTTGGTTCCTTCTTATGTATTTTTAAGTCTGTTGGACTTCCCCCATGGCTCAGTGGTAAAGAACTTAACCTGCAATGCAGGAGATGCAGCCTCGAGTTAGATTCCTGGATTAGGAAGAACTGCTGGAGAAGGAAATGGCAACCCATTCCAGTATTCTTGCCTGGAAAAATCCACAGGAAGCCTGTTTTAATTTTAGTTACTGTATTGCTAATGTTTGCTTTTCCTTTAAATCTTCTAGCTCGTTTGTTAATCTTCTCTTGTAACTTCTTGGTTTGTGTCTCCATTTTTTTTTCTGAGATCTTGGATTATCTTTACTATCATTACTCTAAATTCTTTTTCAGGTAGGTTACCTATCTTCTCTTCATTTAATTGTTCTTGTGAGTTTTTATCTTGTTCCTTCATATGTAATATACTTCTCTGCCACCTCTTTCTCTAAATCTGTGTTTGGGGACTCCTTCCTTTTCCACTGGCTGGAAGATTGTAGCTCCTCTTGCTTTTGGTGTCTGCTTCTGATGGTTGAGATTAAAACCAAGATTTGTGTAGGTTTCCTGGTGGGAGGAACTGGTGCCATCCCACTGGTAGGTGGGTCTATGTATTGTCCCCCTGGTGGGCAATTCCATGTCAAGGAGTGTGTTTATAGTTGACTGTCTATAATATAGACATGGGTGGGTCTGCATTCCTATCTGCTGATGGGTAGGTCTGTATTCTTACCCTGCAGATTGTTTTTCCTGAGGCATTCTAGCACTGGAGCCTGTAGATTGTTGGGTATGTCCAGGTTTTGATGTTGAGATAGCAACCTCTAGGAAAGCTCACACCAATCACTGTTCTCTGGGGCCTCTGCCACCAGGGTCCTTGCCTCCCCAGTGAGCCATAGGGACATCCACCTTATTAGGAGACACTTCAAGACTCATGCACAGGTTTAGCCTTCACTCTTATGGAGTTACTACTGTCTATAGCTCAGTGAATATGAAACCTTGTGCAAACTCTAGAAATGTAATCTCTGTTTCCCCTAGTCCTTTTGATATGCACTGAAGCCCCATTGGCCTTGAAAGCCAAATGCTTTGGGGATTGTTCTCCTATTGCCAGACCTTCAGCCTGGGGAGCCTGACGTGGGGCTCTGGACTCACTCTTGGGAAAGAACTTCTGTGATATGATTATTTCCCAGTTTGTGGGTTGCCCACCTAGAAGATTAGAGATCTGATTATGTAACAAAAGCACCCCTCCTGTCATCTCATTATAGCCTCTTTACCTTTGAATGTAAAATATCTTCTGGTAGGTCCCAGTCTTTTTCATTAATGATTGCTCAGTGATTAGATGACTGTGCTGTGTTCATGAGAGGAGATGAGCTCTTTTTTTTTTTTTCACTGCATCCTCTTTTATGAAATCAAAGGACTGCTTTTAATTAAGATGCTTACTGCCTCTTTCCTCAGTATGTGCTGACCATTATCCCCATGATCTGGGGTGTACAGATACAGCAGCTCTTGTGTACTCCTTGGACAGCAAGAGTAGGTCCTGGGCCCTGCTTGCAGACTTCCTAGGAACTGGTACTCTCTGCACTTCCACGGGCCACTGAAGGTAAGGCCCCCTGCCTGACTATGGACGTCCTGGGGGCTGGTGCTCTGTGCCTTCCTGAATCAGTGGGGACAGGGCCTGTTGCTGCTCATGGGTCTCCTAGCAGTGGTCAGTTTCCACCCTGGAGCCTGAATGGCAGCAGCAACTTGCACTCATCCCTGAAGTTCCTGTCGTTGGTGTTCTGTTGTCTGGGAAGTCTCATGGGAAAAGAAGCTCTTATGGTGGTCTTGCCCCGTTCTTCATAATTCCTGAATTGTGGCACCTCGCCTCTTTCACAGGACAAGGCTTCTGAGTATAACTTCAGCTGCCACAGTCCAGCCTATTCAGGCAGTTTCTGCACAGCCAGCTTTGGTTTTCTCCCTGGGTCTTACTTATGAAGCCTGAGCTTTAGCATCCAGTCCCTAACTCAAATGATAGATAAATGTCTCAGACTGGGAAATTCAGGGCAGGGGTGCCAACCTTCTGTACAGGCTCCATTTTGCCTTCAGGTTGTTGTGCTCTCCTCCTAAGCGCTAAAACTCCTCCTCCCTCCAGTCTGATCTCCCTGTCAGTGGGGAAATTTCCCCAAGAACAGGAACCTTTCTTCCTTCAAAGCTCCCTCCCTGGAGCACAGGCCTCACCATGATTCCTTCTGTTTTTTTAATCCTACCCAGTTATGTGGAGATTTTCTTAACTTTTCAGAATTCTGAGGTCTTCTGTCAGCATTTAGTTGCTGTTCTGTGTTATTTGGCCCACTTGTAAATGTATTTTTTAATTTTTTTTATGAGAAAAGGTGAGCTCCATGTCCTACCCCTCTATCATGTTGAAACTCCCACACACAACTGAATTCTATAACTCTTAAAGTAGACTAAAGTGTCTATCCAGAGATTTTTCAAAATTTCTCAACAGTCTCATGTAAATTTTCTATCCCTATGGTCTGTTCACCTCCAATATCCAAAAAAAGTATTTAAAATTGGCTAAGATGGCAAAACCACTAAAAATTCAAGGGTACCTCATGAAAATACAAAAATGCCTTAGGAAGAGTTACAGTTAATTTTTCATGAATCTTCCTGTGGATTATCCAATTTTCCCGAAGTTATCAGATGAGGGATATTTTGTCTAGTACATCAAGCTTGACTATGGACAACATTAAAGCCATAATGTCATCTGAATTTAAGAAAAGTCTGTATGTATACTCCCTTTCAATTTGTCATATAAGTAACAATAGCTGGTGAACTAAGATGCCTGATGTTGTTTGTCATATTCTTTCTTGCCATCTTCCTTTCCCTCTCCTCATTTTCTTCTTTCCTTCTTCTTGTTATTATAATTATTATCTTTAGTAAGTAGTCTTCAAAGTCTTTTTAATAGGAATAGAATGACTTTTTTTATTTGTGCAGATTAAAGCCTGGTAAATAAAAATGTTATAAGAACTTTTGAGAAGTTGGTAACCCTCACAAAATGTGCCACACCTTTGGAATGCGATGCTACTTTATGGGAACAATTGTTATTTTTCCATACAAAGCCCAAGATCTGTATGTGGGCAATGTGGGATAAAATCACCAAACATTCTCATATTCAAAGTTAGAGTAACTTATGGGGCTTTGGCAACCCCATGCAAAATCTAGTGCTAGGAAAGGTTTAGGAGTATAGTGAAATAAAATTTTACTGAAGAACAAATAAGGTTTGGTTGGTGGGTTAGCTTTTTAAAATATTTTAAGTAATTTTGGGATAGTATTGTTTAAGTAAAAATGTTTAATTCTACAACTTGAGCAATGCTGCAAGCACCTGCCATATTAATGATATTTGAGCTTTAGGAAAAATCATGATGCATGTAAGAAATAAGAGAGTTCCATTTTGCAGACTAAGAATGGTTTGCAATAGTTCTGCTCAAGGAAATTGACTAGCAGTGCCATACCTAGTAGCAGAAAAACCATCCATAAAGGTAGTCACTCAACAGCAATATTATGGGAAATTAAACAGTTGAATTATTAGATTTACCTGAAAATGTTTTCAAATGTCTCTCTTCTTGCTAAAGAGAGATTTGCCATCAGGTCTCTTATTTTAGATTAAACAACTCAATACAGATTTTTTAAAACAATTGAGTGAGGACAGCTTTGATGAGGGAAATACTGTACTTCCTGATAATAAAATAGGTAATGGCAAAAATGATTATTTGGAAAAGCAAGAAATATATCTATATTTTACCACAGATTAAAGGTACAATTCATACCATGTATATGATCATGGCATCCGGTAACTCACTTCATGGCAAATGATGGGAAAACAATAGAAACAGTGACAGACTGCATTTTTTGAGGGTTCCCAAATCACTATAGACAGTGACTGCAGCCATGAAATTAAAAGATGCTTGCTCCTTGTAAGAAAAGCTATGATCAACCTAGACAGCATATTAAAAATCAGAGACATTACTGTGCAGACAAACGTTCATCTAGTTAAAGCTATGGTTTTTCCAGTAGTCTTGTATAGATGTGAGAGTTGGACTATAAAGAAAGCTGAGTGCCAAAGAATTGATGCTTTAGAACTGTGGTGTTGGAGAAGACTCTTGAGAGTCCCTCAGACTTCAAGGAGATCCAACTAGTCAATCCTAATGGAAATCAGTCCTGAATATTCTTGGAAGGACTGATGCTGAAGCTGAAACTCCAATACTTTGGTCACATGATGAGAAGAACTGACTCATTGGAAAAAACCCTGATTCTGGGAAGGCGGGAATAGAAGGGGATGACAGAAGATGAATTAGTTAGATGGCATCACCAACTCAATGGACATGAGTCTGAGTAAGCTCCAGGAGTTGGTGATGGACAGGGAAGCCTGGTGTGTTGCAGTCCATGGGGTCACAAAGAGTTGGACAGGACAAGAGTGACAGAACTGAACTGAACTGACTGATTATATTCTAAATTAAGCCTGACAGAACTCAAAGTACTAAATATGTTTAAAGAAAATTTTATATTAATATTATATATATGTGTGTGCCCATGTGTTTGTATAGATGTACTATATTTATTAAACCTTATTACCTTGATGTGTGGAATAATAGTTATAGAGTATAAACTCAATCAGTTCAAGCCTATTAAATTTTAAAATCAAACAAGTCTGTTGTGTCTTATATATTTTATGAAATCATATGTAACAATTTGCAAGATGGCAATACCTATTTAATGTTGCAAAATAAAATAGCCTGTCTTGGAAATATTCCCACTGAAGAGTAAAATAAAGCATATATAAAGATAAATTTAGACTTTTGGACCAAATTTCATTTTCCCAAGAATTAAAATATTATCCAACTTTGACCTAAACTCACATTATTTACCAAAGCCATTTTTCACATTTGGCAAAATGTTATGAATATTAATTTTCCACATGTAAATTGGAAAATAAAATCCACTTAAATATGATATCTACAGCTATGGACAAAGCATACCATTCATATCTTGCTGAAATTAAATATAAATTACATAACAATGAAATTCAAAGATAAATGAAGTATTTCTTTAGGCAATCAGAAATTTAAAGATAAAAGCATATCTCAAATGAAAGAAGTATGGCACTAAATCAAGACACTACAAGACTATAAATATCAAAAAAAGAGCAAACTGCAAGTCTGTATATTTAAAAATATAGTAATTAGAAAAAATGCATTACATACCATATACCATCAGTCATTAGCTCAGCAATTGACATATGGTTGATATGTACATGATAGATGAGTGAATGAGTAAATCTATTGTACCAAAAGATACTTGAGGTATTTACATATGTAGAAATCAGAGATGACCATTCTCAGAACTATAAGTTGGAGAGTTAGATGTTTTATGGGAGGCAATAGAAACAGATACTGGCAGAAATATTCCTGATACCTGGAAAATTATTGCATTGGGTTTTGATTTTGGCTTTCAGAATCATGGAATTTGAGAAAAGCCTGAAATAATTCTGAGAGAGAGAGAGAGAGAAAATAAAGCAAGCTGATTAGTAAGAAATCAGAAAAGAACATTTGAAATATACCATATATACTCCATTTATAAGCTTTGGAAAAAATAGTTACTTTTCCTCTTATTATACTATCCAACTCAAAATTGAACCAAGCATGTCCCTCCACCCCTAACACAAACATGCAGCACTTTAAAAACAATATTGCTGCTACTTCCTTTGTTTAGAGAGATAAGGATGGATAAGATCCTTAGTTGTAGCAACCAGCTAGCAACTGTGAGGGATATCATCTACATGCTCCTTACATCTAGTGGAAGAATGGGGGCATATTGGGCAATTAGTGATTTCTTTCAGTTTCATAATCAACAACTGGACCACTAATTTGGAAATTAAGCAAATAATAAATATTTTTATGATTTAAGTCAATTTAAATTCTGTAGTCCCTGTATGTGGCCAAATGCTTCAGATAAAATACAGAATAAGGACATTTGTATATTATTTGAAAATTAAGGGTTTGGGAAACTCTTATGGAAAAATTTTTGAAAATAAACTTTCTAAAATGCAGTGCTGGAGGAATACAACAAAATAATTTAAAATGGAGAGTATGAAATCTATTTTAAGGTAATTAAAAACCATTGATAATTTACATATTTCTACATATCCATAAAGTATCTACTTTGAACCAGGCTCTCTCTTTTTTCTTTTTTTTACTGGACAGATAGTACCCAAATCAAGTTAAAAATATATATAATTACATATATTACATATAATTATGTAATATATATAATTACATATATTTTTAACTTGATTTTTGTCTCTCTCCTTGTTGGGTATTATCTGTCTAGTAAACAAACAGTATAGAGAAAATATATTTAAATAAGATATATATTAGCATATTGAAAGAACAAAACACAGCAGAAAAATTAAATACTGTAGAAAATAAAAAAATTATATCTTAAATAGCTAGACTTTATAGGTTTTGGTAATTTCAATATAATAGCTACTATTATAGTGAGCCTTATTTCATTATTAGTCTTGCATCAAGCATTTGATAGAGTGTTAATGCCATTTCAGATTTTGTATCATTATGCAATTCAATGTTTGAACACACAAAATGTCAACATGATACATATCTGCAAATATGGCATAGAACAAAATGCTTATTCTATGAATAATGATAGCAATGAATTGTGTTTTTCCAAATCATTTATTCAAAACATCACAAAAATATGCTACAGAACATACCCGTAAGCACATTGTTGTTTAAAACACCTAAGAATAATAAACAAAGTAATAAAAATTGACATAAAAACATTAAGCTTAACAGAGAAAGAATGATTTCAACCATAGTCATTAATCCTTTCATTGTATACTAAATATGAGAATATTAGCTTATTATTAGTACTATTCACTTGAGTAATTAATATCAATTTTCAAACATCATTATCTCCAGTGCTAATATAGATTGAATTTTTTACCTTCTCATCACTCACAATCAGATAATAGTAAAAATGAGAATTACAAAAAGTGATGCAAAAGATTATGCATATTTTATTCTTATTTTGAGTTGGTCATTGTGAACAACCAGGAGAAAGTCCAGTTAACTAATTAACTGTTCTGTGACAGTAACTGACTTATTTTTTCTTTGGAATGATATTAAAAGTGACCCAAGCTGCAAGAAAAGCATGGTAACCACATTTTCCTCAGTTATTGTCTTAGCTAAATGTTGACCTTTGCCCAGTTACTTTTTTGGGGGGTTGGGGTGGGATTTGGAGAAGGTGAAAATAAAAATGACTGTCAGGGCATCCAAAATAGAGCCGCTGATCAGCTGCATGTCTTAGCTGAAAGCTTGACAGAACCATCAGGGAAAACAAATAACTCTTGCCATACTGAAATTCTTGAAAATACTTTAATGCTTGCTTCTCTAAATGATGCTTCTATGTTAATATTTCTCCCTTCCATATGTGATAAATTCCTATATCTTTCCAGACTCATTTCATAAATCATTTCTATGAGACTTTCACTAATTTGTAACTGAGTTAAATGTGTCCCTACTAAGTTTCCACAGCCCTTTTCTCAGACTGTTTTCACTACTATTTTTATTACATTACTCTGCTCAACATACTATTCCATGCTGTGTAACGCAAACTACTCTTTATTCAACTTAAATCTATGAATCATTCTGCTCTCCACCAGATAAATGAATTATTCTTCAACTCCACTTTCTCCTGAAGGTGATTTAGCACACATTTTACAGAGAAATTATATGTTGTCTAATAAGAGTGATCTGATTTAACTGCAATCAGATAAAACAACCTATCTACATAGCAACTTATCCTCTTCTCCCTGCCTTTCAAAACACTGAGGCCCTGTCTTTTGACCTCCATGCATAGGTCAATCTGTACCTGCACCTTTAATTCACCTAATCCCAGGAAACTATATTATCAAAC
This sequence comes from Okapia johnstoni, assembly GCA_024291935.2. Taxonomy (NCBI): domain Eukaryota; kingdom Metazoa; phylum Chordata; class Mammalia; order Artiodactyla; family Giraffidae; genus Okapia; species Okapia johnstoni. The sequence continues at coordinate 39,413,532 of CM044321.1, forward strand.
TAATTATTGTCATCTTTCAGGAATTCTGAACTCTGTTTCTTACCTTGATCATTTTTAACATCACTTAAATATTCTGTTTCATAGATATTGTTTGTGCCATTGATAATGTAGATATCATTGTTCACAGACATATTTTCCCCCTATTAATTGATCTCTGAAGAGCATTCAATGTCTTTCAACACCCTTTCTGTAGTCTTCCGTGGCAATAACATCACACTCCTCTTACTCTTTTGTAGTAGCTTTTGGTAACAAATTCTTGATTTCCTTTGTATGCTAATACTTCTGTATGCAGCCATTATATATTGAAATTACACAAAGTTCTCCTCTAGACTTTTCTGAAACTGTCCTCTCCTGTGGTACTACCTTCTATCCCCTCTAGTGAAAGTGCTAGAAGCTCAGTTGTGTCCCGTTCTTTGCACCACAATGGACTGTAGACATTTAGACAGCTTCTTCACCATCCTCTTTCACTTTCATCAGGAGACTCTTTAGTTCCTCTTTATTATCTACCATTAGAGTGGCATCATCTGTATATCTGAGGCTGACTGTTGATGTTTCTCCCAGTAATCTTGATTGTAGTTTGTGATTCATCCAGCCTGCCATTTTGCATGATGACTCTGCATAGATGTTAAATAAGCAGGGTGAAACTACACAGCTTTCTTGTATACTCCTTTCCCAATTTTGAATGAGTCAGTTAGTTCTACGTAAGTTTCTAATCATTTCTTCTTGACTCACAAACACGTTTCTCAGGAGACAGGTAATGTGGTCTGGTATTCCCATCTCTAAGAATTTTTCTATAATTTGATGTGATCCACAAAGTCAAAGGCTTTTGCCTAGTAGATGAAAGAGACATTCTTCTGGAATCCCTTGCTTTATATTTGATCCAGCAAATGTTAGCAATTTGATTTCTTCTTCATCTGACTTTTCTAAATCCAGCTTGTACATCTGGAATTTCTCAGTTCACATACTACTGAAGCCTAGCTTGAAGGATTTTAGGCATAACCTTCCTAGTATGCAAAATGGGCACAATTGTCCGGTAGTTTGAACTTTCTTTGGCATTGGCCTTCTTTGGGATAGGGATTAAAACTGAAATTTTACTGTCCTGTGGCCCCCGCTGTGTTTTTCACATTTGCAAACATAATGAGTGTAGCCAAATAGATGGTGAAACAACGGAAACTGAGAGATTTTCTTTTCTTGGGTTCCAAAATACAGCAGATGGTGACTGCAGCCATGAAATTAAAAGACGCTTGCTCCTTGGAAGAAAAGCTATGACCAATCTAGACAGCATATTAAAAAGCAGAAACATTACTCTGCTAACAAAGATCTATTAGTCAAAGCTATGGCTTTTCCAATAGTCATGTATGGATGTGAGAGTTGGTCTATGAAGAAAGCTGAGAGCCGAAGAATTGATGCTTTTGAACTGTGGTGTTAGAGAAGACTCTTGAGAGTCCCTTGGACCACAAGGAGACCCAACCAGGCAATCCTAAAGGAAATCAGTCCTGAATATTCATTGGAAGGACTGATGCTGAAGCTGAAACTCCAATACTTTGGCCAGCTGATGCAAAGAACTGACACATTGGAAAAGACCTTGATGCTGGGAAAGATTGAGGGCAGGAAGAGGAGGGAAGACATAGGATTAGACAATCGGATGGCAACAACAACTCAATGAACATGAGTTTGAGTAAACTCTGGTAGCTGGTGATGGACAGGGAAGCCTGGTGTGTGGCAGTCCATGGGGTTGCAAAGGGTTGGACATGACTGAGCAACTGAACTGAACTGAGTGCAGTCCTTTAAGAGCATCATCTTAGGATTTTAAATAGCTCAGCTGGAATTCCATAACCTCTGCTAGCTTTGTTCGCAGTAATGTTTCCTAAGGCCCACTTGACTTCACAGTCCAGGATGTCTGGCTCTAGCTGAATGATGACACCATCATGACTGTCTGGATCATTAGACTCTTTTGTATAGTTCTTCTGTGTATCCTTACCACCTCTTCTTAATCTTTTCTGCCCCTGTAATGTCCTTATCATTTCCATTCTTTATCATGCCATTCTTGCATGAAATGTTCCCTTGATGTCACTAATTCTCTTGAAGAGGTCCATTGTCCTTCACATTCTATGGTTTTCCTCTACTTCTTTGCACTGTTCATTTAAGAAGGCCTTCTTGTCTCATCTTCCTATTCTCTGGAAATCTTCACTCATTAAATTATTTTTACCTTAATGAACAGAGTCACTGTTCATTCAGTTTCTTAAACTGGAAACTATAAAGTTAACTTATTTTTATGCTTACCATGTTTATTATAAAGGATATAAAAGAAAAGGCAAATAAACAAACACATAAGGTGAAATCAGGAAGGGTTCTGAGGGGCTCCTCGATGTAGGAGCTCTGTCTCTCTAGAGCTGTGGTGTACCTTCTCAGAATGTGGTTGTATTTACTAACCTAGAAGCTCGTGAGTTCTCAATGTTCATCGAGATTTTGAAAATTAACTTTGATTTCTTACAATTCCTCCCTATTTTAATCTATCAACAAGTCCCGTGGTTTCAAATATCTCTTAATTCCATTCACTCCCTCGATGTCATTTTCATCCTCTCATTCAAACTACCATTATTTTCCATATATACTATTTTCATAACCTCTTCATTGGCCTTACATTTTTTATTAAAGTATATTGATTTACAATATTAGTTTCAAGTGTGCAACAACATTTTATAAACTATGTCCATTTAAAATTACTGTAGAACAATGGCTATTTCCCTGTGCTGTACAGTATATCCTTGTTGCTTGTCTATTTTATACGTAGCAGTTTGTGCATTTTAATCCTATATCTCTATGTTGCCACTCTCTCCTCCATTTTCCACTGTGAACAACAGGTTTGTGCTTTATACATGAGAATTTTATTTTTTTAAATTCTAATAACATAGAACTTTGTCTTTGCCTAATTTATTTCACTCAGCTCACTACTCTAGGTCCATACATGGATTTGCAAATTTCAGAATTTTATTTTATTTTTTTTGTTGTTGGAACAGTATTCCACTATGTACATACACACCACATCTTCTTTATCCATTTATCTGTTTATGAACACTTTGTTTGTTTCTATCATTATAAATAATACTGATTTGATCATTGGGGTGCATATAACTTTTTGATTTAATGTTTTCATTTTTTCAAATATATACCCAGGATTGGAATTGCTGAATCATGTGACAGTTCTAATGTTAGTAGTTTGAGGAATCTTTGCACTGTTTTTCATGGAGGATTCACAGATTTACCTTCCCACAAACAGTGTACAAGGGTTTTCTTTTCTCCACATCCTATCCAACATTTGTTTATTTGTAGACATTTTGATGATAGACATTCTGACAGGTGTGAGGTGGTATCTCATTGTGATTTTAATTTGCATTTCTCTGATGACTAATGATATTGAGCATCTTTCAGGTTATTCATCTGTACGTTTTGTTTAGAGAAATGTCTATTCATAATGTCAGCACATTTTTATTGAGTTGTTTGTTTTTTGATAGTGAGTTTTGTAACTTGTTTGTATACTTTGGATATTATCTCCTTGTCATTCCTATCATTTGCAAATGCTTGCACCCTTTCAGTAGGTTGCCCTTTTATTTTGTTGATGGTTTTCTTTGTCATGCAAAAGTTTTCAAGGTCAATTAGGTCTCATTTGTTTATATTTGTTTTTATTTCTTTTGCTCTAAGAGATGGATACCAAAAATATAACACTATTATTATGTCAAAGATTGTTCTGTCTGTTTTCTTCTAAGAGTTTTACAGTTTCAGGTCTTACATATAGGTCTTTAATCCATTTTGAGTTTATTTTTGTATATGATGTGAGAATGTTCTAAGGTCATCCTAGTACATGTAACTGTCCATTTTTTCCAGCACCGCTTATTCAAGAAACTATCTTTTCTCTATTGTATATTCTTGTTTCTTGTGATAGGCTAATTGACTATAGGTGCACTGGTTTCTGTCCAGGCCATCTATTCTGTTCCATTGACTACTGTGTCTTTTTTGTGTCAGTACATGCTGTTTTTCTTTTCCAATAACTTTATTTATTTATTACTTTTGGCCGTGCTGAATCTTTGTTTCTCTGTGGGCTTTTCTCTAGTTATGTTGAGTGGAGGCTACCCTCTAGTTGTGGTGCATGGGCTTCACACTGCAGCGGTTTCTCCTGTCGCAGAGTATGGGCGCTAGGGCATACAGGCTTCAGTATTTGTGGTACATGGACTCAGTAACTGTGTTTCCTGGGCTCTAGAGCACAGGCTCAGTAGTTGTGACACATGGGCTTAGTTGCTCCATGGCATGTGGGATCTTTTCCAGATCAGGGAGATCAGGGATAAAACCCATGTCTCCTGCACTGGCAAAAAGATTCTTTACCACTGAGCCACCAGGGAATCCCTACCGTACTGTTTTGATTACTGTAGCTTTGTAGTACAGTAAACCCTAAAGTCTCCACCAAAATACTATTAGAACTAATAAATTCAGTAAAAGTGTAGGATACAAGATTAATGTATAGAAATCTGTTGCTTTCTATACTCTAATAATTAGCTATTAGAAAGAGTAATAAAGCAATAATCCAATCCCATTTAAAATCATAAAAAAAATGACATACCTAGGAATAAACTTAACTAAGAAGGTAAAAGACTTGTACTCTGAAAACTATAAAATATTGATGATGGAATTTGAAAATGACACAAAGAAATGAAAATATATGTCATGTTCTTGAATCAGAAGAATTAATATTGCTAAAATGTCTGTACCACCCAAAGCAATCTATTGATATAATTCAATCTCTATCAGAATACCTGACATTTTTCACACAACTAGAACAAATGATCTTAAAACTCGTAGGAACCACAAAAGACCCTGAACTGCCAAAACAATTAAAAAAAAAAAAGAACAAAGCTGAAGATATCATGCTTCCTTTCATTTTTCATTCTAAATCCACACTGGAAACACAAAGATATTTTTTTTAAAAAACTGCTAATCTAACCATGTTAGCTCATACTTAAAATCTTTGTGCTTCCTGTGACCCAGAAGAAAACCCAATATTTGTAAACTGGTGCATTTTGCCTTGTTTAAGCTATGTTTTTGTTATTGTTTTTAACAACCTTGTATCCTTTCTAGCTTTATTGAGATGTATTTAATATATGGAAAACTGTACATATTTAACGTGTTTCTTTTGATGAATTTGGGCATATGCATACATTCCTTATACCATTACCATAACCGATGTAATATACATGTCCATCATGTCAAAAGATTTCTTGTGTTCCTTTTATTTTTTTCTCTAGCGACTTCACTTTCACTTTTCACTTTCATGCATTGGAGAAGGAAATGGCAACCCACTCCATTGTTCTTGCCTGGAGAATCCCAGGGACAGCGGAGTCTGGTGGGCTTCCGTCTATGGGATCGCACAGAGCTGGACATGACTGAAGTGACGCAGCAGCAGCAGCAGTGTGAGTGATAAGAAAATAATATGAGATCTACCCTGCTAAGTTTGTAAGTGTTGACACCACACTGTCTGAGGTGTCTTATCCTGACCTCTGCAGTTTCATCTTAGAGCACCCCTCTCCAGCTTGTCAGAGATCTAGTCACACTGTATTTTATCTGTTCATTAAATATTCCATGTCTCATCCTACTATATGTTGGTACATACGTTTTCTACCTTTTATTCAGTAAATCCCTACTCATCTCCCACATATCAATTTAATTGTTTTGTCTTCATAAGAGCTTTTCCTGACCCAGATCAGTAAATCTCTTTAGAACTTTGTCTCTTCTTTTCATGACTCCTATCAATTTTGACACTTTATATTCTTCTGAGCAATCATTTAATTTCTGTCCATTTCTTTATATAGTCTCTAAATTCTTTGAAGGCATAGAATATATGTACCTTTTACCTCTGCTCCATCAAGTGCCAGAGTCATATATAGTACTTGAAATAAAGTAGAAAATCAAGTATATTTGTTGAATGTGTATTATTTTGAAATTTTAAATTTCACTTTTTTCTTTCATTTTTCCTTAAGTTCAGAGATGATGGAATCATGCATATTTTAATTCTGAGTGTCTTAAATTCCCTCAGATCTACTAAGAAAAATTCTTTTCCTTTTTTCATTAAGATTGGCTGTGAATGTAAGCAGAAGAATATATTAATATTAAGGAAGATGAAATAGAGTTACTGCAAGTTCTTCAGAAAATATTATTTATTATAATTGTAATGACATATGACAGAACAACACTGAATTTGAAACAGCTCCCCTTTGCCTTCATTTTTACAAGTGCTTCATACTTTGACTTTCTTCTGTTACCATTTTTTATTTCTAAAATAATTAAAAAAAATAAAATAAAAAAATAAAATAATTTAAATAACTTACATAGCACTGGGGATGTGAATAAAAGAAGGAATTTCTACACAGAAAGACTATCAATTTCTGATATCTGACTCTTGTAAATTACTCATTTTCAAATTGGCAAATGGTAGGGAAGCAGCATTGCCTTGTGCTCTCCTGAGCCTATTAATGAACACAAATCTCTAATAAAATTGTTATAAAAATCAGAGAATTGATATATCTAATCTTCAAATTTTAATTTCTCTCTTTGAACTTAAAAAGAAATGATGATACATTTGTATGTCTAATAATGCAAATTAGAAAATGATCATGATTCTATTGTAAACTTTTATTTAATCTCTGAATTAGAAAACAACCTAATAAAAAATTCTCACTGCTATAAAGTGAAATCTATAATTTTCAGATATATATTTTTTAATATCATGGAAATTGACGTCCTACTTAAGCTAAAACTATTTAACGTTTCAACTGAAACATTGAATGTCAAAGTTTTCTCAGGTATTTGTAAATAATAGCAAATATTTTGACAACTCGGACTGAAAATTGTTTCTTAAAAAACGAATACTACTCATGATGTAAAATATCATTCTCATTGCTTTCTGTTGTTATTATTCATTCTCTCAAATATAATCCTTAAAACAAGTGGAGAATGAACCAACTGCATCCCTGCAGTTTGTCTCAGGAAGATAAAAAAATGTTCCCAATTTGGTGTTCCCCAAGTGTGCATTAGTCAGGCAGAGTTAATGGAGCTATCTATCACTTCCAGCTCTTCTCTGTGAGCCGGGAGTAGTGGTTGACCCAGCTGACTCAGCTCAGCTAGTTTGTTATTCATATGCTCGCTGCAATGCCATTAGGGTGGGCACATCACAGAGATCTAATGCTCAGTTGGGCAAAGGTATCTGAACTACCATGTCAACTCTAGAGGTGAATCTTTCAGGGTGTTTCTTAATTCAAATGATGTAGTTGGAAAAAATCATGAATTCCTATTGTGGATAGAAATGAAAACCTTTGAGCTAATATTTTTAGCAGCAAATTCCAAAATGGATTTAGTCCTTGCTATTATAAGTGTGGGAAAATGGGTAAATAGCAAGTAATTCCAAGGAATCTGTGATATAAATAACCATTCAAACAAGCCAAATAGACAACTAGAGCATAATTAGTAATTGTTGAAAATATCTTGAATCAAATCACAAAGATAAAATGATAAAAAAAAGAAACAGTTCCTTCAAAATCTTAGACTCAGGATGATTACCATTTCCTAATATATTTGTACCACTGATGGTTTGCTAATTACCAAAAAATTCATATCAAAAATATCATTGACTGTGGAAGCTAAATGTCAAAAGTTTTCATTATGTAACTTTTTCCATAATTCCCCAAATTTGAGTTCAATAAATGTGGAGAAATGTTGAGAAAATGATTAAACGGGTAAAATTATGTGTACTGCTATATTTACATCCTCCTTGCCCACTCCAACCCCATATAAGTTATACCTTTTTTTTAATCTTTGAAGTATTTAATTCTTGGGTTTAGGATTTTGTGTCATCTCTTTTCCTTTCCCTAGATTCCATCATTTTTGAATAATGTAGAGATTCAGGCATGTACCATCTTTGACATGTCAGAATGATTATTTCTAGAGAACTGTCAAGTTAGATCAACTTTCATCCTTTGTTAAAGCTTGAACTAGAGTATTTAATTCAAGGACTGCCTTTCTGAATTTGACAGTATGACACTAAGAATTTTGTGATAGATTTGAGATATACACCTGGAATTTGAATGATTTTCTGAATGTTTAGAACCTGAATATAAATGTTAATATAATAGTTCTAACATTACATTAATGTAAATATTATTTTATTTATAGTGGCTAAATTTTTGAAACTTTTCAAATTGATATTTTTAAGGAAAATATTTTGAATATTTTTGAGGTTATTCCTTCAGTCTATGTTAAAATCAACACAAATTTACCTTTATATTTTACTGTGCTTGTTATATTTATTTCAGAATATGTATTAAACAAAGAAGTTGTTTTAGAACTATTTAAAATATTCTTTTAAAATTCATATTTTTTTTTCAATCTATAGGCTCACCATTTTAAGGGTTTATCCCTCTCTTTCCTAGGACTTGATATTTGACGGAAATACATGCTAAATTTAAAGAACACCCAAACCCAGATCAACTATAGAGGATGTGGGGCAATAAGAGTAAAAGTAGCAATGTTTTCATTCAATATTTTTTTTTAAAGAAAAAGGTTAATTCTTTTTAAATTATGAATACAGTAATCTAAGCTAACCAGTTACTGCATTTCAGAATACTGAAATAGAATATTTGCTAATCAAATTCCAAATACATTATAGAGATATACAGCTCAGTCTCACGGTATATATTTATGTTGTAATGATTAGTTTCCTTGTTGGTTTAAAAAAAGTGCTCCATAATGAACCCTGTAGAAAGCACTGAAAAATCTCAGGAAAAAATATATAAAATATTATTCCACAGAACATTTTGCCACCACCAAATTAAATGGGAAATATATATATATATATATTTTTTTCATATTAGGATTAATTAGATACATTTTCATGATGCAAAAGGTGGATTTTTAAAAACTGTTTGGAGGGAACTTACAAAAAATAGATAAATCTAACTGTGCAGGGTAACAAATGAATGTACTGAAAAACCATGAAACTAGCACCAAAATTAAAAAAAAAAAGATAAATATTTGCAGTACTCAGAGGCCTATATATGATTCTCTTCTTGATCACTATAATCCCATATCTTGACTTTTACTTTTATTAACTCTATAATCTTCTCTATAGTTTTATTACCTAATTATACCTTCAAAGTATATGTTAATATATGCATCAGTCAGGGTTCAGTCACAGAAACAGTACCAGTATGAGATATATTAGGACTTCCATTGTAAGAAATTGACATGTGTACTTGTGGGATATCATGAAGCAAGTCTAAAATCCATAGAGTTGGTTATGAGGAAGGGCAGGTTGAATGAAATGAAGTTTCTAACCACAGGCATAATTTCATCCTCATCATGGAAACTTCAGTTCTGTAGCCTTTAAGGCTATCCATCTTAAACACTTTCCCTTACTTAAAGTCATATAATCACGGACATTAACCATAACTACCTTCACAACAATAGCTAGAATAGTGTTTGATTGAATATCTGGGGACTATTGCCTGTGCAAGCTGAGATAGGAAAATGCCATCACTGTATGAAAACATATGTATTCATGAATTGTTTAACCTAGTTTTTAACTTTTTGAATACATTTTTCCAGAATATATTCTTTGTCATTTATTTACCCTTACTCAATATTATTCTTCAAAATTCAACCATGTTTTTGCTTGTAGCTAGTGTTTATTTGCTTTTTAATAAACCATGATACATTTATTTATTCTATGAATGTATAGTTGGCTAATTTTCCATTTGGGATAATCACAAACAATTGTTCTATGAATGTCCTTTAATATTACAATCTTGATACACAAGAAAATATATCTCTATACCATATATATCTAGAAAGGAATCCCTCATAGGGTATGCAGTTATTTCACCTGACCAAGTTAAAGAGAATATGCCTTGACATTTGTTAAAACAGTAGGGGCAATTTTTCTAGGGACTACTGTAATAGGAGTCAGGAGAATCCCAGGGACGGGGGAGCCTGGTGGGCTGCCATCTATGGGGTCGCACAGAGTCGGACACGACTGAAGCGAATTAGCAGCAGCAGCTATTGCAATAGGGAAAAGAGATTGAGCTTAATTCCAAACACAGCAAGGACATGAGTGGGTTGATATCCAAGGAGTGGAGTGGAAGGGTCAGTGAATGGAAAATTATAAGAGGAGACATCAAGGGTAGAAAGATTCTATTTAACCTGACCTAAAAGATTTCTTAATAAAGGCAAGCCAGAGACTTAGACATCAAGAGTAGAAGATGAAGAAATTAATTAGGTATCAAGGGTGAGGGATTCTTGCTAAAATACTGTAGCAGAATTATTGCTTATGTTGGCAATGCCAAGGCTTAGTCCAGAAGACTCAGAAGAATCTGATTAGTGTTTGGTCAAGGAGAAACTTGTTATCACTGAATAATGTCAACTCTTTTCCAAAGTAAAGATATCAATTAACACACCTCTATAGCAGCGCATGAGACTTTATTTTGCTTGACAAAATTGTCGAAAAATGGTACATTTCAATGTTAGCCGTAAATGTAAGTATCTAAAACCACTGTAATTATTTTCTTTTTCTTGACTACTAATGAAGGGTGCTGGAGAAGGCAATGGCACCCCACTCCAGTACTCTTGCCTGGAAAATCCCATGGACGGAGGAGCCTGGTGTGCTGCAGTCCATGGGGTCGCTGAGAGTCAGACACGACTGAGAGACTCCACTTTCACTTTTCCCTTTCATGCACTGGAGAAGGAAATGGCAACCCACTCCAGTGTTCTTGCCTGGAGAGTCCCAGGGACGGCGGAGCCTGGTGGGCTGCCGTCCATGGGGTTGCACAGAGTCGGACACGACTGAAGCGACTTAGCAGCAGCAATGAAGGGTGCCATATTTCCATATGTTAACAGGCCTTTTGGATTTTCATTTTTTTAAATTAGTTTATTTTCTATTTTTTAACTTTACAATATTGTATTTTTATAAAATGTATAATTAAGTTTTTACCAATTGGTTTCTATGTCTTTTATTTACGGATTTTTGAGGGGTTCTGTTTGGATATGGGCCCCTTGTCAGTGGCTAGAAATGCTACATTTACATTCTCTTAATGGCTCTTTTCCATGAGAAGTTCTTAGTTTAATGCATTCAAATATATGCCATTTTCTTTACCGTTTCTGCTTTTGCTGACAGTTTAGAAATCTTTCTCTACACAGATGTCATGATTTTTTTTCCTTTATTGGTTTGTTTATTTCTGTTTGAATGGTAAAGACAAGTTTATTTAAGTGTAGCATCCATATATCTGTAAATCTGTTTCTCAGTTCAGAAGCTGAGTCATGTCTAACTCTTTGATACCCCATGGACTGCAGCACACCAGGCTTCCTTGTCAACACCAACTCTCGGAGCTTGCTCAAACTCATGTCAATAGAATCAGTGATGCCATCCAACCATCTCATCCTCTGTCATCCCCTTTTCCTCCTGCCTTCAATCTTTCCCAGCATCAGGGTCTTTTCCAAGGAGTCAGTTCTTAACATCAGGTGGCCAAAGTATTGGAGTTTCAGCTTCAGCATCTACGTCAGAAAGAGAAAGATAAATATCATATTCTAACTCATATATACGGAATCAAAAATGGAACTGATAATTTATTTGCAGCACAAAGATGGAGAAACAGACATAGAGAATAGATTTATGGACATGGGGAGAGGAGAGGAGAGGGTAAGATGTTTGGGAAGAGTAACATGGAAAGTTACATTACCATATGCAAAATAGATAGCCAATGGAAATTTGCTGTATGGCTCAAAAACTCAAATGGGAGCTCTGTATCAACCTAGAGGGGTGGGATGGGGAGGGAGATGGAAGGCAGGTTGAAAATGGAGGGGATCTATGTAGACTTATGCCTGATTCACGCTGAGGTTTGACAGAAAACAGCAAAATTCTGTAAAGCAATTATCCTTTAATTTAAAATAATAAATAATATTTTAAGTAAATAAATAAATAAATTTGAAAAATTAATCCTTTGGCTCTCAACTTTATTTATCGTTCAGGTCTTGCATCCATACATGACTGCTGGAAAAACCATAGCTTTTACTAGATGGGCTTTGTCTGCAAAGTAATGTTTCTTCTTTTTAATATGTTGTCTAGGTTGGTCATAACTTTTCTTCTATGGAGCAAGTGTCTTTTAATGTCATGGCTGCAATCACCATCTGCAGTGATTTTGGAGTCCAAGAAACTAAAATCTGTCGTTGTTTCCATTGTTTCCTTATCTATTCGACATGAAGTGATGGGAACAGATGCCATGATCTTCATCTTTTGAATGTTGATTTTTAAGGTAACTTTTTCACTCTCTTCTTTCACTTTCATCAAGAGGTTCGTCAGATCTTCTTCGCTTTCTGCCATAAAGGTGGTGTCATCTGAGATTATTGATATTTCTCCTGGCAATCTTGATTTCAGCTTTGCTTCATCTAGCCCAGCATTTTGCATGATGTAATCTGCATATAAGTTAAATAAGCAGTGTGACAATATACAGCTTTGATGTACTCCTTTCCCAATTTGGAACCAGCCTATTGTTCTATGTCCAGTTCTAACTGTTGCTTCTAGACTTGGATACAGATTTCACAGCAGGCAGGTAAGGTGTTCTGATATTCCCATCTCTTGAAAAATTTTCCACAGTTTGCTGTGATCTGCATGGTCAAAGGCTTTGGCATAGTCAGTAAAGCAAAATTAAATGTGTGTTTTTATTTTTTTTAACTTTCTTGGTTTTTCTATGATCCAACAGATATTGGCAATTTATTATCTGGCTCCTCTGCATTTTCTAAATCCACATTGAACATCTGGAAGTTCTTGGTTCAAGTACTGTTGAACCCTGGCTTGGAGAATTTTGAGCATTAGTTTGCTAATGTGTGAGATGAATACAATTGTGAAGTAGTTTGAGCATCCTTTGGCATTGCCTTTCTTTGGGATTGGAGTGAAAACTGACCCTTTCCAGTCCTGTGGCCACTGCTGAGTTTTCCAGATTTGCTGGCATAATGAGTGCAGCACTTTCACAGCATCATCTTTTAGGACTTGAAATAGTTCAACTGGAATTCCATCACCTGCACTAGCTTTGTTAGTAGTGATGTTTCCTAAGGCCCACTTGACTTCACATTCCAGGATGTCTGGCTCTCTGTGGGTGATCATGCCATCGTGGTTATCTAGGTCATGAAGATCTGTTTTTGTATAGTTATTCTGTGCATTGTTGCTATCTCTTCTTAATATCTTCTGCTTCTGTTAGGTCCATACCTTTTCTGTCCTTTATTGTGCCCATCTTTGCATTAATTGTTCCCTTAGTGTCTCTGATCTTCTTGAAGAGATCTCTAGTCCTTCCCATTCTATTGTTTTCCTCTATTTCTTTGCATTGATCACTGAGGAATGCTTTCTCACCTCTCCTTTCTATTCTTTGGAACTCTGCATTCAGATGGGTATATCTTTCCTTTTCTCCTTTAGCTTCTCTTCTTTCCTCAGCTATTTATAACACTTTCTTAGAAAACCATTTTGCCTTTTTGCATTTGTTTTTCTTTGGTATGGTCTTGATCACTGCCTCCTGCCCAATGTCACAAACCTCCGTACATAGTTCTTCAAGCACTCTATCAGATCTAATCTCTTGAATCTATTTGTCACTTCCATTTTTGAGATTGCACCCAGGTACTGCATTGTGGACTCTTTGTTGACTTTGAGGACTACTCTATTTCTTCTAAGGGATTCTTGCACACAGTAGTAGATATAAAAGCCATCTGAATTAAATTCACCCATTCTGGTCCATTTTAGTTCACTGATTTCTAAAATGTTGATGTTCACTCTTGCCATCTCTTGTTTGATCATTTGTTTTTCTAATTTCTCCTTATTCTGTTTCATTATTTTATTATATTATCCCTGTACCGATATTACAGTGAAAGTGTAAGTCACTCAATGGTGTCCAACTCTTTGTGACCCCACAGACTAAATAGTTCATTGAATTCTCCAGGCCAGAAAATGTAGTGGGTAGTCTTTCCCTTCTCCAGGGGATCTTCCCAACCTTGGGATCTAAACCTAGGTTTCCCGCATTGCAGACAGATTCTTTACCAGCTGAGCCACAAGGGAAGCCCAAGAATACTGGCCTGCATAGCTTATCCTTTCTCCAGCTGATCTTTCCAACCCAGGAATCAAACAGGTGTTTCCTGAATAGCAGGCAGATTCTTTACCAACCGAGCTATCAGGGAACCCCCAGGGAAGGTCCCACCATTTCATGGCAAATAGATGGGGAAACAATGGAAACAGTGACAGACTTTATTACAGGGTCTTGACTAAATAACTTTATATCTTAGTATTTAGTATCTGAGCTTCCCTTGTGGCTCAGCTGGTAAAGAATCTGCCTGCAATGTGGGAGACCTGGGTTCGATCCCTGGATTGAGATCTCCTGGAGAAGGGAAAGGCTACCCCCACTCCAGTATTCTGCCCTTGAGAATTCCATGGACTGTATAGTCCATGGGGTCACAAAGAGCCAGGCACAACTGAATGTCTTTCACATCTAATAGAACAAATTTTTTCATCCCTTTCTTCTTCTGTAACAGGTGTTGCCCCTTCTAGCCTGTGTGAATTCCACAAATAAATTGTTCAGGTTTTGTTTGGATAGCATTCGATTTATCTCTCAGTTTAAGAACTGACGTTGGATTTGTGGATGGGTCTCAGCATTGACTAAACAAATTTTCACTACCTAATTTATGTTTTTTTTCCCTAAACCTCCCTCCATTGTGCCTGCTTTGACAATACCTGCAAAAAAAAATAATATTTAAAAAGAATGTTTTGTAGCTCTTAGAATCTTTGGGAGGACTAGAAGGTAAAGTTTGGAAATTACAATCTCTCTGGTTCCATTTACCTAAGAAATTTAAATACGGGATTTTAAAAACCTATATTTAAGCAATTAAATAATTAAATCAGATGTTTGTCTTAAGTAATTATTCCTTTACACTAAGAAATTATAGTTCTTCTCATGGTCTTTGATATTCATCTTTATTACTGTCATCAGATACAGACCCCCATTGCTCTCTTATGCAGTTCAGGCAAATATGAGCCATCAACCTTCCCTGCATTGTCACATAACTGAAATGTTTGGTACTCCATTTTAGAAGTTTCTCTTCAATAATACTGTGACAGACTCTATGGATATTATCAGTGGAAAACATTTCAAAATAAGTCAGTATGGTCAAATGATAGAGGAGGAAAGAGCAATATTATCACTTGAGGTACAAAGGCAGAAATAATAATAATATAAAGCTCGTGAAAAACTTACCCAAGTAGGTAAAATGTTAGGGATTACGTGCTCTATGATTTTCAAATCAGTGAAAAATGAGTAATCCTGCTGTAAGTAATTCAAATCTTGAAGCACACTTACTCTGAGATTTACTTTGTAAGTGGCTTTGTTACTAAGATTTTTAAATATCTGTATAATTATCATTTTTTTCTCTAAGACATATTTAAATCTCCTACCCTTAATTTTATCATTTAAATTTTCCAGCATCAGTTTTTACTTTTGATGAAATGGTTCTCTCTTTTAATAAGAATTGGTATAATGCAGGATTAGATTAATAGAAGTCCAACCACTACTAAACAATCATGAAATGTTTCTAATATACTAACATAGCTTAGGTAAAGCCACTAAGAAATTAACTATGTTTAGCATTTGTTGTAAATTTCTATTTCCTAACTTTGCAACACATTATAAAATAACTATAGTCAATTTATTTTAAACATATGGAAATAATTATTTTGTTTCAAAGAGAATTATCGTTGCTCTTATGAACTATTGCAAATTTAAATGACTCAATAAGCGAACATGCCCTGTAGTAACCACCTTATTCTCATCAACATTTTAAGAAGATTATATTAACTGCAATGAGGAAGATGGTCATCATAAATATTATTTGTAAGAAATAGCAATATAACTTTCCTAAATGAATGAAAAATGTTCACTATCCCTTATAGTGGGGGATTTCACATTAGTTTAACTGGCAAATTATCAATTAACTGAAAAATAAGTGCATTAAATATACATCTTAAATTTCAGAATTATTTTAAAGGTAATTGCATCTCTTCAGGGTGCCTTTAACCATAGTTAATTACTATTGTAATGTGGAGTTGCTATTTCACTGCATTTTTAATAAGGGTCCAAAACCATCTTTGGAACTTGCCACCTTGTGTGTCTTCACCAGATATTTAAATCGCTTTCTAATGACATGCATTATAAGGGGTTTAACAACTAAAGCAAAAATCATTAGACCTTCCATTTTCATTTACAGGGCTTCTCATTTCTAATCAGTGCTTTACTTCGCATACTATTTAAACTATTTTTTTTTCTTTTGACTTTCATATACCCTGGAAAAAACCTTGAAAAAATACTTATAGCTAATAATTTAGTCACCACTTTATAAAAATTACATTGCATTTTGCTCAAGGCTGTACTGTAATAAAGAGAACAAAAACAGGAGGAGAGCATGCTCTCTCTCTAGTCACTTCTTAAAAGATACTCCCTATAATCACTTGGGCTGTACCAGTGCCTGTTGAATACGATGAAACAATGAGACAATGCGAGGGAAGATCCAGTTGTTAAGTGGTCTGAAGTTTACACAGTTTGGTGAGATATTTGTTTTTAGGGTAATTAACAAATTTTATATAAGTACCACAAGGATGAACAAAAATTAAAAATCTGAGGCTTTATTCTCCCTGTTGATATTAAACTACTCCCCCTCTTCTTCTCCTCACATCCTTTACTTTAGAAAACTTGTTAGTACTGTCCTCTGTCTTTGAAATAGCTATATATCCTTCTGAATACTAGATTAGCATTTTATTAGCTTTATGATCCAGGGATGTCTTTCTCCAGGACCTGAGAGCCATATCTTTCACGGGTAAAGAAGACAGCCATCTCTGTCTCACATATATCTTCAATCTTTGGAAGTTTAGGAGTGTAACTTTCTGAGTCTCTTGCTCCAAGTTACAACACTACCTCCTGTGTTTAAAATATGAGATGATTATCTCTTCTCTGATAAGTCAATTAGCTAACATAGATGATTACTCCAACTACTGGGTAAATTTAAGGTGAACTAGATGTTACATATAATGCTGTCAAGATTTCTTAAGGACTACATATTATTCATTTTGAAAACATATGTGTAATGAGTTCTGACTCAGTTCAGTTCAGTTCAGTTGTTCAGTCGTGTCTGACTCTTTGTGACCCCATGAACCAGCACACCAGGCCTCCCTGTCTATCACCAACTGTTGGAGCCTACCCAAACCCATGTCCATTGAGTCGGTGATGCTACTTAGCTACATAAAAGGGGAGATTTCTTTCTGTCTATACAATCATTTTAGTGGATTTTCTGTAATGTGCATCACTCTCTGGATTAGTGTGTTGTTACTGTTGTTTTTTTTTTAATAATAAAAATGGAGAACATTTCTGGGTTGAGATAAGATTTTGGTTTTTTAATCAAATTCTCATAAAAGTATCTAGATCAATCTTTTCAAAAACTGGACACACACACATCATTAGCAACAAGTTGGAGAAATATTATACATCTGCGGAGACCCTGCATGCTTCTATCCATTTACTATAACCCTCTTCAAGGAGGGATCAGTCAAAACTGATTCTAAATACACGGAAATTCAGGAAACACTAATTCTAAAAATATATCTGAGCAACAATCCTGCACAATAATGAGTTCATACTTTAGAAAGTAGTTTAAAGGCAGCTGGGGAAGAGGAAAGACTTTCCATTTTGCCATTTTGTATAATCTTCGCAACCCCATAGACTGTAGCCCACCAGGCTCCTCTGACCACTGGGATTCTTCAGGCAAGAACACTGGAGTGAGTTGCCATGCCCTCCTCCAGGGGATTTTCCCAACCCAGGGATCGAACCCAGGTCTATTGCATTGCAGGCGGATTGTTTACCAACTGAGCCACCAGAGAAACCCAAAACTGACTCTAAAATACATGGAAATTCAGAAAACATTGAGTCTAAAAATGTATCTGAGCAATGATCCTGCACAATAATGAGTTCATACTTTAAAAAGTAGTTTAAAAGCAGCTGGGGAAGGGGGAGGCTTTTCCATTTTGTATAAAGTATAATATGTGGTTAATTTAGGGTATGTGATGTGGTTAATTTAGGGTATGTTGAGGGTATTTTTTAAATCAGCAGTAAAAAACAGACACTTCTACAAAAACAAACAACTGAATATAAAGATTGAATATTTAGTGAATTATTATTGTTGTTCAATCACTAAGTCATGTCTGACTCTTTTTTGCCCCATGGAACTGCAGCATGTCAGACTTCCCTGTCCTTAACCATCCAATTTAGCAAACTGGAGTAAGGCAAATATTTGATCAATTGACAAAGAACAGGAAAATATATTACATTTGACCCTGATGCTTGAAATATTATTCAAGTACAGTGTTTACAACATGAATTTGAAGATATTAAATTATATTAGCCTGCAAGCCCCCTGAGTACAGGGGCATTATTCTTTCTTTGTTTACCTCTTTTATTCTCTGCTGAATCCTCTTTGACTAAAACAGTTTCTGGTAGAGAGTAGATAGTCAATACATATTTATTGGCTAAGAAAATGACAGGTAATCAGAGCATCCTGCAGAGATCTTCAAATAAAGAATTCATATAAACTTTATCAAAAGTGGAGCCAAATTTTAATAATATTATGTATTGTTACAACAATAGGCAATAAAATAATTAAAATCATATCATAATATAATGGTAAAACACTTTAAGTGTGAAATGAATGAAGACTATTATCTGAGTAGACTACAAGTTAAACAATTTTTCCTTATAGAGCACTAATAGTAAAATCCAGATCATTGCTATAGTAATGTTTTTAGACCTTATCTACCTTGAAATCTGTAGAAAGCATATAAATAGATAGTGCTTAAGCACTAGAGTGGGTATAGGGAACTGTATAAAATGAGAAGTTGTTTCTCATTACAAACTTTTACTATTTGAGTTTTTCCTCATGCATGTCTAATATTTTGGTATAGATTAGTAAAAACAAGAAAATAAGTAAATGGAGTGAATAAAAGCAGACAATCATTGTTTAAAAATTTTTAGATTATTTCCTTGTACAAATGTATGTATTTAAGCACTCTTTGATCTTTAGTTTAATGGTTGTCTTCATAGCTTGAATTATTTTTTAACTAGACATTGAAAACATTATTTACCCCCCCACCTTTTTTGTGTGCCTATTTAGACTTGTAATTTTGAGAATTTAGGGTATTATCCCTTTGGAATATCACTTGTTCTATGCTACAACTTCTCTTCCCTGCTTTTCAGAGTGCCCTAAAGAGATAACAGTGCAAAATGAAAAATATGGAAAGAAATTTTTAGTCATTTGTTAATGAGGACTCAGTAACACTCATTGGACATAGAGTTTCTCTGACTTTTGATGTTAAGTATTACCTTAAACTAGAAACCTAGATGAGTTGTTTATTGCTCCTTCACTTTCTACTTTGCTCCCTTGAAACCAGACTTTGGTTCACTTAAGCAACAAGTAACATAGGTGAGGAACTGAAAATGACAGATCAGGCCAGTGAGACTAGGCTCAGTCCAGGGACTGCTTACATCCTGTAGACAAACACTTCCGGCTCTGTGACCAGAAAATGAAAAGGTTGTGTCTGGCCTGTGTCCAATAACAGCAAAATATTTCACACTCTTTTCCACAGAAAATGGAAATGAGAACAGGATCATTGTTAAATGTGTAATTTCTTCTTAATAAAAGTGAGACCGAGCAGTTGGAAAACTGAGACTGAGAACTGCCACTCTCTATAACAGCACTGAAGTGGAGGTGAAAAAAAGATAAAAGGATGTATGGCATCCCTGCTGACCATGTTGGAAATAAGAATACAGAAGTAGAAACATCCTCCCTCTTCTTAAAACTTAGGACATGTTATGTGACTAGCTCTCTGAGTTGGACAAGGGTTTCTCCCTAATAATCCCATAAGATAATAATTATTTAAAAAAATGCCTCTGATTGGTGAAACAAGTACTTAAGAAACAGTGGTAGGCAAGACTGACAAAGTATACTGGAGGTTGTACCTCAATTAGTCTTTAAAAATATCTAAGATATGGAAACAACCTAAGTGTGTTTCTCAGTGAATGAGTGTATAAATGGAATATTATTCAACCATTAGAAAGAAGACAATCATGCCATTTGCAGCAGTGTGGTTGGACTTTGAAGGCATAATGTTTAGTGAAACAAGTTTGAAAGAGGAAAAATAATATTGTGTGATATAATTGATATGTAGAACCTGAGAAAATAAAAATCAAACTCATACAGTGGAAAAATAATCTCCATGGGCTAGGGATGGTGGGTCTAATGTAAAACATGATGAGTGTAGTTGATACCACTGTATTGTATAACTGAAATTTCCTAAGGCAGTAGAACTTAAATGTTCTCACAAACAAAGATAAATGCCTGAGGTGATGGATCAATCAATTATTAATAACTCATGAGGGGAGTCTTTTCACAATGTACATGTGTATTAAATTGCCACAAAATATGCATTAAATATCTTAAAATTTTACTTGTCAATTATACCTCAATAAAGTTGAAAAAAAAAAAACTAGCTAAGATATGAAAAAGAAGTGGGAATGAAAATGTAGTCCATAAATTTGGGGCAATAACATAAAAACAAGCTTAGAGTAGAAAATGAGCATAATATATTCAGAAGGTGCAAGAGGCTCTATCTCAGCTCATGCTGGGAAGCAGAGAGATCCAAAATTGCACATGTAGAGCAGAGATGGGGTTTTGAAGAGACTAGTCATCGAAGTGAATACCCTGTGGGTTCTTCTCTGCTCTGAGAGCCACTCACCTGTTACGATGAAAATGTTCTGCATGTGTGTTTTTGTATAATCCTGCTTGTTATGTTTTATAGATTGATGTTAGGTTTAAAAACAGGCTTTTTGTGAGAAGGAAGAGCATTATGAATTCAAGTGTTAAACTGCTGGTGCTTTTCAGTAAAATTAAAATGCTAATCCACACTCTGAATTCTGTAACTCTTGGTAAACCTTAAAGTGGGTGATATAGGAAGGAAATTTGAAAATAATTAAGGAGAACACACCATGAATGGGGTCGTCTATTCTCATAGTAGCTGCATATTCTCCACATTTGGGGAAATAACTGTTCAAATAAGTGTAGAAAGGTGTGCTTTGGAGTCAGTAGCTGATTAAGGGAAAAAAGGACATGATTATAAGTCCTGCAGCCCACCTGCAGGAAGCAAGTGCAGTGAGTCCCAGCTGTCTTTCCTGAGCAGTCAAAAAACCTTCTGGTGCTTAGTCAGGAAAGGAAGTGGTCAGTCCCACACAGTTCACATCTAAACCAGAGGTCAAAGGATCAATTATAATTAAAGGACTTGTCACAATACTAAAGAGAAATCCTTATAACTCCAATTAAACCTGGAAAAGCGTGAGCAGATTGCTTAAGTTTAACAATAATAGAAAAAAGGCTTTAGTAGGAAGCAGTTTATTCTCAGAAGTATTTTATTTTTTATGTTTTTCTTTTTTTTCAGGAGGTAATCATTCCAGCCAGAGGAAATCTAAAAAAAAAAAAAAAGAAATTGGCCAGATTTTCATTACAAGGTGCCAGTGGAATAATATAGGATTCAGCAATATTAGATTCACCTCCATAGACAATGATAATCATTTTGAAAATAGGTGATCAAAACATTTAAATTATGTTTAATTTCAATAAATATTAAAAACTTGCATTTTTTCGCATATAAATAGAGTTATTTTTATTTCAAAGAAACCAGAAAGCATTTTTTACAAATATATCAGAGCCCCTTACTATTCTGAAATACCAATCTTTGCATAGAACTTCATAAGTAACTTTTAAATTTAATAGTTATATCAATATAATATAGCTTATATTAATATGAAATTTATATTAACAGCATATCACCAATTAATCTTTATTAATCATTAAGTATAAAGCATAGCACTCTTCCATAACAAGAAGACATGCTCTAACGATAAAGTACATATCTGCAAATTAACTAGTAGCAAACAAAATCTTAAGCAAAATCCTAGGGCATACTACACTACAAAGAATAGATAAGATTCAATTGTCAAAAATGCTCAGCTAAAATATGAAAATATTTTAGTAACCTCTGAATGTCTTAACATTGCAATGTGTGTATGTTTGTTGCTCACTCATGTCCAACTCTGTGACTCCGTGGACAGTAGCGCACCAGGCTCCTCTTTGCATGGTATTCTCTAGGAAAGAATACTGGAGCAAGTTGCCATTCCCTTCTCCAGGAGATCTTCCCAACCCACGGATTGAACCCAGGCCTCCTGCATTGAAGGCAGACTCTTTACCATCTGATCCACCAGAGAAGATGGTGCAGTTCAGTCACTCAGTTGTATCCCACTCTTTGCAACCCCATGGACCGCAGCACCCCAGGCCTACCTGTCCCTGTCCATAACCAACTCCCAGAGTTTACCCAAACTCATGACCATTGAGTCGGTGATGCCATCCAACCATCTCATCCTCTGTTGTCCCCTTCTCCTCCTGCCTTCAATCCTTCCCAGCATCAGGGTCGTTTCAAATGAGTCAGCTCTTTGCATCAGGTGGCCAAACTATTGGAGTTTCAGCTTCAACATCAGTCCTCCCAATGAACACTCAGGGCTGATGTCCTTTAGGATGGACCGGTTGGATCTCCTTGCAGTCCAAGGGACTCTCAAAAGTCTTCTCCAACACCACAGTTCAAGAGCATCAATTCTTCGGCGCTCAGCTTTCTTTATAGTCCAACTCTCACATACATACATGACTACTGGAAAAACCATAGCCTACACTAGGCAGACCTTTGTTGGGAAAGTAATGTCTCTGCTTTTTAATATGCTGGCTAGGTTGGCCAGAACTTTCTTTCCACGGAGTAAGCGTCTTTTAATTTCAAGGCTGCAGTCACAATCTGCAGTGATTTTGGAGCCCCAAAATAAAAGTTTGCCACTGTTGCCACTGTTTCCCCATCTATTTGCCATATGTGATGGGACCAGATGCAATGATCTTAGTTTTCTGAATGTTGAGCTTTAAGCCAACTTTTTCACTCTCCTCTTTCACTTTCATCAAGAGGCTCTTTAGTTCTTCTTCACTTTCTGCCATAAGGGTGGTGTCTTCTGCATATCTGAGGTTATTGGTATTTCTCCCAGCAATCTGGATTTCAACTTGTGCTTCATCCAACCCAGTGTTTCTCATGATGTACTCTGCATATAAGTTAAATAAGCAGGGTGACAATATACAGCCTTGATGTACTCCTTTTCCTATTTGGAACCAGTCTGTTGTTCCATGTCCAGTTCTAACTGTTGCTTCCTGACCTGCATACAGATTTCTCAAGAGGCAGGTCAGGTGATCTGGTATTCCCACCTCTTTCAGAATTTTCCACAGTTTATTGTGATCCACACAGTCAAAGGCTTTGGCATAGTCAATAAAGCAGAAATAGATTTTTTTTTTTCTGGAACTTGCTTTTTCGATGATCCAGTGGACGTTGGCAATTTGATCTCTGGTTCCTGTGCCTTTTTGAAAACCAGCTTGAACATCTGGAAGTTCACGGTTCACGTATAGCTGAAGCCTGGCTTGGAGAATTTTGGCATTTCTTTACTAGCGTGTGAGATGAGTGCAATTGTGCGGTAGTTTGAACAGTCTTTGACATTGTCTTTCTTTGGGATTAGAATGAAAACTGACCCTTTCCAATTCTGTGGTCACTTTTGAGTTTTTCAAATTTGCTGGCATGTTGAGTGCAGCACATTAACAGCATCATCTATTAGGATTTGAAATAGCTGAGCTGGAATTCCATCACTTATACTATCTTTGCTTATAGTATTTCTTCCTAAGTCCCACTTGACTTCACACTCCAGGATGTCTGACTCTAGGTGAGTGAACTCACCACTGTGGTTGTCCCAGTCATTAAGACTTTTTTGTATTTTTTCTGTATAATCTTGCCACCTCTTCTTAATATCTTCTGCTTCTGTTAGGTCCTCAGATTCCAAATTTCATGTACTTACCATTATAAAACATTTCCCTTCTGTTTTCTCTTTATTCACTTTGAAGAATTATTCAATTACTTTCTACTAATGGCCATTTTCTGGGAATTCAAAAAGATACATGCATCCAACAGTTCATTGCAGCACTATTTACAATAGTCAGGATATAGAAGCAACCTAAATGCATATCAACCTATGAGTGGATAAAGAAGTTGTTGTATGTATGTATTATGGAATAATAGCCATAATAAGAACAGAATTATGCAGTTTGAAGAAACATGAATGGACCTAGAGACTCTTAAACAGAGTGAAGTAAGTCAGAAAAACAAATATAGTCCAATGGAATGTAGAAAAGTGATACAGATGAACTTATCTGCAAAGCAGAAATACAGACACAGACAAAGATAATGGATGCATGGATATCAAGGGGAAAGGGGTAGGATGAATTGAGAGATTGGGATTGACATATACATATATACACTAGTATGTGTAAATAGATAACTAATGAGAACCTGCTCTATAGCACAGGGAACTCTACTCCATGCTCTGTGGTGACCTAAATGAAAACTAAATGAGAAGGAAATCTATTATAAAGAGGAACGTATGTATACATATAACTTATTCACTTTGCTATGCAGCAGAAAATAATACAATATTGTAAAGCAACTATACTTGAAAAAGTAATGTCAATTTATAAATATAAATAAATAAATCAATTTGCTACTGGCCAAGGGGGAAAAACAAGCAAGCAAAAACAAAAACAATAATGATACATTTTTTCAACTTCATAAAGTCCTGTTCCTTGAACCTTCTTTTTCCTCTCTTTATTCTTCTTCTCATTTTCTTTTTCTTCTTCATATCTAAGGTTTCTAATCCACCATTACATTCTTTGATTCTTATTTTTACTAATTCCTTTTTATTGTTCTTTAATCAGACTACCTGAGAAATACTTTCCCATCTTCTCTACATATTCCCAAGGCTATTAAGCGCTGCTGAATATGCCTAAAAATGCTGTGGATTTTTGACAATATGGATTTATGACACTCCACCTCACCTGAAACCTTAGTCATGACTTGTCTTCTTTTCAACATTCCTTCTTCAGTTCTTGCTCTTGTTCTTTAAAGCAATAATTCAAATATTTTGTATAAGTCTCCATAAATCTCCCTAAACTTTTCTTAAATTCCCCTCTTTCCTTTTCTCCTGCATTCAGTAGTGTAGATAGCATATTCACTGAATTAATAAACCTTCAAATTCAAATAGAAATTATATAATAGATCAGCCTCTACTCCTGCCACCACACCAATATTTTAATCTACATCTAGAATGTTCTTTAACCAACCCATGTCAGTTTATCAACTTTATGTCTTTTTCCCCCTCTATCCTTTGTATTTTTTCATTTTTCCCATTCCTGTTGATCCCTTTCCTTTAGTGTATAAACATCAAGTTACCAAGTTATCCCATTAAATCCCCTTAATCTGTTGACTCTCTAGCCTTCATTATATCTCTCTTCTCTTCAAAAAATCTCAAGACTTTTAAACACCACGTCTTTCTACATTTCCTCACAGCCTTCACTGAGATGACAGTAGCTTGATGGTTGCATTGTCATTGCATTAAAACTTCTTCCATAAAGATCCCCCACCCGGATTATAATAGCAACAAATTAATATTATTCTTACCTGACCTATGGGCAGTATTTGAAATTGATGAACATTTTTATGATATGAATTATTTTCTTCCTTCTAATTTTCTTTCTGATTATTTCTCAAATTTCTATGCCAGCTGTTCATTCTGTGCATAATGTAAATGGTTGTAAGGATCTTTTTTGAAATTTTTATTGATTTTTTCATTTTCAACATAGAATATTTACTGCTACATTGACATCAGATAGCACAGTGGGAAGTGCATGTGGGAAGTGCCTGGTAAATATTTGTTGAATAAAATGAATAAAATATATTTTTATCTGGTAGGAGTTGCTCTATGCAATGCTAATGTAGTTCAGAAAATTTCTAATGCTTATAGTTTGGAGATGAGTTTATTTCTTTGGAGTGTATGAGGAAATGTGTTTTTCAGACTGCTTCAGTATTCTTGTATGTTCTCTTTTTGTCAGGTAGGGGGAAACAAAAGGAATATAAGGGTTACAAAATTTTGTATCATAATACATAAAAAGATACAAAAGATATTAAATGAGAATTAGAAATTGGCTTGTTAACATGTGAATAAATGAGTGCATGGAATTTTATATTTTGACCTAACAACGTTTAGCCAAATGCAGTTGCCTCTATTTTCTTTAACATTTTATAGGGAGACATCTGCACTTCCCAGGTGGCGCTAGTGGTAAAGAACCCGCCTGTCAATATAAGAGGCACAGTTTCGATCACTGGGTCAGGAAGATCACCTGGAAGAGGGCATGACAACCCACTCCAGTATTCATGCTGGGAGAATCCCATGGACAGAGGAACCCGGCAGGCTATGGTCCATATGGTCACAAGTAGTCAGACACAACTGAAGCGACTTGCAACACTGGGAGACATCTATCATTGAACATTTGTAAGAACCAAATCCATGAAACCTATGTAGAATTCAATGTCCATCTTTTAACGAGATTTTAAAAAATGCAAAATACATATAATTTTACCACAAAACTAGAAACAAAGGTAAATTTGATCCCTGAGGTACAGGGACATTTTCTGAAATGCTGATATGTTGTCATTAAGTATTATCAATGTTTGTCAAATATCTTATGAATTAAATTATCATGAGATGCAAAACAAAACAAAATAAATAACTTCAGCATATACATGTATTCTTCAAATGAGCCTTTAATCTTCTACAAGGCCATGGATTAATTACCTTCCTTATTCTAAGCATCTGGTTCTCTCCTTTGATTTAATGAAAGGTTAGTTTGACCCCACACTTAAACCATCTTTATACCTGGAGACTATTTTTCAAAAGCAGGGTTTTCAAGAATGAAGTGATGGATACTTATCAAATAATTGACTTTCCCAAGCTAGATAAAGTTGACCTGAACTTTAGCTAGTATAGATATGTTAAGGATAACAAATTTTCCTCTTTAAAATGACTCTGTGGGAGAAGGCGAGGGTGGGATGATCTGAGAGGATAGCATTGAAACATGTATATTATCAGATATGAAACAGATCATCAGTCCAGGTTCTATGCATGAGATAGGTTGCTCAGTGCTGGTGCATAGGGATGATCCAGAGGGATGGGTTGGGGAGGGATGTGGGAGGGGGTTTCAGGATGGGGAACACAAGTAAACCTCTTTAAAATTGGCTGACACTAAAGGACAGAAGAAAGAGAAAAGAAGTGAAAGGCAAAGGAGAAAAGGAAAGATATATCCATCTGAATGTAGAGTTCCAAAGAATACCAAAGAGCAACAAGAAAGTCTTTCTAAGTGATCAATGCAAAGAAATAGAGGAAAACAGTAGAGTAGGAAAGACTAGAGATCTTTTCAAGAAAATTAGAGATACCAAGGGAAAATTTCATGCAAAGATGGGCACAATAAAGGACAGAAGCTGTATGGCCCTAACAGAAGAAGAAGATATTAAGAAAAGGTGGCAAGAATACACAGAACTATATATAAAAAAAGATCTTGATGACCCATATAACCACGATGGTGTGATCACTCACCTAGAGCGAGACATCCTGGGGTGAAAAGTCGAGTGAGCCTTAGGGTCACTACAAACAAAGCTAGTGGAGGTGATGGAATTCCAGCTGAGTTATTTCAAGTCATAAAAGATGATACTGTAAAAGTGTTGCACTCAATATGCCCAGAAATTTGGAAAATTCACCAGTGGCCATAGGACTGGAAACGATCAGTTTTCATTCCAATCCCAAAGAAAGGAAATACCAAAGAATGTTCAAACTGCTGCACAATTGCACTCATCTCACATGTTAGCTAAGTAATGCTCAAAATTCTCCAAGCTATGTTTAAACACTACACAAACCAAGAACTTCCAGATATGCAAGCTGTATTTAGAAAAGGCAGAGGAACCATAGATCAATTGCCAACATTCATTGAATTATAGAAAAACAAGACAATTACAGAAAAGCATCTACTTCTTCTTCATTGACTGTGCTAAAGCCTTTGACTGTTGTGGATCACAAGAAACTGTGGAAAAATCTTAAAGAGATATGAATAACAGACCACTGCCTTAATCTGAGGAGGTAATACCACTACAATATCAGGTAATGTCATTATCTGCCTGCTGAGAAATTTGTATCCATGTCAAGAAACAACAGTTAGAACCGAACATGGAACAATGGACTGGTTCCAAATTGAGAAAGGCTGTACATTGTCATCTTGCTTATTTAACTTATATGCAGAGTACATCAATATTTCAGGGAGAAATATCAATAACCTCAGATATTCAGATAATACCACCCTTATGGCAGAAAGCAAAGAGGAACTAAAGAGCCTCTTGATGAAAGTGAAAGAGGGGAGTGAAAAAGCTGGCTTAAAACTCAACATTCAAACACTAATATTCTGGCATCTGGTGCCATCACTTCACGGCAAATAGATGGGGAAACAACGGAAAAAGTGAGAGACTTTATTTTCTTGGGCTCCAAAATCACTGCTGATGGTGACTGCAGTCATGAAATTAAAACATTTGCTCCTTGGAAGAAAACTTATGACCAATCTAGACAGCATATTATTGAAAAGCAGAGACATTATTTTACCAGCAAATGCCCATCTAGCCAAAGCTATGGTTTTTCCAGTAGTTATGTATGGATTTGAGTGTTGAACCATAAAGAAATCTGAGCGTCCAATAATTGATGCTTTTGAACTGTGGTGTTGGAGAAGACTCTTGAGAGTCCCTTGGACTGCAAGGTGACCAAACCAGTCAATCCTAAATGAAATCAGTCTTGAATATTCATTGGAAGGACTGATGCTGAAGTTCCAATACTTTGGCCACCTGAAGTGAAGAGCTGACTTATTAGAAAAGACCCTAATGCTGGGAAAGATTCAAGACAGGAGGAGAATAGGACTAGGAGGATGAGATGGTTGGATGGCATCACTGACTCAGTGGGCGTGAATTTGAACAAGCAGTCCATGGGGTTGCAAAGAGTTAGACATGACTGAATGACTGAACTGTAACTACATTTATATTTATATGCATGTATATTCCAGTAGTCATGTATGGATGTGAGAGTTGAGCGGTGAAGAAAGCTGAGTGCCAAAAAATTGATGCTTTTGAACTGTGGTGTTGGAGAAGACTCTCGAGAGTCCCTTGGACTGCAAGGAGATCCAACCAGTCCATCCTAAAGGTCATCAGCCCTGCGTGTACATTGGAAGGACTGATGTTGAAGCTGAAACTCCAATACTTTGGCCACCTGATAAGAGCTGACTCACTGGAAAAGACCCTGATGCTGAGAAGGATTGGGAGCAGGAGGAGAAGGGGACGACAGAGGATGAGATGGCTGGATGGCATCACCGACTCAATGGACATGAGCTTTGGTAAACTCCGGGAGTTGGTGATGGACAGGGAGGCCTGGCATGCTGCGATTCATGGGGTCGCAAAGAGTCGGACACGACTGAGCGACTGAACTGAACTGAATCGAACTGATGTGTAAATATATGTATGTATACTAAAATATATGTATATATATTTACATATACACAGTATTAGTGTGTATCCATGTTTTAGAAATAACAGATTTGAAAGAATTAGTGGAAAACCATCACACTGGAAAAGGAAAGGAATAAAATGACATTGACTGAAATTACCTGCTGTAAGGTAGAAATGTACTTACTGACTATAACTCATCCACCCTCAAAAGGAAGAACAAACACATTTTCCAAATCTCAGAAAGAAGCTCTTTCTCATACTCTTGATGTTATAATCTGATAATAATTACTCAGTATATATGATACAGTTGAATCAGACTTATATACACTATAGGGTTTAGGAGATCTCACATCTTTTCTGCAGCTCTCCCCCAGCCCACATCATTTTTGCTTAGTCTGGAAGGAGAAGAATTGAGGGATCAGTTCTTGGCATGGAGAAGCCACAGAAAGGTACCATTCCTTCTATCATGCCAGTGTAAGCAGAAGGTACTCTCAGATAAGAGTGTTAGCTAAGGTGTTAGGATAATCAGCTAATTAACAATTTCATGTGTAGTGGAAGGAAGCAAGTCTTACCAAGCTCTCAAGTGCAGGAATAGTTAAGCAGCCAATCCCTGAAACACCAGAGGTTATCTGTCAACAAAACTACCAACAGCAAAAGGGACTGTTTGCTATTCTAAGTCCCAGAGAAAATATTGCTGTTATGGAACGGTGGGAGCTCATGTTCTTATTTTAAATGACAGAAGAATGGTTAAAAATATAAACAGACTGAAAATGCCCCAGAGGTTGAAAAATCTATTTATTTGCTCATGCTTTAGGTAAATGTTTCAAAATATGTTTCCTTATATGTTGCGCTAAAGGGAAACCTCTATTTCTAGTAATAATTAAGAACTGGTTTTCCAACTTGTACTTTTATATTTTGCCACTAGCAGTATCATTTCTAAAGTCAGTGGCAGTCCTGCATTCTCCAGACATCACTTATAAGCAAAGAATGCTGTGAAACTGCCAAATTATCTGTCTGTATCAAAATACAGGCAGCTGGGCTAGGTACTAATAGAGTTCACAGAATCCTCCTTAGGCAGACACCATTCTGAGAGCCAAGTATTCTTCAATCAACAAATGGGAGTTGAAGGCCTACTAAATGCTACACATTGTTGTCTCTCATAGAGATGCCTCCTACTCTGAAACTCAGCAGGATTTCATAATACAAGTTTAACAGCTTCTCCTCCAAAATGGCTGTTTATCCTGGTACTGCATTCTGTATGAAGGACACTGGAAGTGTTGAAGGATTCTTAAAATACAAATACGATTTAAGTAATGAACAAACAATACGGACATCTACAAAAAGCATTATTTTTATATCTCCATTACATAGAGTGTGATAGCCAAACTATTGTCTATGTAAATGAGTATATTTCAGAAATTTTCTTTTTTTTTTTTAATAAATTTATTTATTTTAGTTGGGGGCTAATTACTTTACAATATTGTAGTGGTTTTTGGCATACATTGACATGAATCAGCCATGGGTTTACACGTACTTCCATTTACATTCTTAATGTAATCTCAGGGCTATACAAAGCAAGAATCAAGTTTTTTTTTTTTATTATTGAGTCAAATTTATATAGATTTTTAAGCAAAATCAATGGCTAACTTTTATTTTTATAGATCTAAATTTGTGTCTATGATATGCACTGTATGTTTTGTAGGACTTGGATAGAATAATAAAACCTTTCTGGAAAATGTTTCAAGAGACTATCATGATTGTCAAATTTCCTCTCTTTTGTGACTCAGCACTTAGCATAAATCCTGCCTTTAGCAACTTAGCATTTCTTGAATAACTAAATGAACCGTGTGTCTCTATATAAAACATACATTTTGGTGGAATTATTAACTCAAAAGAGAGAATATAATCAATGTTTTTAATGCATAATACATGTCACACATTGATAAAATTTAAATATATCTTCTATTCAAACCCCCAAATAGAGTAAGCTAAAACACTCATGTGATTTATTTCATTTTATTATTAGTTTTTTGATCTGAAGATTTTTTTTTTTACTGGAATATAATTGCTTTGTCATGTCTTAGTTTCTGCCATACAACTACATGAATCAGCCATATCTATACATACACCACCTCCTCCTTGAGCCTCTCTTCCACTTCTCCATTCTATTCATCTAGGTCACCATGGATCACTGAGCTGAGGTCCCTGTGCTACATAGCAGCTTCCTGCTAGCCATCTATGTTACACATGGTAGTGTATACATGTCAATGCTACTCTCTCAATTTGTCCTACTGTCTCCTTTCAACTCTGTGTCCACAAGTCCATTCTCTACATCTGTGTCTCTCTTCTTGCCCTGCAAATAGGTTCATCAGTACTATTTTTCTAGACTTCATATACATGAGTTAATACAAAATATTTGTTTTTCTCTGACATTTCACTCTGTATGAAAGGCTTTACGTTCATCCATATTACTACAACTGACTCAATTTAATTATTTTATGACTATGTATCATTCCATTGTACAGAAAGTCAGACTTAAATAGAAGAAAGTAGGGAAAACCACTAGACAGTTCAGCTATGACCTAAATAAAATCACTTATGATTATACAGTGGAAGTGACAAATAAATTCAAGGGATTAGATCTGATAGACAGAGTGCCTGAAGAACTCTGGAGGTTCCTAACATTGTACAGGAGGTGGTGATCAAAACCACCCCCAAGAAAAAGAAATGTAAAAAGGCAGAAGTTTGTCTGAGGAGGCCTTAGAAATAGCTGAGAAGAGAAGAGAAGTTAAAGAAAAGGAGAAAAGGAAATATATACCCATTTGAATGCAGAGTTACAAAGAATACCAGGGAGTGATAAGAAAGTCTTCCTAAGTGATCAATGCAAAGAAATAGAGGGAAACAATAGATTGGGAAAGACTAGAGATCCCTTCATGAAAATTAGGGAACATTTCATGCAAAGATGAGCATAATAAAGGACAGGAGCTGTAAGGCCCTAACAGAAGAAGAAGATATTAAGAAAAGGTGGCACAAATACACAGAACTATTAAAAAAAAACAAAACAAAACTTAATTACCCAGATAGCCACGATGGTATGATCACTCATCTAGAGTGAGACATCCGGAGTGGGAAGTCAAGTGGACCTTAGGAGGATAACTATGAACAAAGCTAGTGGAAGTGATGGAATTCCAGCTGAGTTATTTCAGATGCTAAAGATGATGCTATAAAAGTGCTGCTCTCAATATGCCAGGAAATTTGGAAAACTCAACAAGGAATAAGTCCTGAATATTCATTGGAAGGCCTGATGCTGAACCTGAAGCTATAATACTTTGGCTATCTGGTGTAAAGAACTGACTCATTGGAAAAGACCTCGATACTGAGAACGATTGAAGGCAGGAAGAGAAGGGGATGACAGAGGATGAGATGGTTGGATGGCATCATCAACTTGATCGACATGAGTTTGAGCAATCTCCGGGACTTGGTGATGGAAGGGAAGCCTGAAGTGCTGCAGTCTATGGAGTAGCAAAGAGTCAGACACGTTAACAGACTGAACTGATATATATATATATATATATATATATATATATATATATAATCAGTTCAGTCAATATATAACATCTTCTTTATCCATTCATCTGTCCATAGACATCTAGGTTGCTTCCATGTCCTGGTTAATGCAAACAGGGCTGCAATGAGCATTAGGGAACATGTTTCTTTTTAAGTAATAGTTTATTTTGTATTTTTTTAAATTAGAATAGAACAGAGATATTTTATCATGGCATTGCTCAATTTAAATGAATGAGCTATACTGCATAATAACTGTGCAGATATTCTTTTCTAGTAAGTCATACTTACAGTTTGGAAGTAAATGCAAGTAATGAAATGATGTATGAGAGTTAAGATCATGATGGTTTTCAATCAGGAGGCATTTTGACTCCAGAGGCCTTCTAGAAACATCTCATGTCTGAAGATATTTTCTGTTGTCACAAATGACAGGGAGTTACTGAGTAAAGACCAGGAATTCTGCTAAACATCCTACAGTATGTTGGATAATTTCTCACAACAAGGAATTATCTGACCCAATATGTCAATTATACTGAAGCTTAGAAACCATGAGTTAGGAGTATTCACATCATTTGGGGTCTCAAAGTAGGGAGTGTAAGAACTGGTATTTAATAGTAGAACCTCAACAATTCTCTTCCATAGTTTTTGATGTAGTGACTCAAAAGGAATATTTTCATATGTGTATATCTATTTTAGAAAAACTCCAGAATGGCTCATACAGGTATAGATCCTGGTACATGAAAGGATTTCAGTTGATATTTGATAAGAACTCACTGACTTTTCACTATTAAAAGACCATATTATCTTAGAAAATTAACTTACATATTCTATATTTAGGGAGTTATCTTTGCTTTTGTTGTGGTTATGTTTAGCTGTCTTAACAAATAAACCCCCAAATCTCAATGGCTTAATCCAATAGATCATTTCATGCTCAGACATGTAATGTTAGTTCTATTTAGAAGTTAATTTACTCCATGTGGTGCTATAGTGTCGTAGGTCTACTCCATTGTAGGGCTACACCATCTCTAGGATCTCAGTATCTACCTCAGACATTAGGCAGGGAGCACAGTGCTCTTGCTTTCAAAAGTCCTGGCCCAGGGACTTACTCAACATTTCTGTTCACAGTCCACCTATGAGAAGTGGTAACTTAAACACAGCTGTATTTAAGAATTACTGAGCAGCCATATTGCACTTCATATATTTATTTTATGCAAAGGAGAGAATTTTTTTTTTTTTGTATACAGCTAACTTTCACTAACAGAAAGGTGTCCCTTGGGGCTCAGACAATAAATAATCTGCCTGCAGTACAAGAGACCCAGGTTCAATTCCTGGGTTGAGAAAATCCTCTGGAAAAGAGAATGCCTACCCACTCCAGTATTCTTGACTGGAGAATCCCATGGATAGAAGAGCCTGGATGGCTACACTCCACAGAGTCTCAAAGAGTTGGACATGACTGAACAACTAGCACTTTCACTTTTGTCACTAACAGAATCCAATTTCTTTATTCCATTCTCAAATTTTAAAAGCCTATTAATTGTTAAGACTCTACCAGATTTTAGAGACATACAGACAAAAACTAATTTTCTTGTCTACCAAGAATGTACAATCTAGTAGTGGTCTTTAATCATCTCAGAGGTAATTCCTTTGAATTGAAACCCTGTGCTTGAAGAAGCTCAGCAGAATACCAAGGAACATTTCTATAGCTTGCTTAGTATAAATTTTTTTTCTCAGTGCATGGTATGGACTAAATATTTATGGTCCCTGAAAAGTCCTTAAGTTGCAGTCTAACCCTTAGATGTGATAGTATTAAGCAGTGGGACAGTTGGAAGTTAATTAGGACCAAATGAGGTCATGTATGTGGAGCCCTCATGAATGTGTTCAGTGTCCTGTTAAGAGTCAGAAAGAGCTTACTTCCTCTTTCTCTCTTTGCCATGTGAAGTTGCCAATAAAAATCAGCAATATACAGCCTGGAAGAGATTGCTTACCAGAGCCTGGAGCATGAACTTCCAGCTTCCAGTACTGTGAGAAATAAATTTTTGTTGTTTATACACTACCCAATCTACTGTATTTTTTATAGCAATCCAAGATGATTAGGACAGTAATTATAGTACAGTAATTATATCCAAGATAACTAGGATAATTATAAATGATCCCTAAGTGTATTTAACTTTAGGGAAGGCCTATAAGGGAAAATGACCCTAATCAGTATCTCTAATGGAAAGATGTGGTAGGTAATAATTTCTAAAAACAAAGAATCCTATCATAGGTAGTGGTTCTCTGTTTATATGGAGCGACTTTGGATTCTGAGATATTTCAAAGTATTTAAAAAGCTGCATTCAAATGTGCAGATATGCAACTATTAAATTAAATGTGTTTTGTTCTAGCTATGTCTCCTTTTTTTTGGACATGGGTACATAAACGAAAATAAAAATTGAAATAAGGGTTATATATATGACGGCTTAAACATATGCTCCACTATGACAAATGCCACATTTTATCAATACAATCTTCTATGGTTATAGACACATTTATTCCTTTACTCCAAAATTAGTTCCACCCACCCAAATTGGTGTTTCATTAAGGTAGAAACTTAATGATCCAGTTTTCTCTTTTCCACTGTGTCAGATAAGAATATCTGCCTAAAACAAACTCTTTAAAAATCCTGTTTCAGTTAATAATAGACTCTCATTTTTAACATAGTATATTACCTATCAGAGGGGAAGATTGTATTTTCCAGCCTCTTCACAGGATAATTGTGGCCCATGATTAATGACATATAAATGGGACTGTTGCTCCTGTTAGACAATAGTTTAAAAGGAGAAGACTCAACTTAAAAACCTTTTCTATTCCTAGATATTTCACCTTTTTTCTAGCAATGGTAAATGTGATTGTTTTCTTAATTTTTCCTTCTGATATCTCATCGCTGGTGTATCGGCATTGGTAATCTTGAGAACCCCATGAATAGTATGAAAATGCAAAAAGATATGATGTGAAAGATGAACTCCCTAGGTGAGTGGGTGCACAGTATGTGACTGAAGAAGAGTGGAGAAATAACTCCAGAAAAAATGAGGAGATGGAGCCGAAGTGAAAACAATGCCCAGCTGTGGATGTGACTGGTGATGGGCATAAACTCTGAATCTGTAAAGAAAAATATTGCATAGGAACCTGGAATGTTTGGTCCATGAATCAAGGTAAATTAGAAGTGGTCAAATAGGAGATGGCAAGAGTGAACATTGACATTTTAGGAATCAGTGAACTCCAATGGACTGGAATGGGTGAATTTAACTCAGATGACCATTATATCTACTACGTAGGCAAGAATCCCTTAGAAGAAATGGAGTAGACTTCATAGTCAAAAAAGGAGTTCAAAATGCAGTGCAGTTCAGTCACTCAGTCGTGTTTGACTCTTTGTGACTCCATGGACCACAGCACTCCAGGCCTCCCTGTCCATCACCAGTTCCTGGAGTTAACCTAAACTCATGTCCATTGAGTCAGTGATGCCATCCAACTATCTCACCCTCTGTCATCCTCTTCTACTCCTGCCTTCAATCTTTCCCAGCATCGGGGTCTTTTCCAATGAGTCAGCTCTTTGCATCAAGTGGCCAAACTATTGGAGTTTCAGCTTCAACATTAGTGCTTCCAATGAACACTCAGGACTGATCTCCTTTAGGAGGGACTAGTTGGATCTCCTTGCAGTCCAAGGGACTTTCAGGAGTTTTCAACAACACCACATTACAAAAGCATCAATTTTTTGGCATTCATCTTTCTTTATAATCCAATTCTCACATCCGACATGACTGCTGGAAAAAACATAGCCTTGACTAGACAGACCTTTGTTGGCAAAGTAATGTCTCTGATTTTTAATATGCTGTCTAGGTTGGCCAGAACTTTCCTTCCAAGGAGTAAGTGTCTTTTAATTTCAAGGCTGCAATCACCATCTGCAATGATTTTGGAACACTCAAAAATAAAATCGACCACTGTTTCCACTGTTTCCCCATCTATTTCCCATGAAGTGATGGGACCAGATGCCATGATCTTTGTTTTCTGAATGTTGAGCTTTAAGCCAACTTTTTCACACTCCTCTTTCACTTTCATCAAGAGGCTCTTTAGTTCTTCTTCACTTTCTGCCGTAAGGTTGGTGTTATCTGCATATCTGAGGTTACTTATATTTCTCCCGACAATCTGGATTTCAGCTTGTGCTTCATCCAGCCTAGCGTTTTTCATGATGTACTCTTCATATAAGTCAAATAAGCAGGGTGACAATATACATCCTTTACGTATTCCTTTTCCTATTTGGAACCAGTCTATTGTTCCATGTTCAGTTCTAACTGTTGCTTCCTGACCTGCATACGGATTTCTCAAGAGACAAGTCAGGTGGTCTGGTATTCCTATCTCTTTCAGAATTTTCCACAGCTTATTGTGATCCATGCAGTCAAAGGCTTTGACATAGACAATAAAGCAGAAATAGAAGTTGTCTGGAACTCTCTTGCTTTTTCAATGATCCAGCAGATGTTGGAAATTTGATCTCTGATTCCTCTGCCTTTTCTAAAACCAGCTTGAACATCTGGAAGTTCACGGTTAACGTATTGCTGAAACCCGGGTTAGAGTACTTGGTTGCAATCTCAAAATGACAGAATCATCTCTGTTCATTTCCAAAGCAAACCATTCAATATCACAGTAATCCAAGACTATACCCTAATCAGTAAGGCTGAAGAAATTAAAGTTTAAAGGATCTGTGAAGACCTACAAGACCTTCTAGAAATAACACCCCCAAATGATGACTTTCATTATAGGGGACTGAAATGCAAAAGTAGGAAGTCAAGAGATACCTGGAGTAACAGGCAGATTTGGCCTTGGAGTACAAAATGAAGAGGGGAAAGGTTAACAGAGTTTTGCCAAGAGAGCACACTGGTCATAGCAAACACTTTCTTCCAACAACACAAGAGGAGACTCTACACATGGACATCACCAGATGGTCAATACTGAAATCAGGTTGATTATATTCTGTGCTGCCAAAGATGGAGAAGCTCTATACAGTCAGCAAAAATAAGACCAGGAGCACAATAAAGTACAAAAATGGTATGGACATAACAGACGCAGAAGTTATTAAGAAGACGTGGCAAGAATACACAGAAGAACTATACAGAAAAAGATCTTCATGACCGACATAACCACGATGGTGGGATCACTCACCTAGACCAAGATATCCTGGGATGCGAAGTCAAGTGAGCCTTAGGGAGTATCAGGATGAACAAAGCTAGTGGAGGTGATGGAATTCCACCTGAGCTACATTCAGGTCCTGAAAGAATATGCTGTGAAAGTGTTGCACTCAATATACCAGCAAGTTTGGAAAAGTAAACCGTGGCCACAGGACTGGAAAAGGTCAGTTCTCATTCCAATCCCAAAAAAGGGCAATGCCAAAGAATGTTCAAGCTACTGCACAATTGCATTCATCTCACACAGCAGCAAAGTAATGCTCAAAATTCTCCAAGCCAGGCTTCAACAGTACATGAACCATGAACTTCCAGATGTTAAAATTGGGTTTAGAAAAGGCTGAGGAACCAGAGATCAAATTGCCAACATTCGTTGGATCATAGAAAATGCAAGTGAGTTCCAGAAAAACAACTACTTCTGCCTTATTGATTATGCAAAAACCTTTGACTGTGAAGATCAAAACAAACTGTGGAAAATTCTTCAAAAAATTGGTATACCAGACCACCTTACATGCCTTTTGAGAAAGCTGTATGCAGATCAGAAAGCAACAGTTAGAATGCAACATGGAACAACAGACTAGTTCCAAATAGGAAAGGAGTACGTCAAGGCTGTATATTGTCACCCTTCTTATTTAACCTATATGTATAGTACATCATGTGAAATGCTGGGCTGGATGAAGCACAAACTGGGATCAAGATTGCCTGGAGAAATATCAATAACCTCAGATACACAGATGATACCACCCTTACAGAAGAAAGAGAAGAGGAACTTAAGAGCCTCTTGATGAACGTGAAAGAGGAGAGTGAAAAATCTGGTTTAAAACTCAACTTTCAAAAAACGAAGATCATGGCACCTGGTCCCATCACTTCATGGAAAATATATTGGGAAACCGTGACAGACTTTATTTTTTTGGGGTCCAAAATCACTGCAGATGTTGTCTGCAGCCATGAAATGAAAAGATGCTTGTTCCTTGGAAGAAAAGTTATGACCAACCTAGATAGCATATTAAAAAGTAGAAGCATTACTTTTCCAACAAAGGTCTATCTGGTCAAAGCTATGGTTTTGCCAGGGGTCATGTATGGATGTGAGAGTTGGACGGTGAAGAAAGCTGAGTGCCGAAGAATTGATGCTTCTGAACTGTGGTGTTGGAGAAGACTCTTGAGAGTCCCTTGGACTGCAAGGAGATCCAACCAGTCCATCTAAAAGAAATCAGTCCTGAATATTCATTGGAAGGACTGATGCTGAAGCTGAAACTCCAATACTGTGGCCACCTGATGTGAAGAACTGACTCATTGGAAAAGACCTTGATGATGGGAAAGATTGAAGATGGAAGGAGAAGGGGACGACAGAGGGTGAGATGTTTGGATGGCATCACCGACTCAATGGACATGAGTTTGAGTAAACTCCAGGAGTTGGCAATGGGCAGGGAGACCTGGCATGCTACAGTCCATGGAGTCACAAAGAATCAGACATAACTGAGTGACTGAACTGAGTACCACCATATTCATATCTCTTGTTCTTGTTTCTATTTCCCTCTATATATTCATTTCATGAGGATGTTTGAAACTCAGACAATGTCAACCCAGTATTGTAGTGTTATTACCTTGTGGTCAGACAGGGAAAAGACACTTATTTCTCCCATGTTCTGTGTGAATAATACCTGGGAAGGATTCCTCAAGATTGGGTTAATGTGCAATGCAAATTATTCCATAAAAGAGCAAATGGAAGGAGAAATCATAACAAGGTTACTGGGTTTATGGATGCTGAGGTACATGGCTATTAAAATTTGTCTCTTACAGAGAATAACCAACCAAATTTGTGCAGGGAGAGAGAAAACGGCTTGTGATGTCTAGGATAGCTTTTGTTTCCTAAAAACCATGCAAACTTCCTTGTATTCTACTTTTCCTTTTTAAATGAATTCACTATATCACAAATTGTAGCTTTATTTCATACAATTTTGAAGACTTCAACATATTATAAATGGCATCTGATGGAAGGAATTTGACTAAAATGAATATTTCTGTATAGAAGATAGATGATCATAACGATATAAAATATCATGAAAGGAAGTCTTAATTTGTCACAAAAGGTTATCTGAATGATTTTCCTGATTATTTCTATCTTTTAAAAAGGTACATATTATGTGGTAATTGTTCATTTAACTACTAATACAATTAACACCTAATGCATGAGAAATATAATTTATGGTTTTGTTTGGCATGTACTTAAGCACCTGCATAGCAATTACTGGTGTGACATTTTTGTCTGCACTATAAAACACTGCATATCCTCCCTTTCATCAGTTTAAAATTGAAGCAAAGAAGCTGGCTCCTGAGGGGCAGGTACCTGCCCTAATCTTATCTGGTAGAATGAAAATAAGATTGCCTTCCTGATGCTATAAATTATGCTTTTCTAATTCTAGGACCTTTCTGCAACAGAAATCTACACCATTAGTGTGACTCGTTCATGCTATAGGTAAGTTATTTTGCATTTACAATACTTACATAGGAAATCTTTCTTCTCTTTTTTCATTTCAAATTGCGTGGTAATTGATCATCACAAAGGAATATTTTTTATGAAACACACAATGCAACATTTCTCCCTACTGTAATGATGAATATAAGACACTGATTCAAATGGTGAGTGAATATCAAAACTCCAAAGTTGAATGAAACTGTATCAGTGTATTCCTTTGAAATAAGTAGCTAAATGGATCTCATGGGTGAACTTTTTCTTTAGCTTTTTCCATTTATAATGAATTGGAAACACAAACAGCCAATAACTGTCACTGCCTTGAAAGTTAAGGTGAAATCCTTGTTTGTGTGGTGTCTGTAGACATTTCCATGCCAAAGGTTGTGATTTCTCCAAGATTCTTGTTATACCTGATAACTCAAATGCTTTCTGGGTGGCATTCTGCTCTGGTATCTGTTTTTCCTCTTTAACTGATAGCATTCAACTTTTTTTTGGTATATATTTTCCATTTTTCTGTGTTTCTGTAATATCACTTGATTTTGCTTCAATTCGATAATTATTTTGGAACTAAAAGGGAAAAAAAACCACTTTAAAATTTACTTCAAAATACTTTTCCATCAAACTGCTCTTAAAAATCCTATTTTTAATGACACAATTGCAGAATAAACCTTTGTTAATACCTTATTTACACAAACTGAAGGCTGTTATATCTGTGTTTGGCGACCTTGAAACTGTATTCTGCTCAGTGCCCTTTTTATAACCTTAATTACCAGGGAATACAGAGCTTTAAAGAAAGACTAACATTTCACTTTAACATCCACAATAATCTATTATAAAGCCAGCTAAGCCAGTCCCCAAATACAGAGAAATGTTATTACATGCTCAGCTAGCTGTCAAGGGGCCATGAGTCAGTAGCTTACAGTTATCAAAAGTAACAAGGTTGTTCAGAATTTCCTCCTACAAAGCCAACCAGCTTATGGAAGGATTAAGCTCTTTTTGATTAGAACAACTGGAACATGTCCTACCCTTTTAATTAGTATTCCCTTTTGCTTGGTGGAGGCTGGTAATTTGACGGTCACATTAGGCATCTCAAGAAATGATTTGGCATTTTGTCCTACTCATGAGCATTAGAGCTAGGGTATATACTTCTGCATCAACTAAAATTTGAGCTGTTGAAGGATTTATGCTCAAAACCCTGTAAAATCCCAAGGGCACTATGTCTCTAATAGACAAAATGTAATAACACTCCAATATAATGTGTGACAGGAGGCTTGGTTGGCCTTCAGGCATAGTATATTACCCTAAGGCCACGCTCTTTTCACTTTCTATCTTTGGGAACAAAAGTTTTATGTCAGCTTTATTGATATTATACTGGTTTACATTTTAATTCATACCTTAAGGCAATTCAATGAGAGAAGACCTCTACATATGCTGCTGGATTACTTGGTTGGTGAGTAAATATAATTTTTCAGTGACCATACTAAACAAAGCAAAGCAGAGACTATACAAAATGGAAAAACGAGGTAGCCTGCTGCCATTTTTTTTCAAGGAGCACATGATCTATTTGCAAACAAATATAGACATAAATATCTCTTTTCCCTAACTTACAGGCTGCCTTTACTTACATCCTCTGGGATTTCTGTGTATCCCTATTTTCTCTACTTAATTTTAACTCTCTTCTTTCCTTTTCCTTATCTTTTCTCCTCTCTCTCTCTCTCACCCTCCTGTCTCTCTTTGAATGAATAAGTATCAAAGAAGTCATTTTCCATTGTGAAAATTCTTTTGCATTTCCCCTACTTAAGTTATATGTACCAGGAACTTGTGGAAAGGAAGACTCTGTTCTTTTGTGCATGCCTGCTAAGTCGCTTCAGTCATGCTTAACTCTTTGCAACACTATGGACTGTACCTGCCAGGTGCCTTTGTCCATGGACTTATCCAAGCAAGAATACTGGAGTGGACTGTCATGCCTTCCTTCAGGGCATCTTCCTGACCCTGGGATCCAACCCGTATTTCTTACATCTCTTGCATTGGAAGGCAGTTCTTTACCATCTATTACTTCATGTAGTTCTAAATATGATTTGGGAAAAAAAGAGTAAGATTTTATATATATATATATATGTGTATGTATGTATACATACATATGTATATATATGTATGTACAGCTCAATTAGAAAAAGACAATGTAATTTGATTTTTTAAATCTTTAGCACATTCTTTTCTAAAATTGAGTAGCTATTGTGTGTTAGTAGCTCAGTTGTGTTCAACTTTTGTGATCTCATAGATCCACCAGGATCCTCTGGCCATTAAATTCTCCTGGCAAGAACACTGGAGTACCCATTCCTTTCTCCAGGGGATCTTCCTGACCCAGGGATCGAACCCAGGTCTCCCACATTGCAGGCAGATTCTTTATCATCCAAGCCACCAGGACTTGTAGCTATTGCACATACTTTATTTCCAACTTTATATTCAAATGTCAGATTTTTTTTTCAAATTATTTTCAGAGAATCATATGTCAATGAAGGCTTCTTATTTATTTCAATCTTTCAAAATGTACTGAAGTGTTTCTGGAGCTTATACCTGTACAGTAATCTATTTAGTCAAATGAGTATGAAGTGTCACTATTGTAAGAAGTAAAATGAAATTTCTCTCTAGTTCAAGAAACAGATAGGATAATGGCAACTTCTACTTAAGAAGCAGATATTAAATTTGAAACTGAAAAGAAAGTTTTGTTATGACAAGTTTATTTAGAAGCCATGAATGCAGGTTCAGTTGCTCAGTCGTGTCCAACTTTTCCAATCCCACGGACTGTAGCCTACCAAGTTCTTCTGTCCGTGAGATTCTCCAGGCAAGAGAGTGGGTTGGAATA
The DNA here is from genome assembly GCA_024291935.2 of Okapia johnstoni. Lineage (NCBI taxonomy): Eukaryota > Metazoa > Chordata > Mammalia > Artiodactyla > Giraffidae > Okapia > Okapia johnstoni. The sequence goes on from CM044321.1 coordinate 39,457,301, forward strand.
GTTTGCCATTCCCTCCTCCAGTGAATCTTCCTGACCCAGGAATTGAGAGAGTCAGTTCCTAGGTGGATTTATAAGAAGTCTGGGGTCCCCAAGGAGGAGAAAGGAGTCTAGGGCTCTTGAGATGGAGAAAAGGAGGAGAAAAGGACAAATGTTTCTTTTTTTTTTAAAGCCCAGAGCTGATGAATGCACAACAAGACAATTCATCTTGCTCAAGGATATGTTTTTCCCTTAAACTCTGTACCAATGATTATATAACAACAATGTTTCCTGCTTGAGGACATGTTTCGCCTTCTTGAGAACCTTCTGACTAATCCTGTCATCTTAAAATGTATGTTGTGGGAGTGGGTCTGGTAAGACCTTTACAACCTTGAGATGTTCTTTTGATTTACTGTAATAACCAAATGAAAAAGTATATAACTCCCTTGCTAAGACTAGCCAGGGAGCACACTTCGTCCCCCTTCTGATGTCTAAGTCAGAAGTTTTCTCTGTCCCCTTTTATACTTTAATAAAACTCTGCTACACAAAAGCTATTGAGTGATCAAATCTGGTCCCTGGTCCTGAAGCTCAATCTTCTTTGGAGATCATGAATCAACATCACTCACCGTAAGCTATCAGAATTGAACCTGTGTCTCCTACATCTCCTGCATCGCAGGCAGATTCTTTACCACTAAGGCATCTGGAAAACCATCCCTTTCCTTATCTTCGGTTGTTTTTGTGCATTTCTTTTTAATTTAAGGTGGGTTGGAGGGACAGTGTTGTGTGAGAAATGGTGGCTTGATTTATTGTCATAATGAAATGGAGTTGACTTTTCTTGTCTGAGAACTTCTTCAGTCTTTGAGAAGGTGGAATCTTTAGCTCAGAATAGAGAGATGGATTTGGAGAACTGATGAGAGGTTTGAAAATGCTGTTGCAGATAATGGGAAAGAAACTGACTTTCAAAGTAAAGAGTTTGCTAGGCCACACTGAGAGCTTAGATTTCTAGTTGTGAGATTTTCTACCAGCAGCTCTCAGCAAATCAGATGTGCACAACAACAGATTGCTTGATTGAGAATGAAAAGTATTCCGGGTTTAGCAGCTCTTCCCTTCTGGGATGGCCTGCACTCTGTCTGTTGTGAGTGTTTCTCTCTGAATAAATCCACTTCTTACCTATCAGTTTGTCTCTCATTGAATTCTTTCTGTGATGAGATATCAAGAACCTAAGCTTCACTGAGTCCTGAGACCAGATGCTGAAACCCCCTCCAGATGGGAAACAGTGATTAATGATGGTATACTGATTGTAAGCATGCAGACCCTAGACCAGTGGACCTGAAGTTTGCCAATTTACCTCACCACGAACCTATCAGAAGGATATCTCTGAACTGATCAAAACCTCTTCAAAATATTACTATAAAATTTCTCACTATCTTTCCCCAATTTGGGACAAAGGAATTTCAGGACATTAGCCTGCTATGTCCTCCTTTGCCTGGCAAACTAACAAACTGCTATCCTTTTCTACTTTACCAAAATAATAATAATAATAATAACTTCCAGGCTTATCTAATGGAAGGAAAGTTGTGTATGCATTGACTGTATTAGAAGTAGATGAGTTTAAGAAAACACTAAAAGTGAACTCATTTTCCTGTAATAAAGGCAATAGCAAAAATTGTTTTCTAACATATATCCACTTTCAATATTTGAGTAATGTATGGACATTACATGTCCTCATCATGCTAGGACAAGCATATCTTTCTTCAGATTTATATGCTTTTTGTTTCCTCTTGAATTAAATTTGACCTCAGGAATACCTACAAATAGTTCTTTGAAGTGACAAATATATAGTTTTCTTGTATGTTTCCATTATTTTTAACTTTCACTACAAAAAAATGATATATCACCTACTAACAACAGTTCTTCCAAAAGTTATTATATGGATTTAAAATCATGAGATACATGATTTTTGAAATTATTTCTTCTAATTTCAGGGACATAAATCTTTGAAGAATGTATAATCTAAATATTAACACATGGAAGCATTCTCTCTGGGCCATAAAACATGCTAGAGAGTACAAAGTTATTTGTTTCACACTCTCACTCCTTTAACATACAGCATGTTATGCCACTTATTATGAGACCAAATGGGCCAGATTAACTCTACAAATTTATTTGTTTGGTCAAACTAGCATTTAAATCATTTTCAATATAAAAAGATTTCTGGTGAGCATATACTTTCTAGTTTAAACATTCTTCACCCTTTTTATATTATACTGTACTTCAGGTTCATTTGTTTATATTTCATGTTTCTATAGGCATTTGGAATTGGAAACACTGCTTTAAGCCCATATTGTTCTTCATTACATAATAAAATATTCATGGAATTACATATTATTCTTAGCAAGAGTAAAAACAAAAGAGAGTGAAGAAAGTTATTTTAATTGACTGATAATAGTGGTCACAATTTAACAAGTATAGATGATATACAGATTTAAAAAAAATCGTTCCTCACAATAAATGCTTTTATCTCCATTTTACAGGTGAGAAAAACAGACTCACTGAAGTTATCATATGTATGTTTTCCAGCAGGATGGCAAGAATAATCATGGTGAAATACACCCTGAATCTTCTCTATAACAAAGGCCTACTGTAAGTTGCCTTCATAGACATGAAGACTAAATGTGTTTGTATCCTTGATGGGATCCTAGAAATGAAAAAAGGAGATTAGGTTAAAACTAAGGAAATTTGAATTAAGTACAAGATTTAGTTAATATAAACAATACTCATTCATTAATTGTGAGAAAGGTATCATACTAATATAAATGTTGATAACAGGGAAATTGAGTGAGGGGTAAATGAAACTTTGTATCATATTTGCAATTTTCTGTAGGCCAACAACTATTTTAAAATAAAAAAATTGTATTAAAATATTATTAAAGAAATATCATCAAAAGAAGGTGGTCCAGAAACCATGATAATATTGTTTTCCAGAAAGAACTGTTTAATTCCCCATAGATTTAAGTCCTTAACTCTTTAATAGTAGACAGGTCATTTAATCATTTTTCTAAAAAATGCCAGTAGCAAGAGAGCAAGCAAAAATAAAGAGCATTTTCCTTTTCCTTCTTTCTTCTTCCTTTTCCCTTCCTCTCTCTTTTTGTTTTCTTTCATCTCTTTTTTTTTTTTTTTTGTATGACAAATGTGTTGCATAATGTTGAGAGACTGAAAGATCCCAAGCAGTGACTATATCTGTGTTTTCCATTGTTGTACTTTTGAGGCCTAGCAGAAGGCCTTCTGCATAATAATTACTCAAGCCTCCCTCAAATATTTGTCTCATGAAAAATTAAGTGATTAATAAAGAATATTAAAGGTGACTACCTACAATAAATGCACTGAATCTATAAAAATTAACATTTTCGCCAGATAATTGTATTTGTCTTTAAATAGTTCTTTTTTCTTTCCCCTACTCTTTCTCAACAGTCCTACCATTTCTAAAAAGTTAATCAAGATATATGCTTAAAAATAATTGTTTTAAACAAATGAGAACAAAGAAGCCAAAAGAGGTTAATGGATTCCCTCCAAGTTTTATAACTACTTACTGAAAGAATACAAACTGGCATATTGGTATTCAGAGATTTTTTTTTTCCCTATTATATAACATTGCTTCTTCTTTAGAATTAGTTATATAAGAAGAGCCTGGTGATATCTAATGAAATGTTTTGATATAAATTATTTTTCAGTTAAACAATTCAGGCATAGCTCTTGAGAGCAGACCTCAATTAACACCAGAGGAAGTTGTTATAGATATAAGAAACTATACTAAAACTAAAACAATGAGTATCTAGGAGGGCTATATGAATAACTTTTACTTAAAATCTTTAAGGAAAGAATGTGTTTTTTTGAGTCCATTTTTGAGACATCATTTAGGGGAAAATTACAATGGTGCATTATTCCTACTTTTTCTTGTTAGTTTAAAGAGAAGCAAATATCATATACTTACACTAAAATTTTATTATAATAATTTCGGCAGCTCAAAAAATCAATAATACGTTTAAAAAAATCTTCTTTAGAATAGTTTCAATTCTTTACATACAATATGGTGTGTTCTGACATGGAGTTATTACTAATGATTTTAAAAAATACATTAAATCGTGTGTCAAAAGAAGTAGTTTGTTACAAATAAATACTGGAATCCAAACAGTTCAGCTCAGTTCAGTTCAGTCGCTCAGTTGTGTCTGACTCTTTGCAATCCCATGACCCACAGCATGCCAGGTCTCCCTGTCTATCACCAACTCCTGGAGTTTACCCAAACTCATGTCCATTAGTTGGTGATGCCATCCAGCCATCTCATCCTCTGTCATCCCCTTCTCCTCCTGCCTTCAATCTTTCCCAGGATCAGGGTCTTTTCAAATGAGTCAGCCCTTTGCATCAGGTGGCCAAACTATTGGAGTTTCAGCTTCAACATCAGTCCTTCCAATGAACACCCAGGACTGATCTTCTTTAGGATAGACTGGTAGGATCTCGTTGCAGTCCAAGGGACTCTCGAGAGTCTTCTCCAACACCACAGTTCAAAAGCATCAATTCTGCGGCGCTCAGCTTTCTTCACCATCCAACTCTCACATCCATACATGACTACTGGAAAAACCATAGCCGTGACTAAAAGGACCTTTGTTGACAAAGTAATGCCACTGCTTTTTTTTTTTTTTTTGCCACTGCTTTTTAATATGCTGTCTAGGTTGATCATAACTTTCCTTCCAAGGAGTAAGCGTCTTTTAATTTCATGGCTGCAATCACCATCAGCAGTGATTTTGGAGCCCCCAAAAATAAAGTCAGCCACTGTTTCCACTGTTTCCCCATCTATTTGCCATGAAGTGATGGGTTGGATGCCATGAACTTAGGCCTGAGGAGGAATCCAAACAGTATCTGGCATTAAATGCTTAATATAAAATATTGGTTGAATTACCCAAACTTGTGGTGGTTTAGTCCCTAAGTCATGTCTAACTCTTGTGACTTCATGTATTGCAGATAGTCTCCTGCATTGCAAGTGGAGTCCTTACCAACTGAACTACCAGGGAAGTAGCTCAGTTGGTGAAACCCACCTGCAATGCAGAAGTCAGCCTGCAATACTGGAGAGCTAGGTTTGATTCCTGGCTGGGGAAGGTCCCCTGGAGAAGGAAATGGCTATCCACTCCAGTATTCTTGCCTTGGAAATCCCATGGACAGAGAAGCCTGGTGGGCTTTAGCCCATGAGTCGAAAGTCAGACATGCAAGTTTCAAACATGACTTAACAACTAAACCACCACCACCACACAAACTTGAGCTCTGATCATTTGTGTGACTTCTGCACACTAAAAAGATCACACATCACGATCAAGTCAAGTTTATCAAGTCAGGTTTATCCTAGGGATACAAGGATTCTTCAATATATGCAAATCAATCAACGTGATACATCATATTAACAAATCAAAAGATAAAAACCATATGATAATTTTAATAGATGCAGAAAAAGCTTTTGGCAAAATTCAACAACTATTTATGATCAAAAAACTCTTCAAAAATAGAAGAAATCTACTTCAATATAATAAAGGCCATGTATGATAAATCCACAGCAAGCATTATTCTCAGTGGTGAAAACTAAAAGCACTTTCTCTAAGATTAGAAACAAAACAAGGGTGCTCACTCTAACCACTATTATTCAACATAGCTTTGAAAGTGCTAGCCATGGCAATCACAGAACAAAAACAAATAAAAGTAATCCAGATTGGAAAAGAAGTAAAACTCTCATTTTTGGCAAACCACATGATACTATACATGTGCTTAGTCACTCTGTAGTGTCTGACTCTTGTGCCACCCCATGGACTATAGCCTGCCAGGCTCCTCTGTCCATGGAGAGAGGAAAGAATACTGGAGTGGATTGCCATGCTCTCCTCCAGGGCATCTTCCAAAACCAGGGATTGAACCCAGGTCTTCCACATTGCAGGCAGATCCTTTACATTTTGAGCCACCAGAGAAGTCCAAGAATACTGGAGTAGGTAGCCTATCCTTTCTCCAGGGTATCTTCCCAAACCCAGGAATTGAACCAGGGTCTCATGCATTGCAGGCAGATTGTTTACCAGCTGAGCTACAAGGGAAGCCTGATACTATACAGAGAAAACCCTAAAGATACTATCAGAAAATTACTAAAGCTGATCAGTGAATTTAGCAAAGTGGTAGGATATAAAATCAATACACAAAAATCACTTGCATTCCTATAAAGTAACAATGAAATATTAGAAAGAAAAATTAAGGAATCAATTCCATTTACCATTGCAACAAAAATAATACAATACCTAGGGATAAACTTACCTAAGGAGACAAAAGAGTTATATACAGAAAACTATAAGACACTGATGAAAGAAATCAAATACGACTTAAACAGATGGAGAGATATTCCATGTTCCTGGATTGGAAGAATCAATATTGGGAAAATGTCCATACTACCAAATGCAATTTACAGATTCAATGTTATCCCTGTCAAATAACCAATGGCATTTTTCACAGAACTAGAGCAAATATCTCATTATTCATATGGAAACACAAAAGACCCTAATAGCCAAAGCAATCTTGAGAAAGAAAAATGGCTCTGGAGTAATCAACCTTCCTGACTTCAGATTATAATACAAAGCTACAGTCATCAAGATAGTATGGCACAAAAATAGAAATATGGACCAATGGAATAAGAGAGAAACCCCAGAGATAAGCCCATGTACCTATGGATACCTTATTTTTGACAAAGGAGGCAAGGATATACAGTAGGGCAAGATAGTCTCTACAATCAGTGGTGCTGGTAAAATTGGACACCTATGTGTAAAAGAATGAAAATAGAACACTTCCTAATACCACATGCAAAGATAGACTCAAAATGAATTATAGACCTAAATGTAAGACCAGAAACTATAAAATTCTTAGAGGAAAGTATAGGTAGAATAAGCTATGGCATAAATCACAGCAAGAATCTCTATGACCCACCTCCTAGAGCAATGGAAATTAAAACAAAAATAAAGAAGTGAGATCTAATTAAACCTAAAAGCTATTTCACAGCAAAGGAAACTATAAACCAGGTGAACAGACAACCCTCAAAGTGAGAAAAAATAATAGCAAATGAAACAATTGACAAATTATTCATTTCAAAAATATACAAGCAGCTCATACAAGTCAATATCAGAAAAACAAGTAACCAATCAAAAAAAAAAAAAGGGCAAAACATCTAAACAGACATTTCTCCAAAGAAGACATATAGATGGCTGATAAGTACATGAAAAGATGCTCAGCATCACTGACTATTAGAGAAATGCAAATCAAAACTACAACGAGATATCACCTCACACCAGACAGAAAGGCTATCATTAAAAAATCTACAAATAATAAATGCTAGAGAGGCTATGAAGAAAAGGGGACCCTCTTGCACTGTTGGTGGGAATGCAAATTGATACAGCCACTATGGAGAACAGAATGGAGATTCCTTAAAAAAACTAGGAATAAAAACTGTTTGACCCAGCAATCCCGTAACTAGGCATATATCCTGAGGAAACCAAAACTGAAAAAGACACATGTAACCCAATATTCATTACAGCTCTATTTACAATAACTAGGACATGGAAACATTCTAGATGTCCATTGGCAGAAGAATGGATTAAGAAGCTGTAATACAAATATAAGGGAATAGTACTTATCCATCAGGAAGAAATTAAAGGACACTTGCTCCTTGGAAGAAAAGCTATGACAAACCTAGACAGCATATTAAAAAGTAGAGACGTTACTTTGCCAACAAAGGTTGATCTAGTCAAAGCTATGGTTTATCCACTAATCATGTATGGATGTGAGATTTGGACTATAAAGAAAGCTTAGCACTGAAGAATTGATGCTTTTGAACTGTGGTGTTGGAAAAGACTCTTGAGAGTCCCTTGGATTGCAAGGAGATCCAACCAGTTCATCCTAAAAATCAGTCCTGAATATTCATTGGAAGGACTGATGCTGAAGCTGAAGCTCTGATATTTTGGCCACCTGATGTGAAGAACTGACTCATTTGAAAAGACCCTGATGCTGGGAAAGATTGAAAGCAGGATGAGAAGGGGACAACAGAGGATAGGATGGTTGGATGGCATCACTGACTTGATGGGCATGAGTTTGAGTGATCTCTGGGAGTTGGTGACGGACAGGGAAGCCTGGCATGCTGCAATCCATGGGGTCACAAAGAGTTGGACACAACTGAGGGACTGAACTTAACTGATAGAAAGGAATGCATTCAGGTTAGTCCTAATGAGGAGGATGAACCTAGAGACTATTATACAGAGTGAAGTAAGTAAAAAAGAGAAAAATTATCATATACTAAGGCATATATATGAAATCTATAAAGATGGTACCAGTGAACCGATTTGCAGAACAGCAATGGAGACACAGACATTGAGAACAAACTCACAGGCACGGCTGGGTGGTGGAGAAAGTGTGGGTAGTAGGTATGGAGAGAGTAACATGGAAATGTGCATTACTATACGTAAAATAGATAGTCAATGGGAATTTGCTGTATGACTCAGGGAACTCAGACTGGGCCTAGGGAACAACTTAGAAGGGTAGGATGGGGAGGGAGGTGGCAGGGATATTCAAGTAAGTGGGGACATGGGTAAATCTATGGCTATTTCATATTGGTGTTTGGTAGAAACCAATGTAATACTGTAAAGAAATTATCCTTCAATTAAAGATAAATAAATTTCAAAAAAGAGATTGAATGGGCTGGCAATGAGGACAATGGAAGTGAAGTCATGAAAGAAGACATTTTCTGGAAGAGTAAATCTTTATTCTGATCTTAGAAGGGAATTTTGGAGTGTAAATTTTAAAAAGTTGTCCTGATGAAAGACAAGTGAGCTGGACTTTCATATACCTATATTAGTCACTCATTGTTTAAATATTCCCCAGGGTTGCAAATTCCCAGTTCTTGGAATTATTTTGTTCTTACAAAATAGGATCGATTAGCCTAAGTTAGTCCTCTGGCAAAAAAAACTCCAGGTGCTAGCTGTTTAAGGTAAAAACACACTTGATGCTGAGGGCTAAACAAAAGCAAACAAACAAAATCAGAATGTTTCTCAGAGGAGCATGACACTGTTAAATACATTCATTGATTGAAAGAAAAGAGGGAGGAGGTATTGAAAACTGAGGAAAGAAAAGAACTAGTGAAATTGTTTTGTAAGAGGAAAGATGTGAAACTGGAAATGGTAATAGATTATGGGGCTTTCCAGGTGGCTCAGTGGTGAAGAATATTCTGGCCAATGCAAAAGGTGGAGGAGATGCAGGTTCGATTCCAGGGTCAGAAAGATCCCATGGAAGAGGAAATGGCAACCCATTCTAGCATTCTTGACTGGACAATCCCATGGACAGAAGAGCATGGTGGAGCATGGTGGGCTACAGTCCATGGGGTTGCAAAGAGTCAGACATGACTGAGCACCTGAGCACAGCACATATATTTATAATATGTAAACTATGTATTGATACTTCACTTGCATGTCCTATATTTTTTACTTTTTTTTCCTATTTAATAAACTTAAAATAGGTCATTTATATTTACCATGCAATTGATTGTATATGCTGATTTTTCCAAATCCTGGTCTGGCTTTTTCTTCTATAGCTAGAATATTACCCAATGTCATTGATGCCTCTAAGTGTATAATTAGTGGAAATCATCTTTTCTGCTTGTTCTATTAATTTTGATTCCTCAAGTGTTAGTTCTTGTGTTGGTTGAGTTGTTTCTTAGTGTTGGCTATGAAATGTACTTATTTTCCTAGCTGAACTTTCTATTAGATTGCCTATAGTGTCCTTTGCACAGCCTGATTATGGGTAAAGACCCGGAAGCAGATGCTGCAGCTTTTGTTTGATCTATTTTCTATGAGAGTGGCAGAAGAGTGTAAGAGGTAGCAGGCATGGTACTTAAGAAGCAAATTTGGGTGTGAGCGCCTTGTTTCTTCCAGTGTATAGCCAGCTGCCTTGGGCATTGCCTTGTCACTCTAACTCAGTTCCTAAACCCTGTGCTTTTGCCTGTAGGTGTCTGCCTCCATGGCTATTGCCTGACACAAGTTAGCAGTGTGCAGGAAAAATTTTCCTGGTTGTCTCTATGGGGTAATCAAACTAATAACACCTTTCTTTGGCTGCCACTGCAAAGGAGAAAAACTGAAAAGGCAGGAGGAAATGCAGTGCAGGAGGAAATTTCTGTCTTTTCTGACTTTCTGTCCATGAGCTCTTATTAATAGAAGCACACTATGGCACACATTTTAGGCTATGTATTCCTTCTTTAAATTCATTTTGTCTACTGTCTATGTTTGAAAGATTATGAATAGTTCATGAGACACTAGTTTCCCTTTCTTTTTATCAATGCATTTAATTTTTTTTTCTTGTTTCTAGAAATTTAGTGTTGGATAGGCAGGCTTAATGTGTGCAAGTTTGTCTTTGAATGGAAACGGAGATTGTTTCTCAAAAAAAAACTGTAGGAACATTTGTGAATCTAAGGAAGGTAAAAGGTTTTATATGTAGGGAAAATCCTATAATAAATGTTCACAATGTCAGCAGTCCTTCATATAGATTTGAGAGAATATGTATAACAAGTAGATATAAGCAGAGTTTTGTAAACTTATAAATCAGCTGTTATCAGTCTCTGTTAGTGTTCTTTATAACTTAGCAATATTTCACTTGTTCACAAAAATGGTATTAAACAAACATGGGAAAGATAGAAAAGAAGGCATTTGTGACTATTTCCAGCCACTATGGATGAAATTTTTGGGATCATATTTGGGTAAAAGAAAATTGAGGTCTTCATCTGAAGGATATGTTTAAAAACTAAATATATATATATATATATATTTTTGTTTGTTTGTTTGTTTCTTGAACATTATAGACTGATGAAAAGCAATTAAGTTGTTTACCATCTGAAGCACTGCATAACATACTGACCTAAGGAAATGATTTCACTACAGAATAGCCACATTGCAAATACATTTCCACTGAATGTTACCACTCTAAGAACAATAGCAACAGCAAAGTAAGTCATAGAATAAATACATTTAAGAAATATTTTTAAGGAATTAAAACTAAGGAATATACTTTTAAAATTAGACACGTTTCACTCAAATAGAACAGGTTTGGGGAAATTATATTTCTAGCACTTATTCACTTATTTGAAAGGTTCTTAGAAATCTAGACTCCTTGTACCATATCCTATCCTCACATCCTAGAGAAGGTCATAAATGTGAGACTGAAGAAGCCAACCAAAGAAGTGCATGTTGGGAAACTAAGATGAGAGTCTCTAACAGAGAAGACTGGGTGGGAAGAAAGAAGAGAAAGAAAGAATGAAAAAAAAAAAAGACTACTGAGCACATATGTGTTTGTGACAGGGCACTTACATATACTATGCAACATAATTCACAGGGTGTCTCTGAATATCATGAATACTGTGATGAGTTTGTCTTCCTAGCAATAGTATCTCTCATCTGGCAGGCCATCTTTAAATATTGACGGTAACTTTTACTATATGAATAGAAAGTATAGGGATTTTGAAAGATTCTATGACAGCAAGGAAACTTATTTGTTTTTAAATCTATCTACATTTTGAGACTGCAAGGAAGTCAAACTAGTCAATCCTAAAGGAGATCAATCCTGAATATTCATTGGAAAAACTGTTGCTGAAACTGAAGCGCCAATACTTTGGCTACCTGATGTGAAGAGAAAACTCATTGGAAAAGATGCTGGGGAAAGATTGAAGGCAAAAGAAGGGGGCAGCAGAGGATGGGATGGTTAGATAGCATCACCAACTTAGTGAACATGAATTTGAGCAAACTCCAAGAGACTGTGGAGGACAGAGAAGCCTAGCCTGCTGCAGTCCATGGGAAATCAACGAGTAAGACAGGACTTAGTGACTGAACAGCAATAACAACATTTTGAGCTGGTTGGCTTAGATGGATAGAAAAAAATTCTTCTTTTGCTTCAGAAAAATGTTAATGGGTCTATTTATTTAACAAAGGCAAGATTGTGAGCATAGTATGTAGGTGGGAAAGGTTTAAGTAGAAATAAAAGTTAAAATACTATAATATACAAAAAACATAGTTATGTGGGTTTGGGAAGTGACTACTGGTATTAAAAGGGGTGAGAAGAAGCTAAAAAGAGAATGGTCCCAGAAATATGATGGGGAACCAGTGCTCATGAAACTTGATACTGAATTGAGAGCTTTCTTATACAGAATGCTGCTATGCAATATTAAATTTTCTATTTTTTCATTTATATTCCATGATTACTCTCAGAGGCACATGCTAGCTAGATCTTATCCATATCTTTATCTTCCTGGAAACACACAGTAACTATATTTCCACTCTTCCTTGACCTTAAGATGGAAGCTGTCACTGTTCTGCAGTGTGGATGAAAGTGAAATATGCCCTTCTTATCCTAGGAATAAAGTATTTCATGTTTCCTCCATATTTGCCTTGTTTTGTTTTTTTGGGCAGTTGGATGAAGATGATACATTTTATCTATCTATCTAGATAGATAGATATAGATATAGATAGATATATACACACATATAAATGTGAAAGTGAAAGTCTCTCAGTCATGTCTGACTCTTTGCGACCTCACAGAAGATACAGTCCATGGAATTCTCCAGGCCAGGGTACTGGAGTGAGTAGCCTTTCCCTTCTCCAGGGGATCTTCCCAACCCAGGGATTGAACCCAGGTCTCCCGAATTGCAGGCAGATTCTTTACCAGCTGAACCAAAACAGAAGCCTAAGAATACTGGAGTGGGTAGCCTATCCCTTCTCCAACGGACCTTCATGACCCAGGAATTGAACCAGGGTCTTCTGCATTGCATGCGGATTCTTTACCAACTGAACTGTCAGGGAAACCCACATACACATACGTATGTATAAAATACACATATATAGCATATATATAGTGTGTATACACTATAGTGAATATAAAAAAATGTATGTATGTATGTATGTGTGTGTGTATATATATATATATATAATGTCTGTGTGCACATGTATGTATATCTGTATCTATCTATCATACACATATAATATTTTGCAGATATGTCTGTCTCCAAGATAAATATGTATCCCTATCTATGTATACTTATACATATGTAATGTTCTTGAATATATATAGATGATACATGTGATAAATGAAATAAATACTAAGACATACATATAGATATTGATATATATACACATGTGAAATAAAATAAACAAAATATATGTTGTATATGTATATATGTGTGTGTGTGTGTGTATACATATATATATATATATATATATATATATATATACACACACATATATATACATATATCTGCTTTCAAGGATGGATAAGTGGTAAAGAATCCAGTTGCCAATGCAGGAGACACAGAAGATGCAGTTTTGATCCCTAAGTCTGGAAGATTCTCTGGAGGAGGAAATGGCAACTCACTCCGGTATTCTTGCCTGGAAAATTCCGTGGACAGAGGAACGTGGTGAGTTGCAGCCCATGGGGTTGCAAAGAGTTGGGCATAACTCAGCATTCACACATGCACGCACCTCCAAGGAACAAAATGGAGAGGTTACATCTTGCATTCATTGGAGAAAAAAATGTTGTTAAGAACACAGAAAAAAATTTTTCTTTCCAACCTGCAACAACTTGTTCTCTAGCATGCTGGCTTTTAAATATTATAGAAACAGCATGGCTCTCACAGTTATGTCTTTATACCAGCATCCCAAGCTGAAAGGAAGCAAGCAGACAGAAAACATGAGGTCTGATTTTATCAGTTAAAAATAATTCCCTTATATGTTCTGAAGCATTTTTTCCTTATATCTGAAATGTGTATTTGCTTTTGAGAATATTCAATTATATTAGATGAATAAATATGTAGTTTATAAAACATAGGTAAAATTTGTCAATTTGAACATAGGCATGCTAACCAGTAAGCAACTAGTTGTTAGACATAAGCAGAATTCATAAGGTATATTACGTAAAAGGTAAGTGGTTAATAAGCCGATCAAGTGTTTGGATAACCAAGAGATACTCAGTCTTCATGAGGTACTGGTGTAGTAAATATTTATGATATACTACATATACATGTGGGGCTTCCCTGGTGGCTCAGTGGTAAAGAATCCACCTGTCAATGAAGAAGATGTGGGTTCAATCCCTGAGTCAGGAAGATCCGCTGGAGAAGGAAATGGCAACCCACTTCAGTATTCTCGCCTGGGAAATCCCATGGACAAAGGATCTTGCCCCATTCTGCAGTGCACAGGGTTGCAAAGAGTCAGACTGAGAACACACACACAAATACACACGAGGTTCAATATATATAAGTGTCTCAAAATATTCCAGCACTAAATATTTCTGAGGTCTTATTGGGCCACCCACTGGTAACACCCATTCTAGCCCTATGAGTTCTCTGCTAAAGAGATACAAATACATGTCATGGCTACTCATCAGAATATTTGAGAAGCTACTACTTTGGCCATGTATACTTTTTCTTGCAGCTCTCTAGTGGAGTAAATGTCGTTGGCTCAGGACATCTGTCATTTGGCTCGGTTGTTAAGAGTCTCCATTCTGGTCCTTATACCTACCAGCGGGGCATTTGATAAGACAAAGAAACAAGATGCACAAACACTGCATACCCAGGATTCAGAAAACGAGGTGCTTCTATCTTGCTTGCATCCTATCCTAAATGTGTTAATCAATATCACCTCTCTCCCTTGCATTTCACGTAATTTTGATAAGCCCCGTGATTGGATCATTTTAATTTGGTTGGTAAACTTTCTGGCCCATGCCCCCTGAGGTAGCATAGTTGTAGTGTTTGTGGAGGTTACCATTGCATCAAGGTTATTTTCCCACAGTACAACATGTAACTGGACAGAGATGGGTCCCAGAGCTATCTCAAACAGAAAGGGAAATTGGGAAAATAATGATATGTCACAGAAAATCCATTTGATAAGACTGGCTTGTACTCGGTCAAGGTATAAGCCACAATTATTCACAATGTTACAACTAGGGTGCTTTTAGCAAGAAATTAAAGCGTGAAATGATTACTAGTCAATTTTAGTATCTGCAATAGAATTATGCTCTTTGTTTACAGATTTGTGCTTCATTTTATAATTAACATGTTTTTCTTTGCAGAGCTGAGAAATCAAGAGAGGTTTTCTTATAGGTTTCTTTCACTCCATATGGAGCGAAAGAAAAATTAAATAATTACCTCATGCATTTGTAGATGTAATACAAGCATGAGACATATAAATAGCTGAAGTCACACAATAGTTTTTGCCAAATTACAACAAAAACAACTGTTAATTTTGAGTCAGCTTTGTTACTTTATGTTATATTTTATTCATTTTTTCATAGAAAGTAATTTCCTAAAATTTTAACATTTGTGGTTAAGAAAATTTCCTGAAATGTAATACCATTATTATTCTTGAATGAGGTAGAGGTGGTGCAGAACAAGTAGAAGAGACAAGACATGCTCTGTGCCTCTATAGAATTTGCTATTTTTACAAAAGTTAGAAAATTTGAAAGAAAACATATAAAACTATATTTATGTAGGAAATGCCTGATTTGTGTGTAAGGTCCAAAGATTAAAATAAGCATAAATATAGCTTATAGCCTTATTTCTAGAATAAACATAAGACAATATACATAAAATGTCTAGTATAGCACCTGCTTCATATTGGGGACTAAATGAATGAGTAGTTATTCTTATTTTTTTAATAACTTTGTGGACACTAATGAATTTCAATGTCAACAGAAAAATGTAATTTAGACATAAATACAGGTTTACTCTAGAATCTTAAAGATTCCTGGATGTCTTTTAAAGCAGGTTTATTAGTCATTTACAAAAACTCACTTTAACATTCCTTTCAAGTAAGCTACCCTGATGTACTTAACATACTATTAATTTGCAAAGCTGATGAGCAAGAGAAAATGAATTGGGTAGTAAAATTGTAAAAGAAGTGTGTGGACATTTAGTAATTGTGCTAAGAAATTAAGGCAATTATAGAAAAAATTCAGGCTAAATGCGATTGAAGAGGATTTTTTTAAGCATTTATTATTCAGATGACTCATCTAAAATGGATAACTGCTCTGCCTGATTATTGCTCAAGACTATTTAATTTATTTAAATGACTTAATCACTGAAAACTTCATGTTGAAGTTTGGATTTCAGGTAATTATTGAAGGAGAAAAAAAGTTGCTTGGCAGTAGACTTTAGTCTGAAATTAGAAATAAAATGAGAACAATATAACATGCACCATGAAATTTCTCTCAAGGTTAATCATAATTCACTTTTAAGAACTATATATTCAGACATTGCTGGCTGTTTGCAAGACTGAAGTAAGTGAAATTTGTCTTTGAGGCATGCAGTCATTATTTATTACCCTTTGTTTTACTTCGGGAACCCTCACACCCTCGTTCTCAGCCCCCTCCAATTTATGCTACCAGTGACTGCCTTCAACTATGAGCATGTATGCACCAATCAGTGTAGTCTCCAAGAAAATTTTCATTTTTAAGTCTAAATTCCAATAGTGCGATGAAAATATACATTTTCATCAATTGAATTTCAAGGAAAGAAAGGAAGATTTTTATTTGGTTTTATTTCAATTTGTTTTTCAAGAGGAAGAATAAAGGAAAGAAAAATGGAGGTGACTTCCACAGCTTTGAGAAAGCGTTTCGAGAGGGTAATCATATGGCCTAGTTTTATCAGAAGAGTCCTAGTTTACATTAGTTTTTCTGGCATAATTATTAATCGAGTTCCATTTAACCTTTAAAAAATGACATGATTTGGAGGATAATTATAGAAACATCTATTTATTTATGTCTGAAATTAATGGATCACAGTTCACTTACATGGTTTAAAGTGTTTTATAAATAAGTAGTACATATATTTGTAAAGTTAATGTCCCAATTAACATATAATACATATTCGTTCCAGGCTTGTTTATGGGAAAACTTCCTTCCCTCTGACATTTGTTCCAAAAGAGCAAGACTTCTATAAGAAAACCTCTCCTGATGTCTCAACTCTGCAAAGAAAAGTTAATCACTCAATTTGTAAGAGTTTTCCATTGGTTTATATTTTTAAATGTGCAGGCTTAATTTCATGTAAATTATGGCACTATGTACATGACATAAAGATAGATAAGATAAAAATTAGAACTAAAATAGCAAAAATTAAATCACCACATTTCATGATTTTAATATAATAAGTGTTTGTTTTCCATTAAAGGAAGTTATGAAGTAGTTTGGGAAATTCTTTGATAGCTCCTTGTAACTGGCAGTTTAACAATCTTATCTTTCTGTATTGTGTATCCACAATTTCAATATGAGTGTTTCAGGATTACTTCAAGAATAAAAGAAAATATGAAATATTATGAGGGGTCTTTTTATTATTTAAACCCCAAAATGACACTTTTCACTTTCACCCATAAGCTCCTTGCCAAAAATAGCCAAAATTTAGATCATAAAATATCTCTTTTTCTTATTACCATTAAAGAAAACATTCATCATATCGCCACAAAAATTTCAACTCATCACTACATCCAACTCAAAAGTCTAGAATCTCTTGTGATACATAGCAATCTTTGTATCAAGTCAGATGTGACGCCTGTAAGTTATCAGCCTGAGTTCACCAAGTTCTTGTTCAGTCATGTCCAACTCTTTGCAACCTCATGGACTTCAGCATGCCGGGCTTCCCTGTCCATCAGCATCACCCAGAGCTTGCTCAAACTCATGTCCATCAAGTCAGTGATGCCATTCAACCATCTCATCCACTGTTATCCCCTTCTCCTCCTGCCTTCAATCTTTCCCAGCATCAGAGTCTTTTCCAATGAGTCAGCTCTTTACATCAGGTGGTCAAAGTATTGGAGCTTCAGCTTCAGCATCAATCCTTCCAATGAATATTCAGGACTGATTTCCTTTAGGGTTGACACTGATTTGATCTCGTTGCAGTCCCAGGAACTCTCAAGAGTCTTCTCCAACACCACAGTTCAAAAGCATCAATTCTTCAGGGGTCAGACTTCTTTATAGTCCAACTCTCACATCCATACATGACTACTGGGAAAAACATATCTTTGACTATATGGGCATTTGTCAGCAAAGTGATGTCTCTGTTTTTTAATATGCTGTCTAGGTTGTTCATAATTTTTCTTCCTAGGAGCAAGTGTCTTTTAATTTCATGGCTGCAGTCGCCATCTGCAGTGATTGTGGGGCCCAAGAAAATAAAGTCTGTCATTATTCCCATTGTTTTCCCATTGATTTGCCATGAAGTGATGTGACCAGATGCTGCGATCTTAGTTTTTTGAATGTTCAGTTTTTTTTTTTTAAATAAATTTATTTATTTTAGTTGGGGGCTAATTACTTTACAATATTGTAGTGGTTTTTTGCCATACATTGACACGAATCAGACATGGGTTTACATGTGTTCCCCATCCTGAACCCCCCTCCCACCTCCCTCCCCATCCCATCCCTCTGGGTCATCCCATTGCCCCAGCCCTGAGCATTTGTCTCATGCATCGAACCTGGAATGGTGTTCTGTTTCACATATGATAATATACATGTTTCAATGCTATTCTCTCAGAAAGTCCCACTGAATGTTTAGTTTTAAGCCAGCTTTTTCACTCTCCTCTTTTACTTTCAGCAAGAGGCTCTTTAGTTCCTCTTTGTTTTCTGCCATAAGGGTGGTGTCAACTGCATATCTGAGGTTATTTATACTCTTCCTGGCTTCACCAAGTATTCAGTGGTAAAACAAGGGTGAAATAATTGCAATTAACACTTCTACTGAAAAAGGGAAGTCAAAATACTCCTGGCCTTAAAGATCAGAACAGAAATAAATGAAAAAGAAATGAATGAGACAATAGTAAAGATCAATAAAACTAAAAGCTAGTCCTTTGATAAGATTTTAAAAAATGACAGTTTTGCAGACTCATCAAGAAAAAAAAAGGGTGACTCAAATAAATAAATGAAGATATAACAGACAATGCAGAAATACAAAGGTTTATAAGAGACTACTAAAAGCAACTATATGTCAGTAAAATGGACAGATTTAAAGAAATGGACAAAATCTTAGAAGAGTATAATTTTTCAAAACTGAACCAGGAAGTAATAGAAAATATGAACTGATCAATAACAAGCACAGAAATCAAATATGTAATAAAAAATTTTCCAACAAACAAAAGCCCAGGACCAGATGGCTTCACAGGTGAATTCTACCATGGCTTAAAGAAGCACTGACACTTATTCTGCTCAATCTCTTCCAGAAAATTGCAGAGGAAGGAAAACTCCAACATTCTGTGAGACAACAAACACCCTGATATAAAAATAAGACAAAGATGTCACAATAAAATTACAGGCCAATATCATTGATGAAAATAGATGTAAAAATCCTCAACAAAGTTCTAGCGAACAGAATCCAACAACACATTAAAACGATCATATATCGTGATCAAGTTGGCTTATCTCAGCAATGCAAGGATTCTTCCATACATGCAAAACAATCAGTATGATACATCATATTAACAAACTAAAAGTTAAAATCATTATAATCACCTCAATAGATGCAGAGAAAGCTTTTGACAAATTTCAACACCCATTTATGGTAAAAACTCTCCAGAAGCAAGCATAGAAGAAACATACCTCAACATAACAAAGGCCATATATGACAAAATCACAGCAAATGTTTATGTCAACAGTGAAAACTTTAAACAATTTCCTCTAAATCTGGAACAAGACAAGCGTGTCCATTAATATTCAACATAGGTTTGGAAGTCCTAGCCACAGCAATCAGAGAAGAGAAAGAAATAAAAAGAACACATATTGGAAAAGAAGTAAAACTCTCACTGTTTGCATATGACATAAATTTGTACATTGAAAACCCTAAAGATGCCACTAGAAAATTAGTAGAGTTAATTACCAAGTATAGTAAAGTTATAGAACATAAAATTCATATACAGAAATCCCTTGCATTCCTATATGTTAACAATGAGAAAGAAAAATTAAGGAAACAATTCCACTTATCACTGCAAAAAAAAAAGAATAAAGTCCCTACAAATAAACCTATCTAATGAGATAAAAGACCTATGTGTAGAAAATTATAAGACACTGATGAAGGAAATCAAAGACACAAACAGATGGAGAGATATACCATGTTCTTGGATAGGAAAAATTAATAATGTGAAAATGATTATACTATTCAAAGCAATCTACAGATTCAATGCAGTTCCTATCGAACTACCAATGATATTTTCACAGAACTAGAGTTAAAAAAAAACTTCATAATATGTTTGGAAATACAAATGATCCTGAATAACAAAAGTAATCTTGAGAAAGAAAAACAGAGCTGGAGGAATCAACTTTCTTGACTTTGTACTACAAAACTAGTTATCAAGACAGTATTGTACTGGTACAAAATATAGGCCAACAGAGCAAAATGGAAAGTACAGAGATAACCCATATACCTATGAGCACCTTGTCTTTGACAAAGGAAGCAAGAATATACAATGGAGAAAAGACAGCTTCTTTGAAGAGTGGCACTGGGAAAACTGGGCAGCTACATGTAAAAGAATGAAGCCAGACACCTTCTTCAGTTCAGTCTCTCAGTCATGTCTGACTCTGTGACCCCATAGATGCAGCACGCCAGGCCTCCCTGTCCACCACCAACTCCCGGAGTTTACTCAAATTCATGTCCACTGAGTCATTGATGCCATCCAACCATCTCATCCGCTGTCATCCCCTTCTCCTCCTGCCTTCAATCTTTCCCAGCATCAGGGTCTTTTCAAATGAGTCAGTTCTTCACATGCGGTGGCCAAAGTATCAGAGTTTCACCTTCAGCATCAGTCTTTCCAATGAATATTCAGGCCTGATTTCTTTTAGGATGGACTGGTTGGATCTCCTTGTAGTCCAAGGGTCTCTCAAGAGTCTTCTGCAGCACCACAGTTCAAAAGCATCAATTCTTTGGCACTCATCTTTCTTTATAGTCCAAATCTCACATCCATACATGACTACTGAAAAAACCATAGCCTTGACTAGATGCACTTTTGTTGGCAAAGTAATGTCTTTGCTTTTTAATATGCTGTCTAAGTTGGTCAGAACTTTTCTTCCAAGGAGTAAGTGTCTTTTAATTTCAAGGCTGTAGTCACCATCTGCAGTGATTTTGGAGTGCAAAAAAATAAAGTCTGTGACTGTTTGCACTGTTTCTCCATATATTTGCCATGAAGTGATGGGACCTGATGTCATGATATTAGTTTTCTGGACATTGAGCTTTAAGCCAACTTTTTCACTCTCTTCTTTCACTTTCATCAAGAGGCTCTTTAGTGCTTCTTTGCTTCCTGCCATAAGGGTGGTGTCATCTGCATATCTGATGTTATTGATATTGATAGAACACCTCCTAACACCATACATACTCACACAGACACACACACACACACAAACTCAAAATGAATTAAAAACTTAAAAGGAAGGCCAGAAACCATAAAGCTCTTACAGGAAAACATAGGCTGTGCACTCCTTGCTATAAATCACAGCAAGATCCTTTATGACTCACCTTCTAGAGTAATGGAAATAAAAACAAAAATAAACAAGTGAGGCCTAATTAAACTTCCAAGTTTTTGCACAGCAAAGGGAACTATAAACAAGATGAAAAGACCAACCTCAGAATGGAAGAAAATTATAGCAAATGAAACAACTGAGCAGAATACCTACACAGATACTTCTCCAGAGAAGTCATACAGATGGATGGCTAGTAAACCCATGAAAAGATGCTCAACTTCACTCATTACTAGAGAAATTCAAATTAAAAAAAAAATTAGGTATCACTTCACACTGGTCAGATCAGAATGGCTATCATCTACAAACATTAAATGCTGGAGAGGATGTGGAGAAAAGTGAACCTTCTTGCTTTGTTCATAGGAATGTAAATTGATATAGCTAGTCAGGAGAACACTATTGATATTCTTCTAAAAATCTAGGAATGAAACTACCATATGACCAACAATCCCGCTACTGGGTATATACCATTAAGAAACCATCTTTGAAAAAGACCCACGTTCCCCAGTACTCATTGCAGCACTATTTACAATAGCTAGGACATGGAAGCAAGGTAGATGTCCAATGACAGATGGAATGGATAAAGAAGTCATGGTACATACATATAATGCAATATTACTCAGCCATAAACAGGAATGCATTTGAGTCAATTTTACTGAGGTGGATAAACCTAGAACCTATTATACAGAGTGAAGTAAATCAGAAATAGAAATACAATTATCATATACTAAAGCATGTATATGAAATCTAGAAAGATAGTACTGATGAACCTATTTGCAGGTTAGCAAGGAGACACAGATATAGAGAGCAGACTTGTGGATACAATGAGAAAAAGAGAAAGTATGAGTAGAGAAAGTAGCACTGAAATATATAATTACCGTATGTGAAATAGATAGCAGGTAGGAATTTGCTCTGTGATGCAGGAAGCTCAAACCTGGTGCTCCAACTTAGAGGGCAGGGATGGGGTGGGACGTGGAAGAGAGGTTCAAGAGGGAGAGGACAAATGTATGCCTATGGCTGATTCAGTTGACGTATGGCAGAAAGCAACACAATATTTTAAGGTAATTATTCTCCAACTAAAAAAAATAATAATACTTCATGGTCATCGATCCATAGAAATTTTTTTTTAATTTAGTTGTTTATGCTTATTTAGGCAACAATTTTTTTATAAAACACAACAGGAAGTTGCATTGCTCAAAGCAATACATTCTGAATACATTATTGAGTTGGATTTATGGGTACAGTTGAGTATTTGAGTATACTTACATTAAAGATTCCATGCTAAAATTGTTGCAGTCAAGGTATAGCAATTTTTAAATCCCACTGGGGAAACATTACACAAGGCTTTGACTTAGAGATGCAGTAGGTACTTACATTAATCCCTAATCCTACTCTCAGGAAATACCCCCTTCTTCTCTGTTACATCTGACCCCAGACTCTGAAAGATTCTATCTTTGTTGATAATAACTGAGATGAATTTTTAGAAATATGGCTATCTTTGGCTATATAGCTCTCAAAGACTGTTTTGTATTGGTCTAGGTTTCTTGAATTAATTAATTTATCAAAAGATAATTAGCAGATGGAGCAGAAAAATGGGTAAACGTTTTCTGTAAAATATGTTTTCATTATCAAACCATTATCAATACTTGATCAACAGATCTAAAGCCACACTTCCAAATCTATTTCTCAGTTAAAAGTTGTTATACGGGATGGCATGGGGAGGGAGATGAGGGGGGTTCAGGATGGGGAACACATGTAAACCCATGGCTGATTCATGTCAATGTCTGGCAAAAACTACTACAATATTGTAAAGTAATTAGCCCCCAACTAAAATAAATAAATTTATTAAAAAAATAAAAAATAAAACAGTTACTACATGAAATAAAGAATAAAAATACTAGCTTACTTTAAAAAAAAAAAGTTGTTATACTGATCCCTGTTTGTGGATCTCCTATATGTCTTACTTTTCACTTAGTTCTAAACTGAGAATGAAAGAAATGTTAATTATTCATTTCCTAAAATCTTAGCAGCATTAACTATTTATATTGTATTCTAAAGATATTAACATTTACTTGTGTGACTAATAAAAATGGTTTTGTAAATCATGTAAACCTCTGGCTGGTTAGACTACTCTCAATCATGTCTGTCTTAGTAGAAATCTTTTGATAAGTAGAAATATTTGATTAGGCTCATTATTTTTGCTCTTCACTAGGAGTACTACAAATGTAAAAATATTTTATGCCTGTTAATGCAACAATTTTATGTATAATTCTGACTACATATATGTAGATATTACATTTTGGAGGAAATAACATTGAAGACAAAAGTTAAAGACTCTAACATATAAGCAGCATATACTATCCTTTTTATTATGAGTTTTATTGGTGTTCTATCATTTCAGTTATCAATACATGATTATTTGAGTTCTTTTCTGGATAAATACTTTGCTTAGCTATTAGCATCACTTTTGCCTAATAGAATCTTTCTGGGTGACGTAAACTAGCTTTTGGTGATACTTTTCTGCCCATTTCATTACTGTTAATAATTATGATCCTTTCCTCATCACTGACTCCTTTCCAGTTTATATCATGAGTGAATATTGCTGTTATATTTTAATATTTCTCTCCCAGAAAGAAAATGACTCATCTGTTAGTTAAATTGGTACAACTACCTGCCTCATTCAATTAATTATTTAAAAAAAATACTTTTCCATAAATGTTTCAAAACCACCAAACTACCATCTACATAAAGATATTTATTGTAGAAATATACAAGAATATATTTATAAATCATTTTTAAATTTTAGTCCACATTTGTAAACTATTTTAATCTTTACTGAGGATGTTTTGAGATATACTTCTTGGGTTTTTTCCTTTTAAATATGTTAAGAACTTCTCAGGTAGACAGAAAAGTAGCACCCATGTAACTGTGTCTTCACACTTAAAGCTACTCATACTACTTTTTTGGTAGTATGATAATAGTAATGACTTGCATTTACTCAGTCCTTTTTCTGGAGTTATTATGGTGCTATTGAGCTGAGATCTTAAAACAGTTATAAAATTTCATAGTCATAACCACTCAAGGAATTAGGAAATATTTCTCTATTTTATACTAAAATTTCTAACTTTTAAGGAGATTATTTAATTCAAAAAAAAGGAATGTAGCCAAAAAGCAAAGACAGAATTCTATTGCAGTTCTTTCTAATTTCAAACCTATTCCTCTTAAACTTATTTTTAAAAATTCATATTGCACCAATCGTAGTCCTCAGAGCATGCTGAGTGCTTAATCAATGGAGATTGGTTTATTAGAACTGAAGAAGTCATATATACCAATAAGTATTATCTTCAAGGGCTTCCCTGGTGGCTCAGATGGTAAAGAATATGCCTGCATTGTGGCAAGAAGATGCCTTGGAGAAGGGAATGGCAACACACTCCAGTATTCTTGCTTGCAGAATCCCACGGCAGGGTAGCCTAGCAGGTTACAGCCATGGGATAGCAAAGAGTAGACCACAACTGAGTGACTAATACATACTATGTATGATTTTCAACCTACAGCATAGCAATATATTGACTGATTTGTCTTTTAAATCATATTAAAAATCAATGACATATTATCATATGTGAAACAGAACACCATTCCAGGTTCGATGCATGAGACAAATGCTCAGGGCTGGGGCAATGGGATGACCCAGAGGGATGGGATGGGGAGGGAGGTGGGTGGGGGGGTCAGGATGGGGAACACGTGTAAACCCATGGCTGATTCATGTCAATGTATGGCAAAAACCACCACAATATTGTAAAATAATTAGCCCCCAACTAAAATAAATAAATTTATTAAAAAATAAAAATAAATAAAAATCAATGACAACTTTGCCAAAATCTTCGGAATGAAAATAACTATATATAGGAAAGTTTATATATATATATATATATATATATATATATTTTTTTTTTCCCTGTATCCTCTAATGTCCTTTCTATAATGGTCAAGGGAATAATTGCTTTTACAGAGCTTCTGTTCTGAGGTTTTCCTCTGCCTATAGACAGGCATGCACAGATAATTGTCTGCAGGTATTTGCCTGAGGGAAGCTATTGAATGTCAATGCAAATCAAGGCAGTTTCCTCAACTGTAGAAAGTTACCGCCAGGAACCTTGTAGTCATAGGTACACTTTAAGAGTAGAACTACACATTGTGTCAATAAGTCTATATACCCAAATAACTAAGCTTTTCTTTTTCCTTGATCAGTTGTTTTATTATTTATTTATAATATATTTTATTTTAAAGCATATTGTCAGGAAACTATAAATGTAAAACATTGTGTATATGGTTTAAAACACTTATGTGACTTTTAAATTTCTTGACTAATGTGAGCACAAAATTTGAAATAATACTCATAATAATAATTATATCTTAAAATTGTGCTAAATGTTTGAATGATAAATTGAGACAATTTTTGTAATATTACATTTTATAAATTCATCTTGAACTTTAAAAAATTTCAAAAACAGAATCCTAAACTGACATTATCATTCACATATTTTATCTGTTACTTTTTGTTCTTCAAAAGAAATGGTGCCATTTGAAAGAAACTTTTCTTCTTCACAAGTAAACATGATGTGCTAATTAATTGTTTGAACTATGGTAGAGATATTTCAATTTAAACTTAAAATTTCAGTTTAGAAGAGTGTCTAATTAGCTCAACTTTGTCTCTTCATGCTAGATAGTTATCAAGACATAGAAACAAACAAACAAACAAAAAACTCACATTGGAAACTAAGACTAGCTGACAGCTCATTGCCGTAACGTAAAATATATTTTAGCATTGCACAAATTTGAAAGCAGTCATAAAACATAGACCAAGAAAAGGATTAGACATAACAGAGGTGGGGCACAGCAACCACTCCAGTATTCTTGCCTGGAGAATCCCAAGGACAGAGAAGCCTGGTAGGCTGCAGTCCATAGGGTCACACAGAATTGGACACGACTGAAGTAACTTAGCATGCACACACAGTTCTCCCTTTATCTATGAAGCATGCCTTCCAAGACCCCTCAGAGTTTTCCTGAATCCTTGAATAGTATACCAGATCTGTAAACACTGTGCTTTTTCTTATACAGACATAAGTATGATAAAGTTTAACTTAAAATTGGGCACAGTAAGAGATTAACAAAAATAACTAATAATAAAAATAGAATGACTATAACAATATACTCTAATAAAAGTTACATGAATATGGTCTCTCTCAAAATATCTCATTGAACAAATTTAGTGCCCTTTTCATCATAACTAAGCACTAAGCATGCAAAAGTTACTGTCGTAGTAACTTTTGTAGTTTGAGATGTGATAGTAAAACTAGCATGACTTTCTTTTTTCCTTCTATGTAATTTCATGAATAGAAGATCAGTTTTTCTTGTAGATCTTAGCCACCTCAGCAAACAGCTTTTTTCTTTTCTTGTTAAGTCAAGAACTCTCACATTTTCATCTAAAGGAATGCCTTAGGGCTTCTCTTTGACAGATTCAAATTGCAAGCATCACAATTCGTGTGCTTTGGGACCGTTATTAAGTAAAACAAAGGTGACTTGAACACAGCACTGAGTACCACAACAGTTGATCTGATAACCAAGATGGCTACTAAACAACTAATGGACAGGATACATTGGACAAAGGAAGGATTCACACCTGAGGTAGCAAGGAACCAGTCACCCACAGATTTCATCAGCCTACTCACAATGGTTTGTGATTTACAACTTATGAGTTGTTTATTTCTGGAAATTAACAGCAACTTTATGGGCAATATGTTGCATAATGGCAGCTCTATATCCTTTTGGTTGGCAAAGACTATGCCTGGATATAACTCTCCTCACCTGAGAATGATTGACAATAAAAATTGATATGTGGCATATAAAAAACTCTTCCAAGTAAAGACAACACCATACTAAAAATTCAAAGGGAGATTATAGATCTGAAAATGGTATAATAAGTACATGTGAATCTTAAAAAAATTATTTAGATGTTTGAAAATATATATTTCCTGTGAAAAGAAATAGGACACTACCAGAAAGAACTAACAATAAATGTGAGCTAATTTAGAGACATCTAAAAACATATATCTAAAAACAAATATTTTAACAATAAAAATCTCTAATAGAGGCAGCAAAGATAAAATTAATCTATTGGATTACCATATCATTGTAAAAGACAAATTTGAAAGAGAAATGTATACTGCAAAGGAGGGAAAAAAGATTAAAATTGTAAAGGAGAAGCTGATAA
The DNA here is from genome assembly GCA_024291935.2 of Okapia johnstoni. Lineage (NCBI taxonomy): Eukaryota > Metazoa > Chordata > Mammalia > Artiodactyla > Giraffidae > Okapia > Okapia johnstoni. The sequence continues at coordinate 39,485,112 of CM044321.1, forward strand.
TTATGGGAAATTAGAGACCAGCAATAGAGTTTAATAGTTCCAGGAACACAAAAATAAACAATCAATAACCACTAGATTTAAGTAAAGAAAACTTTCTGAAAATGAAACAAAACCATAGACCCTCTATTTGAATAATTTTACTGTGAATCAGGAATCAAGGTTCTTACCCTAGCCCACTATGTAAAAGTTTTAATTATAAGCATAAAGGATTAGTCCTACATTCAGCTAAAATAAAACAATGTATTTACAAAGGATTAAACTTTAATTTAGCTTAAAATCTTCTCTGGAACATTGCATGGAACACTACAAACAAAAAATATGTAAAAGTAAAGCATTTTTACTTTTGAAGTAAAAATATTTGATTTTAAAATTTTATATTTGTCCTAATTTTAATTACCATTTAACAGTTACTTATTGATATTATCTGAAATATAAGGTATAAAAACCATATCACAATATTATCATCCTGAAAAAAACATGTTTGAATACATATGTCAGTTCCCTGTGTACAAATTAACATTAAAAACTCAAACATTGGGTAATTGCTTTGCAAAAGAAGAACATGGAGTACTGGTGCTAGGGAGCCATTGTAAGTTATAAAAAATAAAATTGTAAGTGTGGTTTTAAAATAATACAATCTTAAAATTTACTGAAATATTATATAATTTAGAAATAAAATAATAAAATATATAAGAATATTTATAACTTCTCACCAGCCTATCCATATTTCCTGCCTTGTCCCCACCAAGTTCCTAAAAACTGAACTGTCCTCTATTCTCTGTTTCTATCAATTTGAATTATTTTTTTTTAAATTTCATGCATACGTTATATCATATAGTACTTGTCTTTCTATGTCTGACTTATTTTATTTAGCATAACACCCTCAGGACATTTATATATAAAGTCTTTTCATGTGTCACATATATTTTAAAGATTGCATATACGTACGTATTTTATAATGCAAAGAAGGTTTATTGCATGCACAATGAGGATTGAGATGCTAGAGAAAAAATAGTCTACTGGCAAATGGAGAAGATAAGGATGCATAAGTAGCCAACTTTAAGACTTACTACAGAGGAGAACTTGCTGTGTTGCCTTCAGAAATTAAGTTTTCACCTGATGTTTCCAGAAACATTTCAAACAGGACTTCCTGCTAGGCCAACTCTTTTAGTTTCTTCTGATAGTCAAGGTGGTATTCCATAATCTGTGTTCTTTGTCTCTTTATCCAGAAAATCTCCTATGAAGGCTAGGAGGTCAGTATCTATTACTCTCAGGAGATAAGGTTTTTTGGTCTTAACAGAACTTGCTTAACATGTTCTCCATCTGCAGAGCTGACTTGAGAGTTTTATACCACTTTCCCAACTTTCACTTACAAGATGAATAAGGTCTGAGGATCTAATATATAACTTTGTGACTAGAGTTGATAACACTGTATTGTATAATTGAAATTTGCCAAGATAGTAGACCTTAAATGTTCTCACCTCTCCCCCCACAAAAAGATAAATGTGAAGTGATGGATGTATTAATTAACTTAAGTGGGGTGGGATTTCCTTCACAATGCATATGTATATCAAACTACCAGGACATATACTTTACATATCTTAAAATTTTATTTATTAATCATAACTCAATAAAAGTTTAAACCAGAGCTTAACAATATGCAAAAGTAATTTTCAAATGAATGAAAAGCAAAATAAAGAGCAATCTTGGATAGTGCAGGGCCATAGAATTATGCTAAATTGCTTATCTTGGAATTGGGGGTCATATATCTGGGAGAAATAGTTTATGCCCCAAATCCTTCAGATTAGGCTTATGCAGTAATAAAGCAAGAACTTCCAGATATACAAGCTGAGTTTAGAAAAGACAGAAGAATCAGAGCAAATTGCCAACATTCATTGAATCATGGAGAAAGAAAGGGAATTCCAGAAAAACATCTACTTCTGCTTCATTGGCTAAATGAAACCGTTTGACTATGTACGTCACAACAAACTGTGGGAAATTCTTAAAATGATAGGGGTACCAGGCCACCTCAACTCTCTCCTGAGAAACTTGCATGCAGGACAAGAAGCAGCAGTGAGAACCTTCCAAGGAACAACTGACTGGCTTGAAATTGGGAAAGGAGTATATTGTCATGCTGTTTATTTAATTTATGTGCAGAAATGCCAGGCTGGATGATTGCCAGGAGAAATATCAACAACCTCAGATATGCAGATGATACCACTCTTCTGGCAGAAAGTGAAGAAGAACTAAACAGCTTCTTGATTAAGGTAAAAGAGGAGAGTGAAAATGTTGGCCTGAAACTCAACATTTAAAAAAGTAAAATCATGGCATTCAGTCCCATCTCTTCATGGCAAACAGAAGGGGGAAAAGTGAAAGCAGTGACAGATTTTCTTTTCTTGGGCTCCAAAATCACTGTGGGCAATGACTGCCGCCATGGAATTGAAAGATACTTGCTTCTTGGAAAGAAAGCTATGATAAACCTAGATAGTATATTAAAAAGCAGAGACATAATTTTGCCAACAAAGGTACATATAGTCAAAGCTATGGTTTTTCCAGTAGTCTTGTGTGGATGTAAGAGTTGGACCATAATGAAGATTGAACACTTTCAAAGGATTGATGCTTTCGAATTATGGTGCTGGAAGAGACTCTTGGACTGCAAGAAGATCAAACCAGTCAATCCTAAAGGAAATCAACCTTGAGTATTCATTGGAAGGGCTGATGCTGAAGTTGAAGCTCCAATACTTTGGCCACCTGATGCAAAGAGCTGACTCACTGGAAAAGACCCTGATGCTGGGAAAGAGTGAAGGTGAAAAGAGAAGTTGGCAGTAGAGGATGATATGGTTAGATAGCATCACGGACTCAATACACTTCAATATAAGGAAACGCCAGGAGATAATGGGGGACAGGGGAGCCTGGAGTGCTGCAGTCCATGGGGTCACAAAGGGTCTGACATGACAGTGATTGAACAACAATATCAAACATCTTAAATAATCATATATACTAATTAATATATGTAAATACATTTTAAAATCTTAGTAAGGCAGGTAGCATCCGGGGTTGGGGGTAAATGCTGATTCAAAAACAGTACATAATTTGATTAAGCAAGCAATCATTGAATAATTGGGAAAAATAATCAAAGGAAAACCATCTACAGTAGTAACATTTCCGTAAAATATTATCAGTAAGCAAAATTTTCCCTGGCATACAAAAAGAGAGAAAGCTTCAACATTCATTTCTGCAAAGCATAATCGTATTAAAACTTGATAAAGATTGCAATCACACAGAAAAATATAGCTTAAACTATACTTTCTCTGGCAATGATGTTTAAGATGGTCTTCAATGATTGTCATCTCCTGGCATTTATGTCCTTATTTAACCCCTCCTCTTGAAGATTGGCTGGATTAGTGGATTAGTGAGTAACTTCTAATGGGAAGAATATAGCAGAAGTGATAGGATGTCACTTCTCTTGAGGTGACCAAAGATGCTGCTAACACCTTGTTTGCACCCTGCTGAGAAACTCAAAACCGGAGGCATCCGGCTATACTGTTCTTGGAATTCTGACCCACAAAAAATGAGATAATGAGTAGATATATTTTGTCACTATGTTTTGAGTACCTTGTTATACAGTAACAAAAAACTGTTAGACTTAGTTAGAAAATACTAATTAAAATACGAATAACACTAAATATAACAGCATATTTTTAAAATCCATATTATAATATATATAGTGATGTCAAAGAAAAGAAAAACTAGTCAAAAGGTAAGTCGACAAAAACTTGAAAATATGTAACTAGGGTCTATAGAGGGTAAAAGAGTAAAGCCATAAAAAGCAAACAGAATGGTATAAATAAAAACAGGATTCATTGAAACCAGTGACACTGAATATTAATATACAATAAAAACTGAATATATTATATATACTATACATATGCTTTACATATTTATGTGTGTGTGTGTTTGTATTATCTACATGTATGTGTATATAAGGAATGAAAAACTGGAAATAAAGTTGATCCAATAACACAGGGACAACAAGAAGATAAAAGAATAAGTAATAGAGATAAATTATGAAACAGGAGATAGGAAAAGTTCAGCCCAGAAGGCCCAATTTCTGAATGAAAATGATTATAGCAAGGCAAAAACTGAAGAAATGCTGAGTTCAGTCGCTCAGTCGTGTCTGACTTTTTGTGACCCCATGGACTGTAGCACGCCAGGCCTCCCTGTCCATTACCAACTCCCGGAGTTTATTCAAACTCATGTCCATTGATTCGTTGATGCCATCCAACCATCTCACCCTCCGTTGTCAGTCTTTTGCATCTGGTGGCCAAAATATTGGAGTTTCAGCTTCAACTTCAGTCCTTCCAATGAATATTCAGGATTGATTTCCTTTAGAATGAACTGGTTGGAACTCCTGGCTATCCAAGGGACTCTCAAGAATCTTCTCCAACATCACAGTTCAAAAACATCAACTCCTCGGCCCTCAGCTTTCTTTACAGTCCAACTCTCACATCCATGCATGACTACTGCAAAAACCATAGCTTTGACTAGATAGTTCTTTGCTGGCAAAGTAATGTCTCTGCTTTTTAATATGCTTTCTAGTTTGGTCATAACTTTTGTTCCAAGGAGCATGTGTCTTTTAACTTCATGACTGCAGTCTCTAGATTGAAAAACAAAAGAGCAAAAAACCCGAGATCTATGTCAATTAAGAAGTTACACAGTAAGACACACTATTTTGAATTTTCAGAGTTTTTTAAGAAAATGTAATAACAATGCACAAAGGGGTAAAAAAACAAAACCAAAAAACAAAAATGAAACACATTGTATTAGACCTTTCAGTAATAGCTCTGGACTGTTGAGTACAATAGGTAACACTTTCATTTCCCTATTGAGGAAAATTTGAGGAAAATTTAAGGAAATGTTATTTCCAAACCAAAAATACACAATTAGGTAAATGGTAAGTTATATCTGAGGGTAGGGTGAAGACTTTTTCACTCACACAGCTTTCAAAATGATCCCATCTCATGCCCTACCTATACTCTGTTGCAGTGGTAAACAGCGTTTCCCTGTAAAGATTAAGATAATAAATATATTATACTCTGTGGACCCTAACATCTATGTCGCAGCCACTCAGATCTGCCCTGACAGTGTCAAAATAATTATAGACAATACATGAATGACTGTGACTATGTTCCCATTACCTTTATTTATGAATACAGAAATTGGAATTTAATAAAATGTCATATACTATGCCATGATATATTATTCTTTTTTCTCAATCATTTAAAAATGCAAAAATCATTTTTAAGGCTAATCATTTAAAAAGATTTTTAAAAACTAGTGTAACATATAAGTTACATATTTTTATTCATTTTTATGTTTTAAAGCATCAAACAGTCTTCTAGATCCTATAGTGCAAAGGAAGCCTCCACTCACCTCTCAGGTATTGGGCATTTCTGACTCCTTGTCTTTCCCACTGCTGCTGCTGCTGCTGCTAAGTCGCTTCAGTCATGTCTGACTCTGTGCGACCCCATAAACGGAAGCCCACGAGGCTCCCCAGTCCCTGGGATTCTCCAGGCAAGAACACTGGAGTGGGTTGCCATTTCCTTCTTCAATGCATGAAAGGGAAAAGTGAAAGTGAAGTCGCTCGGTCATGTCTGACTCTTAGCGACCCCATGGACGGAAAACCCTCCGTCCATGGCATTTTCCAGGGAAGAGTACTGGAGTGTGTTGCCATTGCCTTCTCCACTCTTTCCCACTGCACTCCCTGAAACAAGGCTCTTATTTCAATTTATTTACTTCTGCCTTCAGAAGCAGAGAATTTCAAGTGAACATTTTGGGACCACCTGAATCAGAACCATCTGGGAATGACTTCAGGAGCCCATGCTGTCCTCCCAGTCCAAAGCTCCTGTGCTGGACCCCAGAGATATGCACAACCTCCTGATTTGAAACATACAAAATCCTGCCACACCTGTTTTAAAGGCAAATATTTCATCTCCCAGAGCAAAGGAAAACACAAGCTAGGGGTGGAAATATGACTCAAATAGGGAGCAATCCCCAATAGTGAAGGGATATCTGTATGTCTGTCCTGGAGCAGTTAGACAAATGCAGGAACTGAGGTGGGGAGAAGGGAAGAGCACGGGAACTAAAACAGATACGGAGCCAAAAGCCAGTCTCAAGTCCCCACTGCCTCATGTCCTGGCATTGAAGCAATGTTACTGGACATGTTTAGAGTGGGAAAGGTAACAAGGTGGCTCTTGAGCTAAGAGACCAGGTCTGCAGACATAACAGAGGCACACAGGGCCCTGTTGTACACCTTGTTTCAGAGACACTCAGAGGATGTGGTCACAGAACAACTCTGGAAAGGTGCTCAGGTAGCTGCCTGAGCTCCCAGTGGGGACCAGCTCCCTGCATGCCAGGAAAATCATTTGTTTTTAATTGGAGGATAATTGCTTTACACTGTTGTACTGGTTTCTGCTGCACAGCAACATGAATCAGCTGTAATTATATATACACCCCTCCCTTTTGAGCCCTCCTCTCCCCAAACCACCTGTCTAGATCATCACAGAGTACCTGGCTGAGCTCCCTGTGTTATGCAGTAGCTTCCCACTAGCTATCTATTTCACACATGATAGTGTATATATGTCAATGCTGCTTTCTCAATTCATCCTACCCTCTCCTCTCCTTGCTGTTACAAAAGTCAACTCCCTATGTCTGTGACTCCATTTCTTCCCTAGAAATAGATTCATCAGTACTATTTCTGTAGATTCCATATCTATATATATGTATATATATTATTATTATATGATATTTGTTTTTCTCTTCCTGACTTACTTCACTCTGTATAATGACAGGCTCTAAGTTCACCTCACTACAACTGACTCACATTCATTCTTTTTCATGTTTGAGTAATATTCCACTGTATATATGTACTGACTTCTTTATTAATTCATCAACATCTAAGTTGCTTCCATATCCTGGCTATTTGAAATAGTGTGTAATGAACATTGGGGTGCCTGTGTCTTTTGAATTATGGTTTTATTAGGATATATGCCCAGGAATGGGATTGCTGGGTCATATGGTAATTTTATTCTTAGTTTTTAAGGAATCTCCATATTGTTTTCCATAGAGGCTGTATCAATTTACATTTTCATCAACACTGCAGGAGGGTTCCCTTTTCTCCACCCACTCTCCAGTATTTATTCTTTGTAGATTTTTTGATGACGGCCATTCTGCTAGTGTGATATGATACCTCATTATAATTTTGATTTGAATTTCTCTAACAATGAGCAATGGTGACCATCTTTTTATGTATTTATTGGCCATCTCTATGTTTTCTTTGGAGAGATGTCTGTTTAGGTCTTTTTGATTCGGCCATTTGTTTTTTTTCTGATATTGAGCTGTACAAGCTATTTGTATATTTGGGGGAATAATACTTTGTCAGTTACTTCATTTGCAATTGTTTTCTCCCATTCTGAGGGTTTTTTTTTTTTTTCATCTTGTTTATGGTTTCCTTTGCTGTGGAAAAGCTTTTAAGTTTGATTAGGTCCCATTTGTTTATTTTTGCTTTTATTTTCATTACTCTGGGAGGTGGGTGGTAGGGGATCTTGCTGTGATTTATGTCAAAGACTATTTTGCCTATGTATTCCTCTCAGAGCTTTACAGTTTCTTGCCTTACATTTAAGTCTTAAATTCATTTTGAGTTTATTTTTATGAATGATGTTAAGAAGTTTTCAAATTTTATTCTTTTCTATGTACCTGTCAATTTTCCCAGCACAACTTATTGAAGAGGCTGTCTTTTCTCCACTGTATATTCTTGCTTCCTTTGTCAAAGAGAAGGTGTCCCTAGGTGTGTGGGTTTATCTTGGGTTTTCTATCTATTCCATTTGCTTATATTTCTGTTTTTGTTCCTGTGCCATACTGTACTGATGACTGTAGCTTTGTAGTACAGTGTGAAGCCAGGAAGCTTGATTCCTCCTCCTCGGCTTTTCTTCTCTAGAGTGCTTTGTTTATTTGGGGCCTTTTGTGTTTCCATACAAATTGTGATTTTGTTTATTTGTTTTGTTTTACTTCTGTGAAAATTTGATAGGCATTGAACTGAATCTGTGGATTGTTTGGGGTAGTATTTCATAATATTGATATTCATAATATTGATTCTTTAAGAACATTCTCCAAGAGCATGATATGTCTCTCCATCTGTTTGCGTCATCTTTGATTTCTTTCATCAGTGTCATCTTTTTCTTAATACAGAAAATTTTCTGTCTTTTGTCTTGTTAGATAGGTTTATTTTAGATATTTTCTTATTTTTACTGAAATGATTCATGGGATTTTTTTCGTTAACTTTCATTCTGATTCTTCATTGTTAATGTGTGGGGATGCAAGAGATTTCTGTGTTTTTATTTTTGCAATGTTATCAAATTCATTGATAAGCTATAGTAATTTTTGATATCTTTACAGTTTTTTATGTATGGTGCCACATCATCTGCACACAGTGAGAGTGGGCACCCTTGTCTTAACTTCTGAGTTGTCCAACAATAAAGAGTAGATCAGATTTGGCCTGCAGGACCATAGTTTGCTGTTGCCTGGTCTTTTGGAAGGTAAACTCCCTTGGACAGAATTAAGCAAGAAAGAATAAACTATAGACTCAAGGCTATAAAGGATCCAACACAGGAAGAGACAGAGTGAACCCTAAGAATGAAGGCAAAGGGAGATCCTGGACCGGAGATACAACTGCCTGGTGATCTCAAGATCCACCAGTCAGGTTGAAGCAGGATGACAGAGGGTACTAGAGAGATTTCACCCAGGAAAACAAAATGAAACAAAGCAAAATAAAATGAAGCTGATAGACTTCCCAGTGTGTTCATAATACTAAGAACTTTAAAGGCTTGTTGAAGCACTGGAGAGAAAGAATCATGATGAGTATATAGAAAAAAAAGAAAAAAAGAACAAACAAATAAATGAGATGATAGGTTAAGAAAAGCAAGTGCCAGTCAAGAGAGTAAATTTAAACACCATTACTACCCTGTACAGATCTGAATAGTTACTTAGTTAAAACCTAATCTCAGAATATTGATTTAATAAAAATCACAATATAACTATATAGAATGAACTGTTAGTGTGTATGAGGGTGGTGATTGGACAAGGTGAGTGAGCAGCTAAAGCTAAAAGTTTAATTAATAGCACTAAGAGCATATTATGTCAAAATATGGATGCAACCACCAAAAGTAATAGATAACGTTAGTAAGTTTCTACTTCTGTAATTCTTCATTAGTGTTGAACAGATAAGGAGAGCCAAGCAGGACCACTGTTTTTACTGATAGTTACATGTCCTATAAGTTTATGGGAAATGGTGTTTTAATACCAGTAAATTTTAATACACCAAAAGTTAAATGGAAAACAGGAAAAAGAAAAAAACTATTTCTGTTCTATAAATGACATTAACTCACATGGTATAATAATAAAGATACTAATTATGCAATACATTAATTTTTAGCAATATAAAATATAAAATGCATTAAAGCAACATTGCAAGAAAGGACTGAAGACAATCTATAGAAGATTAACTTGAACATATATTATGGTTTTTACAAATGTTTTGAAGTGACTCTTCCCTCTAGCTTGAATGGCTTTCCTGAAGATATTTGACTGACTTGTGACTTTCCCTGCTTCAGGCTCCTACTAAAACATCACTTTCTCACTGGGATCTTTCCTGATTGCCCAGCACACACACCCATACACACACACAAATACACGTGCTCCCTGCCCTCCTACCCTGCTTTGTTCTCTTCCATAGGTTTGATAAATATATGACATTATTTTTAATTTTTTGTTCTTGGTGTTTGTTTTTTCATTCTCTCTCTGTTCTCTTTAAAATATAAACCACATGATGGCAAGGATTTTAATCTGTTTGTCACTTCTGTTTAATTTATATACTTAAAATTTAAGCAGTATCTGGCATACTGTATACTCAATAAATATATGTTCTACCAAATTAAAATCACATTTTAATAAATTAAACACAATAAACAAAATGTGTAAGAATTGCCAATTGTCCCAAATTATTTCACAGATGTAGCAAAATATATACTTCTCCAGAAGGATTTTAATTGAAACTTGAGAAAATAATTCTCAACTCTTGTCATAACCAGGAAGCATTGTAGTAGAGGTAGCAGAGAACTAATGGCTATTAACATTGTCAGTGAGAATAAAAATACTTTGAAAAAGTAAAGAAATAGTATTTCCTGACAAAATGTTAAATTATAATACAAAGTAGAATAATGCAAAATGTTAGTTTGCGTAAAAATCAACAGGTAAATGGAAGAGAATATTCCACCTTGAAAATGATTGTCATTTGACCAGTCCTAATGAATGAGTCTTAAAATGGTGTGGGATATAGTGGATATTTGGGAAACTTTTAGATTACAGTATTTGCTTACAATACATGTTGTAAATATTCCAGAGGTTTAAAAGAAGTTAAAGAAAATATTTAAATAAAATAATACAAATACTATAAAAATATAAGTGAATACCCCATGCTATCAGAAATAATTTGAATAGTGTTTTACCTAATATTTTAAAGCTGATAATTCAAAAGTCATTACAATAAATCCAATAGAGAAATAATTAATAAAAATATTTTTGAACCTACATTTTTCTCAAAAGTTTGTTGAATCTCCCAAATGTTAAGTATAGTGGCATTCCAATTTTTAAAAAGACTAAAACAGACAAAAAGTTCAGCTTCACCAATAATTTTTAAATGCAGATTAAAAAGAATAATTGTATAACATATTTCTCTTTATAATTACCTAACCCTAAAATTAGTAAGTGATACAATTAGGTTTTCTTATATACTGTGGTGGAAATGAAAATTGATTCAAACTTTTTAGAGGAAAATGTGGCTCCCTTATCCATATTTTTACTTCAAAGAATAAATCCTAAGAAAATATTCAAGAATCAAACTTTTATGTTCTAGAAAGGTCTTCACAGCATTAATTAAGAGTTAAAAACAATAGAAACAACCTAACATTTAGCAATAGAGGAATAGTTTAGTAAGTAAAATAATGCTTTTTTAGCCTGATCTCAATTCCTATTTTCCCATTTACATTACATATATGATGTATTCTATCTCTATCTAATTGGGTTGCATTGTACATATTAGTTCTCTCTCACACATACGCACACATTTTTTTAAAGTGATTACCTCTGGTTTTAGGACTGCAGATGACTTTTAATTCTTCTATACACTCAATCATTTAACATTTTCTACAATAAAGATAAAACATTTTATTATACAATAAAAAAGTTAAATAGAAGTACCCATAAAGGTTTCCTGAAACCTACTGAAGTACCATCATCAACTCTCACAATTTAAATCATGGCATTTTCATGACTGTCTCAAACAACGGAGTCAAAAAATAGAATGTGGCAACTAAGCGCTGGATGTCACTGCTTCCCTTTGCTGAAAAGCTCTTCCTTCATAGCTAGTCACTGTTTATAAATGACAGTGCAAAAGAAAAATTGGGAAGAGTTGCCTTATACAAAGAAAAGGTAAAAGTCTTTGAAAGTCTTCTGCTGGAGGGTTATTTTTGGAGATTTTTAGTGGGCAGAACAGCCTTTTAGCAAGACTTGAGTAACCAAATGCATTTCTGTCTCTATCAGTTTTCTCAGAAAGCCTGCAATAACATCACCCAACAAACAAACCAAAACACACATAAGATATAACATTTTAACTTTTATTGTTTAACAATTTTAGCTTTAAAATGCTATGATTTACCATTGTTGTTGAAAGGATGGAGAACTGCAAGCAGTGCTTTAGAGAGAAATGCTTTTCATGACCCAGAGGTGCCAGCTTTAGGCACAGATTGTCTTGGGAATAGTGGCAAGACTTTTCTACTTTTTTCCTGCATAACCTGTCTACTCTCCTCTTTTGTCATCCCTTCTGGTGCAGTACGCTTATGGTAGCCACTATTACAAGTAGCTACACAATTGAATATGACAGATTTATGAAACAAACCTATGCCCAAGTAAGAAAATTATTTGTAGAACATTTACTATATGTGGTCAATGTTTTTCACTTACTTAATGCATCATTTTTTTTTCCTAGCTTCACAGTGGCCCTGTGCTACACTGTTAAAAAATCCTGTTTCCTCTCAGATTAAGGTACTAAGACCCAGAGAAGGCAAATAACTTGCCCAAGGTCACAGAGCTAATAAGCAAAGAGATGAGCTGCAGACCAAAGGATCTGGCTCTTAACCATTTTAATAAATCTACTGATATTTTTGTAATGACCTATTGAGTACTTGTGTGAAAAATTATCCCTGAGGTGTGAGGTAAAGTTTATTCTTTAAAATGAATATAAGCTCCTACTGTGAATCAATCTGGTGATAGTTTACCCTGAGGCAAAAAAAGAAAAAAAAAAAGAGAGAGAGAGACTGAAAGAGAGAGGCTCTTTCTTCCCTAGGTTGTTGTTAAGGTAAGTTTGGTGCTGAGGGTGGCTTCAGTTTACACAGAGTCAGCAAGAGAACCATTGGGTCCCTACAATGCTTTCCTTACTTTTCTGGCAATGGTGTTTGCAGGTGCAGAAATGGCAGTGATTTTCATCAGTTGTATGGAAAAGCAAGCATTCTAGCCACAGTTAACACCTAGCTCTGATTCAAAAAATGCACTTGAGTTCTAGATCCAATAGCAAGAAGTGAGATAAATTCTCTCTGACATTTTGGATGTGAGAAAATTATTATACCTTAACTGAGGTCTGGGAGGACAATAGATTTTGGGCATACTGTCCAAGTGTTCTTATTATTGCCAATTATTCCTGCTGCCCCTGCTCTCAATTGCTCTGCCTTTGGGAAAATGGCTGTGTGTAGATTCTAAGAGCTATTCCCTGCTACTTAGTCTCTCTGTGGTCCTGAACCTTTCCCTCTGTTTCTTCACAGACTGGGCTCAACACTGATGGTTTATCCACGCTTTGGTTGAGTAGAAGTCACTCGGGTCTGAGTCAATCAAAAAGAAACCTGCATTACTGTTTGTGAAAGCAGTGTATCAGGGGACTGCCACAGCTGTAGTCAGCAGCAGTTTTTTAATTCAGGTCTCACAGTCTAAGAAGACTTCCATGTTATTAATGGCACCATGGCTGCTGTGGCTGTAACGCAGCCAGTGGGCTTTCCAGAGGCTAGTATTTACAAAATTGGGCAGAAGTAATCACATCTGGGTTTCTGTTTTCTTGGCACAGCAAGGTAAACTGTTTAAGGAGACATTGTAAACATCCTCAGAGGTTCTGCAGAATGTTTGCGGAGAGAGATCTAGTAATAAACTGGATTTCTTGCTCATCAGTTATCATGATTTGAATATCTTTGTGTTTTGTGATCTTACTATATCTAGTGACATCTTTGAATTGACAATGACTGAAAATCTGGAATTGTTTAGTACAACCGTAAGTTCTTATTGCAGTCATTATGATTTCTCTTTCTTTAAGAGTTTCCAATTGATGAGTTTTGGTTGTTTATTGTTGAAATTACTTTCTTAATTTCTACTGGTGGAGACCCTTTCTAAGTTTGGAAATGCAAGTGAAGAGGACTCTAACAGAGACAGAACAGGAGGAAAGAGTCTCAGTGATCTGGCAGTACCCTTGGTCCACTCAGATCTATGCAAGAATCAGACAAATCTTGAATGAAGTCAAGTAGGCTTGAGATCCACAGGAATTTATCATTTTTAAGATCTCTATAAAAATCACATGTTCTACTTATTTATATTCTCCCTTGCTAATCTTTATACAATGGAATTCCACAAATAACATGAGAGTGGGTGGCAAGTGAAGTTATAGCTTTAGCACTGGTTGCTAATTTTCTTTTCTTAAAATTTGCTTTTTGGGATGAAACTAATTCCCAAAAGAGCTATAAGCAAAAATATTCAAGATAAAGGGATTGTTCTTCTCTTTCCTTGTTTTCTGATTTTGTGTTTAAAGAAATGAGCATTTCTGGAGTACTGCCGTGTTATTTGCAGAGCAATGGACAAGGCACTTTCTACATATATTATCCCTGGAAAAGAATCTTAAAGCAAGAATTGCAATAAATATTTCAGTAGAAGCAGTACCTTGCCTAAAATCTCACAATTGGTGTCTGAGCTAAACATATATATAACAGACAGAGCTAAAACGTGAAATCTGAAATGCTGACCCTAAATCTAGAAAATTTGTTTGTTTTCATATAAAAATATTCTCAAATATATATAATTTGTAAATAATTCAAATACTTTACAATATTTAAAAGAAAAAAGATTTTTTTGTTTTACTTTCTACTAAGAGTCAGACACGACTAAGAGACTTCACTTTCACTTTTCACTTTCATGCATTGGAGAAGGAAATGGCAACCCACTTCAGTGTTCTTGCCTGGAGAATCACAGGGACAGGGGACCCCGGTGGGCTGCCGTCTATGGGGTCGCACAGAGTCGGACACGACTGAAGCGACTTAGCAGCAGCAAACCAAGGACACACGTGTAGCCATACATAACAGTAAGATATTCATACCACTAAGAATCTTTGATGTGTATATAAAATGTATTAAAACAATCACATGCATAAGAATATGCACATTTAGTATTTTTCCTTCAAAATTTGCTGAATACAATCACTAGTAATTATGCTTTCCTTACTAGCTCAAGACTTTCAAGTTGTAGATATATTTTGATAATTGTACAATGTTCTTATATATGCACATGCACTTCAGCATTACCTATAATAGATATATGAGTGCTTAGTTCTGTATATTTTATTTTTAAAATATTTTTCTTCCAAATTTATTGAATCTTTTATAATTGGCATGTAGCACTGAATAAGGTGTATAGCATAATGATTTGACTTACATACATCATGAAATGATTATCACAATAAATCAAGAGAGTATTCATCTCAGAAAGGTTTAAAAATTAAAGAAATGGAAAATTTGTTTTCTCAGCCCCTAACCCTAATTGCTGAGAACACTTAAGATTCACTGTCTTAACAACTTTCATGTATAACACACAGTAGTGTTAATTATGTATGTCATGTTGCACATTCCATCCCTAGTACTTACTTATGCTACAATTGAAAGTTTGTGCCTTTTGAGCACCTTCATCCAATTACTCCCTCACTCATACACCATAGCTGGTAACCACAAATCTGATGTCTTGTTCTTTGAATCTTTGTTTTTAAAGAATAATCGACTTACAAAAGTATGTCAAGTCCTCTTAACAGCATAGTAATTTGATATTTTGATACATTTCAAATGATCACTGAGATAAATCTAGTACATAGTGCATAGGTAGTACATAGTTATTGATTATATTTCCCACATTGCATATTTCCCACTCTTGGCTCATTTCTTTTGTAACTAGAATTTTGTCTCTTAATCATTCTCACCTTTTTCTTTCCTCTTCCTAACTTCTCCTCTGACAATCACCAGTTTGTTCCCTGTGTCTCTAAATCTCTTTATATTTGATCACTTATTTTGTTTTTTAGAACCCACTTATATGTGTTCTATTTTCTTCTTTTTGAGAAATATCCATACTATTTTCCATAGTGCTTGCACCAATTTACATTCTTACTAATAAAGTCCGAGGGTTCCAGATCCTTGCCATTAACACACTGTTGTCCTTTTGATAATAGCCATTTAGATATGTATGAGGTAGTATCTTATAGTGGTTTTGATTTTCATTTTTCTGATGATGAATGATGTTGAGCATCTTTTATGTGTCTGGGTGTCTATTGTCATTTGTATATTTTCTTTCTAAAAATGTCTGTTCAGGCCCTCTGCCCAATTTTTAATCAGCTTTTTTAAATGTTTGATGTTTAGTTTTTATATACTTCGTGTATTTTGAAAGTTAACTGAACTGAAGTGGCTCAGTTATGTCCGACTCTTTGCGACCCCATGGACTGTAGCCTACCAGGCTCCTCAGTCCATAGAATTTTCCGGGCAAGTGTACTGGAGTAGGCTGCCATTTCCTTCTCCAAAAGTTAACCCTTTATCTAATATGCCATTTACAAATAAATTTCCCAGGTCACTATACAGCCTTTTCATTTTGTTAATAGTTTTCTTTACTGTGAAAAAGCTTTTTCTTTTGATGTAGTCCAATTTATTTACTTTTGCTTCATTTCCTTTGCCTAGGCAGACATATCCAAAAAATATTATTAAGACTAATGTCACAGAGCATACTCCTTCTGTTTTTCCCTAACAGTTTTATGGTTTCAGGTCTTACATTTAAATCTTTAATTCAATTTGAGGTTATTTTTAATATGGTATGAAATAATGGTCCTGTTTGATTCTTTTGCACATAACTCTCCCAAAACCATTTATTGAAGAAGTTGTTTTTTCCAAGTTGTATACTCTTGTCCACTTTGTTGTAGATTTGTTGTTGTTCGGTTACTCAGTCCTGTGCAACTCTTTGCAACCCTGTGGATTGCAGCACACTGGGCTTCCTTGACCTTCACCATCTCCTGGAGCTTGCTCAAACTCATGTCCACTGAATTGGTGATGCCCTCCAACCATTTTGTCCTCTGTCATCCCCTTCTCCTGTCTTTGATCTTCCCCAGCATCAGGGTCTTTTCTAATAAGTCAGTTTTTTGCATCAGGTGTCTAACGTATTGGAGCTTCAGCTTCAGTATCAGTCCTTCCAATGAATATTCAGGACTGATTTCCTTTAGGATTGACTGGTTTGATCTGCTTGCAGTCTAAGGGACTCTCAAGAGTCTTCTCCAACACCACAGTTCAAAAGCATCAATTCTTCAATGTTCAGCTTTCTTTATGGTCCAACTCTCAAATCCATACATGACTATTTGGAAAAATCATAGATTTTACTATTTGGACCTATGTAGGCAAAGCGATGTCTCTGCTTTTTAATATGCTTTCTAGGCTGGTCATAGGGACTCCCCTGGTGGCTCAGAGGTTAAAGCGTCGGCCTCCAATGCGGGAGACCCGGGTTCGATCCCTGGGTCGGGAAGATCCCCTGGAGAAGGAAATGGCAAACCACTCTAGTAGTCTTGTCTGGAGAATCCCATGGACGGAGGGATGGAGGAGCCTGGTAGGCTACAGTCCACGGGGTTGCAAAGAGTCGGACACGACTGAGCGACTTCCCTAGGTTGGTCATAGCTTTTCATCCAAGGAGCAAGCATCTTTTAATTTTGTGACTACAGTATGATCATAAAATCATTTTTTGGGGGTGCTCTCTACCCTGTTCCATTGATCTATCTGTATTTGTATAAGTACAAAACTCTATTGATTAATTCAGATTTGTAGTATAGTTTAAAATCAGGAAGCACTTGAAATCCAGCTTTGTTCTTCATCCCCAGGATGGTTTTTGCTGTGCAGTATCTTTTGCCTTCTCATACAGATTTAGGATTATTCTAGTTCTGTGAAAATGCCATTAGTATTTTGATAGGAATTGCAGTGAGTCTGTAGATTGCTTTGGATATTATGGTATTTTTAACAATATTAATTATTTTAAAACATTGACACAGTATATCTTGCCATTTGCTTGTGTCATCCTCAATTTCTTTCATCAATGTGTTATAATTTGCCAAGTCATTATCTTTTGGCTAGAAGTATTCCTGGGTATATTTATATGCAATTATAAATGGAATTATTTTCATAATACCTCTTTCTGATAGATTATTACTATATAGAAATGCAACAGATTTCTGAACATAAATTTTGTATTCTGAAGCTGTATCAAATTCATTAAACAGCTCTAATAATTTTTGGAGGTATCTCTGTAATTTTATATGTGTACTATAGTACATATAGTGAAAAGTTTACTTCTTCCTTTCCAATTTGGATTTCTTTTATTTCTTATTTCTTTCTGAAATCTGTGGGTGTAACTTGTAATAATATCTTGAACAAAAGTAGTAAGAGTGTGCATCCTTGTCTTATAAACTTGTGGTTGAAAAAGATGTTTTATATAATTTCAATATTAAATCTATTGAGACTTATTTTGTAGCTTAGTATGACAGCTATCCTGGATAATATTCTGCTGTTGTTTTGTTTTTCAGTCACTCAGTCATGTCTAACTCTTTACAACCCCATGGACTGCAGCATGCCAGACCTCCCTGCCCTTCATCATCTTCTGGAGCTTGCTCAAATTCAAGTCCACTGATGCCATCCAACCATCTCATCGTCTATTGCCCCCTTCTCCTCCTGCCTTCAATCTTTCCCAGTATCAGAGTCTTTTCCAATGAGTCAGCTCTTCACATCAGGTAGCCAAAATATTGGAGCTTCAGCATCAGTCCTTCCAATGAATATTCAGGGTTGATTTCCTTTAGGATAGACTGGTTTGATCTCCTTGCAGTCCAAGGGACTCTTAAGAGTCTTCTCCAATACCACAATTTGAAAGTATCAGTTCTTTGGTGCTCAGCCTTCTTTATGGTCCAAATCTCCCATCCATACATGACTACTGGAAATAATCATAGCTTTGACTATATGAACCTTTGTAGGCAAAGTAATGTCTCTGCTTTTTAATACACTGTCTGGGTTTGTCACAGTTTTTCTTCCAAGGAGCAAGCTTCTTTTCATTTCATGGCTGCAGAACTGTCTGCAGTTATATTGGAGCCCAAGAAAATAGAGTCTATCACTCCTTCCATTGTCTCCCCATCTATTTGCCATGAAGTGATGGGACTGGATACCATAATTTTAGTTTTTTGAATGTTGAGTTTTAAGCCAGTTTTACTTGCAATGAATGTGTATTCTGCCTTTTTTTAAAATAAAATGCTCTCTCTATAAAAAATATTTATCTAGATATATTTAATATGTATTTATATACAATTTATATATATTAAATATATATTTTATTTCATATATGAAATATATAGTATTTATTTATTTTTATTCTTATTTATTTTACATATTTATAATTTCTTAATTATTTATTTTATATATATTTAACATATATAAAGTCCATTTGGACTAAGATATCATTTAAGTCGTGTTTCCTCATTCCTTTTTTATCAGAATGGTCTACACTTTGGTGTAAGTGGGGTGTTAAAGTCCCCTGCTATTGTGTTATATTAAATCTCTCCATTTATGTCTTTTAATATTTGGGCTTTATGTATTTAGGTGCTTTTATGTTGACTTTATATATTTTCACAATTGTTATACCTTCTTGTTTGATCCTTTGATTATTATGCAATGTCCTTCATTTCCTTGCCACAAACCAGGCCAAGGGCAAGACTAGTATCATATGATTTCATTTATATGTAAAATTTGAAAAGCAAATTAAATGAACAATAAGACAAAAACAGAATCATAGTTATAGAAAACAAATAGGTGGTTGTCTGAAAAGGTTGGGTGGGCAGATGAGTTAAATAAGTGAGGAATATTAATAATTGTAAACTTTCCAGTTACAAAGTAAATGAGTCAAGGGTATGAAATATAGAGTGTGGAGAAAGTAATCAATAATAAGTTCAGTTATTACATGTTTGTATGTTGATAGATGATAACTAGATTTATCTTGATCATTCTATAATGTATAGAAATACTAAACTGCTTTTGTGCACCAAAAGCTAACATAACGTTGCAGGTCAGCTTTACTTCACAAGCAAACTCAACAGAAAAAGAGATCAGAGTCAAGGAGTGGGGAGAGGGAGAATTGGATGAAGGTGGTCAAGAGTTACAAACTTCCATTCATAAGATTGGTACTAAGGATGTAATGGACAACATAATACGTACTCCTGTATATGATATATGAGTCAAGAGAGTAAAATCCTAAGAGTTATCATCAATAAAAAAAATATGATTTTTATTATATTTTGTATCTATGAATGATCACTAAATTCATTGCAATAATCATTTTATGATGTAAGTCAAATCATTATTCTGTATACTTTATCGGGTTGTATGCTGATTATCTCTCAATAAAATAAGTGAAAAAGGTGGCACTAGCCAGAGTTGCCACAGAGTGGTTGAGTGAGCTCCAAATAATGGCTACCACCAGCAATTCCATCCCCAGATAGAGTCACAGTTGCTTCCTAACTCTCCATGAGGCTCTCCAAGATCAGCAAGTGTATGTGACCTTGTTGTTGTTCAGTTGCTATTCAGTTGCCAAGTTGTATCTGACTCTTTGTGACCCCATGAACTGTAGCACACCAGGATTTCCATGTCCTTCCCTATCTCTCAGAGTTTGCTCAAACTCATATCATTGTTTGAGTCAGTAATGCTATTAGCCATCTCATCCTCTATTATCCCTTTCTACTCTTAGCTCTTTTCAAACTACTGCCTCTGTGCTGGAATTGTGAGTTTGTGAGATTTTGTGCACATCCTTTAAGAGATAGGTGGGAGGGGGGTCCTGGAAGGGGAACATATGTACACCATGGTGGATTCATGTCAATGTATGGCAAAACAAATGCAATATTGTAAAGTTAAAAAATATATAAATAAACTAATTGAAAAACAAAAGAGAGAGAGTGTCTATTTCCTATAGCTCTCTAAATATAAGCCTTTCTGTTTATCAAAGCCACATGATCTACTGCCTTATCTTTCACGTGTAAGACTTCTAAGCTGGGGAACTCAATGTGGGGCGAAAGCCTCATGCTGATAGGGAGGAACTGTACAATTGTAGTTTCCTCAAATTGTAGGTGACTGACACACTGTGTGTTCTGACTGCGTTATCACCCTGTCCCTCCTAGCCATCTTCATTCTGTCTTTAGTTGCAAAAATATTTTTCACTGGTATTTACTTTTTCTCATAGATAGGTGCTGTGTAAATAATTGTAATTTTGATGTATCCATGGGAGAAGGTGATTTCAGGGTCTTCTTACTCCACCATCTTTGCTACATTTCCCTAACTGTATCCCTTTAATGAAAGGCATTTAGATTAATAATCAGATTTGTATAATTTGTCTAATTTTAAATATCTGGCTTTATTTACACTTTGTCTTAGTCATCTCCAGCTTACATAACAACATACCATAAAAGTGTGGTTTAAATATCAGAATTTATTTTTTGGAGACTAGAAGTCTAAGATTTGTATTCCAGCATGTTTGGTTTCTGGTGAGAAGCTTCTTGCAGGCTTCCAGATGAATGAATTCTTACTGTGTCCTCATATGTTGAAGAGATAGTCTCTGGGATCTCTTCTTAAAAGGAAATTAATCCTATCAAATCAGAGCTCTACCTTCAGGACTTCGTTTAATTATAATGACTTCCATGAGGGCGCTAGCTCTAAATACAGTCATATTGCATGTTAGGGTTTCAACATAAGAATTCAAGGTGGACACAATTCAGATCATATCATAATTTTATACATTTTTGTTATCCTTTACTCTTCATCTTCAGTATAGGAATCTAGTGTCTTCCTGCTGTTTCAGGACTACTCACTTCATTCTCACTCCCTCTCTCTTGCTTTGCTCTAAAATTTTTCCTTTTTAATATACAACCTCTTGAAAATTTTCCTAATGTTGATCTCTCCTTTTCTAACCTTCAAGAATAAATAGCTAACCTCTTTTCTAGTGCTCTTGGCTAGGGAAAGTAAACTTGTCTCAAGACTACTAGGTAATAATGACTAAATCTAATTGAAATGCATATGCAAAATAAAAACATCATAGGAGAATTTCTAAAAACACATGTCAACTTAGCGCTATATGACAAGTATTATTCAAGAACTAAGAATATATAAATAAGAAAACTAAGATTGCAGGTCACAATAAGTTTATACTAATGAAAGGGATTTGAAGCACTTTGGTTTTAAGACCTGGGATTAAACACTCATTAAATCACACAACATAGTCAGAGGCTGTTTGGTTTTTGGCAAGCATGCCATGTATTTTCTAATTACAATGAAGACTCTGAACTTGATTCTCTGTTGTTGAGTGTGGATTTGATACCAATATCTGGGGCAGACAATAAGGATATCAAATACTTAAACTTACATTCAATCTTTCTAGTAAATATGCCAATATTATTAATAGTAGGCAAGAATAGTTGAGTAACTAGCTTGTATTCATAACAGACATGGACTATAAAAGCAAAAGTCTTCATTTTTTCCACAAGATTGTTTTGTATTTCCAGTATTTGTACAAAACATCCTGCTAAGTTTTGAGAAATTTGATACGATCATAAATGTTTATCACTGTTTATTCTTAATCTTTTCTTCACTGAGTCTAGCAAGTAACCTGAGAAACAGAATAACTGACATTTGTCCATGTCCATTTCATTTAAACATACTAAATATTTTTGTTATTTTGTAGCTTAAATCTTGTCATTAAATTGCATTCTATTGTTACAGCTAAAAAGAAGCATATTTCAAAAGTATGGAAAATGAATGTTGATTTTTAGCAAAGAGAAAAAGATTAGTAGTTTCTTTGTTCAGTTCAGTTCAGTCGCTCAGTCGTGTCCGACTCTTTGTGACCCCATGAATCGCAGCACACCAGGCCTCCCTGTCCATCACCAACTCCTGGAGTTTACCCAAACCCATGCCCATTGAGTCGGTGATGCCATACAACCATCTCACCCTCTGTCGTCCCCTTCTCCTCCTGCCCCCAATCCTTCCCAGCATCAGGGTCTTTTCCAATGAGTCAGCTCTTCGCATGAGGTGGCCAAAGTATTGGAGTTTCAGCTTCAACATCAGTCCTTCCAATGAACACCCAGGACTGATCTCCTTTAGAATGGACTGGTTGGATCTCCTTGCAGTCCAAGGGACTCTCGAGAGTCTTCTCCAACACCACAGTTCAAAAGCATCAATTCTGAGGCACTCAGCTTTCCTCATCATCCAACTCTCACATCCATACATGACCACTGGAAAAACCATAGCCTTGACTAGACGGACCTTTGTTGGCAGAGTAATGTCTCTGCTTTTCAATATGCTATCTAGGTTGGTCATAACCTTCCTTCCAAGGAGTAAGCGTCTTTTAATTTCATGGCTGCAATCACCATCAGCAGTGATTTTGGAGCCCAAAAAAATAAAGTTTGACACTGTTTCCCCATCTATTTTCCATGAAGTGATGGGACCAGATGTCATGATCTTAGTGTTCTAAACGTTGAGCTTTAACCAACTTTTTCACTCTCCTCTTTCACTTTCATCAAGAGGCTCTTTAGTTCTTCTTCACTTTCTGCCATAAGGGTGGTGTCATCTGCACATCTGAGGTTATTGATATTTCTCTTTTAGTGATTACCCTGCTTCATTTTGTACTCCAAGGCCAAAGTTGCTCATTACTCCTGGTATCTCTTGACTGCCTACATTTGTGTTCCAGTCTTCTATTATGCAATTGACTACTTTTTGTTGTTGTTATTAGATCTAGAAGGTCTTATAGATCTTCATAGAACCATTCAACTTCAGCTTCTTTCACATCATATGCATGGATTACTGTGTTATTGAATGGTTTCCCTTGGAAATGAACAGAGATTATTATGTCGTTTTTGAGACTGAATCCAAGTACTTCATTCTGGACTCTTTTGTTGACTATGAGGACTACTCCATTTCTTCTAATGGATTCTTGCCCACAGTAGTAGATATAATGGTCATCTGAATGAAATTCACCCACTCCTGTCCATTTTTGTTCATTGATTTCTAAAATGTCTATGTTCTCTCTTACTATGTCCTGTTTGACCCCTTTCAATTATCTTGATTCGTGGACCTAACATATGTAACACATATTTTTATAAGGCTAGGCAATTTCAAGCCAAGTTTATTTGTAAAACCTATGTTGAATCTAATTTTTAAATTTGGGTTTGTGTGTGTCAGTTGAGAGCAATAGAAAAGTACAGTTAAATAGTTTTTCTATAATATGGGATGATGCTGTTTTGACATAGCTTATCTACATGTTCAGCTATTTTTGGACAGTATTGATTTATTAAAGCAATAAATATCTGAAACAGTTATTCTGACCCTGCTGAGAACATTAAGATTCCTGAGAAAGGTAAATGCTGAACCTCCAGTGAGATCTCTGTGGGAGAAATAAAGTGAATTTCCTTCAAGGAAGTAAGGCACTGCTGTGAACTTTATCAGCTTGTCTAAACCTAAGTAAAATTTAGTGAATAAGAAACAAAAAAATAGCAGGTGGTTGAAAATATATTCAAATAATGAATTGCATTCAATACTTGAAACATGTTAAGGTAATTAGAGTAAATTTTGTTAATATTTGCAACCATTCAATATGAGATTCTTGCCAAATATAGCTTGCCTTTTCTACTGTTGAAACAATTTAGAAAATAAAGTAGAAAATCCTTTAAAAGGAGACTAATGTTAATTTCTTATAACACAAGATTCTTAAACAAATTATCTAAACTGAATGCTCATTATGTCCTTCTTGTACTTAAGTATTTGAAACTTGTATTTGAGAGAGGAGGTAAAGTTTCTTTTGTTGTTTCTGTTGTCATTATGTTTCAGAAGAATAATTATGAATGCTTTTCTTTGCTCACCATAAAACACGACACATTATTAGAAAAGCAAGTATGTCCTGCCTTCTAAATTCTTCATGAAAAACAGATGTATTGATTTCCAAATCTGGTAAAAGATTAAAATCTGTAAATGTACATTTAAAATCAGCCATTCAATTCACATTCTCCCCTTTCCTCATTAGATAATGGATGAATAGTGAGCTGCCACAACTGACTATAAAACAATGTGTATTTGTGAGACTCATGCTACAAACCCTGTTTTGAGCACTGCACAATAGCTGTAGAACCTCATTTATAACAGCCACAAGTTTCCAGTTAAATTCATCTAAAATGCAAAGTTAAAATAAAATAGTATATTATTTACTTGTTTTCATATTATCTCTTTTTATAATAATAAAATAACAGTGTTTCAAATGGTTTAGATAAGTCAGTAAGAAATTATTTCATGTTTTTTGGGGATACTAATGAAAAACTAGTCCTTTTTACCTTTAGAACCTGGGAGAAATGTCAGAAGAGAGAAGGTAGAAGAATCAGAATTGCCTACTCTAACTACAGATCAAGAATAAAGAATGATATTTCCATTGCAGAGGGGAACCTTACTTTTGTTGGGCAACATCTGTATAGTTCTCCCAAAAAACTGGAATAACAAAAACTATATAATGGAATCACTTTGTAGTTGACTATATTTTTAAAAGAAAAACAGAAATGTAACTTAGAGTAAGTTGGTTAGCACAACGAGCTTCATGTAGTTTGTTTTTGAGTTCTCCTACCATTACAATAAGAAATTAAACTCTTTGTGTGTGTGTGTGTGTGTATATATATATATACACACACACACACATATAAAGTTTGTTAAATGTGAAAATACCAACACTTCATTGATTTTCAGAATTAGACAAGAAAAATTCATTAAATTACATACTATGGGAATAATTTCTTTAAATCTAATTGTATCTGTTTCTTAACAAAACCAACATTGATAAAGGAACTATCTACCACTTTTGCATTTGTATAATAAATAGATATATTCTAAGTTCCATAAGTACAAGAATAATTTCCAGTTTCAATTTCTGTACCAAACCTACTATAATGCTGTATAGAGCATGACCACCATTAATTGAAGCTACTCTATTGTTATGACTTTTTTCCTATCATTTTGATTTAAAGCAAATTAATAATATTTTTATTAAAATGTTTTTTTTTTCTTCCACTCTGTGCTTGTAATGTTTCATTGCCATTTATCTGCAAAACTTGGTAGCTTCCTTTTATATGTCTAATAGCTAGTAAGTAGGGGGATAGCTAATAGAAAATTTCACTTTATTTCACTTAAGCTAATCAACTTAGTGTTAGCAAATAATTCAGTATTTAAAATTTTATTGCCAAGAGATTTGCTATTATGAGTCAATTATAGGAATCCTGGTGCTTGTATACATTATAGAAATAACAGACTTGAGGGCGAAAGTTACTTTTTAAACAAGTCAATATGATATGGGATTTTATGACTTGTCAAGACGTCCAGCAAGGCTAAATATTAACTGGAATGAAAAATGATAATCATCAATGAAGCACTTTCATTTTTTATGTATATTATTCTTGCTTGAGCTCTTTTTCTTCCTTTCTCTCTCTGTAATTATTGTTTCAGTCAAGAAAAGGATTTGTGGACAGAAAGATAGATGATAAATAGAAATAAAGACATGGTCTATGATTCTGCTTTTCTTTTCTCCTTCTGGTTACCAGATTACCAAAGAAAAGTAGCTGAACTTGCCTGGCTTTATAAAACTGCTATTTCCATTTCCCTTAAACTTTCTGTCACACATTTTCATGGCTTTGTTCATGTGGCATCAGGCATAACTTCATATCTTTATTTATCTGGAAAATTCTTATTCATGCTTTATCTCTAATCTCAGTCATGTCTCCTGTAGGAAGTCTTTCCTGAAAGCCAAATTTTTTGAAGGATCTTCTTGCACACCACACTATATGTACATCAATTCTATCACAACCTTTCCAATGGCATTATCTGTTTGGAAGTACCTTAAGGGAAAGCACTGTATCTCCTTCAACTTTGAGGAACATGTATTCCACAGCAGTTGAGCATAGCAGGTATTTAATATATACATTGAATTCACTGCTTTTGAGCCCACTTTCTTGAAACTTACAAATATTTATTGAAAATTTAGTCATCAATTTTGACATTTCTTATGTTAGCTTGTGTGTGTGTGTGTGTGCGTGTGCGTGTGTGTGTGTGTGTGTGTGTTTGTGTGTGTTTTAACTGCTTTGCTAAAGACAAATCAATCATAGGATTTCAATCATGTGTTTATAAGTTTTGATGCTTCATTTTTATGTTAATAAATTTATAAATCATTAAAAATAAGAAGAATGATAAACTGTGAAAGTTCTAATAAAAGCAGCAAGTAAAAAGTAGAGACACAAGGAAAGATTAATATAAATGACATTTATATGATTAAGCACTGACTCATTCTCTGCATGAAATTTATGCTAAATAAATACTTTTTAGTTAAATAACTATATATTAAAAAACTGAAAAACTATGGGTGAATATTTATGTCTTTTCTATAAAAAATATTTCTACACATAAAATTTTTATAACAATCTAATGACAAAAAAGATTTGGCAGCATGAACTATTGCATATCCCAAATCATCATAGACAATATTAAAAATCAAATTACCTGAAATAAAATATTTTTATCATACATAATTGAGACTTGGTAATCTTATTTTATTAAGTTTTTACAAACAAACTAAAAGTAGATAAACATCTTTAAAAAGAAAGAGTATATAAAAGGACTGGTCATCGAAGATAGATGCCCTATTAACAATAAAAAGAGATTGGCTGAATCATATATATGTTACATCCAATTGATGAAAATCTATACAAACATTCCAATAAATGTTATATATCTTTTAAAATGTTAATAACAAAATAGAAGAGAAGTCAGTAAAGCAAAATGCATGGAGTAGTTCTAATCTATGTCTGTATTTAAACATTTGTATTATTAAGCTGATAATAATAATTAATGAGAATGAGGGAGTTAGAGGTTTTACTATTCAATTTTTTTTAATTTTTAAAATTTAACCTTACTACAATAAACACCAATAATAATAAAAATAGAATTCAGTATATTTAAAAATAGAAAATTACCTATTCTCTATAAAACTTTATTCCCACTTAAATATCATTAGACACCTAATTGATACATTAATTATTACTTTCCAGAGGTAATAACCTTTAATTTTTGTATGTTTTTATAAGTAATTGAAACACTTATAAAAACATTGTCTTCCCATGTCCACCTAATTCATTATTTTTACTATTTTATTTTAACCTACTGTTATAAACTACACAAAACTAGAAATTTCGCAAAACAAAGAAGATAACTCCAGAACCAGAAAGATCATATCTAGAACTTGTCATTTCACTCCAAGACTGAACATCATAAAGCATCAAAGATAAAATGCCCAGCACAAGGATGTGAAATATTGTTTTGGTAAACAAATGTCCTTTAGATTATTATAAATTCAGCATTAATTATATTACTTTCTTGCTAGAATGACATTTTTAATGTTCTCTTTCACTAACCAGTTTTTGAAAAACTTATTTCAACAATATTCAGCTAGATAATAGGTCCCTTAGCAAGTAAAAATGAAGTGATACAAATATTAAAAGCATTCTGTGCCCTTTGAAAATATTATGAAAGTAACTGCACAGATGGGCTGAAAGTTTAATTACCTCAAAAGAAGAGTGTCAGAGTCATCATTGCTGCTCCAACAACTGGAAACTTAGCAACCAAAATATTCATCAGGAAATTAGTCTGAGAATATATATCAAACATACTATAGAAACAGCTGTGATTTCATTTATGTCTCCCAGACACAAGAGTTGTAGGTATGGTGTAGCATGGAGATGCCACATTGACTTTTTCTTAATTTGACATTTTCTAGGCATTTCTCAAATGTGCCCAAATGGGAGAAGTGTATGGAATAGAGTAACATGCACCAATTAAAATAATGCCAGTTTGATTTCATGTATTTCTGTGTGCAATTTTGTGTAAAAGTTTATAGTTTCATTACAGGATGTAAAATGTTATTTTGGTCTCATTTTTATTACAGAGCGAATAGGACAAGTTAGTTTATTTATGTAGACTTACTAAGCTTCCTTACTCTGAAAAGGCTATGTTACTTAGGCCTTTGTAAATAATCTTTAATAATGTTATGGATTTTAATATATCATATTCTAAATGGTGATATGAATCCTACTTCAGTATCATAGTTGTGTGGCAAGAAGTCAGAAACTTTGAGAAAAAAATACTCAACAATGATTTTTTTTTTCAGAGTAAATATTCATTACTTTGGATCAAAAAAGAGTGAGTGCATAAGGAAATAGAAAGGATATTTGAAACTGCTCTTAAAAAAGGTTACTATAGATAATAATGCCCACTGTGGCATCCTGCCATTCTCTGCATCTTTGTTTCCTGTCAAGGTTTTGGCCAGAATTCTTTGAGCTGGAATTATTACAGGTTATGATAACTATGTACTTAAGGAAAGACGATATAGTCTAAAGCTAAAAAAGAAATGTGTGTTCATTTACATTTTGCAAAGCAAGTTTTACAAGTACAAGAAGGAGTGTGACATATTCTGGAAAATGTTAAGAAACCATACTGATACAAAGAATTGTGTATCATTAGTTTCAACAATTTCTGAGAAGCAATACAATGTGTGGTTACTCAAACCCAATTCGGGTTACTGAATCAGAACTGAATTAATGGTAACTCATTTTTACCTCCCCAAAATGCTTTCATATAAGCCAACTATCATTTCAGGTTTTGAGAAACAAGAATAATACTGAGACCATGTTTACACACAGAATATTCAGTTCAGTTCAGTCCCTCAACCGTGTCTGACTCTTTGCCACCCCATGGACTGCAGCATGCCAGGCCTCCCTGTCCATCACCAACTGCTGGAGTTTACTCAAACTCATGTCCATTGAGTTGGCAATGCCATCCAGCCATCTCATCCTCTGTTGTTTCTTTTTCCTCCCTTCAATCTTCCCCAGCATCAGGGTCTTTTCAAATGAGTCAGTTCTTCACATCAGGTAGTCAAAGTATTGGACTTTCAGCTTCAGCATCAGTCCTTCCAATGAATATTCAGGCTTGATTTCCTTTGGACTGGTTGGATCTTCTTGCTGTCTAAAGGACTCTCAAGAGTCTTCTCCAACACTTCGGTTTAAAAGCATCAATTATTTGGCACTCAGCTTTCTTTATAGTCCAACTCTCACATCCATACGTGACTACTGGAAAAACCATAGCTTTGACTAAACAGACCTTGAAAGTGAAAGTGAAGTTGCTTAGTCATGTCCGACTCTTTGCAACCCCATAGACTGTAGCTCACCAGGCTCCTCGGTCCATGGGATTCTCCAGGCAAGAATACTGGAGTGGGTTGCCATTTCCTTCTCTAGGGGATCTTCCCGACCCAAGGATCGAACTCAGGTCTCCGCATTGCAGGCAGACGCTTTAATCTCTGAGCCACCAGACAGACATTAGGTAGTATATAATTGGTGTCTTTTGTAATTTAGGCATGTACAAGTCCCTATGACCTAAAGGTTTCTGAAACTTTATACATAGCAAAATGTGCAGAATATCATGAAGTATTTTCAAGGCAATAAAAGATCTTGAAGGTGTTATAACTTTATTCAAATAATTATATTGTCTCAAAATTTTAGCATGACTCCATGGAATTTCATCTCAATGGGTCATGAAACTTAGGTGTTAAAAAGTCATTCTTTAAAAAACTTACATCAGAGATTTATAAGGGACTTCCCTGGTGGCTCAAGGTAAAGAATCTGCCTGTAAGTTGAGAGACCTAGGTTTGATCCCTGGGTCAGAAAGATCTCCTGGAGAAAGGAAAGGCAACCCACTCCAGTATTCTTGCCTGAATTTATGTTAGATATGTGGATCCAAGATTGGCAACTGAATAGATGTACAATGTTAGAAAATATTTTTATAAACTTCAGTTAAAAGTTGTTCAGTCACTAAGTTGTGTCCAACTCTTCGCAACACCATGGACTTGGCCCAACAGGCTCCCCTGTCCATCACTATCCCCTGGAGTTTTCACAAATTCCTGCCCACTGAGTCAGTGATGTTATCTAACTATCTCACCCTCTGCCGCCCCCTTCTTTTGCCTTCAATCTTTCCCAGCATCAGGGTCTTTTCCATTAGGCTCTTCACATTATGTGGACAAAGTATTGGAGCTTCAGCTTCAACATCAGTCCTTCCAGTGAATATTCAGGGTCAATTTCCTTCAGAATTGACTTTTTTCTCCTTGTAATCCAAGGGACACGCAAGAGTCTTCTCCAGAACCATTATTCAAA
Organism: Okapia johnstoni; assembly: GCA_024291935.2. Classification (NCBI taxonomy): domain Eukaryota; kingdom Metazoa; phylum Chordata; class Mammalia; order Artiodactyla; family Giraffidae; genus Okapia; species Okapia johnstoni. The sequence goes on from CM044321.1 coordinate 39,515,845, forward strand.
AACATCAATTCTTTGATGTTCATACTTCTTTGCGGTCCAGCTCTCACATCCTTACATGACTACTGGAAAAAACATAGTTTTGGCTATACAGACCTTTGTAGCCAAAGTGATGTCTCTGCTTTTTAATACCCTATGTTTGCCATAGCTTTCCTTCCAAGGAGCAAGCATCTTTTAATTTCATGGCTGCACACTCCATCTGCAGTGGTTTTGGAGCCTAAGAAAAGAAACTCTATCACTGTTTTGGTTTTTTCCCCTTCTGTTTGCCATGAAATGATGGGACAGAATGCCATGATCTTAGTTTTTTGAATGTTAAGTTCCAGGCCAGCTTTTTCACTCTATTCTTTCACCCTCATCAAGAGGCTCTGAGTTCCTCTTCGCTTTCTGCCATTAGGATGGTGTCATCTGCATATGTGAGATTGTTGATATTTCCCCTGGCAATCTCTATTCAATCTTGTGATCCATCCAGCCTGGCATTTCACATGATGTACTCTGCACAGAAGTTAAATAAGCAAGATGACAATATGCAGCCTTGTGGTCCTCTTTTCCCAAATTTTAACTATTCAGTTGTTCCATGTCAGTTAAATAAAGAATACATATATAATCAATGGCATCTTATGTGACATGGCACCCTTTTATTTGTCTGACCTCATGATTACAACCTAACTCCACTCCAGGCTCCCTGTACTGCTGCTCCTCCAACATGCTGGAGGTGCTCCTATCTCAGCTTTGGACATACTGAACCTCACCTAGAATCCTCTCTTGTTAGAGGCACACTTCATTCCTCATTCCTTCCGTTCTTAATTCCATTTCTACTTCTTAAAGAAGACTTTCCTGGCCAATGCATCTAAATATTGCCTTCCCATTCTGACTCATGCCAATTTATTTTCTACTTTTCTTGTTCTATTTTGTGTTCTTCTTATCACTTATTATTTAACATACTGTAGTACATATAGCTGTTACTTCGTTTAAATTTTTGACTTTTTTCCTCACTGGAATATAAATTTCTTGAGAGCAGGGATTCTGGTTTGTCTTGTTTACTATAATTCAGGATCACAATAATATTTTTACATGAAGAAATGATGAACTTACTGCAATACCAAGTAAATAAAATACTGAAAAATTTGATCCAATAATGTTTTTTTCCTATAAGAGGGCAAATCAGCTGCTATTCCTTTTCAGACTTAGAATTCTGTTATTATGTAAAGCATACATTTAATAGAGATAACTTATGCAAATACACACACATTTTGTATCATTTCACTATAAGGGAATTAAGCGTCTCAAAAATAGAAAGAAGAGAGGCAAAGTATACATCTGGAAAGGAACAAATTAAAGAGCCTGGCTTTTGCTGTATTTCTCTCCCAATTATTGATGACACATTCCTGGGGAAATAAAGAAAAGTCGTATTTTCTAATATTCTTGTAGGCATCCTGGTTATTGGATCATCTTGTAAAAAGACTAATTCTATATGTTAGGGGGGAGTGCCTTTACTCATGAAATGCACTTAGCACCATGTCAGTGCTATTTATTTATAATAAACAAATCTATGAGTTTATGAGTTATGGAGTCCTAGACAATGTCTCATAAGCTATACAATTATCTGGGTTTACAACATGGAAGTATTGGTTGTGTTAACCCTCTCTGTTGTATAAGGTGACCACACACCTCACTTAGAAATAACATCTACTGCTTTGACCACAAAAAGAATGTCAGTTGCAGAAAGGAAGAACATGGGTAACCATGAAGAATGTCTCCAATTCCAATTGTTCCCTTTGGGCCTCTTGTCTGCTTGTTTCCTTCAAATTATTAATAGCACCAGATAGCTCAGCATCAAATAGCTAAAATATCTTCAGAGGTTGATTCTGGAGCATAGTTGAAAAGGACTTTTTAAGTATTAAAGGCTTAAAATTAGGAGACCTGAAGTTCAGGTTTGTCCCTTACCAAAATACCTTGAAGAATTTACTAAATATCTTTAAGCCTGGATTCTTCATTCACAAAGTAAAGAGAATATTTCAAAGGTAGAGATGAGACATAAAAGATAGTATATTTGAAATATCAGTTGCCAAGGAAATATTGAATGTATGTTTACCAGCGTGCATATGTTAGACTCATCTTTTGTTGGAGTAGAAAATAAATATATCAGAGATCTCATCTTATATGTTTAGCATTAAATTTATCATCAAAAAGAAGCAGTTATCAGACAAATCTGATTCATGGTTAATAGGGTGGAATGGAGATATTGTTATTTCATTCTTTCATCGAAGGTTTGGAGATAAAGAAAGATATCAAGTTTATTAATCATCAATTCTGCAACTAGCAATGAACTAGATGCTTTCCATACACTATTTCACCTAATGCTCAGAGGAGTTTCCAGATGTATTATAATCCTTCTTTTATAGAAAAAATTACTGACGTTCAAACAGGTTATATAATGGAAGTAGAAGATTAATTTACATTGTGCATTTGTCTCTGCCCTCAGTGCCTAACAGAGTGACTTGAACTTACTTATTAGATTTAATACATTCTATAAGCAAACTCTAACAGCTGATTTACGATAAGGCATACAGGAATTACACACACACACACACACACACACACATATATATATATAAAGCAGGCTTCCCAGGTGGTGCAGTGGTAAAGAATCTACTTGACAATGCAGGAGATACAAGAGATGCAGATTCTATCTCTGGGTCAGGGAGACGCCCTGGAGTAGGAAATGGCAACCCACTCCAGCATTCTTGCCTGGAGAATCCTGTGGACAGAGGGCTACAGTCTATGGGGTCACAAAGAGTCAAACACAACTGTGCACACACACACACACGAACACACATATATATAAAGCAGAAGACTGAAGGAAGACAGAAGTGGTAAACCACTGGAAAAGGATAAACTCCTAAAGAATGTGATAGTCAGACAGACAAGGAGAAATATCATATGACACCCCTTATACGTGGAATCAAAAAAGAAATGATACAAATAAACTTACTTACAAGACAGAAACAGATTCATGGACTCAGGAAGGAGCTTATAGTTGCCTGGGAGGAAGGATAGGGGGAAGGGTCAGTGAGGAGCTTGCAGTGAGCATGCACATACTGCTATATTTAAAATGTATAGCTGACAAGGGCCTGCTGTATAGCATGGGAAACTCTGCTCAATGTTATGTGGCAGCCTGGAAGGGAGGCACATTTGGGGAAGAATGAATATATATCCATGTATGGCTGAGTCTGCTGTTTACCTGAAACTATCACAACATTATTTGTTAATTGGCTATATATATAAAATAAAAAGAGAAGAAGAAAAAAATAAAGCAAACACCATAAAATAACAAGCCTAGCAAATATCAGTTAAACTTGCACAGAATATATCATTTCTCAATTTACAAAAGAAAGAAGACCAATCAGTACATTTTCCTATAAATCCAAAGACTAACAAGTTTGCAGTCTAAAGTTTGATGTTATGTATATTACATACTTAGATAACTTAGATCATAGCAATGATGCCTGCAAATTCAAATAATAAAATAAAAAACAAAGAAAAGTTTTCACCATTTTAATTTCATTATTTAGAAAAGTTTCAAAATTCTGTTATGGTTTTGATGTTATCTCATTTCTTATTTGAAGACTCCAGAAGATAAACTTATTTATTTATTTTTTTATTTCCAAGTGATATAGACTAATGACAAATGGCACTTTCCATTGGGCCTCTATTGTTTTTGTGTTAATATTGTTAACAATTTAATTGTCATTACTTAAACATTGCATTCAATGCAATTTAGTTTCAAGGAAAATATGTTCTAACTGAACCTCTCTAGAGTTCACCTTCTTGAAGCAATCTATTCTGCAGTCATGTGGCAGCTTATACAGAAACTTTCTGCCTTAAATATTGTCAGTGAGAGGAAAAAAAAAATGTCTTGAGCAAATGTCTCTCTTCAAATGGGAGAAAGTGACATTGCCAGTGAATAGAGGTGCTTCCTCTTATCTGTGCTTAATAACCTCTCTCACTGGCACCCATTCAGCTGCATCTTAGCACAAAGATATGTCTGCATGTCATTTAACAGGGCTGCATTAATGCACCTAACCAATCAATGGCTTTTACCCATTCCACAAGGACACCAGTCTGTTACTATTACTAGACACTGTCAACAGAAAATGACACCAGAGTCACAAAGGCAAAATGATGTCAGTTTAATCAGAGAGGAGACAAAAAGGCAAACAATGCTACCTGGGACAGAAGTGCAACAAGGAGACTCAGAGGTTGGCATAAGCCACTCTTGGCAGGTCCCAGTGAAACCAGCTTGAAATTCAGTGATATAAAATCCAATAGAATGACATAGACCATCAGAACTGTTTTCTCCCCATTTAATTAAAAGTGGGGACTGCTGTTGGCAGAAAGAAAGTCTGTAACAAAATACTGGAATAAGGCGAAACTTGAATAGAGTTTATAGGAAATCAAACTATTTTTCTTTCCAAGAAAAGGACCAGCAGCCTAAATTAAATTAAGATTTGTTTAATCAATTGTTTGTCTCCTTTCCATGGAAAATCAAATAAATGTTTTTAAAAGTCGTATTATATTAAGCCAGCAGCTTTGAATTGGTATGTGTGTACACTGATGAGATAGCTGTTCATATTAAGTAGTGATAATAATGATGGATTTGCACAATTATGCATGTGGAATAGGCCTCAGAGATGATCTGGGCCAACCTGCTCATTTTTCAGATGAGAGAACTGAATCTGAGACAGGATGAGTGAAGTGCCTGGGAGCACAAGGGCAGTGGCAGGCCCCTGGCTCTCAGTCCAGCTCTTCTTCCAAAGCACTGTTGAAAGTTTACATTTTGCAATAATAATGTAATTTCTATCTAGAAAAAAAGGATTTAATTAATTTTTCATGTACATGAGATGTGTGCTATTTGTGAAACAGTGAAGGGGAATTATTTTAATTATGTTACTTCAAATAGAACAGTTGTAAACAATGAAGTATCATTCTACTGACTTGACCCTGTAAACCTTGTAAGATTCCTTTTCTACTTGCCTCAGAAAAATCTGTGGATGTTTGGTGCCTTTAAAATGTACTAGAGATAAGGGCCACAACTAAGTCAATAAGAGCTGTATAAAAGCATAAAATATGCTGGTAAAATGTCAGATATGCCATATTCAATCCCCCACTGCCCTAATCTGAGTCATTTGGCTGGCTCATGACTCAGTTTTCACAAGGTTCAGTATTTTGGACTTGTCTCTGACATTGTCTGCCCTGTCTCTTTATGTAGAATAGAAGTCCAGTGCTGACTGTGCTGCCCATTTGAGATAACTCTTTTGGTCAAATTTGGCCCATTCTTTCTTCTAACTCCATCCCCCACATTTTGGTTTCTGTTACATCATGTAGCTCTGGGATGGGTTATCCATATGGAGAGCCAGGTGGATAAGTCTTTCCCTCCAGACACATTGCAGACAGCTTTCTGCCTTGGGCTGATAACTATTTCAAAATTTGAAATATTATCTAAAGAGGTTAGAAAAACAAGAAGGGTAAGCTTTGAAACCAAATTTAAACTGCCATGTGTAAAATACCTGGTAAGAAGTTGCTTTATAACACGGGGAGCCCAGCTTGTGACCTCTGGTGACCTAAGAGGTGGGATGGGGGGAGGAGAGGGAGATTCAAAGGGAGGGAGATACACACACACATATATATATAATTATGGCTGATTTGCATTGTTGCACAGGAGAAACCAACACAATATTATAAAGCATTTTTCCTTTAATTAAAAATAAATTTAAAGAATTTAAAATACTTGCCAAAAAAAATGAAGAGGTCTATCGCAACATTTCAACAATCAATGTACCTTTTGAATAAATAAGTATCTCAAGGATTCTCTGCCTCTGATACTGATATAAGAATTTAATGGTTATTTGTGGCAATAAGAGTTAGTATTTGCATGACCTATATAGAATGTGTTGGGCACATTCTATTGGAGTTCTGTTATAAAAATACTATTTCTTTATATTTTCAAAATTTTAAATTATAAAAAATTTGCTATGTTTATTCGAACTTCACATACCTTCCCCTAAGCTTCTAATACCTCATTTCATTTTCCCTGTGCCTCAGTTTGGGACTTTCTGATTTAGAGAGTGAATGCACACACAGTACTATAATATTTTTCTCCTCTTTGTCTCTCTGCCTTTCACCTCTCCCAACTCAGGTAATTGCATCATGAGGCAACTTTTTCCTCACATATTCTCATAATTTCCTCTCAGCTTCCTCTGGCAACACCAGCCCTCTGCAGTATTATATCAGAAAAGTTTTCCTTCTGTTTATCCCCTTAATTTCATTGAGTTAGAGAGAGAATTATAATTATTATGGTTAATTTGTATAAGGATTGTCCCAGCTTAATAAAAAAAAAGATAATATCCTTTCCTTGGTAATGGGAGGAATAATCACTAAGTGGTATCAACTTCAACAATCCTTTAACATTTCTAAAAATTGTATCAAAATCCCTCTCTATTTTTGATTTGCTTCTACAGACAGTCAGATTTAAAGATTTTATTTCCCATATAAATTCTCATTCTGCTTTGTATTGAAATGTTGATAAACTTTTTTTGTCTAGTTATATAGCTACATTTTGGGTTAAACATAAACCTTATATATACTGTAAATGCATTCTAAGTAATCAAGTTGCAATAGTTTCTGGAACCACCATTTTGTAAACTGAGAACTGTTTAAGGCAACTTTTTACATTTCAGAAACAATGTAGAAAAATGGCATTTTAAAATGGTGGCTATAAAAGCACCTCAAATGTCCACTGACAGACAAATGGATAAAGAAAATGTGTATGTGTGTGTGTGCGTGTGTGTGTGTTCAGCTGTGTCTGACTCTTTGAAACTCCATGGACTGTAGCCTGCCAGGCTCCTCCATCCTTTGAATTTTCCAGGCAAAAATACTGGAGTGTCTTGCTATTACCTACTTCAGGGGATATTCCTGACCCAGGGATCAAACTGGCATCTCGTATGTCTTTCGTGTTGGCAAGCAGATTCTTTACCACTAGTGCCACTTGGGAATATGTGGTGTGTTTGTGTGTGTGCGTGTGCATGTGTGTGTGTGTGCATAGTGGTGGTTTAGTTGCTGAGTTGTGTCTGACTCTTGCAAGCCCATGGACTGTAACCCACCAGGCTACTCTGTTCATGGGATTCTCCAGGCAAGAATAGTGGAGTGGGTTGCCATTTCCTCCTCTAGGTGATCTTCCAGACCTAGGAATCAAGGAATCAAAGCTGGGTCTCCTGCATTACAGGCAGATTCTTTATCCACTGAGATACAAAGGAAGCTTATATATATATGGAATATTATAATGGAATTGATAGAATTTCCTTCTTTTATAACTAATAATATTCCATTAATAATAATAATAACAATATATAATGGATTATTAGTAGAGCTATAAAAGAAGGAAATTCTACCATTTACAAAATCATGGATCGACCTGGAAAATACATGCTAAGTAATGCAAACTAGTTACAGAAAGACAAATATTGCATTATTCTACTTGTATGAGGTATTAAAAATAGTCAAATCTATAGAAGCAGAAATAGGATGGTGGTTGGCAGGGTATAGGAGCAGAGAGAAATGGGAATTGCTGTTCAATAGGTATATGATTAAAACTATACAGCATGCATGAGTTCTAGACACCAGCTGTAAAACATAGTGCCTACAGTTAATAATACAGTACTTGCAATGAAAAAATTGCTGAGAACAGATTTTATGTTTTGTTCCTATCACACACACACACACAAAAGCAAAGTGACATATGATACTCTTGGAGGTGATGAACATATGAACATATTTATTACCTTGATTATATTGTTGGTATCAGAGGTTTATGTTTATTCAAATTCATCCAATTGCATACATTACATGTATGCAGTTATTTATTTATCACTTATGCCTCAAAAAGCTGTAAAAAATACACTTTGTTAAAGAGTGAGGCTATGGAGAGTAACGATGAGTCAGATATTAATCAGGTAATAAATAAGACATAAAATAGCGATTTTTCCCCTGTGTGCCAAAATAGAATAGAGGTTGTTGGGTCTAAAGTCAAACCAAGTTCAAAATCTCGTTCCACTATTAACTACCGTGAACAAAATGCTCAATTTTCTCTTCCTTTCTTAATCTGTAAAATAAAGACAGTATTAATACCTCTTTCCTAGAGCTGTTAGGAAGGACAAATGAGAGAACACACATTAAGCATTTGGAGCCATGCCTGGCATCCACTAAGGGTTAGCGACTATGATTATGATAATAAATAGTGATACTCTCTAGCTCTGAAGGACTGTTCTGACTTCAGTGATGTCTGCTCTCTTCTGCTGATGTTCTACACAGGGAATGGAGGTAATCATTCAACTTCCTGATACATGAAAAGACATACACTGGTTACCTGATTCCTTTACTGGCTTACTTTCAACTCTTGCAAGCAATTATGATTTTTCATAGTAGTTACTTATCTGAATTCAAAAGGATATTTACTTAGAATAAAGTATGTAGTAAATTATTTCTGTTCAGACCTCATTAATAATTTGTCTTCCTGATCCTAGTTTGGCTGTTTATCTCTGAATCATTTTATAATCTCAACTTATCCATCTATCCATTATAGGTATATTATATTCATGTTTTAAAATAATATAATGCCTAAGGGCCACAAGGTAATAGTATTCTACTACAAATACAACATTATTTAATTTTATAAATAAGCACATTGGATTTAGTTTACAGCAATGCATTTCAAAATATGATTTGCCTGTGAAAGATCTGCTATCTTATTTACATGCAGTGTGTCTTTGTTAGGGCCCAAGAATTTCGATTTTTAATAAACTCCCCAAAGATGCTAATTTTGCTGGTCAATGTCAGGACACTTTGTTCCACACAAGATTTATAGAACATTATTATGATCTTTACTATTTAAACAAATTTGGATAACAGATCTAATTTTAACTTTCAGGCTTTAAATTTGGTGTTTGGGAGTCAATACTAGAAATTCTAGTTTGCAACTGTAGGAATTTGATTTGATGTTTTTGTCTGCATGCATATTGAATTTTAACTAAGTATATTTTCAGTATCATAACTCTAATACTTTGATTTAATTCATCAACATAGAAGTTAGTTTTCAAGAGAGAATAAGAGAACTAATGTGACGATAAAATCCAAACATGAATTTTAAATGAATGTTAACAAGTCTTGTCTCTCTGTGACAAGCTTTAAGTTTTAAACTACAGCAAAGTTTTAAAAATACCTTTAGTTCTTCTAGTGGTATACACTACAGTTCAGGAGCAGTCAAACTGGTACTTCACTGCAAGTCTTCTGCTTTAAATAGCACTGGTTAGAGGCTGGGGAAAAGCATGCAATATTAACAATATGACAAGAAGAGAAGAGTAGAGAGGAAAGAGAAATGTCAAACTGTGAAAATACATTCAAGTAGAAAAGAAACATGTTCTTGGTAAGGGTACATCATGTTGGGCTTATATACTGCAATATAGATGAATAAGGTACAAGGAAGAAAGGTTCTACTCATCATTAATTGAGCTTATGAAGTCCTGTTTTTTTTTCTTATTCAGCACATTGATGTATTTTTAAAATATAAAAGTTTTGAAAGAGAAAAAAGGTACCTATAGGTATCATCATTCTTTCTATCTCTAATCCTAAGAAAGATAAAAAAAAAAAAAGTGAAGTCGCTCAGTCCTGTCCAACTCTTTGCGACCCTGTGGACTATAGCCTACCAGGCTCCTCCGTCCATGGGATTCTCCAGGCAAGAATACTGGAGTGGGTTGCCATTTCCTTCTCCAGGGGATCTCCCCGACCCAGGGATTGAACGCACGTTTCCCACATTGCAGGCAGTCGCTTTACCCTGTGAGCCACCAGGGAAATGCAAGTGATTTTTTATAAAATTCCATTAGATATGACAGTAGGGGGATTAAGTGATTACTTCTCTTCTTTTGAATTTTTCATTCTGAAACAAGTTTAGATTTTCAGAGACTTACAAGAATGGTACAGAGAGTTTTTATACATCTTCTCAGCTTCCCCTAAAGTTAATATTTCACCAAAGCATGGTGCATTTATCAAAGCTAAGAAATTAACATTGGCACAAGACCGTGCACTATACTACAGTGTTTAACATTCATCAATTTTCTCAATACTATTCATTTTCCTTTTCAGAATACGATCTAATTTACCACACTATATTTATTCATGTTTCCTTGGTCTCCTCTAGGGCTTACATGGTGGCTCAGAGGGCAAAAATTCTGCCTGCAATGTAGAAGGCCTGGGTTCGATTCCTGGGTTGCGAAGATCCCCCGGAGAAGGACATAGCAACCCATTCCAGTATTCTTGCCTGGAGAAACCCCACAGACAGACGAGCCTGGTGGGCTAAAGTCCATGGGGTCGCAAAAGTCGGACATGACTGAGCAGCTCAGCACAGCACTGTCTCCTCTAACCTGTGATAGTTTCTTAAGTCTTCCTCTGAATGTCATTGGCAATTCTGAAAAGTACTGGAGATATATTTTATAGATTGACCCTCAGTTTGGGTGTTTGGTTACTAGATTGTAGTTATGAATTAAAAAAAAATAATATCACAGAGGTGGAGTTACCTTTTCAAAGCATCGGATCAAAGGGTACATAATATCAACATGACTTATTTCAACTGATGTTAATTTTGATCACTTGGTTAAGATGACTTCTGTGTAATTTATATACAGTGAAGTAATTTTCTTGTTTTTTTTTTTCCATTTCCATGCTATAGTCATAAATGAGTCACTGAATCTAGGCCATCCTTAAAAAGAAGGAGTCAAGCAACATCTATATCCTAGAAAAAGGACTATTGTTATAGGTAGAGTTATAACTCCTTAAAGACATTCCTTTCCTAATCCCCAGAACATGAATATGTATTTCACTGTCTGTCTTTAAGATTTTATCTTCATAAGTTTAAAGATTATAGACCTAAATATGTACTTTGCATTTACCCTATTTGGTTTGTCTGATCTTCTGAGACCTGTGGTTCTATGATATCACCAATTTTGGAAGTGATCAGGATAATTTCTTCAAATAATTGTGTTGCTCTTTCCTTTTTCTTCTTCTGGAATTTCAATTAGGATTATTTCAAATCATTTGAACTTATCCATAATGGAATTATGCTGTTTTCTTTCTTTCCCACTATTTTTCACTTTGGTTTTTATCTGGATAATGTTTATTGAACTATTTTCATTTTCATTGATTTGTTCCTTGATTGTGTTTACTCGGTAGATGAGTCCTTCAAAGAAACTCTTTAGTTCTATTATGATGTTTTTGATTTCTAGCATTTTCAATTAAATTTTTCTTATAGTTTCCATCCCTGCAGAAATTATCTGCACTATCTGGCATGTATTCATGATTTTCATTAAAATCTTTAACTTTAATTATTTTTTTTTAATTGTGTTTTTTTATCTTCCTGATTTAAAAGTTCTAGGATTTATGTCTTATATGAATTTTGATCTGGTGGTTGTTTTTTTTATTCAAAGATGTGTTTTCTCTCCCCTCTTTGTTTGCATTGTAACCTTTTATTTGGAGGTGTGATATGTTATATTGAATGTATTTCATTTTTATGTCTGGAAATGAACATGCTTTTCTCTCTGGTAGTACTTAAATGGGTGTTTGGAATAGGAGTGAATAGTGGTTGTGCTAGTCTGATCAGGTGTTGGACTGGGTTTAAAGTATATCTTTGCTATGCTTAACCTCAATGCACAGAGGGTTTAAACTCTTCTAGTGAAGCTTTATGGTTATGGTACTGGCTTATTTCCTGGATATTTTTCTCTGTTTGTGCCTTACAATGATTTTAACTTTTCCTTTGCTCCTTCAGTTCAGTTCAGTCAGTCAACTGTGTCTGACTCTTTGTGACCCCATGGACTGTAGCACTCTAGGCTTCCTTGTCCATCTCCAATACCTGGAGTTACTCAAATTCATGTCCACTGAGTCAGTGATACCATCCGACCATCTCATTGTCTGTTGTCCCCTTCTCCTCCTTCCTTCAATCTTTCCCAGCATCAGGGTCTTTTCAAATGAGTCAGTTCTTCTCATCAGGTGGCCAAAGTATTAAAGTTTCAGCTTCAGCATCAGTCCTTCCAATGGATATTCAGGACTAATTTTCTTTACAATGGACTGATTGGCTCTCCTTGTGGTCCAAGGGACTCTCAAGAGTCTTCTCCAACATCACAGTTCAAAAGCATCAATTCTTCGGCCCTCAGCTTTCTTTATAGTCCAACTCTCACATCCATACACGACTACTGGGAAAACCATAGCTTTGACTACATGGACTTTTGTTGGGAAAATAATGTCTCTGCTTTTCAATGTGCTGTCTAGGTTGTTCATAACTTTCCTTCCAAGGAGCAAGCATCTTTTAATTTCATGGCTGCAGTCACCATCTGCAGTAATTTTGGAGTCCCCCAAAACAAATTATCTCACTGTTTCCATTGTTTCCCCATCTATTTGCCATGAAATGATGGGACCCGATGCCATGATCTTAGTTTTCTGAATGTTGAGTTTTAAGCCAACTTTTTCACTCTCTTCTTTCACTTTCATCAAGAGGTTCTTTAGTTCTTCGCTTTCTGCCATCAGGTTGGTGTCACCTGCATATCTGAGGTTATTGACATTTCCCCCAGCAATCTTGATTCCAGCTTGTGCTTCCTCCAGCTGAGCATTTCCATGATGTACTCTGCATATAAGTTAAATAAGAAGGGTGGCAATATACAGCCTTGATGTACTCCTTTCCCAATTTGGAACCAGTCTGTTGTTCCATGTCTGGTTCTAACTGTTGCTTCTTGACCTGCATACAGATTTATCAGGAGGCAGGTCAGGTGGTCTGGTACGTCCATCTCTTTAAGAATTTTCCACAGTTTATTGTGATCCACACAGTCAAAGGCTTTGGTGTAGTCAATAAAGCAGACGTAGTTGTTTTTCTGGAACTCTCTTGCTTTCTCAATGATCCAACAAATGTTGGCAATTTGATCTCTGGTTCCTCTGCCTTTGCTCCTTAGAGAGGTTACAGTCCTATATTCCTTTTAGCTCTGTTCTGCTGTCATTATGATCTGACAGTTGTTAGTTTGCTGAGGGGTGATAGTGAATGCATTTTCTTGTTTTAATTAAGCTGAAACAATCTATTAAGGCAATTAGTCTTGATTTTGAACCTGAATGTCCAGGTATAATCTAATCTGTTAGGTTAGCTTCTGTCCCACCCTAGGCCTGAACCTAATATGAATTACTGCCCATCCCACCTACCCCCACGTTAAGCCTTTTTTTGGTTCATATTCCCTTCTTCAGCTGCTGTGTGTATCCGCTATGGCCTTTGGTTTTATTCCCCTCCCTCCTATAGATTTAGGCTTTTGTTTCCTAGGTGATATGCGTGAGATAGGTCTGAGAAAGATTTTTCTCACCTCCTCCAGCTATAGATGTCTGCCATGGCCCTTCCTTCTTAGGGCTTTTGGATTTTTTTTTTCCTTGTGGAATATGACTGGATCTAGGCAGAGTTTCTGCAGTGGCTGTTTTCTCCCTGCCTAGCCAGTACTATCAGGAAAACTTTCGTAGAATTCCCTTTCATTTTTTCTCATTGAATTGGTGGAATTCCTGGCAGAGAGAGCTTGAAAGTGGTTGGGAATCCTATGTAAGTCTGTGGTCATCAGGTGCTTTACACCCTCATGAGAGCCCATACTTAGAAGTTTATCAATTTAATAAAATATTATCATTGAATATTTTTCACAATTTATGTGACATTCAGTGGCACCTGCCCCCATTCAAGGAATTGCTTGGACTTTTTTCTGCCTTGTGGTACCCTTTCTAGATTTCAGATTCATTTGCTCTGTAACTTCAGTTCTTTGATGAGTTTCTGGAAATCATTAATTTTAAGTTTGTCAAGCATTTTCACTTGTAAGGGTGGAAGCAACATTCTTTTAAATTCTTTAGCTCTCTGAACTAAAATTGGAAAAAAGATTATCTCTTTTTAAATTTCAGCCAGTATTAGCTTCCAGATGTTCTTTGATATATTGTGGTCACTTGGTAATACATTTTAGAAATAGAGTAATTCCAAAAGTCAAGCATAAGTGAGAAACAATTTTTTCTAAATTTTTTCATCTCCTGCTCTACAGGACAGGAATCGATAGGATGCTCATAAGTACTGCTTAAAAAATTCAAGAGATGCATTTGTCAAATGTATTTGGAGAAAGTAACTGCTTTAACCCCATTACATAACATTTCCTGCTGTAAATTTCCCGGGGTCTTCAATATGTAAATGAGTCTGACCAATCAACAGAATGATAGTATATTAGCTCTCAAACTTATTTCAACAAGAAATACTTTCCTCCCTTCTGGAAATAGCAGGAAAGTTATTTATAGTCATAAAACACTACGTAACACCTGCCTAAATTAACCAAATAGAATGACTGTCATGTTTCCATATTGTGAAACTTTATATCTGCTCCAAATTTGATGGACTGTTTTCCTCTGAATAGACACCCAACATTTCAGGCCACCCTGAGAGAAAACACCAGGAAAAACATCTCTTATAAGGCCTTAAAGTCGGGACCTTATCACATGGATCACAGGCTTGTCTAACTCAATGAAACTTTGAGCCATGGCATGTAGGACCATTCAAGATGGACGGGTCATGATGGAGAGCTCTAATAGAACATAGTTCACTGGAGGAGGGAATGGCAAACCACTTCAGAATTCTTTCCTTGAGAACCCTATGAACAGTATGAAAAGGCAAAAAGATATGACACAGAAAGATGATCTCCCCAGGCGTTTCATAGGTGTCCAATATGCTACTAGAGAAGAGTGGAGAAAATAACTCCAGAAAGAATGAGGAGATGAGCCAAAGTATAAACAATGCCCAATGTGGATGTGACTGGTGATGGAAGTAAAGTCCAGTGCTGGAAAGAACAATATTGCGTAAGAACCTGGAATGTTAGGTCCATGAATCAAGGTAAATTGAAGTGGTTAAACAAGGGATGACAAGAGTGAACATCGACATTTTAGGAATCAGTGAATTAAAATGGACTGGAATGGGTGAATTTAACTCAAATGACCATTATATATACTACTGTGGGCAAGAATTCATTAGAAGAAATGGAATAGCCCTCACAGTCAACAAAAGAATCTGAAATGCAGTACTTGAATGCAATCTCAAAAATGGCAAAATAATCTCTGTTTGTTTCCAAGGTAAACCATTCATTATCACAGTAATCCAAATCTATGCCCCAACCAGTAATGTTGAAGAAGCTGAAGTTGAATGGTTCTATAATGTCCTACAAGACCTTCTAGAAACTAACACCCAAGAAAGATGTCCTTTTCATCATAGGGGACTGGAATGCAAAAGTAGTAAGTCAAGAGATACCTGGAGGAACAGGCAAATTTGGCCTTAGAATACAAAATGAAGCAGGGCAAAGGCTAACAGAGTTTTGACAAGAGAACACACTGGTCATAGCAAACACCCTCATTCAACAACACAAGAGAGGATACTATACATGGACATCACCCAATGGTCAACACCAAAATCAAATTGATTATATTCTTTGCAGCCGAAGATGGAGAAGCTCTTTATAGTCAGCAAAAACAAGGTTGGGAGATGCTTGTGGCTCAGATCATGAACTGCTTTTTGCCAAATTCAGACTTAAATTGAAGAAAGTAGGGAATACCACTAGACCATTCAGATGTGACCTAAATAAAATCCTTCACGATTATACAGTGGAAGTGACAAATAGATTCAGGGGATTAGATCTGATGGACAGAGTGCTTGGAGAATTGTGGATGTAGGTTCGTGACATTGGACAGGATGTAGTGATCAAGACCATCCCCAAGAAAAAGAAATGCAAAAAGGCAAAATGCTTGTCTGAGGAAGACTTGCAAATACCTGAGAAAAGAAGAGAAGAGAAAGGCAAAGGAGAAAGGAAAGTTATACCCATTTGAATGCAGACTTCCCAAGAATAGCAAAGAGAGATAAGAAAGCCTTCCTCAGTGATCAGTGCAAAGAAATAGAGGAAAACATTATATTGGGAAAGACTAGAGATCTCTTCAAGAAAATCAGTGATACCAATGGAGCATTTCATGCAGCAATGGCACAATAAAGGGCAGAAATGGTGTAGACCTAACAGAAGGAGAAAATATAAGAAAAGGTGACAAGAATACACATAAAAACCATATAAAAATGATCTTAGTGAACCAGATAACCATAATGGTGTAATGTTTCATCTAGAGGCAGACATCCTGGAATGTTAAATCAAGTGGACCTTAGGAAGCATCACTACAGACAAAGCTAGTGAAGGTGATGGAACTCCTTTGAGCTATTTCAAATCCTAAAAGATGAGGCTGTTATATGCTGCACTCAATATGCCCCTGGCATATTTGGAAAACTCAACAGTGGCCAGAAAACTCAGCAGTCTGGAAAAGGTCAGTTTTCTTTCCAACCCCCAAAAAAGGTAATGCCAAAGAAAGTTCAAAATACCTAACCAGTGCACTCATCTCACATGCTAGAAAAGTAATGCTGAAAATTTTCCAAGCCAGGCTTCAACAGTACATGAACCATGAACTTCCAGATGATCAAGCTGGATTAAAAAAGGCAGAGGAACCAGAGATCAAGTTGCCAATATCCATTGGGTCATCAAAAAAGCAAGAGAGTTCCACAAATGCATCTACTTCTGCTTTATTGAGTACACAAGCCTTTAACTCTGTGGATCACAACAAACTGTGGAAAAATCTTAAAGAGATGAGGATACCAGACCACTTACCTGCCTCCTGAGAAATCTGTATGCTCTTGAAGAAGCAACAGTTAGAACCAGACATGGAACAATGGACTGGTTCCAAACTGGGAAAGGAGTCCTTCAAGGCTGTATATTGCTACCCTGCTTATTTAACTTGTATGCAGAATACATCATGCTAAATGTTGCACTGGGTGAAGCATACGCTGGAATCATGTTCCCAGGAGAAATATTAGATATGCAGATGACACTACCCTTATGGCAGAAAGTGAAGAGGAATTAAAGAGCCCCTTAATGAAAGTGAAAGAGGAGAGTGAAAAAGCTGGCTTGAAACTCAACATTCAAAACACTAAGATCATCGCATCTGGTCCCATCACTTCATGGCAAGTAGATGAGGAAACAGTGGAAACAGTGACAGACTTTATTTCTTGGACTCCAAAACCACTGCAGATGGTGACTGCAGGCATAACATTAAAGGACATTTGCTCCTTGGAAGAAAAGCTATGACCAACCTCGAGAGTATATTAAAAATCAGAGACATTACTTTGCCAACAAAGGTCCATCTAGTGAAAACTATGGTTTTTCCAGTAGTCACGTATGGATGTGAGAGTTGGACCATAAAGAAAGCTGAGTGCCAAAGAATTAAAGCTTTTGAACTATGGTGTGGAAGAAAAGTCTTGAGAGTTTCTTGGACAGCAAGGAGATCAACATAGTCAATCCTAAAGGAAATAAGTCCTGAATATTCATTGGAAGGACTGATGCTGAAGCTGAAGTTCCAGTATTTTGGCCACCTGATATGAAGAACTGACTCATGAAAAAGACCCTGATACTGGGAACAATTGAAGGCAAGAGGAGGAGGGGACGACAGATGATTGAATGGCATCTCTGACTTGATAGACATTAGTTTGAGCAAGCTCTTGGAGTTGGTCATGGACAGAGAAGCCTGGAGTGCTGCCGTCCATGGTGTCGCAAAGAGTCGGACACGACTGAGCGACTAAATTGAAGTGAACTGAACTAAAATTTGGGGCTTTCCTAAAAACCAGCAGTTAGACAACATTATCACTAATTAGTTTGGCTGTGCCTAAAGTAGACTATGAAGGAATATTCAAGTTTGTGTATGTCCTCTGACAAAAGGGTAGAAAATATGGCCTTGAAAATTGGAAGAGAATAAGTTTTTCTGCCTCACATTAAGCTGTTTCATTGTCCTGGCCAGAGTATCTGGGACTGTGAATAAACACTATGATTCCCTTTAGAAAAAAAAAAATCCCCAATAATACAAATTTTGGGTTTCCTCATTGGCTCAGCAGGTAGAGAATCTGCCTACGGTTCAGGAACCACAGGAGATGTGGGTTCGATCCCTGGGTAAGGGAGATCCCCTGGAGGATGAAATGGCAACCCACTCCCGTATTCTTGCCTGAAAAATCCCATGGACAGAAGACCCTGATGGGTTACAGTCTATGGGGTTGCAAAGAGTCAGGCACGACTAAGAACCACACATAAACACAATAATGTATGTTTTTTATGTTGACCATTTTCCTTAACATTTCTTAGCCATGTTGTTGCAGTGAATTCTTTCTAAGTTTTAATAGTTAAAATACAAAAAAAAAAAACCCCAAAAAACAGTTTTTATAAGTTTATAGGTTCAACGCTTTCTCACTTCACTTTCATAAGAAATTGAAAAACAGAAGTGGATTTAAAAGTTGGTCCACCAGTATTAACTAATTCACTAATGTTTTGATAGACTAAAAAATCACTTCAAAAAGCAACAGTCTTTATTTCCCTGAAAGTTGAGAAGATGTACATCAAGAATTCTTATCTCAGGGACTACAGAACATGAGGAAATGCTTAACTAGTGGTTAAGTTCTGGTTTTTCAAGGTTAAAAGTTTTTTTGTGTGTGTGTTTTTATAATTATTGAGTCATTTCAAATTGGTTTCCTGAAACTGTCAATTATATCAGAAGATCAGGACAGATTAAAAATCCAAATCCAAATGATCACACTCATTTTGTTTTATTGTTGAATCAGATGTTTTCTAATATATATATATTTATATTTATATTTATATTCTATGGTCACTTCTGAAGCATTTTGGAGATGTCACCTAGACATGATCTCAGGAGAATTTCTTTTCTGGTGCAGACAACCTCTGTAGTTGGATGTGCAGTCTTATATTGCTTTGAGTGTGTTACTTTTGAGTCAGAATTTCCTATGGTATGAAAAGCCTGGGTTGTCCTCAGGGGATTTGTCACACTTTATTTAGCTCAAGCATGGACTCAGAAACTTGGAAAATGTACTCTACTTGGCAGCCCAGTACTTCTTGCAAGTAGTAAAGTTCAAGCCATCAAAGAACTTTTCAAGGTGACAATTATATATAACACAGTATGTGACCTTTACAATGAGATTTAAGCTGGGAAATTTATGCTGAGGGGTTTCCCTCTCACTGGCATGAACACCTGACTTCTCTTTTAAACATACAGTTGGGGCAAAAAACAGCCTGGTTATTTGTAAACCATTTTTTCTATGCAATAGTAACTAAGAGAAGGGTTTAACGTTACAAAGATAGTAAAGCACGTTATTTCCTGATATCTCACTTGATAAGTTGAAATAATTACAACATCCTTAGACCTCCCTTCTGGTTTGTGAAAGATAATAGTGATCCCAGATTTAACACAAGGAAGGCATCCTCAAAAGAATTATGCTGACCATAACTGTAATTAGACTAACTGTAATAATATGAAGCATTAAGCTGGCTTATCCATTAAGACTCTAAGAAGAAAGAAGAAATGGAGTCTCTACTTAATAGGGCAGGTGATCTAGAAGAATGATGTATACAGTTTTTTTTTTTAAATCTGTTTGTTTATTTATTTAATTGAAAAATAATTGCTTTACAGAATTAGGTTGTTTTCTGTCAAACATCAACATGAATCAGCCATAGGTATACATATATCCCCTCCCTTTTGAACTTCCCTCCCATCTCCGTCCCCATACCACCCGTCTAGGTTGATACAGATCTCCTGTTTGAGTTTCCTGAGCCTTACATCAAATTCCCATTCAGTATCTATTTTACCTATGGTAATGTAAGTTTCCATGTTACTCTTTCCATGCATCTCACCCTCTCCTCTCCTCTCCTCCCCGCATGTCCATAAGTCTATTCTCTATGTCTGTTTCTCCATTGCTGCCCTGTAAATAAATTCTTCAGTACAATTTTTTTCTAGATTCCTTATATGTGCATTAGAATACAATATTTATATTTCTCTTTCTGACTTACTTCACTCTGTATAATAGGTTCTAGGTTCATCCACCTCATTAGAACTGACTCAAATGTGTTCCTTTTTATGGCTGAGTAATATCCCACTATGTATAAGTACCACAACTTCTTTATTTATTCATCTATTGACAGACATCTAGATTTCGTCCATGTTCTAGCTATTATAAATAGTGCTGCAATGAACAATGGGGTACATGTGTCTTTTTCAATTTTGGTTTCCTCAGGATATATGCCTAGGAGTGGGATTGCTGGGTCATCTGGTGCTTTTATTCCTAGTTTTTTGTTTGTTTGTTTTAAGGAATCTCAATACCTTCTTCCATTGTGGCTGTATCAATTTACATTCCCACCGACAGTGCAAGAGGGTTCCCTTTTCTCCACACCCTCTCCAGCATTTATTGTTTGTAGACTTTTAATGATGGCCATTCTCACTGGTGTGAGGTGATATCTCATTGTAGTTTTGATTTGTGTTTCTCTAATAATAAGTGATGTTGAGCATCTTTTCATGTGTTTGTTAGCCATTTGTATGTCTTCTTTGGAGAAATGTCTGTTTAGGTCTTTATTCCACTTTTTGATTGGGTTGTTTGTATTGAGTTGTATGAGTTATTTGTATATTTTGGACATTAATCCTTTGTCAGTTGCTTCATTTGCTATTATTTTCTCCCATTCTGAGGGTTGTCTTTTCACATTGCTTAGAGTTTCCTTTGCTGTGCAAAAGCTTTTAAGTTTAACCAGGTCCCGCTTGTTTTACTTTTGTTTTTATTTCTGTTGCTCTAGGAGGTGGGTCATAGAGGATCTTGCTTTAATTTATGTCACTGAGTGTTCTGCCTATGTTTTTGTATTAGAGTTTTACAGTTTCTGGTCTTGCATTTAGGTCTTTAATCCATTTTGAGTTTATCTTTGTGTATGGTGTTAGGAGGTATTCTAATTTCATTCTTTTACATGTAGCTGTCCAGTTTTCCCAGCACCATTTATTGAAGAGGCTGTCTTTGCCCCATTGTATATTCTTGCCTCCTTTGTCAAAAATAAGGTACCCATATGTGCATGGGTTTATTTCTGGGCTTTCTGTCTTGTTCCATTGATCTGCATTTATGTTTTTGTGCCAGTACCATACTGTCTTGATGACTATAGATTTACTGTATAATCTAAAGTCAGGAAGGTTCATTCCTCTAGCTCCATTCTTCTTTTTCAAGACTTCTTTGGCTATGTGGGATCTTCTGTGTTTCCATAAAAATTGTGAAATTGTTTGTTCTAGTTCTGTGAAGAATGCCATTGGTAATTTGATAGGGATCACATTGAATCTGTAGATTGCATTTGGTAGTATAGTCCTTTTCACAATATTGATTCTTCCTACCCAGGAACATGGACTATCTCTCCATCTATTTATATCATCTTTGATTTTTTTAATTAGTGTGTTATAATTTTCTTTGTACAGTTTTTTGTCTCCTTAGGTAAGTTTATTACTAAATACTTAATTCTTTTTGGTGCAATGGTGAATGTGATTGATTCCTTAATTTCTCTTTCTGGTTTTTCATTGTTAGTATATAGAAATGCAAGTGATTTCTGTTTATTGATTTTGTATCCTGCAACTTTGCTAAATTCACTGATTAGCTCTAGTAATTTTCAGATACTATCTTTAGGGTTTTCTATGTAGAGTATCATGCCATCTGCAAACAGTGAGAGCTTTACCTCTTTTCTGATTTGGATTCTTTTTATTTCTTTTTCTTGTCTGACTGCTGTAGCTAGGACTTCCAGAACTATGTTGAATAATAGTGGTGAAAGTGGACATCCTTGTCTTGTTCCTGATCTTAAAAGGAATACTTTCAGTTTTTCACCATTGAGAATGATGTTTACTGTAGGCTTATTAAATATGGCCTTTACTAAGTTGAGGTAGGTTCCTTCTATGCCCATTTTTTGAAGAGTTTTAATCATAAATTGTTGCTGAATTTTGTTGAAGACTTTTTCTGCATCTACTGAGATGATCATATGGTTTTTATCTTTCAATTTGTTAACATGGTGTACCACATTAATTGATTGCATATACTGAAGAATGCTTGCATCCCTGGAATTCAATCCAACTTGATCATGTTGTATGAGCTTTTTCATGAGATGCTGAAGTCTGTTTGCTAAAATTTTGTTGAGGATTTTTGCATCTATGTTCATCAGTGATATTGGCCTGTAGTTTTCTTTTTTTGTGTTGTCTTTGTCTGGTTTTGGTATCAGGGTGATGGCGGCCTCATAGAATGAGTTTGGAAGTGTTCCTTCCTCTGCAATTTTTTGAAAGAGTTTTAGAAGGATGGGCATTAGCTCTTGTCTAAATGTTTGATAGAATTCTCCTGTGAAGCCATCTGGTCCTGGACTTTTGTTTTTGGGGGAGTTATCACAACTGCAATTTCAGTGCTTGTAATTGGGTGTTCATAATTTCTATTTCTTCCTGGTTCAGCTTTGGAAGATTGAACTTTTCTAAGAATCTGTCCATTTCTTCCAGGTTATCCATTTTATTGCCATATAGTTGTTCATGATAGTCTCTTATAATCCTTTGTATTTCTGCACTGTCTGTTGTAACCACTCCTTTTTCATTTCTAATTTTGTTGATTGATTCTTCTGTCTTTTTTTCTTCATGACTCTGGCTAAAGTTTTGTCAATTTTCTTTATCTTCTCAAAGAACAATTTTGATTAAGAGAAGTTGAACTAATCTTCTATAGATTTTTTTCCAGTGGGATTTCATAATTATAAATTGAGTGTATCAGATAATATTGA
Organism: Okapia johnstoni; assembly: GCA_024291935.2. Taxonomy (NCBI): domain Eukaryota; kingdom Metazoa; phylum Chordata; class Mammalia; order Artiodactyla; family Giraffidae; genus Okapia; species Okapia johnstoni. The sequence goes on from CM044321.1 coordinate 39,538,620, forward strand.
ATTATATCTCATATATAAAAATATACATGAGTTTTTGGTTGACCTCTGTTGGGTTTTATATTTAGGTTTTTAAAACCTTTTTTAGACATGAAAAAATTAAGGCATTTGATGTTAATACAATATAAGGCTTAGAGTGAAAATCATATGTCATCTATCTCTTAGTGATTAGATGAGAGAACTATGGACATGTATCTTTTCCCTTAATTTATATTTATTGAACACTTTATACATTCAATAAATGTTTCTTAACCACAGTGCAGCAGTGAGGGAAAAAGATTAGAAAAACCCTTTACCTTCTCCTTTCTCTTATCTTTTTCAGGTAATATTATGTAACAATTTGTTTCTTCTCTTGTAGTGAAACCCATAGAAGCTCCACTCTCTTGCCATGAAACCACAGCAGAGTCTGCAAACTACACCCAGAAGTGGCAAGAGAAAAAAGAGAGACCACATGCGTTGGCAGCAGAGTAAATGAAGTTCCACAGAGAGCTTGTGGAGCTCTTTCTTCAGTGAAGTCAAAGGCGACCCCCAAGAAGTGGGAAAGGAAGAGGTAAAGAGAGTGCTTTCTGTTAAATAAGCCCAGGAGACTATGGTTCAGTACTGCACTTTGAGGTCCATTTTTACTGCATGTGGTAGTATTTCACAAGATAAGGGGTTAGAATAGAGTTGTTTCCTAACAGAAAACACTCCAATTTTGAAGAAAGCCCTATTTTTCTCCTTTTCTCTTCTTTATTTTTTTCCTTATCAAGTGGCGTAGTGCCTTTCATTGCAGTGACATCCTTATTCTTTTATACCATAAAACAAAACCAGCAAACAAACAAAAATCACCTGAAATAGAACAAAACTAGTCCCAAGAGTTTGAGTCATATAGTGAATAGAGTTTCTGTCCTAAGTTTTGAAATTGCTTCATTTTTTCATATTATTTACTTAAGCAGTCTAAAAATTTTAATATGATAGCCTATCTTATTGATGCATACTGATATGTTTTTATTCTAATATTTAACAAGATAGAGACATCCATTCCTACTTCAATTAACATGTATTGAATGTACATAATTTAAATGTCTCACTGTGAATCAATATTCTATACAAAGCTTTTTTTTTTATTTCTACTATGAATGCTTTATCCTTTTCTTAATATTACATTTTAGGGCATTTCTTAATGATATGTACAGAGAGCTCCTGTATGAAGCTCATAATGAAAACTTAATAAGATTTTTCTTGAGAGAACAAAAACCTGACATATTATAGGTCCAAAAAACTACATGGATGCATGCAATAAAAGCAAAATTAAAGGAACTTATTTTAGTATTTATATATTTTTTAAATGAATGAAACACTTTATCATCATGTCTTGATGGAGTGCAAAATGGATATATCCTAAACTAGTTTTGACATCCAAGGTCACTGTGAAGTTATACAGGCTTCATTTTCTTAGAAATCCATTGATCTTCTAAAGACTTTTAAAGGTCTAGTATGTTGAACAATATAAGTCCTATGCATTAGTATAGTTCTTCTCAGTCCTGGAAATCTGGGATATAATAGGGAATGTCTTGTATATGCAGTTAAGTGCATACGCCTCATAATCCTGAGTTTCAAATTTGCCCTGAGCTCGTGCAAAAACTCACTCTCTAAAATAGTTACCTCAAAATGATATTAGTTTTTGTCTTTTTTTTTTCAAATACTTGCCTTTTTACCATTTTTTAATGACTCTGTATATTACTATAGTGATGCCTCAGCTGTATGAGTAGGGAAACCTGACTAGGAGAAAATAGTGTATGCCTCCCAAATTGCAGATTCTGGAAAAGTATGGTTGAGGATCATGAGAACTTGTGTGGGAGTGGATTGCAGGTTACAGTATAAGAAAAATTTAAAGATTTAGAGGTCATTATTTACCCCAGATTCACAATTCTAATAAAAAATAAATAATAAAGTATGTGAAGTTGGTTCTAGTAATCTCTCTGTATTCTTTAAGGCGTATGAGTAATGATGACTTTATATCAATATGATTGAGTTCCTGGAACTTATTTGACATTTTATTAGGAAGAGGCAGAAGACTAAGGGAGGTTGCTATTTCAAAATATTTCAATGTATTTGACCTGAAAATCCATCATTTGCCTTTATTCTACTGAAGGGCCTAACAAGACTCTCCATCTCTGAGACAATAAGGAATATACTGTTGGGGATACCATCACTCTTTTGTTTGATAAAATCAGCCCAGTCTATGTCAGTTGTCATGAATTATTGATTTTGTATATGTGTTATATTGTATTTCACTAATAAGCAGGATGAAAATCTCTTTGTTTTCATGTGGCAAGGACAGAAATATACATGCATTGCTTTGCCTGTGGGTCATGTTAACTCTCCTGATCTCCTGCAGATACTTTAATTGTATTAGTATTCAGTAAAGCGTCAACTGATCCAGAACATTTTTGACATAATGCTAATTGGACCTCCAAGCAGGAAGTAGCAAATCATCTAGGTGCCTTAATAACAAACATACATGTCAGAAACTGTGAAATAAACCATTCAATGATTCAGGCATCTGCTAAATAAGTAAAATTCAATAGCATAGGTGTTGCTGAGACAATGTCTAGAGTAAAGCAAATTTATCCTCTGGAGTTAAGTAAAGTTATTTGAGTCTTAAACCTTGTACCTTTAAAAAAAATATTCTCTTTGGTTTTAGTACTTTTGTGGACCTTTTTAGACTGCAGTGGCAGCATTTATCTTTTGGAAGTCTATCTCTAGCTCATTTATCAATTGATATGGAACTTGTCCTGGGGAGGATGATCAGCCTCTCTCCTCAGTCATACATGTGCTAGTGCAATAGGTACATCAATACAGAAACATGAGGGCAGAGATGGCAATTATGCACTGGCTCAGAAAAAAATGGAATTAACTTCACCAAGAATCTTCTATTTACTTTCACTGATGGATCCAAACAGCAGCACCATAAAATGTAGCTGGGATTTGATCTGACACCATTATTTAGTGAAATTGGCCAGCAGATTGATTACATAGGTTTATTTTCTCTTTGAAAAAACAATGATTTTTTCTTTCATTAAACTGACAAGTACTGTGAGTATAGATTTACATTTCCTGCCTGCATTATCTCAGACTACAGTACCACTCAAGAGCTTATAGAATACTGAAGAGCACAGCAAATATATATCCTAGTGAAGATCCACTTGTGTGAAAAAAGACATGAAATATAATTTCATTGTATAACTCAATGTATTGATATAGCATTTGGAAATCTGTAAGTAATTTATGGCATATTAATACAATGGAGTAGTACCTTTCATTTAAAATAAATAGATTCATGTGTGTGTGTTCCCAGTAGCTCAGTGTGTCCAGCTGTTTGCAACCCCATGCACTGTAGCCCACTAGTCTCCCCTGTCTATGGAATTCTCTGGGCAAGAATACTGGATTGGGTTGCCCTTTACTCCTCCAAAGGATCTTCCCAACCCAGGGATTATTCTATATTATGCTTTGTACATTTCAGCCTTTTATTTAATATTTTAAAAATCAAATATATGTGAGTATTTCCCCTAAAATTATCTGAAATTGTTACTGCTTTTAAACCAAACCTGCATACTTTCAAGGACCAAAAAATATGAGAAGTGTAAAAATGCTTCTCAAGTATACCTTCTTTTGAATTTGAAGCTGATGTTCAATCAAAGCTGAAGATAATTACATTGCTAATTGGAAAAGAATACACTAAAATGTAATGTTAGGGCAGCCTCAACAACAAATTGAGGATACTACTATAAGATTTTAAGCACAGAACTGATATTTTTATGACAGGACTAGTCGAATACAATGTTTAATGCATTGGCTTTTTGTTCTTTTCATTCTAATTTGTTAGATCTCATTTTTATAATTATGCTGTGAGGTCAATTTGTGCTCTATTTCTCAACAATTAAACACTGTCCTATATAAAATTTGAACCTTGAGTGACTATTTCTGAAACCTAACATATGCTTTGCAAATAACAGGAGAGTGTCACCAAATTACTCACTTGACCCAAAAGTATGTTATGAATGGTGAAATATAACTGTATATATATTGAAAATAATTTTCATTTTATTTAGTTAATTTAATTATAGACAAAATTTTTCATTCTTTATGAACCTGAAGAATGAATATAGCTATCTTTAAAAGTGGAAGATATGGTTGACCTATGGCACTATATTTTGTAAAACTGAGAGTGAAATGGAGGAAATAGATATATATTCCTCCTTATATTGATATTTTCAAAGCAAAAAATAATTTCCACTGGCATCTGGGAACTGCTAGGGTAGTTAGCACTAAATTTCAAAGTGATAAACCAGATATATTGCTGTGCTATGAAGTAATAGATTGTCATATAAACAGGAAAAAAGAAACATTATATGCTTATTTGGCTTTCCTTTATATGAATGGTTTGTAGAGTTTTCTGACTGTTGAGAATAAATATGTATTTTTCATAGAAATTTCAAGCTATATCTTTTAGCACTACTTCTTTTTGGTACATGCATTAATATCTCTTGATGATTTGCTTATACTAATCCCAAAATATAAAAATTTTCAATCTGACATGGTACATTCTCTCTATAATACTATTAGCACAAGAATATATATATATATATCTGCTGATTGCAGGTTTTCAATTTTATAGAAAATGACTATCTTTTTTGTTGCTAAAACAAAAAGTACGTAATCATTTGAGCAAAATTGATAACAAACTAAAGGCAGTCAAATATTTTTTAGCAATTTTATTTGCTAATCAAGACTTTCTTAAAACTGTATTCCTAGAATTTTTATATGAGTTAAAGAAGGATTATTGTTCTTATCTAGCACGTAACTTTCAAAGTAAGCAAGTTTTGCTTATGATCTGACTAAATTATTACATGTGGTATATCCAATATCTCTTCAATATCACTTTCTTCAGACAATTAAGGAACACAAATTGTGTTCAGAGTAGGCAGCATGAGTTAGTTTAATATCTGTAAAATAAAAAATAATGTTGAGTATTTATTAAATTGAAAGTTTAAATAAATGTTCAAGTTTATAAGTTCTCATGCTGAATCCCCATGATCCTTTAGCCAAATGATAACACATTTTTGCAATAGAACAATGTAGCTAGATAGGTCTTAAGTATATTTCAAGAAAAATTACAATTCACAACTTTGATCCTGATTATATTCTACTTCTTTCTATTTTGCTTTTCTGGTTTTTGGGGGTGTCACTTTCCATTTCTGAGATATTTTCTGCTTTGAGGTAATAAAGAAACATTTGTTTAATATTCAAATTATTATTTTTATAAATATAGGAAAGAGCTTAAATCTTACACTTTTCCACAGCCTCAGATCTATCAAAGTGCCTTAGAGATAGTAGAAGTTCTATTGATTAAAACTTATTAATTAACTAATTAAAACCAAATAAGTAAAATCTGGATATACAATTAATATTATGCCCATTCTTTTTGATACACTTCACCTGATTCCCTGATGATTTCTGATTTAAAAAAAAAGCCAGGACAGAGTTGTCATAAGCAATGATATCATAAGAGAAATGATTAATCTCATCACAAAGTAATGACACCACCATGGAAAGATTGCCATAGTTGGATGTGAAAATTATGGAGAACTTAGTTCCAACGAAGAGAATGGTGATGTGAAGGGAGATGGAAGCAGGCAGCACACAAATAAGAACTGAATAGTGTTTCCAGCACTTTGTCATGAGTCAATTCTGAGGAAACTGCAGGCAGAGCAGACAGAGCAGACAGGCTTGCTGCAATGAGAAACTGGAGAGTTTTAGAGCTAAGTATTTGGGCCTAAGGTGTGCCCAAGAAGCAGAGTTGCAAACAGTGACAAGCTCTGCAAATAGCAGCTGCAACTCAAAGAGCAATCTCCATGTGTGCACAGTGTGGAAGGGACTGGAGGTTAAAGATTGATCTCTTCCGCTTCACCTGCACACACAAACAGGAATCACTGACAGGAACATCACATTTGAAGGACCCAGGGAAATTCTATGTATTTATTTACTTGTATCTTTTTTACTTAATGTGAAGCAGTTTTATCAGGAAGGGTTCAGTTTAATAAATATAATACATAAAAGCGGAAATAAGACTGTGTTGTAAGAAAAATTTTCTCTGGTTGATTTTAACCTCTAACAAAGACATTTTAATTTGATCTGTTTCAAAAGAGCAACAGCTCCCAGTATATCGGCCCAATAGTATTTTATATGCCCGTATTTTTGAAACAGTAGGATTCTGAATCAAAATTGTCATCTCTGAGGAACACTCTGATGTGTAACCTGTGTTATGCATCACATTCCCTGAAAATATGAGGAAAACTAATTCCATCCTGGAAAGATAGACTGACTCAGATGCAATTCACATTTAGAATACCTCTAAAAATAAGATAATGAAACTATCTATATAGTATCCAAGCATTTTCAGCTTCTAAAAAATAAAAATAATTTGATATTCTTAATAAGTTTGTGCTCTCTATTCTTTTTAGAGATACTAGGGGGAAAAAAGAGAATGAAGGATCCATGTTGGGAAAATGATTACTAGAACTGAAATTACTTTTACTCGGCTTCAGTGTAAAATTTCCCTTAGGTACATTTCATTTGTGGGAGCTGGAAAGGAGAAAGAAACACCACTAACTTCAAATCCATTTTTGGCTTCTATCTCTTTGTAAGTGAATTAGTTAAATATTTTCTTTTATGCAACAAAAAGTGCAACAGGAAAAATTCATTTAGTCATTAGCAGGCCTTTGTTAGACACTCTTGTACTGCTCACAGTGTTAGTCACTAAAGACAAACAGACATGAATAAACCAACATGCCTGCCCTTGTAGAGGTCACTGCCTAGTAGAGGAAGAAAAAAGTGTTAACAAGTACACTGTATTAAGGAACACTGTCATGTAGGAATGCCCTGTATTTGGGGGCCACAGAAGGAGCATCTAGTGTTTTCTGTCAGTTGGGAAGAAATAGGGATTGAATAAATAAGGCTTCACAGGAGAGGCAATATTAAACCTCACTTTGAAAGATGAATAAGAATTTTTATAACTGATAAGGAGGCCAAAAGGAAGGGCAGGAACACTTCAGGTTTTGGGAATATAACTCACAAATAAAAATAAACATTTTTCATGCTGAATGTGTGTATTTCCTGGAGACTAAAGCTTAGATCACAAGAATGAACTTTGCAAGTAGGTGTATTCTTAAAAACACTAAAACTTTTTTTTTAATGATATATTGCCCCCTCCAGTTTGTGAAAATACAATAATTCTTGCTCTTTGAACATAGAGGCATCATTAATAGTGGAAAGGGCATCGCCTTTGAAGTCTGGTGAACTTGAGTTGAGATACTACCTCAACCACTGAGCCAAGTTACTCTCAGTCTAAATTTCTTCAGATGTAAAGCTGTAGTGAAAGTTTCTACTTTGCAATGTTTGAGACAAAGTAAATATAGTATATTAATGCATATATATGGAATTTAGAAAGACAGTAACAATGACCCTATATGCAAGACAGCAAAAGAAACACAGGTGTAAAGAACAGAGTTTTGAACTATGTGGGAGAAGGTGAGGGTGGGATGATGTGTGAGAATGGCATTGAAACATGCATATTACCATAAGTAAAATAGATGATCAGTGTAGGTTCGATGCATGAAACCAGGGCACTCAAAATTGATGCTATGGGACAACACAGAGGGATGGGGTAGGGAAGGATATGGGAGGGGTGTTCGGGATGGTGGGACACATGTATACCCATGGCTGATTCATGTCGATGTGTGGCAAAAACCACCACAATATTGTAAAGTAATTAGCCTCCAATTAAAATAAATAATTTAAAAAAGAAAGAAAAACTGAAGAATAGTGAAAAAATTCAAATTATGATATATTCTTTAACAATTAAATGGCAAATAATATTAACATTTAGATAAATCATGTAATGTAAGGAGTAACAATTGACATAGAAGAGATACTAACCCTGAAAGCATGTTTATTTTTTGACATGAGAAAATAAATGTAACATTTATGTAAATTACTAAAGATACATAAACTATCTTTAAGCTCCCATTTAAGTGAAAGATTTTACTAAAAATGGCAATAATTTTTACTTGCCTCTGTTAACATATGAAATTTACCTGCATAAAAAGCTAAGGTATTTTTTTAGCTTACCTTGTTTTTTTCTGATAGTAGTAAATTTAATATGACTGATTTTCTGCTCCAGTTTCTTTATGTATTTGTTCTATGAGCAGAAAATACAGCAAACAAACTTAAAGGTGATTCTATTTTGGAACTGTCTTTAAAGTCACATATTGAATTTTATTTCATTTTAAAAGTGTTCTCAAACTATATCATTCATCAGTCTCAGTAATTTGATAAACCAAAATCTATTAACTAAATCAAGTTTATTTTTAGACATCATTTCAAATCCCATGCTGCCGTTGCTGCTAAGTCGCTTCAGTCGTGTCCGACTCTGTGCGACTCCACAGACGGCAGCCCACCAGGCTCCACCGTCCCTGGGATTCTCCAGGCAAGAACACTGGAGTGGGTTGCCATTTCCTTCTCCGATGCATGAAAGTGGAAAGTGAAAGTGAAGTCTCTCAGTCATGTCTGACTCTTCGCGACCCCATGGACTGCAGCCCACCAGGCTCCGCCGACCCTGGGATTTTCCTGGCAAGAGTACTGGAGTGGGTTGCCATTGCCTTCTCCGTTCAAATCTCATACGTGAATGGTATTCTCAAAAAAATTGTTATAGGAAAGCAACTTACTCTTACCTGAGTCTGCTTTATTTCGTGTAATTTTGGGGGGTTTGGGAAAACAATTAAAATGAAAGTGGGTCTTCATACATTCCATCTGGATATGTGTATTGCATTCCATCTGGATATGCATATATGCACACAAATTGGCATGAAGTCATAGGGTTTTCCAGGCGGTGCTAGTGATAAAGAATCTGGTTGCCAATGCAGGAAACACAAGAGATGCAGGTTTGATCCCTGGGTTGGGAAGAGTCCCAGAGGAGGAAAATGGCAACCCACTCCAGTATTCTTACCTAAAAAGTTATATGGACAAGAGGATCTTGGCAGGCTACAGTCCATGGGCTCAGAAAGACTAGGACACAACTGAGTAACTGAACATACACACACATAAATATATGTTCATGCAACAACCTCAATAGAAAATTAGTCAATGTAATAATGTTTATCTCATGAAATAACATTATGCAATGTTTTACATGCATGAAGCATCTCTAGTGTATAAGCACTATGTACGTACTGAACCATCTATTGATGAATTTTACTATTGATTCATTTCCTCTCAAATATGATAGTACACATTACATTCAAATCAAATCAAGAGATATTTATTCAACAACTACTATTTTGCAAGACACTCTTCAAATACACAAGCACTCTTTAAACATAATTCCACACAGAAGCAAATTTGGTTATAGTCATATAGTCAATACCAGCTTAGAATTTTCTATGCTTTAGTCCCTGTGTTTAGTTTCAGAAATAATCTTAAGGACAACTATGATCTGATATCTGTTTTTGTAAAATTTATAATCTGGTAAATTCTTTCCTTCAAAAAGCTTCCATTCTAAGAACAAAAGGTAAAAGAAAAGAACTTGAAAGATAGAAAACATTAAATTAATACTTCATTGTTAACTATTTATTATCCATTAACTCATCATGATTTAACTTTTGAATTGTAATGAATATGGAATGTGACATGTCTTCACATCACATTCAGCTAACATAAATTGCATTTATTATGATAAATATATTTTGCTTTTTACTTCCATGTTATCCAATAGCACACACATGTAACAAACCATTGACTACTCACTTGAACAAGATTTATTTGTATTTTTCCATTGATATTTCAACTGAAATATTACTGCTAATTCACTTGAAGAGCAGCTGGAAAGCTTAGAGCTGTACAGTTTAGATTAACAGTTTTAAGTCATTTACTTTCTTTTTCAGAACCTCAGCAAGTTAGATTATTATTAGTGAAAGGTTATGTATTTTGAACATTGGTAGTACATATGTTCAGAGAAGACAATGACACCCTACTCCAGTACTCTTGCCTGGAAAATCCCATGGACGGAGGGGCCTGGTAGGCTGCAGTCCAGGGGGTCGCTAAGAGTCGGACATGACTGAGCGACTTCACTTTCACTTTTCACTTTCATGCATTGGAGAAGGAAATGGCAACCCACTCCAGTGTTCTTGCCTGGAGAATGGCAGGGATGAGGGAGCCTGGTGGGCTGCCATCTATGGGATCGCACAGAGTCGGACGCAACTGAAGTGACTTAGCAGCAGCTGCAGCAGTATATATGTTACAGGGCTTTCCTGGTGTCTCAGTGGTAAATAATTTGTCTACCAATGAAGGAGTTGTAGATTTGATCCCTGAGTACGGAAGACCCCTGGAAAAGGAAATGGCAACCCACGCAGGATTCTTGCCTGGGAAATCCAATGGACAGAAGAACCAGTGGGTTACAGTCCATGGGGTCGCAAAGACTCAAGCATGACTAGCCACTGAGCATGCTCATAGTATACATGTTATATATAGTGTGTATACAATATACCCTATACATATTACATACATATATATACATATTAACTATTATCTATATATATTCAGGTATCTTATGTTGTGATATACATAATAGATCAATTAAAGATAATAAAATATTTTATTATACAAACTTTATGGGAAATTTATTAATATAATTTAATTTAGAATTCATTACATGTCCATTAAGGCAATACTTCTCAAACATGAAAGTGCATATAAACTTCAGGGGAACTTCTTAAAATGCAGATCCCTGAGCCCAACTTCCAAAGATTTTCATCCAATATGGTTGGAAACCTGCATTTCCAACTCTTAGGTAACACTGACTTTGGTGTGAGAAGCATTACACTAGATTTAAAATTTTCTATTAGATTATAATCTACTTGGAAGCCTTGTACTTTAGCATTTTTCTTCTTCAAACTGCATTTTCCATCAAAGAAGAACATCTGAGATATAGGAATACTTACATCAAGACTGCATATGCAACTATAAGGTCAAACCTAAGAGATTATAACTACTGAAACACGTCTTACCAGCTAAAGAAAAAAAAAAAGGCGTTGTATGGGGATCATACTTTAATTTGTATTCTCATATTAATAAGCATGAGTAGTTCTACATTTAGAGCTGTATCCACTAAAAGTTAAAAGATGTTACTCAAGGAGCATCAAGGAATTACACAATGCAGGAATTAGTTTCTGCTTGGATTTCTAAAACAAAGTCCCTAAGTATAAACTTAGCTGCTGAATCCTGCAATCACTCCTTGTAAGGAGAGGTGGGGAACATGGAGAGACTGGCATCATATTGCCCCCTTTTTGTTATTTTACAGGGCAAGCAGTAAATATTTTAAAATATTCTGGGAGGAATTTTTTTTTTCCCATAGAATTCGTTTGAAGAAGACAATACTTAAAAATTTTATTAAAAAAAAAATAGTCGGTGCAAAAACAAAGCTCATAAAATAAAGAGTATTTTATATACCTCTTGTCAAAAAAGCCAAACAGACCAGAACACTGTTAGTTTCTCAGAATTTAATTGATACCAGAGCAGAGTCTGTTACTTTCTCCACCACCAGGATAGAGGTTCAGACAGATGTTTTAGTGAGAAGGAAGTGGATATTTATAAAATGAGTCACTAAATAAGCTTTATAGCTGGTTGTGAATGAACTTGTAGACAATGCATACAGTTCTCAGTTTAAGAAAGCACTTATACATTCTTGGTAAGAGCTTTGACGTCAAAATATTTCAAAAATTTTCAGATATGCTTTTAAATTTTGTTTTGGAGAATTTTCCATTACAGTTATAATGAAGATTCCAGCCCTAGAGTGAGCAAATATATGTGTTTTAAGTACATTGTATAGAATTCTGTAATAACAAGGCTTATTTCTCTGGGTTGTTGTTGTTTAGCCCTAAATTGTGTCCCCCTCTTTTTTGATCCCAAGTACTGTAGCCTGCCAGTCTCCTCTGTCCATGGGATTTTCAAGGCAAGAATACTGGAATTTGCTGCTATTTCCTCCTCCAGGGATCTTCCCAACCCAGGTTTGGTCTCTTCCAGACCCAGGGAACAAACGTGGGTCTCCTGCATGGCAGGTGGATTCGTTACCCCTGAGACACTTGGGAAGCCTCTATTTCTCTGGGTAGTTATAACTTATAAATCACCATGTGTTCATGGCTATTTTGTCCTTTTCCTTTGTCAGCTTCCTGAAATAGTAGCTGTGATTTCTGAAGGTTGAAAATCATCTTAGCAATATATAATTTGCTATTCTATTCTAATATTCGTTTTCCTTTTAAGTGAAAAAGACTAAAACAAAGCACCTAACAATGATAGTCAGATCTTGTTTTTCTCAATTGTCATCATGACTAACCCAGTTTCTTTTACAATGACTATGAATACTTTAAAAGGCAAAACTATAGCACAATGATATTTTATTTGATAGATGTCCGAGTTTCCATTCCCCAGTATTTCTGAGACAACCAACGTAGAGATACTAAAATTACAGTGATTTTGAACCTGATATCTACTCTAAGATCTGCTTATAGATACATTTCTACTGAAAATTCAGACCGCTAATGCTTTTGAATGATATCTGAGTGCTTTCATTTTTAAAATGGAGTAGCTATTAGAAAATTATGTTAAAGTAAATAGAAAAAGGGGTATCAAAGATATCAAATGTGTCTGTATTACCACTAACCCTGGGTTTGATGCAGAAGTACAATTTAACACTTATTCCTACAGGAGAGAGCCATTCAGGAAACCCTGGAAAATTATCCAGTCCATGTAAAGAATGATGGGATGGAGCCAAAGCAAAAACGATACCCACCTGTGGATATGACTGGTGATAGAAACAAAGTCCGATGTTGTAAAGAGCAATATTGTAGAGGAACCTGGAATGTTAGGTCCATGAATCAAGGCAAATTGGAAGTGGTCAAACAGGAGATGGCAAGAGTGAACGTCAACGTTCTAGGAATCAGCGAACTAAAATGGACTGGAATGGGTGAATTTAACTCAGATGACCATTATATCTACTACTGTGGGCAGGAATCCCTTAGAAGAAATGGAGTAGCCATCATGGTCAACAAAAGAGTCCGAAATGCAGTACTTGGATGCAATCTCAAAAACGACAGAATGATCTCGGTTTGTTTCCAAGGCAAACCATTCAATATCACGATAATCCAAGTCCATGCCCCAACCAGTAACCCTGAAGAAGCTGAACTTGAATAGTTCTATGAAAACCTACAAGACCTATTAGAACTAACACCCAAAAAAGATGTCCTTTTCATTATAGGTGACTGGAATGCAAAAGTAGGAAGTCAGGAAAAACCTGGCGTAACAGGCAAATTTGGCCTTGGAGTACAGAATGAAGCAGGGCAAAGGCTAATAGAGTTTTGCCAAGAGAACGCACTGGTAATAGCAAACACCCTCTTCCAACAACACAAGAGAAATCTCTACACATGGACATCACCAGATGGTCAACAATGAAATCAGATTGATTATATTCTTTGCAGCCAAAGATGGAGAAGCTCTATTCAGTCAGCAAAAACAAGACCGGGAGCAGACTGTGGCTCAGATCATGAACTCCTTATTGCCATATTCAGGCTTAAATTTAAGAAAGTAGGGAAAACCACTAGACCATTCAGTAATGACCTAAATCAAATCCCTTATGATTATACAGTGGAAGTGACAAATAGATTTAAGAGACTAGATCTGATAGACAGACTGCCTGATGAACTATGGACAGAGGTTCATGACATTGTACAGGAGACAGGGATCAAGACCATTCTCATGGAAAAAAAATGCAAAAAAGCAAAATGGCTGTCTCAGGAGGCCTTACAAATAGCTGGGAAAAGAAGAGAAGCGAAAAGCAAAAGAGAAAATGCAGGATATTCCCATTTGAATGCAGAGTTCCAAAGAATAGCAAGGAGAGATAAGAAAGGCTTCCTTAGCGATCAATGAAAAGAAATAGGGGAAAACAACAGAATGGGACAGACTAGAAATCTCTTCAAGAAAATTAGAGATACCAAGGGAACATTTCATGCAAAGATAGGCTCGATAAAGGACAGAAATGGTATGGACCTAACAGAAGCAGAAGATATTAAGAAGAGGTGGCAAGAATACACAGAAGAACTGTACAAAAAAGATCTTCACGACCCAGATAATCAGGATGGTGTGATCACTCACCTAGAGCCAGACATCCTGGAATGTGACGTCAAGTGGGCCTTAGAAAGCATCACTACGAACAAAGCTAGTGGAGGTGATGGAATTCCAGTTGAGCTATTTCAAATCCTGAAAGATGATGCTGTGTAAGTGTTGTACTCGATAGGCCAGCAAATCTGGAAGACACAGCAGTGGCCACATGCTGGAAAAGGTCAGTTTTCATTCCAATCCCAGAGAAAGGCAATGCCAAAGAATGCTCAAACTACCACACAATTGCACTCATCTCACACGCTAGTAAAGTAATACTCAAAATTCTCCAAGCCAGGCTTCAGCAATATGTGAACCATGAACTTGCAGATGTTCAAGCTGGTTTTAGAAAAGGCAGAGCAACCAGAGATCAAATTGCCAAAATCCGCTGGATCATTGAAAAAGCAAGAGAGTTCCAGAATAACATCTATTTCTGCTTTATTAACTATGCCAAAGCCTTTGACTGTGTGGCACAATAAACTGTGGAAAATTCTGAAAGAGATGGGAATACCAGACCATCTGACCTGTCTCTTGAGAAACCTGTATGCAAGTCAGGAAGCAACAGTTAGAACTGGACAAGGAACCACAGACTGGTTCCAAATAGGAAAAGGAGTACGTCAAGGTTGTGTATTGTCACCCTGCTTCTTAAACTTATATGCAGAGTACATCATGAGAAACGCTGGGCTGGAAGAAACACAAGCTGGAATCAAGATTGCCAGGAGAAATATCAATAACCTCAGATATGCAGATGATACCAGCCTTATGGCAGAAAGTGAAGAAGAACTAAAGAGCCTCTTAATGAAAGTGAAAGAACAGAGTGAAAAAGTTGGCTTAAAGCTCAACATTCAGAAAACTAAGATCATGGCATCTGGTCCCATCACTTCATGGGAAATAGATGGGGAAACAGTGGAAACAGTGTCAAACTTCATTTTTGGGGGCTCCAAAATCACTGCAGATGATGATTGCAGCCATGAAATTAAAAGATGCTTACTCCTTGGAAGGAAAGTTATGACCAATCTAGATAGCATATTGAAAAGCAGAGCCATTACTCTGCCAACAAAGGTCTGTCTAGTCAAGGCTATGGTTTTTCCAGTGGTCATGTATGGATGTGAGATTTTGATGGTGAAGAAAGCTGAGCGCCAAAGAATTGATGCTTTTGAACTGTGGTGTTGGAGAAGACTCTTGAGAGTCCCTTGGACTGCAAGGATATCCAACCAGTCCATCCTAAAGGAGATCCGTCCTGGTTGTTCATTGGAAGGACTGATGTTGAAGCTGAAACTCCAATACTTTGGCCACCTCATGTGAAGAGTTGACTCATTGCAACAGACCCTAATGTTGGGAAGGATTGGGGGCAGGAGGAGAAGGGGATGACAGAGGATGAGATGGCTGGATGGCATCACCGATTTGATGGGCATGGGTTTGGGTAGACTCTAGGAGTTGGTGATGGACAGGGAGGCCTGGCGTGCTGCGATTCATCAGGTCGCAAAGAGTCAGACACGACTGAGCAACTGAACTGAACTGAACTGATGTTAGTCATATGCCACACAAGAATGTGTCTGAGCAAACTCCTAGAGGCCCTATACCTGACTACAAGTTGAGCTGTTTTCATTCCCTATAACCCTCTATTAATTTATAACCTCCCAGCATCAGAGCATTTTCTTGCTATAAATCCACTGAATAATTTCAACAACCTCGGTAAAAGCTGTACTAGTTCAATATATAAATGGTCTAACAGGCTTTAATATTAATGTATGAGCTATACAGAGTCAAAATAAATGTTATTATTAATGATATTTGAAATTTGTGATGCTAACCATTAACCATGATATTATACTTTCTTTAGTTTTGGCCAAAGGAAAATGGACGACTGAACAAATTGGTTAAGATGATAACAAAAGTTTAGTTAGGACTCTTAAAATATTCATGCTCCAAAAGACCCCAAACTTTTTTGTGGGTGGAAAACAATTTTATAGAGCAAAGGAAAGCATGTCAATTTCATATGCTAATGCCATCTCCTTTCATTCAACTCCTAAAAATGAAGTCCAGCTTTATTTTCTATGTTCATCATTCATAATGTATTCTCTATCTCTTACTTTCTCTCAACTCCTGCCGTGGATTGACAAGTTCATCAAAATGTGGGTGGCCAATGTCCAAATTTTATAACTGTGTTGATTAGGTCAAAGTATTAGTCCAAATTATCAAATTATTTGAAGATCTATAACTTCTCTATTAACTTTTTGTTTTAGAAATAGTAAAGAAAGAAACTGGTCTGTGTGTTTTGTTTTTTTTTCTCCCCTAGCACCTTTTATGCAAAAAGGGACTCTCTTCATTAAGTTAAACTGCCTTTTTCTTGAAGACTCCAGGGTTTATAAAATTATTTCTTCCTAGGGAAGTGATATTTACATATACACAGGAAATGCATAGATAAGACTGTACCATAAGCTCTCTGATCATGTTGTTGTTTAGTTGCTGAGTCATGTCCAACTCCTTTGTGATCCTGTGGACTATAGCCCACCAGGCCCCTCTATCCGTGGAAATTTTCAGGCAAAAATACTGAAGTGGGTTGCCATTTCCTTCTCCAGGGGACTTCCTGAACCAAGGATTGAACCTGTGCCTCCTACACTGGCAGGCGGATTCTGTACCACTGAGCCACCAGCGAAACCCTACGATAATTCTAGTAAACCATTAAGAATTATATGTTATAATTTATATCGAAGAAATTGCATTTACTTATACATTCTTTCACCATGGCTTATCAAGCCAATTATTCTTATTAGCAAATAGCTCATGAGTTTGTTTCTGCCTTGCTTTCGTTACGATTGCCGCCAGCATGTTGTAAGGTGCCAGCACCTTGACAATTGATGAAAACTTATATATTATTTCAACTTTGCTAATAAAAACAGACCAAGAATTGAAATGCATTATATCAAAACCTTAATATATCAGCCCTTAAATGAACAGCATTATTCATTGAAAAACAAAATGACACACTGTAGAATTTTGTACATTTTGATATTCCTGATGATGTTGTAGGAACTGCCTGTGTTGCATTTCATGCTATTTTATTTGTGGAAAGAATTTCAAAAAAAAAGTTCAGAAGCCATTTGAAGTGTTTTACTCCTTATGGTTTTAAAATAAGCAGTTCAACAAGAATAGGAAAATATAGCTAGTGTTTAAATTTAAAGAAATATGATTTTATACTGTTACTTACTATTAAGCCTTTAGGTTATAATCTAATCCATTATTTAATGGAGTTTGAACTTTTTTTTGAGCAAGTAAGAAAGTGTTTGTCTGAGAGTATTTGCTCCCAAAGTAATCCTTTTCGAGTGAGAAGGTCATTGGGGAATTAGGATCTGAGCTCTTATTAAAATAAACACTTTATCTATTTTTGCAGTATGTTTTATTTGTTGTGATCACTGTGGCTGCTCAGATAACATGTCTCCATGTTTATGCTTTGCTTAGACATCTATGTGTCACCTTCTCCATAGAATGTCAGTGGCTGAGCAGTCAGAATGGAGGAATCAAAATTTTTCAGACCATTCTGATGTAGTATTAGTGACTGTAAAAGATTATGTTTGAACTTAGTGGTATCAATTTAGAGTAACCAATAGAAAGCAAAGAATCTGTATTAGCCAGGGATTATCTAGCCTAGGATTTACACACACAGGTGGTCAAGCTGAATGTTAATATCAGACAATCCAAGATTTGGTAGAAGGACATAAGAAATGCTTAGGCTGGTTCCATTTGATAAGGAAAAGAATGAGGAAAGCAAGGTGGAAAATATTCTGTCTCCTCTCTACTTTCTCTAACTAATTTTTTTTCTATTTTCATGACTTGAAAGGAAAAAAAATTAATATTTCCTAAAACACGTTGATTTCATGAGTCAGCTTACATTACTGCAAAGGAGAATGAGGATCATTTTCACTGCTAGTTAATATGTCATCATGGGTCCTCAAATGAGGAAAACTACCCGTGCCTTTAATATAGTCATCAGCAGAAAAAGTTTTTGAAATAAGGTTTTAACTTAAACACAAGCTAAAATCTCCTTTATGTTCTCCAGATAACATTTGGGAAATGTTTGCCTGGAAATAGTTATAAGTACTCCCCACCTGGCTTTACTTTGTTGCTTGCAAACCTGTTTCTGCTATGCACTGATTTACACATGCTTTGGGGAGTTATTTTCTTACTCTTTAAAAAATAGCCATTTTGAAAGGTTTCTTCAAATTGATAATAGTTTTCAATCTGATATGCAATAATATAAATTCATTAAGATGAAATTAATAACTCTAGACAGTTAAACACACATATTAACCAATGAAATGAAAGATAAGTTATTTTCTTCTAAATATCCAAAGTCATTTTAATGGTATAGAATCTTTAATAGCTACTTTGAAGACACTTCTCTGTTTTTTATTCTCTCTTACTTTGAGCAATGAAAAAAAATGTAGTTAGCGCAACCACAATTACTTTCAACTTCATGTTAAACTAGTCTATGCATTAAAAATGTATAAGCTTCATCTTTCCCTCGAGGAAGCGATCATAGATTAGGGTTTAGTTCTGTGTGACACCTTGCATTTGTTAAGAAATTACTGTACTGAATTTTCTTCCAATTTTTAGTCTACCACTGCAGAGTAGGGAAGCTGCTGCCCTGTTGCTCATGTTTTACTGTTTTCCAGCTCCCCCACGCTGTGCATCTCTGTCACATTATGCTGAGAAAAAGTAAAAGACTCAGTCCAGCAATGTGTTGCCTGTTCAACTGCTTGAGGAAGAAGGCAGCCCTCCTCCAATTCCCAATCTCCCTTCCCCTTGGCATCTGCACTTATTAGTGAAGATGGCAGGCATCCTTCAAAAGTTCAGAAAAATGGTTTCGAAGGGGGACCAAAAAAAAAAAAAAATCACCTAGACTTCTGCCATTTGGAGATTAAAGATTCTGAAAATTTTCTCTTTATAACTACACCAATAAATAAGGATCATTATGTGAATCCATAAAGTTTTTTAATGAAGAAGAGATGTTTATCTGTTTATTAAATGAAAAAACATTCTTTTCCTATACACAAGTAATTAACCTCTTATCTTTGAATATTGTTGAGTATTGACACAGAGATTAGAAAAAAAGTAGAAAAGAAAGGACATTATAAAAGACAGCACATGTCATATCAGAAAGGTAAGTGGAAAGAGTCCCTGAAAACAGAAAAAGATAAAATTACCATTTGACAAATAAAAATCATGTTCCAGTTTTCCAGCATATTACTCATCATGTCTCCTTGTTTGACAGATTTTTCAACTTAGCTCCTGTTGAATTCTTGGTATGCACTTAAATGTGCTGAATTTTGAACTATATAAAGTCCATATAATTTAGGCAAGCATTTATGCTCTTCCAAAATGTGCCCCTAATTTTGCCATGTATCTTTCCTTATATGAAATTCTCCACCTGAAATTCATTTTTTGTTGTTCATGGTACGCAACTAGCAATAATAGTCCAGACTTTCCACGCTCAGGATGCTGCGGTTAAAGAATATGACTTTCATCGTCACTACTAACACCCTGGACCAAGCCCTTAAATCCTCCTCTGGGTCAGCCTCTGAACACCCAGCCCACGTGATGAGCCAGGCTCCTCCAGTCTCTTCCCACCCATACTGGGATCTAATAACATCCTCTCTTGCAGGGTTTTCCTGTAGGAATGCTCTTCCTGGTGTGAAGATGTATCCTTCCATCAGCTACAGTTTCTCCCAACAATAAGCTCTCTGCAGCACTCTCCTTCTTGCCCTGTTCCTGCAGTTTCATATGACTCTGGCTCCAGCACCGTTGTACAAGCAGAGCCTTCACTTTCCTGTGCTGCCCAGATCAGAGCTCACTTGTCACTTCTTCCTGTTCCCAGCTTCCTCGACTCCATGAGGGGTCGCCTCCTCAAAAATATGTGCTAAATCTGTAAGGACAGGATCATGAAATCTTTCCGCTCTGATTGCTGTTAAATTTACACAGGTTTGGGAAATTTGCATCCCACACTTGACTGTCACCTCCAGGTTATCACACCATGACATCGTCTCCAAATATCACCTCTGTCCCCAGCTGAGCTGCTGAACGACTAAAATCCTAGCCACGTTTCTGGGTCTTGCTCAGGAACTGAGTGACTATGGGCAATCTGCTTATACTTTGAGTGTCTGTAAGCAGGCAGTGGTGTAGGTTGAGGAAAATTAAGTTCACACAGGGCCCCAAAACTCTAATCTCTCCACTCCCCACCTACACACTGATGACAGATTTAAAATCAAAGTGGAGCCTGAAGGAAATCTCTGATGTGTTTTCAGACACATCCCTGAATCACTGAGAACTTGAATCTTCTCAACTGAATTGAACTCAAAGATACCACCAGCTATTTTCAAAACTGTACATCTGCTAGCAGCTCTAGGGTCAACTTTGTAGTTTCGAAGTCCCCTGCCCCTATCCCACCCCTGCAGTTAAGTAATCATTTGGAGCCCCAACCAATCGTTCTCTGCTTAAGAAGCACTTTTACTTCTTGCCAGCTCCAATCCTAATTCTCACAACCAACGTAGGTAACCTTGCCGGTTCTTTGCCTTGATATGCCTTCAGCTTGTACTCGAGGGAATACAATCCAACTGCATCTTGCATCTGGGCCCTGGAACTTCAGTCCTAACAACCCGCAAATGAAGGCCTCTATTTCAATCAGGTCTTGGTTTCTGAAATTTTGGTTAACACCACAAAGTGCCTGTGACTGAGACATCCTAGAAAGGATCCCACAGGGGCTTCACTGGGAGCTTCCTCACACAGAAGTATCAGTCTCTCCATCCTTGGGCTCAGGACAGAGTGGAGACCAGGCATCTGTGCTCTCAGCAAACACTTATGTGACTTAGGACAAGGCCCTGCTGAGGGACTGGAACCCTAACAAGGGAATATTTTTACATAAGCCAAACCAGTCTGGATTCCCTTGGAGGTAGATCCCAAAGTTGGGCCCACAACAGGGGCTTAGGATACCCCCTGGTACCCTGATCCCCTCTTGCCTAAGTGGGCAGTTCTCTCTGGGCTCACAGGGCTGGGTCCTCAGGCTGTTCTCTCACCACACGATCTCCTCCTGAAATTCTTTTATTTTTGTATCTGCAAATGTAAATTTAGTCTGAGTTTCAAAATTTTGATAAAATGTCTCTTCTAACACCTATGTAAAATGTATTATGTTAGAAGAATAAATATATTATAAATAAATATATTATACTTTTATTTATACTTAGATATGTTATACTTAAATGATGGTCTTCTTTGATGACTCAGATGGTAAAGAATCTGCCAGGAAGTCAGGAGACCTGGATTCTATTCCTGGATTAGGAAGATCCCTAGAGAAGAAAATCAACCCTCCTAAGTGGGCAGTTCTCGGAAAAAGGGTGATTAACATTTAGAAACTTTTCAATACAAACTGATAGAAGTTTTTCAATTGAAAAACTCTACTACTTGACCATTATGCCAGTACCACAATTTAGTTTTATATTAGAATAACTCCAATTGTGTTATCAATACTGATGACTGAAGTGGCCTTGAGTGACAAAGGACTTATAAGACATCTCATTTGAATAAATGACAGCATCACTAGCATTAGAGCTCTAATCTGTAACAATAGGCTTTAATCTCTTCTGTGATGTTAAAGATCTGAGCCTTTTGTTTTGGATTGCCTTAAGGTAGCTGTCAGGAAATTAAAAGGGATAGGGAGCAAACATGCAAGAAAGCCAAAAACAAAAACAAAAAAGGACTTTTTAAAAAGTATATACAGGAGGAAACTGAGTATGGCTACTACATATGGAACAGACTTGAAAAAATATATCATATATACCATTTCTCAAATTTTTAATTTTGAAATTATTACAGATGCACAGAAATTTGCAAAGTTAGTAATTTCTCATATTCTGCATGTAATTTCTCCCCGTGGTAACGTCTTGCATAATTATAATACAAAATCAGAACCAGGATTTTGACATTGATACTATGTGTGTGTATAATTTTATATCACTTAATCACTTGTGTAGATTTGGATACTCACTACTGCATTCAAGATAACAAGCTATGTCATTACCAAAAGATCTCCCTTCTGTTCTCTCTTTATAATCAAGCTCACAGGCTACCCTCCAATATCACAAGCCCTTGGCAAATACATTAGTATTCTCTCCAGAAACCGGGAGTCCATCTCTCCTACTCAGCTTGGTCTCCACCCGCAGCCTGTCCAGTTCTGCTTCAGTCAGGAAAGAGCTTTTCAGATAGCTGTCTTCCAGGATTTTCACCTGACCTTGGGTTTTCTCTTTGAACTTTTGCAGGGCGAAGACTGGGTGGGAGTGGTATGTGAGGCCATGGCGGAAAACCACGACGGCCAGCTGGTCTTTGGCGAGGAATTCACTAGTGATATGGATGATGCCCCGTTGACATCGGTTCCAGTGGTCACTGAACCACTTCTTGATCTTGCTCCTGGCAAGGCCGGTCATCTCAATGAGCTGGTACACCTCAGCATCGTCGGGGAACTGGCTCTGCAGGAAGCTTTCCTTGGGATGTGGATATCTTTTCCTTGGTCTCCTTGTCCAACTCTATAAATTTCAGGAATTTTATAGAAATGGAATGCTTTAGTACATAATCTTTAAGGACTGGATTTTCCACTCAGCATATTTTTCTGGTGATATATCCAGGTTATGTGTATTAATAGTTATTTTAATGTTCTATATAATTTAGATATAGATGTACCATTCTTTGTCTACCCATTTGCTCATTGAAGGACATTTGAGGTGTTTCCAGAGTTTGGAAAAGCTATTTTGGCTATTATGAATAAAACTGTTATAATCATTTATGTTCAGATTTTTCTGTGGACGTAAGTTTTGATTTTTCTGGGATAAATATTCAGGGATACAAGAGCTAGGCAAAATGAAAGTTACATGTTCAGTTTTTAAAGAAACTGGCAATCTGTTTTTCAAACTCCAGACTGGCTGTACAGTTTTACACTCTGGCATGCAGTGTATGAGTGCTCAAGTTTCTATCCTTGCCAAGATTGGATGGAACATTTTTTTTTTAATTTTAGCTATTCTAATAAGTGTGTAGTGAAATTTGACTGTGTTTAATTTGCATTTCCCTAATGGCTAATAATGCTGAATATCTTTTCATGTACTTATTTGCCATATGCATATACTGTTTTGTGAAATATCTCTTCATGTCTTTTGCTCATTTTCTAACTGAATTTTTTAACTGTTGAATTTTGAAAATTCCAAATATATGTTAAATCTAAGTTTTTTATTTGATTTGTGCTTGTGACTTGCAAATATCTTTTTCCTTTCTGTAGTTTGAGTTTTCATCCTCATAATGGAGGTTTTCATAGAGCAAAAGTTTCTAGTTTTGCTAAGGTAAAATTTATTAATTTTTCTTCTTAGACTACATTTTTTATATGAAAGTTAACTACTGTATTGTTCTTATGACCTGAGATTCCCAGGTGCTCTTCCTTCTTCTCTTTAACTTTCAGAGTTATTTAACATCTGTTTATACATAATGGACAAGGTTTTCTGTTGTGCAGGAGAAATAGGAAAAAGTATGAAATAAGCCTATACTAAGTTTTTGAGACAATTTTTCCATGAAATAAACCATCTGTAAAGTCTAAAAGAAAAAAACAAAAAAAACAAAACAAAACAAAAAAAAACAGCCTGGAATAGTTTGGCAACATTAAAGCAACTTTCATGGGAAACAGGCTAAGATTGTGTCCATTCTCTCCTATGTCCAATTCATTTGTATCCATAGAAGATAATACATGCCCAAATTGTCAACTCAAGAATTACTAGAAGATAATCTTCCTAAGAAAGAGCATATCTTTCTTTTTCTTGGCCAGAATTATTGAGATATAATGACATATAATATTGTTTATGTTTAAGGCATACAATGTGATGATTTGATATGTGTATATATTCTGAATACCACAATTAAGTTTGTTGAAACATTGTTTACCTCACATAATTACCACTTTTGTTGTTGCTGTTGCAATCATGGTAAGAATGTTAAATCTATAACCTCATGGCAGCTTTCAATAAAATATAGTATTGTTAAATACTGTAATCATCATGTTCTACGTTAGAACCCAGGAATTTATTCCTCTTCTAACTGGAAGTTTGCAACCTAACCACCATCTGCCCATTTCCTCCACCTCCAGCTCCCAAAACTACCATTTTACTCTGTTTATATGAGTTCAATGATTTCCAATTGGACATACAAGAATGAACACATATACCTGTCTTTCTCTGATTATTTTGCTTATCATAATTCTCTCAAGGTCCATTCATTTTGTTACAAACAGAATGAGTTCATTCTTATTTTAATAACTGAATAATATTCCATTGTATGTTCATAACAAGTTTGCTTTATACCTTCATCTGTCATTGGATCTTTCTTCAGGTTGTTTTCATGTCTTGGTTGTTGTGAGAAATGCTGAAATGAACACAGAAGTATATATGTCTCCTTGAGATAGTGGTTTCATCTTCTTCAGCTACATACATAGAAGTAGGATTGCTGCATCATCGGTTCAGTTCAGTCACTCAGTCATGTCTGACTCTGCAACCACATGGACTGCAGCACGCCAGGCTACACCGTCCATCACCAACTCCTGGAACTTACTCAAACTCAACTCCATCGAGTCGGGGATGCCAATCCAACCATCTCATCCTCTGTTGTCACCTTCACCTCCTGTCTTCAATCTTTCTCAGCATCAGGGTCTTCTCCAATGAGTCAGTTCTTCACATCAGGTGGCCAAAGATTTGGAGTTTCAGCTTCAGCATCAGTCCTTCCAATGAACATTCAGGAATGATTTCCTTTAGGATGGACTGGATGGATCTCCTTGCAGTCCAAGGGACTCTCAAGAGTCTTCTCCAACACCACAGTTCAAAAGCATCAATTCTTCGATGCTCAGCTTTCTTTATAGTCCAACTCTCACATCCATACATGACCACTGGAAAACCCATAGCCTTGACTAGAAAGACCTTTGTTGACAAAATAATGTCTTTGCTTTTTAATATGCTGTCTAGTTTGGTCATGACTTTTCTCCCAAGGACTAAGCGTCTTTTAATTTCATGGCTGCATTCACTATCTGCAGTGATTTTGGAGCCCTCCAAAATAAAGTCTGCCACTGTTTCCACTGTTTCTCCATCGATTTTCCATGAAGTGTGGGGACCAGATGCCATGATTTTTGTTTTCTGAATGTTGAGATTTAAGCCAACTTTTTCACTCTCCTCTTCCACTTTCATCAAGAGGCTCTTTAATTCTTCTTTATGTTCTGCCATAAAGGTGGTGTCATCTGCATATCTGGGGTTTTTGATATTTCTCCCGGCAATCTTGATTCCAGCTTGTGTTTCTCATCATGTACTCTGCATTTAAGTTAAATAATCAGGGTGACAATAGACCGCCTTGATGTACTCCGTTCCCTATTTGGAACCAGTCTGTTGTTCCATGTCAAGTTCTAACTGTTGCTTCCTAACCTGCATACGTTCCTCAAGAGGCAGGTCAGGTGATCTGGTATTCCCATCTCTTTCAGAATTTTCCAGTTTATTGTGATCCACACAGTCAAAGGCTTTGGCATAGTCAATAAAGCAGAAATAGATGTTTTTCTGAAACTCTCTTGCTTTTTTGATGATCCAACGGATGTTGGAAATTTGATCTCTGGTTCCTCCACCTTTTCTAAATCCAGCTTGAACATCTGGAAGTTCACTGTTCATGTATTGTTGAAGCCTGTCTTGGAGAATTTTGAGGATTACTTTACTAGCATGTGAAATGAGTGCAATTGTGTGGTAGTTTGAGAATTTTGGGGGATTGCCTTTCTTTGGGATTGGAATGAAAACTGACCTTTTCCAGTCCTGTGGCCACTCTGGAGATGCCCAAATTTTCTGGCATTTGAGTGCTGCTCTTTCACAGCATCATCTTTTAGGATTTGAAATAGCTCAACTGGAATTCCATCACCTCCACTAGCTTTGTTTGTAGTGATGCTTCCTAAGGCCCACTTGACTTCACATTCCAGGATGTCTGGCTCTAGGTGAGTGTGAGTGATCACACCATCATGATTATCTGGGTCATGAAGATTATTTTTGTACAGTTCTTCTGTGTATTCTTGCCACCTCTTCTTAACATCTTCTGCTTCTGATAGGTCCATACCATTTCTGTCCTTTATTGGGCCCATCTTTGCATGAATTGTTCTTTTGGTATCTAATTTTCTTGAAGAGATCTCTAGTCTTTCCCATCCTATTGTTTTCCTCTATTTCTTTGCACTGACCACTGAGGAAGGCTTTCTTATCTCTCCTTGCTATTCTTTGGAACTCTGCATTCAGATGCATATATCTTTCCTTTTCTCCTTTGCTTTTCATTTCTCTTCTTTTCACAGCTATTTGTAATGGCTCCTGAGACAGCCATTTTGCTTTTTTGCATTTTTTTTCCCTTGGGGGTTATCTTGCTCCCTATCTCCTGTACAATGTCACGAATCTCTGTCCATAGTTCATCAGGCACTCTGTCTATCAGATCTAATCCCTTGAATCTATTTCTCTCTTCCACTGTATAGTTGTAAGGGATTTGATTTAGGTCATACCTGAATGGTCTGGTGGTTTTCCCCCACTTTCTTCAATTTAAGTATGGATATGGCAATAAGCAGTTCTTGATCTGAGCCACAGCCAGTTTCCAGTCTTGTTTTTGCTGACTGAATAGAGCTTCTCCATTTTGGCTGCAAAGAATGTAGTCAATCTGATTTCTGTATCGACCATATGGTGATGTTCATGTGTAGAGTCTTCTCTTGTGTTGTTGGAAGAGGGTGTTTGCTATGACCAGTGCATTCTCTTGGCAAAATTCCATTAGCCTTTGTTCTGCTTCATTCTGTACTCCAAGGCCAAACTTGCATGTTACTCCAGGTATTTCTTGACTTCCTATATTTGCATTCCAGTCCCCTGTAACAAGAAGAACATCTGTTTTTGGATGTTCATTATAGAAGGTCTTGTTCTTCCTCACAGAACCAATCAACTTCGGCTTCTTCAGCATTCCTGGTCAGGGCATAGACTTAGATTACTCTGATATTGAATGGTTTGCCTTGGAAACGAACCGAGATCATACTGTCGTTTTTGAGATCGCATCCAAATACTGCATTTCGGACTCTTTTGTTGACTATGATGGCAACTCCATTTCTTCTAAGGGATTCTTGCCCACAGTAGTAGAGATAATGGTCATATGAGTTAAATTCACCCATTCCAGTCCATTTTAGTTCGCTGATTCCTAGAATGTCGACATTCACACTTGCTATCTCCTGTTTGACCACTTCCAATTTGCCTTGATTCACGGACCTAATATTCCAGGTTCCTATGAAATATTGCTCTTTACAGCATCAGACCTTGCTTCCATGACCAGTCACATCCACAACTGCGTGTTGGTTTTGCTTTGGCTCTGTCTCTTTATTCTTTCTGGAGTTATGTCTCCACTGATCTCCAGTAGCATATTGTGCACTATCAACCTGGGGAGTTCATCTTTCAGTGTCCTATATTTTTGCCTTTTCTTGCATGGAAAATCCCATGGACAGATGAGCCTGGTAGGCTGCAGTCCATGGGGTCGCTAGGAGTCAGACACGACTGAGTGACTTCCCTTTCACTTTCACTTTCATGCATTGGGGAAGGAAATGGCAACCCACTCCAGTGTTCTTGCCTGGAGAATCCCAGGGGCGGGGGAGGCTGGTGCGCTGTTGTCTATGGGGTCGCACAGAGTCGGACATGCCTGAAGCTACTTAGCAGCAGCAGCAGCAGCAGCAATGTTCATGAGGTTCTCAAGGCAAGAATACTGAAGTAGTTTGCCTTTCCCTTCTCCAGTGGACCACATTTTGTCAGCACTGTATACCATGAGCCACCCATCAAGGCATGGCTCATAGTTTCATTGAGTTAGAGAAGGCTGTGGTCCATGCGATCAGATTGGTTAGTTTTCTATGATTGTGGTTTTCAGTCTGTCATGCCACCGAAATCAGATTGACTGATGGAGAATCTATACAGTCAGCAAAAACAAGACTGGGAGCTGACTAGGGTCCTGACTCCTTATCAACCTACCTAAGAATTAGCTCTCCCAAGGTCATTGTCGCTCTTAGCATCAATAATTGTATGGCCCTGGGCAAACATTGTGGGGGACCTATAGAGACTGCAAGTGCTGTTGTAGTCTTCATTGCTGACTTCAAATCCAGCACCTAGGAATCTGCCAAGCAGTGGTAGTAACTGGAGCCAGTGGGGTGTACAAAATTAGTTGTGGGCCCCAGCTGCAGGTGTTTTTATAGTAGCAGGGTCCAGTTACAAAAACATATAGTGGTGGGAGCTAGAGCAGGTAGCAAGGTCTGGGACCAACTGTAAGCACAATGAAAGCTGTAGCCCTCACCCTCCTCTGATTGCTGAGCAAATAATGGTAGAGGCTGGTGATGGGAGGTAGGGAACTGTTGTCAGATGTGCAACTGGAAGAGTGAATACAGTGGTACAGGCCACTGTCAGAAGAGAGAAGAAAGCTGATGAAATCTTCAGGGGATTTGTGACAGCTGCGCTGGCTTTTGATTCCTTCAGTGTCAAAAACTGCTGAGGTTGCCTACAGAGCATTTTACTGGGAATACCATTGCTTCTGTTGTGTGGCTGCTTTTGGTAGCTTCTTCTTTTCTTTCTTGTTATTGGCCATCTCTGGGAGCCTCAGCTTTGCTGATCTCTTCATGGGGATGAAACTGAAGTAGATCCACATAAAATAGGGAAAAAAAGCTAGTGCAACAGGCTGCTCACTCAGTTCTTAGTTTCCCAGGAAAGAGTACTCTTTGTAGGTGGGGAGTTCCTTCTTGGTGCTGAGTATCATTGGCTTCTGTGGTGGGATAATATAGCCAAAATAAAGCTGTCTTTCCTTCTCTTTCCTTGTGATTGTTCTCAAACTTTTGCTCCACTGTTTTGTTGAAGCTTTTTAAGTGGACTCCAGACCAACCTAGACAGCATATTAAAAAGCAGAGACATTATTTTGCCAACAAAGGTCAACAAAGGTGAACAAAAGTCAAAGCTATGGTTTTTCCAGTGGTCATGTATAGATGTGAGAGTTGGACTATAAAGAAAGCTGAGCGCTGAAGAATTGATGTTTTTGAAATGTGGTGTTGGAGAAGACTCTTGAGAGTCCCTTGGACTGCAAGGAGATACAATCAGCCCATCCTGAAGGAGATCAGCCCTGGGTGTTCATTGGAAGGACTGATGTTGAAGCTGAAACTCTAATACTTTGGCCACCTGATGCATAGAGCTGACTCATTGGAAAAGACCCTGATGATGGGAAAGATTGATGGCAGGAGGAGAAGGGGACGACAGAGGATGAGATGGTGGGATGGCATCACTGACTCAATGGGCATGGGTTTGGGTGGACTCCTGGAATTGGTGATGGACAGGGAAGCCTGTTGTGCTGTGGTTCATGGGGTCGCAAAGAGTCGGACACAACTGAGCTACTGAACTGAACTGAGAGTGTTCCTTGAGTTGTTCTGGCTGGTGTGCTATGTTGTGCTAAGTCACACAGTCATGTCCGACTCTTTGCGAATCCATGGACTGTAGCCCACCAGGCTCCTCCACATCTATGGGGATTCTCCAGGCGAGAATACTGGAGTGGGTTGCCATGCTTCCTCCATGGGATCTTCCCAACTGAGGGACTGACCCCAGATCTCCCGCATTGCAGGCAGATTCTGTACTCTCTGAGCCACCAGGAAAGTCCCTGGCTTATGTATAGATGTCCAATTGTTGATTTTTTGGAGAGGATAGAGGCCAGAGCCTCCTACTCTGTCACCTTAGTAATGCCACTTTTCACTTATTTCTAATAATGGAATTTATATCCAATTTAGAGTGTTATGTTGTAGATTTTTTTTTCAAAACCATGAAATAATTTACTGTGGTTTGCCTTGTGCTCCATGGACCAGAACAGGGCTGGGGAGATAGTAACAGCTGAGGTACTGATGGCATACAGTTAATGACAATTTGTGAAAAGTGTTTCCTGGGAGCTCTTTAGTTACTCTGTCCATCCACCCTGGGCTGGCTGGATTCTAATGGCACTTGATTCATTTGTTTCTTCCCTTCCTCCTTCCTCTGTCCTCACCTTCTCTGGGTACCTGGCACCTCCATGCCATACACTTGTGCCAGCAAGGACACAAAGGATTAGCAGGGATACTAGAGTGGACTCAGTGATGCCACCGTCAGGAGAGCATGCTGTATGTGTCATTTTGAAGCTAAAGTTGTTAACAGTTGACCTTTCTCAGACCTACTTACCCATTAAATACTGAATTTTGAAGAAACAGGTTGATGATGGAGACAAATTTTGGAAGGAACTTGGCTCCCTGTATTGTCTCCTACAAGATTCCTTACTGAAAACCCACATTGGATTGCTCAGTGAGTGGGAAGGAAAATTCCACTAGAGTTTATCCCTTAGAACAATCATCATTGTCCTAATAATTATAAGACTTACAGAGACTAATTACAGATGGTGACCATCTAGCTCCACAATTCTCATTTTTTACCTTATAACTCTGAAGCTCCAAGAAGTAGAAGACACCATGAAATAGAAAGCATTGTTAGTTTTCATAAAGTCTAAAGCTTTCTCTTTCTGTTACCTTAAATTCCTTATGTCATGTCTTCTATTGTGTCTATAAAATAAATAGGTTTTCTTTCCAAAGGATATAACAGGGCACTGTAGGTGCTAACAGTATTCAGCACATTTTATTGACCAAGTGTGCTAAGATGTAAGTAAATATGCATGGATAGTACACAAATATAAGCGCTTCTTCTTTTTTTGTCTTGAGCGTGGGTACAGAAAGTGTTATCTTACTCAATAGAAACACAAACAAAGGACTATAATTTTCTATCTAAATGCTATAGTTCATACCATCTGGTGAAACTGCAGTGAGGGAAAGTAGTGTTCTATGTTAGGCTATCATTGTCTATTATAGGAAGAATAGAGCCTGATATTGAAATAATTTATAGCATTCCCAGAGTTTAAATATGTATGAAGGAAGGTGTTTGTTTTGATATTCTAGACTAATAGTGTTAATATTTAAATGGCTACTCTTTTATTCCTAAAGTAATATTTCATTAATATGTGAAATATAATATCACCTTTGGTTATATTGTTTTAGTCTGTTTGACTGCAGGCCCTGAGACAGCCTTGCATTGATTTACATAGTGAGGAATATTTTTTAGCTGCTGAAGGGGACTAAAACTTCATGTTTAAACATAGGCTTTTTACAAGGAATAAAAGAAAGTGAAGAGTTCAGACTTGTAGATTTCAAATGATTGTTATATTTGAAATATGTTAGTGTGTCTAAAGTTTCTTCTCTTTGATTAAGCAATATATGTTGACTTCTTAATTGCT
This sequence comes from Okapia johnstoni, assembly GCA_024291935.2. NCBI lineage: Eukaryota > Metazoa > Chordata > Mammalia > Artiodactyla > Giraffidae > Okapia > Okapia johnstoni. Next base: position 39,570,249 of record CM044321.1, read on the forward strand.
AAGAGACCTTCATTAACCTGACAGAAATTGGAAACTGATAATCTCAAACTCTTCTAGGATTAGTAATATTTAAAAACTTGCCTTCAAAAGTCAAGCCCAGAAGTATTACTGAAATGATTTTTCTTACTATTTTTTATGAGTAAAGCTTCTGCATTTAGATTTTTATTATGACAAATTTTAGATACAAGCATATGTATGATGAATAGTTAATCTCCAAATACCAATTCATGACCGATACTTTTTCATTTGCATTTCCACCCTCTTCTCTTCCCCTTGAACTGATATGAAATAAACCCCAGATGTCATAAAATTTCCTTAAATCAACAGCTTAAATAGAATTAGCATTAGGATAAACCATGAGTCAAAAATGTTAAAAATATATATATATTCCACAATAATATGCAGTTTTATGTATATAATATTTCTCTTCCTTAGAATCATTAATTGAGAGTAATTATGACCGTCCCAATCTGCTGTAACTCATTTTCATTATCAACATTTCCTTAGCAGCTTATTATTATTGTTGGTTGATAATGCATTTTCAGATGACTCTTTCCATCCTGGAGCTTACATTATATAGATATAGATAGAAATGGATAAGAAAAGATCAGTGATGATAAGCCATATGCCAAACATGCATTATGACTTTTTAAAATACTAAAACAAGGGTAATGGAATAGAAAAATTCAACTCCTTTTTCTTCATCAAGTTTTCTTACTCATCTGTGAGTAGATGTATTCAGAGTTACTGGCTCAAGATGTAGCAGTAAATGCCTGTAGGAAAGCAAAAATCACCACCCGAAGTGTGTCTTCTTGGCATGAGGATTAGTTCAGGTTCATCATTTTTAAGGTCTGAATGACTCAGGAAGAACATTTGACCTTCCCCCTAACTGCCTAAAAGAATGTACATAGAGGGCCTGTTCCAGGAAGGAAACTGCTGTCTCCATATACAGCTACGGTATGAACTGGGTGTGAAGACAGGAAGGAAGCTAGCCAAGTCTGCTTGTTAAATTCCTCTTCGTGTCCCAGTGTCTCTACACGTCCCACCAAACATTTATTTACCAAACACTCACTTTTCCATCTCGATGGGAATTGCCTTCCTCTTTGAAGGTCCAAACCACTGCACCCAACATCTTCACATCCTTTTAGTCTTTAGCTGAAGATGACATTTATGGTGAGGACTTTGGCCATTTGGGTGAGTTACTCAGTTTTCCTTGGTCTGTCTCATATATTAAAAGTGTTATCAAAATTGTTTGATTTTTCTGCTGTTAATCTGTATTATGTCAATTTAATTCTTAAACCAATCAAAAGAACCAAGGAGGGTAAAGAAAAATTTCTTTCTTCCCGATACCCATGTCTATTTTTGTAAGTACTGCTCATAGATATATCTAGTGTACTTTAAATCATGCCACCTCTGGACATAATTTAAGTTGCACTCTATTCCGGATGTTTTGATGTTGACATCTTTAAATTGATTACCTGAATATATGCTAGCATAAGTAAGAGATATGTATAAATATTACAGAATAAATATATAGTACATTTAGAGTTGGATTCACATTCCTGGACAATCCTCCACCAAAATGTGGGGTGTGTAGCCTCTCCCTTTGAATCTATGAGGACTCTGTGGTTAATTAACCAAAACGGATACAGAAGTATTTCTGGGCCAGAGCCTTACCGAATTGTCAACTTCTACTTCCTTTCTCTTAGAATACTCATTCTTGGAACTCAGCCACCATCTTGTGAATAAGCTCAAGCTTCCCCATACAAAGGGGCTCATGTAGATGGGAACCAAGGTCCTACCACTAACTGCAGCTATGCTTCCAGCTGATTGCCTGTACCAATTTACTTGCTATGTGAACTTCTCAGAAGTTGTCCTCTGGCTCAGATGCACATGCTACATTTTGAATAGATTAAAGCAGAGAAGACGGTTTTAAACTCTAGAATCAAGAACAACATAATTGATTGCTGTTATTTAAAACTCCTAGGTTTTGTTCGTTATGAAACATTAGATAATCTTAGAGTAATAAATATCTACATAAATTACCCTTTTAGGTAACGGATTTTATAAAGGAGGTCTATTTCTGAGGTTTATTCTGTATTCGCAGGCAATTACCGTACCTTTAAAGCATCAAGTTGTCCGTCGCTTGGCCGGTGTCCTCCTAGACGCCATCACTAACATTGTATGCGACTCCTCCAGTTCTTTTCATTTCTTCCGCCTGTATGTCGTGCATACCTCTTGCACTAGAATTTTTAAAAAGGCATAGATTGTGTTTAGTATATTTTCAATATCATAAAATCTGGTGTCAAGTTCTCCTCTACACAGGGTATAAAAATCATTGGAAGTAAGATTTTAGAATAAGAACAGTTTTTTCATGCCTTGAAGGATTATATTTGTCACATAATCAATGTTTAGTTTTGAATGAATGAATGATTTAAACACTACCTGGCTTAATCTTCTTATTCCTTGGGTTTATATCATTTTTGCCTACCTAAATACATCTTGCTGTAATAACTTTATAGACTCTATCCTTTTTCAAATACAATTACTTGAAACAGGTTGTAATGAAAATTATTATTATTATTATTATTTTAACAACAGTGATATATGTTGAAATGAAACTCAGTAGGGTACCTGTAAGATACAGCTTTTACACCAAAGGATAATATGATAAATCAGTCTTACAATCCAGTGATTTTTAAGAGAAAACTCTACATGCAGGGAATTAAGGAGAGAAATTAACTTTAGATTTTTATCTTCTACTTAACTGCTTGTAGCTAGGAGCTAATTGCCAAAATTAGAAATGGTGTATCAAGCAAGGTCCATTCAAGAGATTAGAGACAACATTATTATCTTAACAAAGATAATTTAATATAAGGAATTGTTAATCAAGTATTAAGGAAATTAAAAGACAAAAGGGGACAAAAACATAGTAACTGACGTAGCTATCACCTCTAGAGTGGGAAGAAGTAGAAATTATTAAACTTCACAAACAGGGAGGAGGGGCACTGGATTTCTAAGAAAGGGGCTCAGTAGGCTGCAACTTGTTTTTCTGAAAGTAGTTGCAGGGCTTCTTCTAGGACTACAGGAACAAACTGGAGCCAACTGTTACTGGAAGAGCTAACTGCCACAGTCAGTGTGAAGAACCGCTGCTGGAGCTTTGCATGAAACAAAGTGCCCCTTCCTCCTCCTCTAGTAGGTAGGTTTCCTTCACTGTCCTTGTTGGCAGGATATTGAATATTTTTATAATACTTTAATGCTCCTCTTTTAAAAGTTTTCTCGTACAGGAAGAATATTGAATTTTTTTTTTCCATACACAAAGGAAGAAATGTGGATTACTGATATAATAAGTACATATACAGTTACTCTGCTTGGATTTGTCAGGATTCAATAAGTTTGAATTAGATTAATGAGAAAATTGGATGCAGATACAAACAGAAGTATGGTTATATATGCATATATGCCTATTTGCATTGCTAGCAATTATAAGTGGAAAAATGCATGAAAATACAAAGGCAAGGCTGAAAAAATAAGTAAAAACAAGAGTCAAGTAGGAATAAGAAAGATATAAAGGAATGAATAAGAAAATAAATATATTGGCAGCTTAGTCAAAAGGAAAACAAGGAAACTAGTATAGAACCAGTATTTTGTAATCTAAGTGCAAATCATGTTCATAGCCAAATGTAATTTTAAGAAGTGAGGTCAGGAAAAAGCATAATCTCTTTGACTTCTTTGCAATAAATTATTCTACCTCTGTTTCTCTGTTCCCAGAGTTTCAATAAAACTATTTTTGTACTTAGCAAGTTGTTGCTTTCTTCTTTCCATTTCAGCATCTGCAAGAATGGGCATATCTTAGGCATTTTTGTTTCACAACAAAAAACATTACCAGTTTAATAGAACTTGCTTATTACTAACAAAGTTTCACTCCAAGTAAGAAATGTAATACATTTGTAAATCTACTGGGACACAATTTGAAACTGAAAAATGTAAGAACTGAATATGGTAGAAGTTCTACTAATGTGACAAAGGAAAAAGTCATTTTATTCAATATCTATCTACATTTATCTATTTCTATCTCTATTCATATATTTTATGTTTATCTATGTTAAATTTATGTTTAATAACTTCACATGCTTTGAAGAATGCTTCCATAAACATGATCAACTATCTGGTATCTAGGAAAGAGAGTTTATATTTCCTAATTACATTTTCTAGGATGAGTTGATCAGTATGTGACACACATGACCCTTGGGCTCTCTGTTTATTTCAGCCTGGACAGTGGCTCAGGGGATAAGTATTTTGACTGGTTACTAGCGGAAGTCATATGACACAGCATAATCAACCATATTTGTGTTCCTCACTGTGTTCTTTCCACCACCATCTGTGAGTTTATATATTATCATTAGATAATGTTTTCAGTATCTTTACTAATATTCTCTGTATTCTTTCCACCGCCATCTGTGAGTTCATATACTATCATTAGATAATGTTTTCAGTATCTTTACTAATATTTTCTTATGCTAATACCTTTCCTTACCTTAATTTGCATGTATAAAAATATTAAGAAGAATAATAAATCTGTATTTCACTGAATTATTTTCTTGGGCCATTATTCTTCAAAGGCTAGTATCGGTCCCAAGTGTATGAAACAAACACAAACTTTCTTCTCCATACATATTATGATTTTAGTTGAGAAAGTACCCAAATAGTGTTTATGTTCTTCTTAATTTGGATACTCAATTGTTATGTTACTTTGACAAGAGAGAGTAAAGTATTAGAAGAGTTTTCTTTTACAGCTTCAATATTTATCATTTAAAATAAAAGAAACAACTTTGTGATTTTAATTAGATAAGCTTTATTCAGTGAAACCATGAAGCAGATTCTGCAAATTTGTATCAATTTGGCCTGTTTGTTTGGCATTTATAAAAAACACATAGGTGAAGATACATATACAATGCCCAGGTATCTCCATTGCTTATCTTAATTGCATCTAAAACATTAAGATAGTTCAGAAATAAAGAACTCCAAAATTTTAACTACTCCAATGAGGGAGATAACAGAGAGTGTGAATAGGCCCTCCATATCAAGTTTATTCTTTCATTAGGGACATAATTAAAATATTTGAAATTTTAAAAAGATAAGAAACAGGAAAAAAGAAGAGAGAAAATAGGAAGGAAGAGAGTAAAGGGAAATAAGAAATCGAAGAATGAAATAAGAAATCAATGAGTGAAATGAGAATTGAAGAGAGAAGAGATAGAGAATGGGAAGTGAAAGTGAGGGCAAAGGCAAGCAGGTGAAAGAGGAAGATGGAAAATAATTTTGCTAAATGATGTCTGAGACTGTATCTGATTCACTAGTGGAGAGAGACTCTGCAGAGTCATAGAAAATTTGCAAGCTTAGAAGCTGATTTTTTATAACTGATTTATTGTGCATTATGCCATTTTAAAGAACTTTACTTAAGTATTTCTATTTTCTTCAGATTCCAAAGTTTCACAAAGGCCTAGATTTTGCCACTTTTAAAATACTTTGCAAGTTGTAAATCAATGCACCATTTTCTTGTTAAAATCAGCCTTGCCTAAAAGGATCTGTAGCTGAACAGGAGCAATAGCAAAGGTGTGAACTACTTCAGGGAAGTGCTAACTGCAGAACCCAAATGAGACCATATAAACGCTAAAATTTTTCAGCAACAACAAACAGATGTTTCTGTAAAATATCATTCTTCTCATATTTTCCAAACTGCTATTTCTATGTACATCCATTTATTCATTCTTCAAACTTGGACTTTCCTGCCACTTCACCAATTTTCAGGGTCTATTCATCCTTGAAATGTTTCATTTTTACTTCTGAATCTCTCTTCCTCTACAGTAATTGCAATGGAAGATGGGTATATGGTTCTGCTCTAAAAAATGAATTCAGTATTAGTGATATGTACCAGGCTGATGGCACTGCAAACTAAAGGCCATTGTTTTAATCACAGCAACCCAGGCACCAAACAGCATATCTCACAGTTGCCTGAACAGCTATTCTCAATTCCATTATGAAAGAAGAGATGATGATTAACCCTTTTGCATAAACACAATTTCTGTTAATTTTTTAAATGACTGTGCATGATATACATTTCTGCCTGAAAAGACATATTGTATTGATGATGCCAAACAGAGACGCATTAGATTTTACTGAATTTGAATGGCTCACTAAGGCAGACACCTGCCTATTAATTATATTTCAAATAAGCTTGTGACTGTCTAGAAATTAACTCTCAAAAAGAGATAAACACATATTTCAAAGGCAACTTGGATGATTCTAATATATAAGCAAATTTTGAACTCCACAGGGCATATGCATTTCTAGTAATGTGTCTTTTAAAATATAAAAGAATTAAAACTTGTCTTCCCATACCTAAGTATATGACCATTACAGACAAAATGCTAACTCCAGAATAAGTTTCTTACTGTTTAAAACAACAACGCATCCCCACAAACATCAACTGATAGTGGTTTTGTGAGACTATGACAACAAAAATAGACTAAGACTCAGGATGACAAAATTAAGTAAGATGCATCAATAAAGTAGAGTTGTTGTTTTTTTGTCACTCTGTCATATCTGACTCTTTGTGTCCCCATGAATTGTAGTCCACCAGGCTCCCCTGTCCATGGAATTTCCCAGGCAAGAATACTGGAGTGGGTTGCCATTTCCCTCTCCAGGGAATCCTCTCAACTCAGGGATTGAACCCATGTCTCCTGTGCTGGCAGGCAGATTCTTTACCACTGAGTCATCAGGGAAGCCTATCAGGTAGAGTAGATAATCACAAAAGTCTCATACTCATCTAATAGTTTACAACTGAAATAGCCAAGGGCATTTGAATTTAGAGCAAAACTCTATGAAAAAGTAGAGAAATTTAGAGTCTATCTCAATAAATCTTTAAAAGAGTATGACTCCTTTTAGATAGTTAGAAACTGCTCAAACTGTTACAATTTGATGTACTCTTAAACTTCTTCTAAAATGTAATCCCATCACATAACTTCTCCCCACCATTAGGATTTATTTACTTTAATGGATTTGTTCAAAATTCTACCTGAAAAGCAAATAATCTTAAGGTTCACCATACTTTGTATTTGTTATTCAGTTCAGTTCAGTCACTCAGTTGTGCCTGACTCTTTGCAACCACATGAAGGAGGTATGCAAGGCCTCCCTGTCCATCATCAACTCCTGGAGTTTACCCAAACTCATGTCCATTGGGTCGGTAATGCCATCTAACCATCTCATTCTCTGTCATCCCCTTCTCCTCCTGCCTTCAATCTTTTCCAACATCAGGGTCTTTTCAAATGAGTCAGCTCTTTGCATCAGGTGGCCAAAATATTGGAGTTTCAGCTTCAACATCAGTCCTTCCAATGAACACCCAGAACGGATTTCCTTTAGGATGGACTGGTTGGATCTCCTTGCAGTCCAAGGGACTCTCAAGAGTCTTCCATTTGTTATTAGCTAATATAATAACTCAGATTAGTTTATAGCTTAAACCTTCAGGAGGATAGGACACAAACAAAGAACATGGGAATTAAAATCTTGTCTTTCAGAAAGAAGAGGGGGTCAGAAAGCACAATTCCTCACTGCTAACTCAAGTATTTGAGGGACTAACATTTAATGGAGTAATGTGATTATGAAATGACTTGAATTTTAACTGCAAGAGGTAAAAATGAACTGGGATTTAGTTTAAATAAAAACTATAAAGTAAAGCTTGATGATACCTTCAAATATTAGAATGACTACCATGGGATCAAGAGATTAAAATCTAAGGTCATAACCAGCACAAATGATTAGAAATTACATGAAGCAAATTACAATTAAATATCAGCATTAACTTAATGTTTATAGCTGCATAATGACAAAATCATGAATCTATAGAGGTAATAGTTTCTCCATCCCTGGAATTTAAGTAGAGTTTAAACAGCCATTGTCAGAAAAATACACAATGTTTTTGCCTAAAATGAGCATTTCAAGACTCTGTAAAAAGTATTCAACAAAATATTAATTTCAAAGGATATTGTTATCTCTTAAGTGGAAAAATTGCATTGTCAAATAAGTATAGTAAGTTTATCATGCAACTTCAATGCACATCATTTCCCAATCTTCAATATAATAACACACTTTTCAAATTCCTGGTGGGAAATGGTAAGTTCTTATTAAACACAGAACCCCATTAAATCCTTGTTTCATTAACGATCATATGGTATAATATTTTGCATAATATATTTGCAAAGTATAATCTGTTTTACAAGTTAGAAAATATCTTATGTTTTTTCAGAATTTAATCTGGTTCAAACTATCATAGGCCTTATTGGTCTGATGTGAGTAATTATGATCTAAGTATGAAATATTTAGAAACCACGTAACTTTTCCCTAAATCACACTTCTAGATAAATGCTCAGCTTACATATATGAAAGATTGATTGATATCTTTATATATTTAGCAAGTTTAATTTAGAGATCTTTATTGGGAAATCTACAGTAAAATAGGCTTCCCTGGTGGCTCAGATGGTAAAGAATATGCCTGTAATGTGGGAGACCTGGGTTCAGTCCCTGGGCTGGGAAGATCTCCTGGAGGAGGGCATGGCAACTCACTCCAGAATTCTTGCCTGGAGAATCCCCATGGACAGAGAAGCCTGGGGGGCTACAGTCCACAGGGTCACAAAGAGCTGGACACGACTGAGTGACTAAGCACATGGCAAAATACTTCTTAAAGAACACAGTATGAATTATAGCTATTAATTCTTGCAATGAGTGTGTAATATTATTGTCACTTTACAAATGAGAAAATGAATATCAGATAATTGAAATAAATGGTCCAAGACTATAAATTTAAATAATGGTTAGAAGTCAGTGTTTTGCCTTCAGAGTCTAAAATTCCTACTACTTTCTTGTTAAATAAAATATGTGTGGTGTTTTTCCAGCAAGCTTTCAAGGAAAGAGCTTCAAAAATAGAATAGACCATGAATTATCTTAATGATTCAAACACTATCTTATATGAAAACACCAGTGTGGACAAATTATCTCTGGAATTTCTTTCTGGTTTTGTGGTGGTAGATAGAAGTTTAAAAATAATTTTCGTGCAATAAAGAAATTTGTTTTTTTTTAAATAAATAAAGAAATTTGTATACTGTTATTAACTAAAAAGGTTTCAACAGTCACTTATCATAAACTTCTGTGAAAAGCAGGATTGATTTTTATCAATTTGAAATTGTTCCGTAGAAACAGTCATTGCTTAATGCAGAAGAATGAACTAAATTGCATTTAAACTTCCTTCATCTATATGAATATAGTAGCCAAAGTTTAACTACTTTTACTGAAAAAGACACAAATAATAAAGAAAAAATATATACATGGTCTTAAAAGAAAAGAAGCAAGGTATTTTCTGAGACTTGAGACTTGAAGCCAATAGAACTACCAACTGGCTAACCTTGAAATTCAAGGCTATGAGGGAAATTCTAGCATTACCATACATATCTCAAAATAGTTTTGAATTCCTTGAATTGAGTATTTTAATTTTTGAAAGTGTCGAATTTGTTAGGAGATAACCTAAATTCGTAGTTACTGCAAAAAAAAAAAAAAAAGTTGCATTTTCCCATTCATGTACATGGTTCAGCATTAAATCTGAATTAATTATACATCCATGAGATATGTAGATTTTTTTCTTATTGTGAAAAAAATATTAGAAAAAGAAAAAAAAAAAAAGAAAATACCAGCAGAAAAATTCTATCCTCAATAGAATGAGGCAATAATAAATCAGGGATAAACAGTTCTACACCTAGTCTTGTACACTTTTCAGAATTTGCTTTTCTGCTGACGCTAATATAATGTAAACATCATTCTGAATCTACACTTAACTGAACTTCCAGGACTTATGAGACCAACTCAAGTTGTGTTTTCCAAAAAATATTACAGTATCCAAGAGTCTTAACAAAAACAAAAAACAAAAAAAAACTTTTATTTTATTTTGGAATATAGCTAATTAATAATGTGATAGTTTCAAGTGGACAGCAAAGGGATTCAGCCATACATACACATGTATCCATTCTCGTCTCAACTCCCCTCCCATCCGGGCTGCCAGGTAACAGTGAGCAGAGTTCCATGTGCTCTACAGAAGGACCTTGTTGGTTGTCCATTTTAAATATAGAAATGTATATATCTTGATCCCAAACTCCCTAACTATCTCTTTCCTACATGCTTTCTCCCTGGCAACCATATGTTCATCCTCTAAATCTGTGAATCTCTTTCTATTTTGTTAGTAAGTTCACTTGTATAATTTTTTTTCTAGATTTTGTATATAATGTATGTCATAGAATATTTCTTCTTTTCCATATGACTTATTTCACTCAGTATGACAACCTCTAGGTCTATCCATTTTGCTAGAAATGGCATTATTTCATTCTTTTTAATAGCTGAGTAATATTCATATACCACATCTTCTTTTGAATTGTGGTGCTGGAGAAAACTCTCGAGAGCCACTTGGACAGCAAGAAAATCAAATAAAGTCAATCCTAAAGGAAATCAATCCTAAATATTCATTGAAAGAACTGATGCTGAACCTGAAGCTCCAATACTTTGGTCACCTGATGCAAAGAGCCAATTCTTGGGAAAACACCTTGATGCTGGGAAAGACTGAAGACAAAAGAAGGGAGCTGCAGAGGATGAGATTGTTAGACAGCGCCACCGACTCAGGGGACATGAATTTGAGCGAACTCCAAGAAACCGTGAAGGACAGGGAAGCCAGGTATGCTTCAACCCATAGGGCCACAAAGAGTCAAACACGACTCAGCGACTGAAAAACAGCAACCACACCCCATCTTCTTTATCCATTGCTCTATCAGTGGATGTTTAGGTTTCTTCCATGTTTTGGCTATTGTAAAAAGAGCACTGATGAGTATTGGGGTACATATGTGCTTTTGGACCAGGTTTTTTTTCTGGATATATGCACAGGAGTGAGATTGCAGGGTCATGTGCTAGGGCTATTTCTAGCTTTTTACAGAAACTCCATACTGTTCTCCATAGTGTCTGTACCAATTTACATTCCCTCGTTCCAATCCCAAAGAAAGGCAATACCGAAGATTGCTCAAACTATCGCACAATTGGACTCATCTCACACACTAGCAAAGTAATGCTCAAAATTCTCCAAGACAGGCTTCAACAGTACATGAATGATGAACTTCAAGATGCTCAAGTTGGATTTAGAAAAGTCAGGGGAACAAAAGATCATTGCCAACATCCGTTGCATCATAGAAAATGCAAGAGATTTCCAGAAAAACATCTACTTCTGCTTTATTGACTAGGCCAAAGCCTTTTGCTGTGTGGATCACAACAAACTGTGGAAAATACTTCAACAGACGAGAATACCAGACCACCTTACCTGCCTCTTGAGAAATCTGTATGCAGGTCAAGATGCAACAGTTAGGACCAGACATGGAACAACAGATTGATTCCAAATAGGGAAAAGAGTATGTCAAGGCTGTATACTGTCACCCTGTGTATTTAACTTATATGCAGAGTACATCATGCAAAATGCCAGACTGGATGAAGCACAAATGGAATCAAGATTTCCGGGAGGAAAGTCAATATCCTCACATACACAGATGACACCACCCTTATGGTAAAAAGCAAAGAAAAACTAGAGTCTTTTGATGAAAGTAAAAGCGGAGAGTGAAAAAGTTGGCTTAAAACTCAACATTCAAAAAACTAAAATCTTGGCATCCTGTCCCATCACTTCATGGCAAATAGATGGGGAAACAGTGGAAACAGTGACAGACTTTGTTTTCTTGGGCTCCAAAATCACTGCAGATGGTGAATGCAGCCATGAAATTAAAAGACGCTTGCTCCTTGGAAGAAAAGTTATGGCCAACCGGGTCAGCATATTAAAAAGAAAAGATATTACTTTGCCAAGAAAGATCTGTCCAGTCAAAGCCATGGTTTTTCCAGTAGTCATGTATAAATGTGAGAGCTGGACTATAAAGAAAGTTGAGCACTGAAGAATTCACGCTTTGGAACTGAGGTGTTGGAGAAGACCCTTAAGAGTCCCTTGGACTGTAAGGAGATCAAACCAGTCAATCCTAAAGAAAATCAGTCCTGAATATTCATTGGAAGGACTGATGCTGAAGCTGACACTCCAATACTTTGGTCACCTGATGCAAAGAACTGACTCATTAGAAATGACCCTGATACTGGGAAAGATTGAAGGCAGGAGGAAAAGAGGACGACAGAGGATGAGATGGTTGGATGGCATCACTGACTCAATGAACATGAGTTTGAGCAAGCTCTGGGAGTCGGTGATGGACAGGGAAGCCTGGAGTGCTGCAGTCCATGGGGTCACAAAGAGACACAACTGAGCGACTGAACTGAACCAACAGTGTAGGAGGGTTCTGTTTTGTCCACACACTCTCGAGCATTTGATATATGTTGATAATTATGAGCAACTTTTCATATGCCTCTTGGCCATCTGTATGTTTTCTTTGGAGAAATGTCTGTTTAGGTCTTCTGCTTATTTTTTGATTGGGTTATTTGTTTTGATGACATTTAGCCTCATGAACTGTTTGTAAATTTGGGATTGTAAGCAAGGGATTTGTAAACAAGGGATTGAAGCTAATCCCTTGTTCATTACCTCATTTACAAATATTTCTTCCAATCTGTGAGTTGCCTTTAAGTTTTGTTTATTGTTTCTTATGCCACTAAAACTTTTGAGTTTAAATAAGTTCCACTTTTTTATTTTTGTTTTTATTTCCTTTATTCTGGGAGATGAATCAAAAAAGATATGGTTGTGATTTATATCAGAGAGTGTTTTGATTGTTTTCCTCTAGGGGTTTTATAGTGTCTGATCTCATATTTAGATCCTTAATCCATTTTGAGCTTTCTTTTGGCTCAGATTTTAAAGAACCTGCCTGCAATGTGGGAGAACCAGGTTCAATCCCTGGGCTGGGAAGATCCACTGGAGAAGGGAATGGCAACCCATTCCAGTATTCTTGTCTGGGAAATCCCAAGGAAAGAAGAGCCTGGTGAGCTACAGTCCATGGAGTTGCAAAGAGTCGGACATGACTGGGTGACTAAAACAAAAACTATACCTCTAAAGTACTATTTTTGTCTGTTGTCCTTTCCTTGATTTCTCCTTTTTTACATCTCAAAAGCAAAACAAACAAATTGAAAGCGTAGAAAAAACTGAAGGAAAAAAATTCAATTGTTCCTCCTTAATATATGTGTATTAAGATTTTTAATATTTCCATAGTTCTAAAAAGCTATAAAAAATTAACTAGATAGTTGAGTTACATTACTGAATACTCAGATAACTTCCGCCAACATTCATTAGTCACATTCAGTAAGAACTGAATATTTTCCTTTACAAAATCTGCAATTTGATCAGTGAAATTATTTCATTATTTTGTTGAACTCCTTTTTTTCTGATATTTGACACATATTGGAAACAATACTTTAGTATTTTCTTTATAACAACTATATACTGATAATGTTCTTATATATATGTCTATTATGTCTAATGTCATATACATGCACACAAATATACATACATATGCATATATCCTATGAATATATTAAGGATTATGTGTAAAGATAACAATATCTTGATGGAACAAGAAAAAGATTTTCTCCAAGTTTAAATTTAAAAGCACACTGATGACCAAACATTTAAAAGAAAATACAGAGGCTAGCCAAATTTTATACCATCTAGAAGCTACAGTTTATTATTATTATTATTATTTGATATTTAGAATGATGCAGTGGATCCAAATTGCTGGACACATGTCAGTAGTCTCAAAGAACAGCTGATGATAAATAAATCTCTTTCTACCCAGTCCTTCACCATGTTAATGGGAGTCATTTAAGGTCTGAGATAATATCTTTTGTTTCTGTCCTTCCTTCTTTCTCCTTTTCTTCCTTCCACTCTTCCTTCCTTCCTTCATTCATTCTATTTTTGCTTCTCTCCTTCAACAATGCTTGCTATTTTATTGCTAGGTCCTATGCTAAGACATGTAATTCAGTGTGGATTGCAATAATGTGGCAGTTTTCTTCACAGAACTTTGAGTCTAAGGGGGAGACAGCAAAATATCAAAATGGAATACAAGTACATATAAATATAAAATTTGTATATTGTGATTGTATATTATGGCAAATACAATAAAGTTAATGGCCAAAGATTTTGAAAAAAAAATTAATAGTGGTAGGGTGTATAACAAGCATTAGATATATTAGATTATAGTATTAGATGCAAATTTAAGAAAAAAAAATTGTGAAAGTAGAACTTAATGATATTTAAACAATGAGAAAGAAACAGCCATGAAAAGAATAAGTGTGTTTATGGGAGAAAATGATTCACTCGGGAGACTGGCATAAGCAGTCAGACTCTGTATGTGAAAGACAGGCCTTGTGGACAAATGGTACTGAATGAGCAGGAGAGTCATTTGCCTTGAGGTTGGATAAATAAGTATAGGATGTATCTCACAGGTCCTCCAATCTACATTAAACAGAATCCCTGTCTAAATGCAATGGAGAAACATTGAAAATGCTAAGTGAAGGCATTATAAGCTGTATTTTATATTTATAAAATATATCTGTAATTTGTACAGAAATATAGCAAGTAAGAAAGAAATAGACAAATTGAAATGATCCAGGTTAGTATAAGTGATGCTGTGGACTAGTGCAGAAGAAAAGTAGGAAACTGGAGAGAAAGTAAGTTTTATTTTTGAGGCAGTTTTGTAGAATTAGTGATGGTATGTAGTTCTCTGTGACATAAGGAGGAGAACCCATTGCTATTCCTCATTTTTGGGCTTGAATGATTTGGCAAATATTCGCTGAAATTCACATTCACTGAAACATGAACGCATGGTATTTTGGGGAAGGGAAGAAGCTGAGAGAGGAAAGTTGGCAGTTTGTTATTGCATATATTACATTCAAAAGTAGTTTTTTGTTTGCTTTTCTACATATTAAACAAGAGAACCGGTTGAATGAAAAATATTGTCTGCCATATCAGTAAACAAAGGATGTTGCAGCCATCAAATCATAATATTACAGCAGCCCTGATGGTGAGCCTTGAGGGAATTCAGGATGGAGGCAGCAGGCTCCCACCCTTCTAGAAGTCAGCCGCTGCAGGCATCAACAAGAGTTTACCCTGAGGAAACTTAGGATGGGAAAACAAAGAATAGTAGTCCCAGATAGCTGAGGTGCATATAAAAGGAATGATTTCAGTGAGCCCAGAGTCTTGCATCTTCTTGTACGTAAAAAAAAAAGCACTAAATACCTTAACTTAATATATCTGGTTTTCTTTAACTGACAGTAATCTTTTGATGTTCCAACTACCTGGTCTTTGTTACAAAAACTTCTGTATGTCCTGGCTCCCCCACCCTTATCTCTTTTGAGCAGTCCCTCAAAAATTTATCTGAGTCTTGTCTCTTGGGCTCGAAATCCTCAGATTGTCTGCCTAATAAAACACAGCTCTCAACTTTTAGGTCATGAATTTTTGATGATGTAAATTTGAATGGAATTTAATCTTGAGGAGATAATAGGTCAATTTATTAGCTTCCTAGAACTGTCGTAACCAAGTATCAAAAACTAAGTGACTTAAAATGATAGAATTGTTTCCTCATAGTGTTGGAGGGTTTAAGAAATAAATCAAGGTATCCACAGCGTTATGCTCCCTCAGAAGTCTCTAAGAGGAGTTATCTTTTTTTTCTTGCAGTTTCTTTAAGCACTAGGTGTTCTTGGTGTGGAAGGGTAACAACTGTCTAGGTCCCCATTTTCTTTCACCATCTTCCCTCTATGACTCCATGTCATCACATGATGTTTGTTTTTTGTGTATATCTATCACTTCTTAGAAGGATACTGATTATATTAGATGAAAGTCCAAGATTACTCCAGGGTCACCTCATCTTAACTAATTACATCTGTGAGAGTGAAAGTGACTCAGTTGTGTCCGGCTGTTTACAACCCCATGGAATATATAATCCATGGAATTCCCCAGGCCAGAATACTGGAGTGGGTAGCCTTTCCCTTCTCCAGATGATCTTCCCAACCCAGGGATGGAGCCCAGGTCTCCCTTATTGCAGGCAGATTCTTTACCAGCTGAGCCACCAGGGAAAACCAAGAATACTAGAGCAGGTAGCCTATCCCTTCTCCAGCAGATCTTCCCAACCCGGGAATCGAATCAGGGTCTCCTGCATTGCAGGCAGATTCTTTACCAACCTGACCTATCAGGGAAGCCCATCTATGATAACACTATTTTCAAATGCAGTCACATTCTGAGGTTTTGGGCAATAGGACTCCAACATATCCTTTTGCCATGCCATGCTCTGTGTGCTCAGTTGTGTCCAACTCTTTGTGATCCCATGGACTGTACTTTGCCAGGCTCCTCTGTCCATGAAATTTTTCATGCCAGAATACTGGAGTGGGTTGTCATTTCCTCCTCCAGGGTATCTTCCAGACCAAGGAATAGAACCAGTATCTCTTGTCTCTCCTGTATAGTAGGTAGATTCTTTACCTACTGAACTATCAGGGAAGTCAACAAGTCTTTTTGTGGAACACAATTCAACCCAGTATTGTCACCTATAAAGAGAGTATAGAGAAAGAAGAAACAAACTTAACAATGAACATTTGAAGAATTTCAGCACTTAGATTTCTCATGGTGAAGGCACTGATGGAAGCTCTGGACAGTTAGTTAGGAGGGAATCAGGTGTGTATTTCCATCACATAAAGTGAGGAGAGTATTTAAGGCGGGAGTGGCAAAAAAAGATTCAATTCTGAGAAGTATGATGAAGGCAGAAAATGATTAAGTTCATCAATAAGCAATGGATGAACTTACTCATTATAAAGATTGTTGATGTTTCTAATGATAATCCTGGTCATCATGAGTAAAATATTAAATTATGTTGACATTATTGAACAACGCAAGAAAATATGAAGTGTCTCTTAGAAATATTTACATTGAAGTTACTACTATTATGTAATTTAGCTATTGATGTTCACTGGAAAGTCTATGATGAATGACAACTGACACCTAAATTCCAAGATTAAAAGGATTCTATATGGCTAGACTTATGTTCTCTATGCATGTTCTCTATGTATATGAGGAAATAGGGGAACTCGCCTTTCAGTTCATTGTGGAAGAAAATATATTGAATGCTTTACACTGAATAAAAGTAAATTTTATCTTCATGACTAACATGAATATAGAAAATAAAATAACAAAAATTTGAAATTATAGAAATCTGAGGGAAATAAAAATATAGGAAAACTAAAAGTTATGGCATAAAATATTAAACATTTGGTTATATATAAATACATATGTGTGAACAATATGACAAGATTTATCATAAACCAAGTTAAACTAATTAAACCACTATTTGTAATGTTAAAACTTAAAATAAATTACTTATACATTAATCTAACAAACACCAAAAATGGAAGGTCTGCAGTAGGAGTAGAGTAAGAGAAAGGAAAATGCTGACAACAAATGTGCATGGGATAAAAATAATACGCTGCTATGTTACCTAAATAAAAGTACCCACAGGTATTTCACCACTAAGGACAAAGAACTGAAGATGAACAATTTTATGAAGACCTACAAGACCTTCTAGAACTAACACCAAGAAAAACATGCCCTTTTCATCATAGGGCACTGGGGATATACAGTAGGAAATAAAGAGATACCTGGAATAACAGGCAAGTTTGGCCTTGGAGTACAAAATGAAGCAGGTCAAAGGCTAAAAAAGTTTTGCCAAGAGATTGCACTGGTCATAGCAAGCATCCTCTTCCAACAGCACAAGAGATGACTCTACACATGGACATCACTGGATGGTCAAAACTGAAATCAGATTGATCATATTCTTTGCAGTCAAAGATGGAGAAGACATATACAGTCAGCAAAAACTAGACCAGTAGCTGACTGTGGCTCAGATCATGAACTCCTTATTGGAAAATTCACACATAAATTGAAGAAAGTGCGAAAAACCACTAGACCATTTAGGTATGACCTAAATCAAATCCCTTACGATTTAACAGTGGAAATGACAAATAGATTCAAGGGATTAGATCTGTAGACATGATGCCAGAAGAAATATGGACAGAGGTTTGTGACATTGGACAGGAGGCGGTGACCAAAAACATTCGCAAGAAAAATAAGTACAACACTAAAAATGGTTGTCAGATCTGAGGATGCCTTACAAATAGCTGAAAAAAGAAGAGAAGTGAAAAGCAAAGCAGAAAAGGAAAGATATATCCATCTGAATGCAGAGTTCCAAGGAACAGCAAGGAGAGATAAGAAAGCATTCCTCAGAGATCAATGCAAAGAAATGGAGGAAAACAACAGAATGGGAAAGACTAGAGATCTCTTCAAGAAAATTAGAGATACCAAGGGAACATTTCATGCAAAGATGGGCTCAATACAGGACAAAAATGGTATGGACTTAACAGAAGCAGAAGATATTAAGATGTGGCAAGAATACACAGAAGAACTATGCAAAAAAGATCTTATTGACCCAGATAACCATGATGGTGTGATCACTTACTTAGAGCCAGACATCCTGGAGTGTGAGTTCAAGTGGGCCTTAGGAACCATTACTACAAGCAAAGCTAGTGGAGGGGATGGAATTTCAGCTGAGCTATTTCAAATCCTAAAAGATGATGCTGTGAAAGTGCTGCACTCAATACACCAGTAAATTTGGAAAACTCAGCAGTGACCACAGGACTGGAAAATATCAGTTTTCATTCTAATCCTAAAGAAAAGCAATGCCAAAGAATGTTCAAAGTACCACAAAATTGCGGTCATCTCACACGTCAGCAAAGTAATACTCAAAATTCTCCAAGCTAGGCTTCAATAGTACATGAATCAAGAATGTCTAGATGTTCAAGATGAATTTGGAAAAGGCAGAGGAACAAAAGATCAAATTGCCAACATCCGTTGGATCATAGAAAAAGCAAGAGATTTCCAGAAAAGACATCTACATCTCTCTCATTAACCACTCCAAAGCATTTGACTGTGTGGATTACAACAAACTGGAAAATTCTTAAAGAGATGGAAATACCAGACCACTTTACCTGCCTCCTGAGAAGTCTGTATGCAGATCAAGAAGCAACAATTAGAACCAGACATGGAACAACAGGCTGATTCCAAATTGGGAAAGGAATACAACAAAGCTGTATATTGTCACCCTGCTTGTTTAACTTATATGCAGAGTACACCATGCAAAATGCCAGGCTGGATGAAGCACAAACCAGAATAAAGATTACCTGGAGAAATATCAGTAACTTCAGATATGCAGATGATACTATTCTTAGGGCAGAAAATGAACAGAAACTAAAGGGCCTCTTGATGAAAGTGAAAGAGGAGAGTATTAAAGTTGACTTAAAACTCAACATCACAAAACAAAGATCTTGGTATCTGGTCCCATTATTTCATGGCAAATTCATGGGGAAATGTTGGAAACTGTGACAGACTTTCTTTTCTTGGTCTCAACAGTCACTGGAGATGGTGACTGCAGTGATGAAATTAAAAGACACTTGCTCCTTGGAAGAAAATCTATGACCAACCTAGACAGCATGTTAAAAAACAGAGACATTATTTAGGTTCTTATAGTCATAGCTATGGTTTATCCAATAATCATGTATGGGCATGAGAGCTGGACCGTAAAGAAGGCTGGGCTCTGAAGAATTGATGCTTTTGAACTATGGTGTTGAAGAAGACTCCTGAGAGTCCCTTGGACTGCAAGGAGATCCAACCAGTCCATCCTAAAGGAAATCAGTCCTGAATATTCATTGGAAGGACTGATCCTGAAGCTGAAGTTCCAGTACTTTGGCCACCTGATATGAAGAACTGACTCCTTAGAAAAGACCTTGATGCTGGGAAAGATTGAAGACAGGAGGAGTAGGGGACAAGGATGAGATGGTTGGATGGCATCACTGATTTGATGGACATGAGTTTGAGCAAGCTCTAGGAGTTGGTGATGGACAGGGAAGCCTGGCATGCTGCAGTTCATGGGTTTGCAAAGAGTTAGACATGACTGAGCAACTGAACTGAACTTTCACACGTAAAATTGGTATTACACTTGATTAAATCTCAAAACAAGTGCATTCTTTAATTTTTTAAAATATTTTTGCTTTCAAATCACTGTAACATAGACCAGTAATTTTATATATAAGGTTTATTTTGTGTATCTTTTTCCTATTGTCAGTTCTCAAATATCTCAGCTCTAATCATTATCCGTGGATCATTTATTTTGCTTAGTCTTAAAATTAATAAAAAAGGACAACACACAAGAGTTGGCTAATGCAGTCAGAGTAGTAATAAAATATAACTTTCAAAAATGTGAGTAAAAATGGAAATCAAAGGAATATACATACTTTAATTAATATGTTAATTTTAATTTTATTAAAAATGTACCTTCATGTTTCTTATGATAAGGCATAAAGGTGATGCAATTTAGCAATGGCAAGATATAATTCATTATGAAATAGGTAAATGCAATGTTCTAGTAAGCCCAAAGCTAATCATATTAATTTATGGGCCATTGTTTAATAGAGAAAAATGTCAAATTATTCCTGTAAGCAAACTGTAAAATATTCCTAGTCCTCTAAAATTTTCACATGAATAGACAACATCCTTCGACACCGTAGTCTCTATATTATATGCAATGAAATCAGCAGTAAGTAGTGAAAATCTAGTAACATATAGGCTCACATTTATCCAGTATTGTTCTGAAATACTCCACAAGAAAATTTCTAGAACTGAGGAAGTAGAAAATATTCTCCCATCATGTTCCTGTGCTCTCTCCATAAAGCTGGGATGAAGGTGGAATTGCTTGGTTAATGGTTTCTATAGAAGCAGTTTAACCAGTTTCCTAGGGAGCATAGTTGCTTAGGAAACTCAAAGATGTTAAAACACAGAGGCTGTGATGAGACACCTGCTGGTGTAGTTTCATTTTTACTCACTTCTCACTTCCCTGGATGGGCTCTCATATGGCAGAAGTGCAGATTTGGAAAACTAGTGTGGTTATTTGCACAAGTTAGGGTCCATATAATTGCTTATGGGCTTACCATAAAGGCTACCTTTGATAGAAAAGTTGTTTTTGAGGGGAAATTGGGCAACATTTTCCTACCCTGCAAGTACCTTCCACTGGACAATGGGATAATCTCTGAGGATTTATTGTAATCATATTTTCTGAAAACCTTGGCACATTAAGAAATGGTAATTGAATTTCACGAAAGCTATTTTCCAAAATCTGCTCAATTAAGGGGAAAAAAAGAGCGTAGGTATATAAGACACTTTCTAAACCATATACTGGTTTCCTGCAAATAGCAATGATGTTTTCCCTTTGAAATGCTTAATGAGTATATATAAAAAGAGAATAAGTTATATAGTCACTTTAGGATTTTTTAATCAATGAATAATTCAGGTGTTAATGAATTGTTTTTATTTTTTTATTGAAAACAAAGGTTGTCTGAATGTTAACTTGTATGCCTATTTACCTACCTACTAGCTATCTACCTAAATTGGTTTTGTATTGCCTTTTAAAGCTGAACCACTCATTTTCAGTGGGTATCGTTTAAAAATGTGAAATGATAATGGTAACATGGGGACAAATGCTGCAAATGCGACTTGTGGCCTCAGCACACCAGGCTGCCACATTTTGCAGCTGTTCAATAGACATGAGGAACTAAGCGACAGGACCCATGCCAGTGGGCTGGGAGCCCCTAAATGACACAGCATTATAAAAAGAGGAAAAAAATAAACTTTGCAATTAACCAGCAACAATCCCTTAGGGTTGGGGCTCAGCATTATCCCTGCCATCTGCATTCTGTCTGTGAAGCTCTTAGAGAGAGGCCATGACAGCTTTTTCTCAAAAATGTTTCATAACATATTATGGTAAAGCTACTCCTATTTTAACAGTTTTAGATATTGAGAGAGAGAGAAGAGGGAAGATTTGCCTAAAACCTATTTCAAGTTACCCTAAAGTTAAAGTGAACTTTAAATTATTTTACAAATATTTAATTTTCTGATTAACTTTGTGTGCTTTGATGATAAATTGAACCCTGAAACCCTATTGTTCGTACACTACCTGCTTAGGGTCATGGTCACATTTTTGTTTTTCATTTTCCTTTTATGTTATGTTTCTCTTGGCATAAAAGAGATAAATGTCAAATGTTTCTATCCACAAGTAACAATCAATGGCATGATTTTATTTTAAAAAAAATAGTCTAATTTGTGTGTGTGTGGTTAATCACTCAGTTGTGTCTGACTCTGCGACCCTATGGACTACAGACCACCAGCCTCCTCTGTCTGTGAGGATTCTCCAGACAAGAATACTGGAGTGGGTTTTATGCTCTCCTCCAGCAGATCTTCCCAACCCAGGGATCGAACCCAGGTCTCCCACATTGTGGGCAGATTCTTTACCATCTGAGCCACCATGGAAGCCCCTCTAATCTGAGCACCCTTCAGTGATCCCTGACTCTCCAAATTGGAATGAACTCCCAGTTTAACCACAGCTCGTGCTGTCTTGGACTTCTAGGAACATATGCCTGTCAGTGACATGTTAAGTGAGACTGGTCTTTTTGGAGCAATGATAAATAGCACAAATTATGCCTTCTCACCAGTAAGACAGTAGCTCTGAGATCCTAACATTCTTCTTTTTTTGCTTCTTATTCTTCTCTTTAGACACTATGTGCTTAATTGTGCTGCATACTGTATATCTATATCTCTAAATATATATCAACATATAATCAACATCTTTGTGGAACTCACATTCTCCCATCACTAACTGCAGGACCTCACCCTATTGAGTGACACTGGCTACGTACAGGACAATATGTTGATGCCAAGCTCATTTGGCATCCTGGACCTTTTTGGATTTTAATGGCTGCTTGACAGCATCCTTGGGGCCTCTTTTTAAGCGGAACCAAAGAAGCAAATAGCTTCTTTTGGCAAACTTTTTTCTCCTGCTGATTATCTTGGTGTCTTTTGTTAAAAGGCAAGAAGATCATAGTACAAGGTTACTATGAATGCAGGAAAAGAGTAACAGAAATAAATATCCAAAAGCTTATTAAATCATTTTAAATATAACAAATATCTGTATGTCCAAAGTAACAAAAGGACTCTGGGTCTACGGACATTTCCAATAAGGTAATGTAATCATTTTTATTTATCCTCAGGTTTTCCATTTTCTTTGTAGGATTTCAGATTTATTTTTAAATACAACTTTGCTTGCTTCAACAAAGATATATTTTCCACAGAGCTGTCCAAAGGAGTCATTTCAAACCTTTTTCAGATCCCATGTCCTTGCCCAAAACACTCCAGTGTCTTACCATCACATCAAAGAAGAAAATCCTGAAAGTCCCTCCATGACCTGCCCCCTGATTACCACCCTCCCCTTTGCACCCTGTGCTGGCCTTTACACTCTTCCTATGTGTGCCCTGCATGCTCCTCTCTTAGATTCTTTTCCTCATTATTCCCTCTGTCCTGAAAACTTGTCGCCGTATAGTTGATGGCAGCTCCTTTAAGGCACTCAACATGCTTTCTTCTCAAGATTCTTTTCCTATCCCCATATCTAAATATCAATAATAATCCCTCTTTATTCTTTTACTTTTGTAATCCTTTTATTCTTAGCATGCTTTACAACACTGTGTTTTATATATCTAACATTTTTTTCTGTTTACCAAATACAGTGTAAGTTCCATGAAAGCAGAGATTATCTTTTCAACTGCTCTATTTTAAGAATCTAGAAAACTCCTTGGAAAATAGCTGAAAAAAATTTTAAAAATAGTGATCTGAATGAAAGAATGTACATGATTGAAAAAAATCTCTATACATAATAACTAGGATATTGTTCTTGGTTTCTTTGAGTTACCTCAGAAAACCTCCCCAGAAAGTCACTTTCCCAGATTCTTCTGAGAGAAAACAAAGAACGTGATTGGAAATATTTCTTTCAGTGATGAGTATGCAACTTTCAGATCAGATGATCACTTTCAGATGATATTGCAAGGGACAGTTTATTAAATCTTCTTGAGAACAAGAGAAAACACATACAGTTCTATGTCTTATTAATTAATATTGATATGTTAGTGTGAAAAACATGAAAATATGTTAGTCTATCTGTTAGTAGTCTGTGCTATGGGACACATTCTGCTTTTGTAGTTCATTACATTTTACAATCAAGGGTTACAAGTGAATATAAGTTTGTGACAATGATTCAAATACTAAAAATAGGGGGAAAAACAGCAATATCCTGTGTTAGCTTGAATGTCCTCAGTAGAGTTGATACAATGACTTGTGTGCAGATAGTTTGAGATGCAATGCCAGAGAGTAGGTGGGAAGAACAGAAAGAGTGAGGGAACAAGGGAAGAAAATCAATGTAAAAACATATTACCAATTCCACTGCTATATGTAACAAATGCATCTAGGAAACATAAGGCATGCCTTCTGAGATTATCTACTCAAAGCACTTTTTCCCTTATTGTGCATGTTGGTTGATAAAAAAAAAAGAAAAAAAAATTTCTTACTTCAGCATGTTTATACCTATACTGCTGACCTGCCCACACTGTAAGCACTTCCTATGTCTACCCAGCAGAAACCCTGGGAGAGGCAAAGAGAATGTGAGCCTGGGGCATTAGCAATAAAGGTGTGGAAATTCCACCCTTAATTTCATCCACAAGTGTCCTATATGAAGTTCACTTTTACTGAGTCATGAAGATCTCTACTGATGACCTACTATGCAAGGGTTAGTGAAGTAAGCTATATTCCTTTTTTCTGAAACAGCTTAAGATAGTTAGTTCCCCTTCATGGATCACAGCATTGTCATGGTGAAGGGGCTATTTTTCTCAATGAAGCTAAGAGCCATGCTGTGTTAGATCACCCAAGACAGATGGATCACACTGAAGAATTCTGACAAAATGTGGTCCACCAGAAGAGGAAATGGCAAATCACTCCAGTATTCTTGCCATGAGAATCCCATGAACAATATGGAAAGGCAAAAAGACATGATATTAGAAAATAAGCCCTCCAGATCAGAAGGTGTATAATATGCCACTGGGGAAGAATGGAAGGCAGTTATTAAATATTAATAGCTCCAGAAGAAATGAAAGGGTTGGGCTAAAGCAGAAATGACACTCGATTTTGGATGTATCTCATGGTAAAATTATAATCTGATGCTGTAAGAACAATATTGCATAGGAACCTGGAATGTTAGATCCATGAATCAAGATAAAATGGTTGGGGTTAAGTAGGAGATGACAAGATTGAACATTGACATGTTAGGAATCAGTGAACTAAAATGGATGGAAGTGTATGAAATATCAATAACCTCAAATATATAGATGACACCACCCTTATGGCAAGAAGTGAAGAGGAACTCAAGAGCCTCTTGATGAAATTGAAAGAGGAGAGTGAAAAAACTGGCTTAAAACTCAACATTCAAAAAATGAAGATCATGGCATCTGGTCCCATCACTTCATGGCAAATAGATGGGGAAACAATGGAAGCAGTGGCAGACTATCTTCTTGGGCTCCAAAATCACTGCAGATGGTGACTGCAGCCATGAAATTAAAAGACACTTGCTCCTTAGAAGAAAATATATGACCAACCTATTAAAGCATATTAAAACAGCATATTAAAACCTATTAAGATAGCATATTAAAAATCAGAGATATTTCTTTACCAACAAAAGTCTGCCTAGTCAAAACTATGGTTTTTCCAGTAGTCGTGTATGAATGGGAAAGTTGGACCATAAAGAAAGCTGAGCCCTGAAGAATTGATGCTTTCGAACTGTGGTGTTGGAGAAGACTCTTGAGAGTCCCTTGGACTGCAAGGAGATCCAACCAGTCCATCCTAAAGGAAACCAGTCCTGAATATTCATTGGAAGAACTGATGCTGAAGCTGAAGCTCCAATACTTTGGCTACCTGATGGGAAGAATTGACTCATTGGAAAAGATGCTGATACTGGGAAATATTGAAGGTGGGAGGACAAGGGCACAATAGAAGATGAGATGGTTGGATGGCATCACTGACTCAGTGGACATGAGTTTGAGGAAGCTCTAGGTGTTGGTGATGGACAGGGAAGCCTGGCATGCTGCAGTCCATGGGGGTCTCAAAAAGTTGGACACGACTGAGTGACTGAACTGAACTGATTAATGTGGCCTTACATGAAAGTTGGCAGGTGAAATCAAGTTAAGATGAGGTCATGATGAATTAGATGGCCTCTGATCCAATGATGGGCATCTTTATAACAGAAGGGAGATTTGGACACAGAGACACACTGTAGAATGCAATGAAATAATTCTACATGCATTGTAGAATGCAATGAAATAATCAAGGCAGAGACTGGAGTGATGCAGCTGTGATATCTGGAACAGCAGGGGTTTGTGACAACCAAGAACTAGGAAGAAGCAGGAAAATATTCTTCCCTTAAGCCTTGGAGTCAGGCTTCTAGTTTTAAGAACTGTAAGAAGATACATTTCTGTTTTGTTATACCACCCAATCTGTGACTTTGTGACACCCATCATTAGGACAGCCCAGGGGAACTGATAAACTCCTCATTGTCTGCCCTGTGTTGGTTTCACATTTTCATCTTGCAACAAGTTCTGAAGCCAGCCCATCTGTGAACTGTGCTTTTGTTAGCCATGTGACCAGCGTTGGGAGCTGTGGAAGACACAAAAGTAAAATGGAGGCCAGACTACCTGCCTGTGCGATGTTCTTATGTCCCTCAGCTCTATTTGGAACAGTTCCAGGATGTACCATTTCCACTTCATAACAGATTACTTCTGCAGCCACCTGATCTTATGACTCTGTTATCTGACAATATGTGGATGATGTTGGGTTGCTCTGATGCATCATTACTGCCGGTTTTGGTCAGGTATTCATCCAGGTAATAGGAACTATTTTTCAAACAAAGAGTAGTTCGATGAAGCTGAAGCCTTTGCTTTGCTGTAGAACATGAGCATCTGTGCTGGGATACTCCAATTAGGGCTTTCTAGAGACCACGCATCGGAGAAGGCAATGGCACCCCACTCCAGTACTCTTGCCTGGAGAATCCCATTGACGGAGGAGCCTGGTGGGCTGCAGTCCATGGGGTTGCTAAGAGTCAGGACACGACTGAGCGACCTCACTTTCACTTTTCACTTTTCACCTTCATGCATTGGAGAAGGAAATGGCAACCCATTCCAGAGTTCTTGCCTGGAGAATCCCAGGGACGGCGGAGCCTGGTGGGCTGCCGTCTATGGGGTTGCACAGAGTCAGACACGACTGACGCGACTTAGTAGCAGCAGCAGCAGAGACCACGCATGGCTTCTTCACCTCATACAGGGACATTTAGAGTCACAGTGTTCATTAAGTCAGATTCTCAAACTGTAGGGCCCCTTGCACAGTAGACTGGACCTATTGTCTTCACCCCTTAAGTTAAATTTTACTAACAAGATCAGGTTTTATGCTTTAAAGTCCGGAATTCACTCTTTCTTGAACTACATGTCTCTATGTAGTGAGCAGACCTATGAAACACTTCATTCCTTGGGCTGATTGGATTTTCAGGGTTACAGTTCTTTCTGTTTTAGAAACTCTGTGAGCATAGTGTTATGTGAGTTTAATCAAGTCAAGGACATCACTGCAGATTTCGCTCGCTCTCTCTTACCATTAGTTTGATAACAGGTGTCCCAAAATGCTGCTGAGAGGGAGGACATTGAGTTGATTCTGGTCTCATTTAGCCTTTAACCTTCAATTCTGACCCAGTGTTTCCAATGCAAACTTTTCTTGAACTTGATGGTGTGTACAGGGTATAAATGTTATTTATAAAGTGGTAGCTTGATTCACCCTACATATATTCTTTTTTAATAAATCTCCATGTAGGGCTAGATTTGAGTGTTTTTGCATTTCTGGATATAAAACCAACAAACTCCATTATTGCCCTCCCACAGCAGAACCCAATCTTCATGGCACATACACACTTGACTGCTCAGTGTGGAATTATGCCAATATATGCATATATGGACTAAAGTTTCCACCATCACTTCAGAGTTTTACAGGGAATATGCTCAAGAAATGAATACATTTAATATACTTCAAATTTGAAGCTATCAGAAAAAAAAATTTTTTTCTCAAGTTTTGTTTCTGAAAAATGATATCTAAAAAAAAAAAAGAGTAAAATTTGGCTCAAATCTGTTCCTGTATGCCACAGAAGAAACAGAAGACAAATGTGTCTGTTTGTTAATAAGAATCCTTTGTTTGCTTTAAGAGTATGTGGGGCAGCAGTTGGGAAAGTTGTGATGTTTCTGAAGTTTAAAAATAATGATGAAATAATTTCATGATATAAGTTTTTGTTTATAAAAGATTGATTCCTAAAATATTAATGATAAATTATAATTGATTATATAATTTCTTTCTGAATATTTTCTTGAATAATTTTCTATGTAATTGTTTGGATAAATTAAAGTTCTGGTTTGAAGTCACTTCCTTGAGTCTCATTTTCATCTCTTTTTCTCTTTATTGTGGTGAAAGGAACAAAATGAGGTATTCCTCTTCCCGCATTCTTCTCTCTCTCTCTGACTCTGTCTTTCTCTTTCTCCCCTCTTCCTTTCCCTCTTTTTCTCACTCTCTCTCTCTCCTTTCCTCCCTTTCGTTCTTTCATTCTCTTGAAACACTCACTTATTGATTATCTTATTTGTGCTATTCAAAGAATACTCAAGGCCTTCTCAACCCAGTTGAATGTCTTTTCCTTACTATATATACATAACTGTAATCCTCTTTTCTCGCTAATTAAAAAATAGAACATTAGTTTGTCTTTATCCTAAAGATGCATTATGATCTTGGGTGGGCCTAAGGTAGCCAGTTAAGCTTTTAAAAAGGTGAAACATAAGAGAGACACTCTCCTGCTGACCTTGACTATATAGCCTCCATGAGTTTTATAGTTGCAAGGAGGTAAATACTTCCAGCAAGCTTGGGAAAGGACCCTGAGCCTCAGACGAGACTTTGATCCAGGCTAACACTTGATGCAGCTTTATGAGAAACAGAGTAGACACCTCTGCTAAGCCTCAATCTACAGACTGTAAGAAATGAAAAGCTATTGTTTCAAGTTACTAAGTTTGTGGTATTTGTTAGGCAGCAATAGAAAATGAACATACCAAACCAGGTTAAGAAGAACAGCCCACAGATGATTTGACTCTCTTTGCTCATCTTTCTAACTAAATTGATTTCCATTTTAAAAAGTAGTTATCAAAGTATTAATAATAATAATTATAATACATGAATGCTTTGGCTCTGTGTATGTATTAACTCATGCAATTATTATTAAAAACTCTATGAGGTAAGCATTACAATCTAAATTCACAGACAGTAAAGGGAGTCTTAGGGAAACAATCTCTCTTATGAGAAGTGGCAGAAGTCATGTGTGAAGTGCTGACTGGGAGGGAGGTAGAATATCCCTCTGGTAGATATACCCTCTTATGTGGTTTCCAAGTCCACACCCTTTCCACCTCAGTACACTGCACTGTATTATTTATAGGAAATTATATACAAGGTAGCCTCTTCTGTACTAGCTTGCTAAGATCAATAAGGTATGAGCCTATAATAAAGAGCTTTAAAATCTAGTAGGAAAAATAGATATGAATTACATAACATCTCCCAAGATCTAATGAAGAACTTGCACACTGGGATTATATTCTGGAAGGATTAGAAGATGCTTAGAGAAGCCATGGCAACTGAGCTAAGCCTTAAATACTCGAAATAATCTTTCTGGTAGAAAAATTGGGGCAGCAATTACTTGGATGAATAAATAAACTGTTGTGTTTGGAATTGTGAGTGTCTGGAACATGTTCACAGAATGCTGAGTAGATAGGAGCACAGGGGAGTCAAAGGTATAACTAGTTTTATATCCTAAATGTATGCTTCCTACATTGTTTACATGTTTTCTCTGTTCATCTCTGTTTCTTTCTCTCTCTCAGTCACCGCACTCCCCAATCTAACTGGTTCTTGCATAGCAAACTGCAAATTCTTGAATTAGTGTTAGTACTACATTTTGGAAAATATCTCAGTCAAAACATCATTTTAAGGTTCAGTTATACACACACATACGCATGCACACACAGATATACACACCTTGCCTGTGTTTGTAGTTTATTCTCAGATTCATGGTTGAGGCTCAGCATATGTAGTATATATGCTATGTATTTTTCCTTTGTCCTTGATACCTAAAAATATATATATTTTCCAAATTATGTCCTTGATTCCTAGTGCTATGTGGCAAAATCCTAGGTACTAAGGACAAAGAAATAAACCAGTTGGCAAGAACACAGATATTTTAGTGGGTGGGGGAAAGCTGGGAAAAATATGCCAGGAAAAAATAAATTAAAATATGTCAGAGAACAGTAAATCTTAGAGAATGAAATGAAATACTACATGGGAAGTGACAGAGGAAACTATATTAGAACAAGTGGTCAGAAAAGGGATTTCTAAAAAGATAACACCTGAGCATGTATAAGCTCTTTGATCCATCAAATATATAGTTTCAAATGAGCTCTTCCTGACTTGGAACTCATTTTGTTTAATTAACTATAGCTCCCAACAGAAGGAAAATATCATAGAAAAACTCAATTTCTGTATAAGGAAAATACACCATGTCTAACACTAACAAAAAATAAATATGAAATGCTATAGAAGTCACAATTAGCATATTATAAAAAGAAAAGCTTCTAAAAATTCATGATCATGAACAGTTTTAATAAGTAGCACACATTTATCAAACTAATTTCCATTATATATTAATATTATCAATAACAAATAAATTAGATAAACTGAATTGAAGTGAAAGGCACCTATCAAATTTTCCAAAATCATCTTTTGGAGGTTCTCATAATTCTAACATTTCATATAGAGGAGGTGTCTGTTTTGCACACACTTTAATTTCACAAACTCAGTCATGTATCCTCTTTATGGGTTTTTTTCTTTATCCTTAGAAGAAAAAAAATGAAAGAATAAAAAGCCCAGCACAAAACAGTTAATCACTTCACTTGTGGGAAAAGTCAGAGTAATGTACATTTTGTGGCAACTGAGAAAATGCAGGATAGGTTATTTTTGTGCTCATTGGAGAAATATAAATCTTCAAAAATGTTTTCCACTTATCATTTTTTGTATTCTATCTATTTGGTATATTAAATTCATATATAATAAACTTGAAAACAAGTCACTTTACATGAAATTAATTACATTCAGTGAAGACCCAGAGGACAGATTCATCCTGACAGAGTATTTCAACAGCGTTTGCTTGTATGTATCTTGCTGCACAGAGCACAATGCCTCGGCTGGAATCACAGCTAGGGATCTACTCTTCCTAACTCACTGGCAGTTCTATTTGTTGTTGCTGTTAACTGACTTCTTTATGAAATACTTATTAAAGATACTTCCCATATTTTCATGGGTTAAGGAAGCATCGATTTTGAAATTATAATTTATATACACACAGAATAATAACTGATTTCACAGTTCATTAATTCAGTTGATGAACAACAATAAAAGAGAAGTACGGCAAATATAACCAGGGGATAAGGTGAGAGAGGAAGTGTATAATTTTACTCAATCACTATTCAAAACAAATACATGATCAAATGTACTTCATATAAAATTCTAAATTCACTACAGAGAATGATTAACTTAATTAAGATAAAGTTTTAAAACTGTACTTCATGTATGAAATAGGAGAGGTAATTTGGAAAGATGCAATTCTGACATAATTTCCCTGCTGTAGGGAATAAAGTCTACTTTCTTAGAGTGAATTACATAAAATGTCCAGTTTTCCTCCTGTGTTAATTTGTGTTTGGTAGTTGCAGAAAATATGGATGTTGTGTGAACTATATGTGATATTTTGTACTTACAGTAGTACTATTTCTTTTAATGCTAAATGTTCATTTCTCTATTTTCTCAATGAAAATGGGCAGATTTTTCAAATATATTAATAGATCATATTAATGGGAGGATATGGCATATTTTTCAGAAACTCTGTTTCCAATGAAAATGAATTTCACAGTATATAAATTTCATGACTGTGAAATATATGTATGTTTATACATATATATATAGCAAAAATGTGTGTACATATATGCCACATGTGTGTCTATATAGTATATCATGAGAATAGAAGAAAAAAGTTAGATAATTTTTGCATTTTATTATTTAACCATCATAAAAACCTTCACCTGTTTAAATAATTCCAATGGTATAGATGGGCTTATGCATATACATTGTTTAATAAATGTCATAACTTTTCTATGTTGATAAGTTATAAACATGCCAGTTTTGTATGTGGGTATGTAAATAAAATTTCTACTCTGATGGAGAGATGAAATGAAAGGAGCATATTTATTTTTTCATCATGGGAAGAAAAGTCAGTAAATTAGTTTTTAAATGCCAGGATAAAGTAGCCTCCGTAAGCTAGTCTAGCAAATGATTATATTAACATTACAATTAGAAATGCTATCTCATAATCAGATCTTTATTTTTCTCTAAATGAATGTTTAAAAGCATAAAATAAGTTTATTTTGAAGGTTAAGGGTATTCAAGTCTGAACTCATATGATGCACAAATAAGGATTAAAAATGGAGGTTCTGCAGCATGAAGGCTTTAGAATTAATATAACATGACTGAGGTAGTGTCAGAGTCGATGAGTCACTGCCCACTCTGAATAAATACTTGAAGCAGCTACAGAGAAACTGCCAAGGTCAAAGCTCAGTGCTGTTTCAGATAGATGTTATTCTCTATACAGCAGTCACTCTCTCCTGCTTCCAGCTTTCCAAAAAGAGCTGATACACTGCAGGCACTCAGGATGAATCTGCCAGATTTAATAATAATCAAGAGTGCTCTTAAATAAATGTCTCCAGAAAGAGAAGCAATTGGAAAGCTTAAAAGTAAAGACTATTTGAACTGTGGCTCATCTCAGAAGGCACACCCTTCTTGACTCATTTCAAGACAAAGGTACTAAAGAATAGTGATGAGGTTCATGGAGATTTGCTCTTTGCATGTAAAAGCATCTTTACCTGTGTCAATTGCCTGGCTCATTCTAATAACCATGCAGCAAACATTCTGGGGGCAATGCAAAGATGGTGAGGAGCAAGTCACTTTGAATCAGTATGCATTGGTGAAGATTTGTTTTCATTTCAATGCAACTGTAAAGAAGGTAGTTCATCCTTCCAAAGTTTAGGGTGAAACATTTAGCAAAGCTGTGATGTTGAAGAAAAAATAAGAGACAAGTATATTCTGTGTGCTATTTGAGTGTTTCGTAGTATCAATGTTTTAGTAATCTTTTTCTTTGCTATTTTTATCTTTTCTTCTTTGGGGATTGTAGATGTATTCCTAACTTTAACTGTCACTTAGCCTATTACATAAAGTACTACCAAGTGGAAACTGTGACATCTTGTGCATATTTTGTCTCCCAATACAGTTTTGACATCGCAACAGAATACACAGAGTTTTTGAAACTTCTAAACAGTGAAAGTTAATTAGGAAATACTCCAAGCTTAGTCAAGAATGTCAGCACCTCACCAACTTTCACTATCCTGACAGCCACCACTTCTCAGAGCAATTTTTATCCAACATAATTACTTACTTAATAAAGTATCCCTTAGAGATGCAGATATTTTATATAAGAGTATTATTTTAATCACATTAGCCATATTTAGCTATAAGATATTCTGAAATAATGGGCATGTTCTGGTTACTATATATGTGCAACAAGTTTCCCAGAATTGTACAGTTCTACATTGACTGGATGGAGGTTGACCATAAGAATGAGTCATGATTTTGGGTGAGGTGGCTCACTTCCAGGAGCCAATTTCAAGGTAGGCAATCAGTTGAGAGGTATCAACTTCCAACTAACAAGCCCTAGAAGCTGTGGGACTGCTTCCTATCTGAAAGAGATTGAGCTGGATCTGGATCTTACACAAAGAGCATCTTCTTTCACTTCTTTATTTTTTTTCAAAATCCTTCTACTTTTCTCCAGTGATAGTTCCACCATTGTAATAAAGGCTATCGTCATCTCTTATCTGGGTTATTGCCATGGCTCGTCATTGTTTCTGCCTAGCTACAGCACAGAGAGTTAGTGTTAACCAGTAACAAATCTCTTCCTATCAGATACTTCTTTCTTAATACATTTTGGTGTTTTCTCATTGCTCAATGTAAAATAAACACTCTAAGAATTGTTTACAAAGCCAATCATGACTTTGCTATTTCACTACCTTTTATATACTTATACTTTCCCACATTTTTCCTTTATTCTTTGTCTCCAAACTGAAAGGATTTTTTTTTTCTTTTCAGATGTGTTATTGTTTCATTCTAAAACATTCTCCAACTTCACTTTTTTTCTGTTCCCATTGGCATAGCAAATGCTGACCAATTTTTGAAAATCCACCTAAACAAGACTCTCAGCTGTGCTTAACAACTGATAACATTTTGTCTACAGCCAGACCATCAGTCAAATGTTGAACCTTACAGGATTAAAGATAGAGGCATGAAAAACTTCCTGAAAATTGATATTGATATAGTAACTCATATTGTTTTTAATACCAATACCAGACACTATGCCTGATTGTAAGCAGATTTTCAATAAGCATTTGTTAATAAGAAAGTAAGCCAGATAATATGTATAATACATTTGACTATTAGAAATCTTCCATTTGTATCTGTTCATTTTTTTCCAAATAGTACCATGCTGCTGCTGCTGCTGCTAAGTCACTTCAGTCATATCCGACTCTGTGCGACCCCATAGACGGTAGCCCATCAGGCTCCCCCGTCCCTGGGATTCTCCAGGCAAGAATACTGGAGTGGGTTGCCATTTCCTACTCCAATGCATGAAAGTGAACAGTGAAAGTGAAGTCACTCAGTCGTGTCTGACTCTTAGCAACCCCATGGACTGCAGCCTACCAGGCTCCTCCATCCATGGGGTTTTCCAGGCAAGAGTACTGGAGTGGGGTGCCATTGCCTTCTCCAAAATAGTACTGTGAAAGACTGACAAATGCTTGGAATAAAATTCAGATACATTATATCTATAACAATTGTTCTCAATCACGTGAAATTTTGCCCATCAGGAAAAAGACAGGTTATTACAACCCCAGGAAGTTGAAAAGGATGGAAAGATCCTTCTATCATCTTATTGCTTGAAATCAGGAGCACTGCTAAACATCCCACAAGACAACTCCTCTTCCCTTCACAAAAAAATATCAGACTCAAGGTGATGATAATTCCAAGACTGAGGAATTTTAATCCGTGTCGTGTTTGAAATCAGCTGTGGTAGTTGTGTACACATAAAGAATGAAATAACGAAGGAAGGAAAGATATAAAGAAGAGCAGAAGGATGTAAGAGGGAAGAGAGAGACAGAAAAAAGATGAAGGAAAGAAGAAAAGAAGGGAGGAAAGAGGAAATAAAGTATATTTGTTGAGACTCGATCTTTGTTGTTCTTTGTGCTCTTATTCTGTGTCTTAACAATGACCTCTTCCCTTTTTGTCTAAGTTCTCACAGACATCTACTTGACAAAATCTAAAGCGGAGTCTGTCTTTTCCTACGTATTAATCATCTGGCCAGCTCTTAGAACCGAGTTACTTTCGACGTAGTTCCTCAGAGATCATTGATAGTTCAGTGATATCAACGCAGGTCTTAGTGTACCTCAGAAAATAATTTGTCTGGCTCAGAGCATCCAAAGTTACTTAGAGTACCAAGGGTTCACCTTCTATCTCCTAAAGTATTTGGACTTGGGTCGTCTTCTGTCAAAGATGGTTCTGCCTTCTCTTGTATGTTAATCACTAAATTTGAGAAGGAAGTTGAAGGTGATATATTTCTCATTAATTCCTACATTTGATGAAAATTTCCAAGCCATTATCTTTTTCTATGTTGGTTCTTCAGATTTTATAGCTCTTCCTCTCTCTTGAATATTTGAAAAGGCATCTCCTCACTATAAGATCTTCCATATCCGTACATAAACATTTCTCAACTCCTATATCAACACCATATTCTATTCCATTTTTATCTCTCAAATCACAAATGCAGTATCTTGCAAAAATATTTAATAGTGCTCCTAGAATCAAACAATCAGAGTACAAAGGAAATCAACCTATGTATATTTTATACATAGATTTGTTAATACTTGATTTTGTACCTTGACATTTCCAACTTAGGTCCTTTTGAAAGAATACAAAACAAAATACTAGAATTTAACTATATTCTTATTATTTTTCAATTTACTTGGTAAGTGGCTTGAATATCTATACTTTATTAGTGTATAATACTTCATATTGATTTATTTCTGCTTCTTAAATATATCATTCTCTTTTCATCTTAAACTTTTTTATTCTCTTTAAATTTTACTTTCTTCCTTAGATGCATCTCTTGAGATTGCATGTAACTTAATTCCACAAAATGGCACACTGAACACTTGTTTATTGTATAAATCTCACTTTTTAATGTTTATTATAACATAAAAATTTCCACGTATTTTCATCTTTGAATGCTTTTTAAGTTTTCCAGTTCTACTTTCAGAAATATTCTGTATTTCATTCTGTGGAACAGATGCTAAAAGGTCTTCCAGTGACATTCTTCCTGCAAAATATCTCTTTTGTCCCAATATTCAGAATGAGCATAGAAGGGACAAGTAAATAAATCAAAATGTTAGCATCTATAACTCAGAAGCTTACAACTTAGCATCACACTGCAGTTAGTACTAACCCAGAATGACTTACAGGATCTGTTAGAATGGAAAGACTTAATGGTCAGTGTGGAGCCAGTCTTGCCTGCAGAAGTACAACTTGTAGAGTGATAGGATCACTTTGCTTTGAAGACGGAAGTGGTGGGAGGTCAAGATCAATGAGAAACAGTGATACACCACAGTGACAAGAATACCTGGAGCTCCATTCAAATAAGCGACAGCTACAAAAATAAAAGAAAAATATGATCCTAAGACTTAGGGTAACAGGACAGCAATAGGTACAATGTTTAAGCTAATGCTTCACATGGTTGTACAGGAGACAAGAAAAGGCAATGTAAAACTGACAGCAGTAAAACCACAGCAGTGGCTTATAAGTGTTTTAGTAAGGATTGGAAGCCCTTACTGGAATTATGGAGGCCATGTTTAGCAAAATAAACTCATTACCAAAAGTCTAAGAAAGGATTATTTTTAATTTGTCAAATCATGTATGTAACCACAGATAATCAAGAAATTATGTTAAATGATTTTATAAAAGGAAGTAAAATCAAGCTGACCAATATGGTGCATCGCCAGTGTGGTGACAATTATTTTAACCACAGCAGGCAGACATTGAGAATCTTCAAAAGAAATCAGAACACCGAATTAATGAATGAGTAATTTACCATCAGGTAGTGAAATAGGAAATAACATTGCAGAGATAAATGAAACTTGGTTACAAGGAATTTTTCATTAAACAAAACAACCCATAATGGTTTCCTTCACACTATTTTGAAAATGTAAGTCCTGCATAAGTTTATAGAATGAACAATTCTTGAAGAAAAATTATTCTTACTAATTTGAAATGATATGAAGTTTGAACTGTTAAAAGTTAACCTCTGCTAGATGCCTATTCCACCATCATTCTTTTATACTCAGGTCAAATCTGGTATTTATCATTAATAGATACATTCATTCACTGAAATATTTTTGAGTTGATTACATTGACCCAATTAAAAAAGCTTCCTAAAAAAATGTCAAGGAATTTTATCATTGTTATCATGACTGATTTTAATAGAATTAAATTTAAATCTCACCTCCCAAAACAACCCTGGATAATCTGGATTTAGATCTAATCATTATTCTATGAAAGAGACAATACCTTGGTTTATTCTATATATCAGTGAAAAGAAACTGAAATTTAAACTGAACGTTAAAAATTGGCCCCAAGTCCTAAGATCCCTAAATAAGATGTACATTAGATAAGTGATGGTGGTGTATGCTCAGTTGCTATAGTCATGCCTGACTTTGTGGCCCCATGGACTGTAACCTGCCAGGTTTCTCTGTCTATGGGATTATCCAGGCAAGAATATTGGAGTGGGTTGTCATGTCCTCCTCCAGGGGATCTTCCTGACCCAAGGATTGAACTTGCATCTCCTGTGGCTCCTGCCTTTGCACGTGAATTCTTTAACACCAAGCCACCTGGGAAGCCCAGATAATTGATAGATAAATTAGTGTGTTTATGGAAAAGGAATGCAAGATTCTAGTAGGAGATTTTTTAGGGCTTAGTCATGCTTTTGCAATATTTGACTAATAATTTAGTGAAGCATTTACCTCTGTGAACTATTGGAGCATGTGCCCAACTTTTTCTCAGTATATTATCAAAGTCAGAATCTCCATCATTAAAGATTTATTTGTAATGAATCCTGAAAGTTAAATCTCCAAAAATCTTCCGCTTAAAACACAAGTATAAATAAAAAAGGAAAATTGTTGAAACTTCATAAACCATTAGATATATTGGAGAATAGCCAGGGATTTGAAGAAGAAGGAGCACATATACTAGGAATGTTCTTAGAGAAAAAAGTGGAGGTGGGAGCAGGAGGGGTGGGGGGGAGCAAAGTGTAACCAGGCAAATTTATCTGCTTAAATATTTTATCAAAGTTTCATATTTAGAAGACATTCTTGCCATTAAAAAAAAGGTATGTATGTGTGAGTGAGCATGTATTTATGTTTGGCCCTAAGGGGCAAGACTGTGTGTTGAGGGAAAGCACAGGATGGGAGGCTTTGAATAAACTTTCTTTTCTGTCATACTTAAGGAAGTACTCTTCCTAAGAATTTTTATGTGTTTTTAAATATACTGTCCTGTTCTCAAAAAAAAAAAAAAAAAAAAAAAAGATGTGCTGCATTTTTTAAAGTAGTGGTAAACACTAGAGGAAACTCAGTTAGAATAATTCTCCAAATTACTACTCTGAACACCTAGATGTTACAGTATTCTTTTTTTTTTAGTTAAAGTATTCTTTATAAATATATAAGAAAGCAAAACAAGCTTTCAAAGGTGGCTGCTGGCTCTGACTTGACGTGTTGTATCTGTCAATAGAATTTTATTTTGCCCTTGAGCCATCTCTTTCATTTATATAATAAGGAACAGGAGATGAATTAATACACTAAATGAATCAGAAAAATATATAATTTCACTCTGAAAGATTTTGTGTTCTTGTCACCTAACTTATTTAGATACCTGTGATGCATATATTCCACCCATTGCTTTGCAAAATATGTAATGCATCTCAAGGAGCTGACTACACTTTCCTGATATATTTTCTGAATTCTTCTTTTTCTACCTCACTATCTGCTTCTGTTCTATCTTAAAATTCACCCCCCAACCTGAGGAAATATTTTGACTTTTTCTTGTCAAGTCCTAGAAGAGCCAAATTTCCACCTGCAGTCCACCTGTGGCTTTTGCTGTCAATTCTAGTAGGAATCTGGGATTCAAGCTTTTAAAAATGGATTCTAGGCATCAGGAATGATTTAACTTCTATGTGAGGTTTTATTACTCTTCCTTGTTCCAAGGAATCAGTTTACCAGTCTGACACATCAACACACTGTAGTATAATGCTTTTTGCATCACTAAAACAGCACAGGTTGCAAGTAATAGAAAATGAACTCAGCCTAGTTTAATCCAGATTATACTGACAGTGTACACCCCCCAATTATTTAAATTAATATGTATATGTGCATACATATATACTTATATTTGTATGTAAAAGCATAGAGCAGGGTTGTAACTATACTTCAAAAGAACTGCAAAGAGAATCTTCAAATCTAATTCTCTCTTTTATGGTTCTTTTTGGATATTGGCTCATCACTGCAGATTATTGGCTCACTGCAGATTATTTACTTTATCAGGCAGAAACCATAGTCAACAACTAGAGTGTAATCTTAAATCTACAATTCCAAAAAGTAATTGTTTCTTTGCCCCACCTCCTCCGTTTCCTTCTTCCTTTCTTCCTTCTCCTTCTCCCCAACTTCTGCCTTCTCCTTCTTTTCTTTCTTCTCTTTTGACTGCCTGGCCCAATCAAATATGGGAGATTTAGCTTGTGTGAAAATCAAGCAACTCCATGAAAAAAATATGGAAGAGCAAAGAAAAAAAGTTCTGAGAAAGAGGAGCTTGCTTTTGTAAAATGAAGTGTTCTGGAAAAAGCAACAATTTACTAAAGACTGTCAAGCATTAACCACACTGAAGTAATAAAGAGTTTATCTCATAGACTATTTATATAAATGTCCAACTTAAAATCTGAAAATGGAAAATGATACAAAGATATGCAATTATTATCAGATTTATGAGAAGACTATCTTTCAATACAGAGATCATGTTGTTCAGTCACTAAGTCATGTCTGACTTTGAGACTCCATGGGTTGCAGCATGCTAGGCACCTCTGTTCTCCACTGTCTCTAGGAGTTTATTCAAATTAATGTTTATTGAATCAGTGATATTACCTAACCATCTCATGCTCTGCTTCCCCCTTCTCCTTTTGCTTTCAATCTTTCTAAATATCAGGGTCTTTTACAATGAGTCAGCTCTTCTCATCAAGTAGCCAATGTACTGGAGCTTCAGCCTCAGCATCTGTCCTTCCAATGAATATTCAAGGTTTATTTCCTTTAAGACTGACTGGTTTGATCTCCTTGCTGTCCAAGGGATTCTCAAGAGTCTTCGCCAGCAGCACAATTCAAAAGCATCAGTTCTTTGGTGCTCAGCCTTCTTTATGGTCCAACTCTCACATCCATACATGACTACTGGAAAAACTAAAGCTTTGACTATACAGACCTTTGTTGGCAAAGTGATTTGTCTCTACTTTTTTTTTAAGTTTTTAATTAATTTATTTATTTGAATTGGAGGATAATTGCTTTACAATAATTTGATGGGTTTTGCCATACATCAACATGAATCGGCCACATGTATACATTTGTTCCCCCCATCCTGAATCTCTCTCCCACCTCCCTCTCCACTCTATCCCTTTGGGTTGGCCAAGAGCACCGTGCTTCTTAATATGCTGTCTAGATTTGTCACAGCTTTTATTCTAAGGAGCAAGAATATTTTAATTTCATGCTTGCAGTCACCACCCATGGTGATCTTGCAGCCCAAGAAAATAAAATCTGTCACACCTTCCACTTTTTCAAACCCTTCTGTGTCTATCGATAGCTTAACATTTAAATAGTACATGTACGCATACTTCTCAGGTGGTGCTTGTGGTAAAAATCTACCTGCCAATGCAGGAGACATAAGAGATGCAGGTTTGATCCCTGGGTCAGGAAGATGCCCTGAAGGAGGGCAAGGCAATCCATTCCAATATTCTTGCCTGGAGAATCCTCATGGACAGAGGGGCTTCGTGGGCTACAGTCCATAGGGTCGCAAGAAGTGGAACACAACTGAAGTGACTTAGCATGCAGTATATGTATAGAACAGATCAAGTATTGCTTGTGTTCTTCAAGTTTTAACTAAGAAAATGAAATCATTCAACAAATTTAAAGCAGAGAGAACTTAATAAAGAAAATTGGTTGTACTGGCAATGGAAAAACTGAGCAAGAAAATGAAGACAAAGGTATGTTGCAGATATAATCAACAGCAAGGAAACACTCATGCTTTTTGGCTAGAGGTACATGAGAAAAGTGGCCTTGCTATCTGTGTTCAGGGAAAAAAGGTTTCATCTGAAACAGCTGGATTCAGGCAGTCCTCTTTAGTGGGGGTTAGAACTCCAGAGAGATACAGACACTGATGGAGTTAACACTGGCAGAATGATAAAATTTCTGGCAAAGGGGAAGAAATAGTGTGCCTTCTTTTCTCTCATTGCTGTCTACCTCCACGGTCTTCCATTGGCCAGAATTAGAGGTCTGCTCTCTTGAGAGCTCAGGAAATGAACCCCTTCAAGGTCAAGAACCTTATGCTACAAGCAGAGAAAACAAATAGTGAGGGATTGATCTTAAGGGAGTGTGTTTCTGTTTTTCTTTTCAGAATGAATTTGTAATAGAATTGCTTTACTACCTTTCTTTTTTTTTTTTCTATTTAGCTTGCTTTTAGTGAGAGATTACTGTAACATCACCCTAAGTATACTAAATATTGTCTATTTCTGACTTCCAAGAAAATAAATTGTTGTTTATACAATAAAGTGTTAAAGCAGTCTACTTTTAAAAATTAATTTCAGATTTGTTCAGGTTGTATTTGTTTTTTTCATTTATGAATCATAATATTATTTCAGGAAAAAACATTTGTCCTTGGTATGCTTAAGATTCTAGAAGTTCACAATGGTGGCAATCAAAAATGAACACATTGAGTGTGTACAAGACATAAAGATATGTACTGGAAGGCGACATACAAAGAAATGAGAATTGAAAACATGACAGTCCATGAGGCTAGGAGAAGGATCCAAACATCAAAGCCGTTCTACTTGATGTTTGTTTTCTCTGCCTGAGGCTGAATAATTTTCCTGCTGATGTGTTCAGTGAAAAAGACAACAATAATCCTTTCAGGATTTTTTCATTTATAATACAGAATGTTTACTTACCAGTTATTCCCTATCTAAATTGTTCTGATATGAGAAATACATGTCATAGTCACTGTTTCCCTTTAAACATGGGTTCAGTTTAATACTCTGTCCTCTTTTCCAGCAAAATACTTTTTATTAACCTTGGTTGCATAAAAAAAGAAGGTTCTGTTTCTTTTCTTTGTTTTAAATTTTTGTGATTTTTTGCCTCAGAGTGGATGAACGGCCAGCAATAATGAAAGACTTTTTCTCCTTCAAACTTTGAACAGTGCAATATTGTGTCTGAATTGAGAAAGAAAAATGTAGCTTTTTGCCTCTTTTCTTCAGTTTCGCCACTGCCTTCCAGTAGTTTTTAGAAGTAGAACTCACTCTTTCTTCTAACCTACCCCTTCCTCTCATATTATTCCATATCTCTTCACTATGTTTTATTTCTTCACGGTATCTGATGTCATTTACTTTATCTTATTTGTCTATCTGTTTCTATTGTGTTTCTATCCTGCCCCAGTGAACTGTGAGCTCCTTGAAATGAAAAGATTTTTCTTGCCTGTCATTCTATTTCCCCATCTCCCAGGCCTAGAACAATACAACACATTCTACATTCTCTTTATATATTCATTAGCTGATTGACAAGGAGCAAATTAGCATGCATGTCATAAGAGCTCCATATATAGCAAGGGTAAGCATTAATCTATTGTTTAATGTTCTACTAGTTCAGGAGATTCGTAAAAATAAAGACTTGGTTTGAATTAATTGCATAATGTACCAGGAATGAGCAATGACTAACATATCATGAGTATTCATCAGGTGGTTACTGAGTGAGAGACTGCATGAATGAGTAATAATCTACTAAGCCTCTTCCAAACATTCACTGATTCATTGATTAATTCATTCCACAAATATTTGAGTGCCAGCATCTGTCTAGATACAAGAGCTACACCAATTAATAAAACAAATTATCTGCTCTCATGTATCTTACAAATAGATTTTAGAAAAAAGCAACAGCTAGACGGTTTATTAATAATATTATAACTGTCCTGTGAACTGATGACAAAGTGGTAGTCATTCATGTTTTGTTTTCCCTTGTGTGTGTGTGTTTCTGATTAATATTTTTTCTTTTTTTAAAATTTCTTATTTTTTAATTGAAAGATAATTGCTTTATAGAATTTGATTGTTTTTTGTCAAACCTCAATATGAATCA
Source organism: Okapia johnstoni (assembly GCA_024291935.2). Lineage (NCBI taxonomy): Eukaryota > Metazoa > Chordata > Mammalia > Artiodactyla > Giraffidae > Okapia > Okapia johnstoni. The sequence continues at coordinate 39,613,941 of CM044321.1, forward strand.
GCCATAGGTATACATATCCCCTCCCTTTTGAACCTCCCTCCCATCCCCCCCCATCCCACTCCTCTAGGTTGATACAGAGCCCCTGTTTGAGTTTCCTGAGCCATACAGTAAATTCCCATTGCCTATCTATTTTATTAATGGTAATGTAAGTTTCCGTGTTACTCTTTCCATACGTCTCACCCTCTTCTCCCCTCTCCCCATGTCCATAAGACTTAAGACTCTATGTCTGTTCTCCATTGCTGCCCTGCAAATAAATTCTTCAGTACCACTTTTCTTTTTTTAACCTCTATTGGAAGGTACGCATATTCATTTGAAACTTGGTCAGAAATTCCTAAATTTGAGGCCAAAGATTTTGGCAGCCCAGTAAGCAGGAGATATTATTCTCTGGGTAAATGTTTTCTTGGGCAGAACACCGCTAAGGTCAGGTACAGCATTGTCTTATCAAATTGTGGGCCATGAGCCATTTAGCAAGTAATAAAACCCATTTGATTTTGATTTATCATCAATAATTTATTTAGAAATAAAAGACTAGAATAAAACAGACTATAGTAGAATAAAATAGGAAAAATAGAAAATTCAAAATGCAGACAATTGCATATTTACTTGTAAAGGGTTAGTATTACTCAATACATGTATTTAAGTGTGTTTGTGTATCTTTGAATTTTTGTACTATCTCGTTAGGTTAGACAGTTTTTGTTATAGGCTTAATTAAAAAAAAAAAGAAATAAAGAAAAAAGACTGGAGCCATTAGCTGCTAGAGAAACAAGAAGAGAGTCCAAACTCTAAGATAAAACACAAGCAGCTTAACAAAGTTAGAAGGATTAGTGGCCTTGGAAGTGGTAGTGGCTTGAGTGAATCTCTCATCCACACAGGAAAAAATATGCAAATGTAAGAAAATGATGGATTGGTGGCTAGTCTTATGAGTGGGCAAGACAAGGGGATCCCTAAATGTGACATGTGTGTGGGCAAGTGCATGAACAAGCTGGTGGTGGATTGGGGTATGGTGAGATGGAGATGTCCAGTGGGACTTGCTGGTTTACAAAGGAGAATAAAAGGGCAAGTGATTACTTTAACATGGTAGGGTCTGTGAGGGGTGTTCACATCTTGAACCAGTCCTGCTGAATTGCAGTTTCAAATACATAAAATAGAGGATGAATTATAGAATAAAGTGAAGCAAAAGTTTTCTGTACTATGAAATGGGGGTGAGAAAGTGCTGAGAGTCCAAGAAAACTAGTTTGCATAGAATGTAATGAGCTCAGAGTCTGCTGCTTTCTGCATTTGTAGAAGGTTCTCTGTATGTTTCATGGGGAAAGGCTTGATAAGCCTGAAAAGTTGGAAACAACAAATTTAGGAACTGGAATTCAGTGTTACCAAATTTTATTTACTAACATTTCAAATGAAAGCAAGAAGGTTTGACTTAATTTCCTCTAGGACTTCTGAGAGCATCAACTGAGATAACATATGTACAAACACTGGCTGTTTTAGGAGTGGGTATTGTTGTTCTCATTATTTATTTCTAGTGGGTGAGTGTGCTAACATGTAGCAGAGATTGAAGACATAGCTTTAAAACAGGAGAGTAAAGCCCTGACTGATGCAAGATGATAGAGAAGAAGGTTATATTTTTTATCTTTAAAGACTAAATCAGAAAAAACTATTTTGCGACATTCATGCTTTAATAAATAAATTGTGGCTGTTCTTGGCTCTTATATTTTCATAGACTATGAATAAAGTAGTTCAGAACAAGCCTTCAGTCCTGGAGACGATTAAAACGACAACAATAATAAGGGCAGAGGAAGAGAACATTTAGTTGAAGGGAATCATTTTTCTGATAGCTTGTTTTAGCAGCACATGGTCTAGATGTGGAAGTAGTAACACCCTGAAAAGGCCAGTGTGACTCTCTTTTGTATAGTTGAACTTTGTCCAATCTCCTTTCTGGGACACTGCATTTAGCAAGCTACAGCAGTAGCACATTTATGTAGGTCTCAAACTATGCACTCTAAAGAAGTTTTGTTCCAGCAGTGATTGCATTAAAATCCTCTTGAGGATTTATAATTTGGGGAAAAATAAAAAATTCACCCTATGATTTTTGCATACAGGATAGCAGTCCAAGGAAAACTTAATTTAAAACATTTCCCTGTGGTTCTGCGCATAAAGTTTGGTTATTTATATCATATAAGAAGAATTCAAAACAAAAATTTCACATATTTTGTTCCTTTACTTCAATAAATGGAAAACATCACTTTGTATAGAGTAATTACTTCTGCAAAAATAATGTAAGAACTATGTTACTGTTTTTTCAAATACATATATATTCTACAGGTAATAATAAAACTGATGAGGATTCTAACATTTGGAAAACTCAGGTCAAAAATATCACACTTCAAAACGCAATGAGATTTTATATATTGAAACCCAATTTATATCTTAAAATTATATGACAGTGTACTTATTAGACCAATATGAGTACACATTAGAATAACTACAAGCAAAGTTTTAATGGCTAATACTTTTCCTGCATTCAAAAATATATCTGGTGGAGTAATGCATTGGGATATTAAACTAGGTCACTTTCCAAATATTACAATGTACCCCTTGTTTTCCACCAAAATAGTTAATTTCAAAAGCCAAGGCTGAAAGTTGGATTTAATAATTTAATTATTAATTTAAAATAAAGATTAAGAGTAGATTAAGTGTCAAAACTACTAAGAACTTTACTCCTACTTGAGCTAAGGAAGAGTAGTGTTAGAAAATCTAGATAATTTGGGCAATTGAAAGTAGAGTTCTTTGCCTGAGCACTTCAGCACTCAAGTCTCCAAGCGTCCCTTTACCAATGTGATAGGAGATAAGCAGAAATATCTTTGTGAATTGTCTTCACAAGTGCATTTAAGGCAACGTACAAAATTTTTTCCTGATTACAATGTGCTTTTCATGTACCTAAGAGTACCTTGAACAGAGCGCCAAGAACCAGTCAGCTTGATATGTTTTGCTGTCTGGTTGAGGTGGAAACAGCTGTGAAACATACCAGCCTCTAAAGATCAGCTACACAAGTAGGTCTCTGTGTAAATCAGTGACATTAGAAGATAATAAATACTCCCCCAAACACAAATAGTCTTCCAATGTCTCAAGCCCTTGAAACTTTGACTCAACTACAGGAAACTAAAACAAGTGGAGAGAGATGGGAAGAAGCTGAATTGACTGAAAATCAATATGTTCTTTGTGCAGAAGTTCATAAAACAAAACAACTTGCATTTTTAAAAGGTGACAACAATCTTTTTTTTTTTTTAACAATTCAGATTATTGAACAAGATGCTTACCAGTTACATATGTGTAATATATATAAACAGTCCCTGACTTGTGATGGTTTCACTTAAGGATTTTCAAATTTAAGGCTGGATGATGATGCAAAAGCATTTCTATCCTTTCAGTAGAAACTGTACTTCAAATATTGAAGTTTCCCATGTTAGTAATTTACACTATGGTAATTGTTAGACTGCACTACAGCAGCAAGCTGCAGTTCCCAGCCAGCCAGGTGATCACAAGGGTAAACAATTGTTATTCTCACAACCGTTCTGTTCCCATACTGCCATTCTGTTTTTCATTTTTGGTACAGTATTCAATAAACTGCAGAAGTAGTCAACACTTTAGTATAAAGTAGGCTGTGTGTTAGATTATTTTGCCCAACTGAAGGTTAAGGCAAGTGTTTTGAGCATGCCTAAAGTGGGTTAGGCTAAGCTCTGATATTTGGTAGGTGAAGTATATTAAATTCAACCTCAACTTAGGATATTTTTAATTTACTGTGGTTCTATCAAATGTCAAGGAAGATCTGTCTTCCAGTTAACACTACTCCTGTATAACTATATGTTATGTGTGTGCTTTTAAAATCTTTTTTGATATATACAACAAATGTTGGCATACATCATACTGGAATTATACCATCATAATGTGACACGCTTTGGTGGCATGGAAGTAGGGAAAGGGCTCTAGGAGAATAGAGAATGATACTGTGGTACAATGTGCACAGCAACAGACTGGAATTCTTATTTTATGGTTGTATAGGTGTTTGAAAATATTGTCTATAGTGTCCCTTAGTGTTCCTGATCAATTTACTTTGACAAAGAGAAAAATATCTGCTGAAAGCTAAGAGATGCTATCATTTATGCCTTTCTTGTTGTTAGAGCTCTCTTGGCACTCCCAGCTGGGCCATGGTGTTCTATTGTTTGACATACATTTTTTCGTAGTACATTCAAATCAGACAAGGCCACTGTGAACATGAAAGATTGAAACAAAACAAGATCACTCCATAACCATATCCAAGCCCAGAACAAGCCAAGAACATTTCCCCAAACTCAGAAAAAGGCCAAACACCCTCTATCCTGGCTAATATGTGTGATGCTGCTCCTTTATCAGCTACAGCTTTAGCCTTGATTTACTCCTCCTCCATTCTAGGTAGGAATAATTAACATAATTAATCATGATATATAAAGAATAGATTTTGATCAAAGAAGCTATACAAGTTACTATAAATAATGGTCTACTACATAACAATGTTGTTGTTTAGTCACTAAGTTGTATCTGACTCTTTTGCAACCCCATGAACTGTAGCCCACAAGGCTCCTCTGTTCATGGGATTTCCCAGGCAAGAATACTGGAGTGGGTTGCCATTTCCTTTTCCAGGGGATCTTCCAGACCCAGGACTTGAACCCATGGACTGAAAACAGGAATAGAACTGTCATCTACTGCTTGACAGGCAGATTCTTTACAACTGAGCCACTTGAGAAGTCCATTGCATAACAATATGGTCAGCTTAATATTTCATAGTCAATTAGTTTGTACCTACACTTTATTTCCTTGGTACTTTTTCTTTCTGGTAGTACTTCTTCCTATAGCACTTGTGGACTCTCCAACTTGTTTCTAATATAACAATTTTAATCATATTCTGCTTTTATTGTAATATCTTTCCATCAGAGAAAACTAATGAACTTCATCATGTACTGACTATGAATGGTAATGATCTCACTTCTGTGTATTTGGCTAGTTCATGTTAACTATAATTTATGAGTATTTTATGTGGAAGTGTGTGGAAACAATATCAAGCTGGTTATGGAATCATTTATGCATCAGGGTAGCTCAAAGAGTAACAATTTTTAGAGATTTTGCTATGTTTGAAGCTCAAAATAATACATAGACCAATATCTTAAACTTATTAGTGATTAGATTCATATTTTTTTAAATAAATATCAGGTTTCTTACTGGTAGCTTTTCAAAATTTATGCTGATGATCTGAATATTTTTCCATATCTTAAGGGAAGTTTATGACATTATTTGTGGTTCTACATGTATTTTGTCTGGTACAACCTTAATATTTCCTAGGGACAGCTGACATTCATTATTTTTTGCACAATTGTACATTAAAAGTTTTCTGAATAATTCATCATCAATTCATTAATACATAACCTAACATGCAGCCTGTAGGTCATGGTAATTACACCAGTTGTTCAACTTTCTAATGTATTAATAATATAGTATTAAGTCATTCTAAAAAGATTATGTTATCAACTAAATAAATAAATATTTTGATTAATGGAAAAATATTTAGAGTGTAAAAGTATAGAGATGTTTAGTAATACACCATAATTTTAAAATGAGCCAAATATGGGTCATTATGTTTAACACTGATTTTAGTTAGCATTATGAGTAGGGACGTATTCACCAACACACAGTCCTGGAATACAGCCAACCCAACAGCAGTGAGCTTATACTTGCTGCAGTGAAGTTCTCCTGGACTGCAGAAGTGTAAAAAATGGATGGCAGCAGGATACCTGACCAGCTGTTGTATGGTGAGCTGAAGTGGGAAGATCTCAAATAGGGCAAGCTGAAGAAACATGCTGCAGACACACTGAAGAACAATTTAGAGTAATGAAGCGTGGTTGAAGAATACTGGGAAATAATATCAGGGGAAAGACCAACCCAGTGTGGAGCAGTAAGAGTGGAAAAGGTGGTGTGCAGCCAGGTGAAGAAGCAGCACTTCAGATTTCAACAATTTTTGCAAAGAACAGTCACTCTCCCAAAGAGCACTAGCCACCAGTATTCATAGAGTATCATGGTTGACTTCTTACCAAACATTTTAGTAGTATTACCAATAAACACAAATACTATATTCTCAAGAAAAAAATCCTGTCAAACTTATCTTCTCAGTTATGCACAAATGATGTCTAACTTCTAAAAACTGTTGCATAATGACTAGTACTATATGCAAACAAAACATATAATATGTTTAGATATGTGTTTGCAGGTGTCCAATCATGCAGTAGTTGAATAATTGCTGTAACATTGTGATAAGTGATTCTCACAGGCCAGGAGATTTTTGCTTTGGAAACTTTCCTAGAGTAGTCAGTTACTCTGTTAAAAACAGTCTCAAAAAGAGTCAGACCATCTGAGAGCTGAAATCATGTCCCTGACAATTTACTCAGTTTTTACCCTGGGCAAGTTGTGAACCTCTCTTAGCTTCAGTTACTGTATCTGTATAAAGAGACACTCAGAAGGCTATGGGGAATAAAATACACAGAAAGTGTTCAGTACTGTGCCTGATCATATATTATTGCCTTCAGTTGTACACATTTTTTCTTAGTGGTCTATATAAAACCAGTAAGAACTGAATAGTTCCCATTCACAGTATTGATGCCTGAAGGATGTGTAGAAATCATGCAAAATGAGGTGTGTTTTCCAGGCAATAGTATTGTACATTTTTTTTATGTAAAAAGAAACTAAAAGAAAAAAATGTAAATGTAAAAAGAAAAAAAAATGGTTTCCAAAGACATGCTTACATATGAGTGAATAAAGTTTCCTTATGAACTGTGCTTGAAACTAACATGACTGAATTCTGTATCTTCCATTTTCCATCTGGTGTCCCAGCAGAGTGCCTGGGAAAATTACTTAGCAAAGAAATAGTTGTAGATGGAATGAATATGTGTGGACCTAAATCAACTTCTAAGGCCTGATTTAGTTATTAATCTAGTAGATATTATTTTATTTTAGTAAATTTTGACAAGAGATTATGTTTTCTTGTCTTCAAATATCAGAAACTGTGCTGTTAACAAAATATTATTTGAATGAGATTGGGCTTTCCTTTCTGAGTTGTATATCTAAAGCACAGTAAAACTCAAAATAATTGAATAGTTCTTATTTTTCTATACATTGTGAAGAATAGAACCACAATATTTTTTAATTACTTCTTTTACTGAATTTTTTCATATCCTTAAATGGTCTATCTTTGATCTGGTTAAATATTCTTTATTTTAATTCCTTTGCACTTGCCTCATTAAAAATACCTAATCACTTTTTCAAAATGTATGGTTTACAGCTTGTATGTGATTTGCAGTTTTCCACACTGGTATAGCGATAACCTATGGCAATTTTGTTGTTATTTTTCATAAGTAGAAATTTGCAACTTGATTCTAACATATGTCAAATAATAATCTCTCTCTGCCAGAAAGCAACTTTTTAAAAAAAGATATATTTTGAATTTCATCTATATGCTTTATACTTCCTACTAGATAAATTTAATCATGGAGAGTAAATAATTTACCTTAAATTTTGCATTGCTTTGCTTTGTGTGCCTAATTTCTCACGTTAAATTTTGTGCTTGTTGCAAACCAAGATTCTTAATCTGTAGCTTCAAGATGCCCTGAGGTAGACAGAATGATTAAGGGCTGTCATTGAAAATGCCAGTTATCTGGAGACTGGGAGAATATGGAAAATTTTAGGTGATAAGTTTGCAAGCAAATGCAATGATTGGAAGAAATGTCATCCCAACAAGAGCTCTTCTACCATTTCTATTAATATGGCTAAACTTTATTTAAAGACATTTAGTGACTTTGCCATATCGAGCTCATTAAGAAAACTTTTCTACAGTTTGATGGACCTTACTGTCAAAAAGTTTTTCAAATATTTAAGATAAATATAACTTTCTTCAATTTCAGTCCAGCATGGGCAGTTTTAACAGTGGTATCTGTTGTTAATATTTCTTCCTAATCATTGATAAATTCTTGTAATGTCAATGGAAGTCTTAAATTACCTTTCATATTTTATTTCTAAATTATTTTCCTGATTTTTAAAATGCAAAGTCAATGTAGCTTTTATTGTTTTTATAGATACTTTTAATAGGTTTCTATTCCTTTTTTCAACTTTGTAATGACATATTCATTCAAAATTCACAGGAGTTTTGTCTTCCAAAGTGCTAAGCACTTGCCATTTGGGGACGTATCTTATAATTTTATTTTCCAACTATTAACTAGAAAACATTTACCACCCCATAGCACAACTCGAGGTTACTCCTTCACTTACCAATCTATATATTCTTTTCATTTTACCTTATGCATTTAAATATAGCTTTTAACTGAATAAGTGACCGAATTGCTCTTTGAAATATTATACAGTCTTTAGACATTATTTCTTAATGTCAGTAATCACTTGTTATCACAGACTAAAAGTACTTAGAAAACAGGTTCTCAATATCTTTTCTAAGCAATTTTGATTTCAGTGAAACTTTGGCTGTGAGCTAGGAAGGAAGGTTAAACATGGTTACTTGAAAGAAGGTTCACAGTCAATTTGAAATGTTACTAAAAACACAGCTGGTACATAGTTGCTAATCAAACTGCATTAATCTTCTCTCTAGGATCCATATATTCAAGTAATTTTATTTAGTGTATATCAGAGACTATCCAGATATTTTTAAAACAGTAATAGACAACTTGAAAAAAATTGAAAAAGAAAATGTAAGCATTTTAATAAAAGTAACTACGTTACATAACCAAAATTTTAGTTCTTCGTGCATGCTAACAAATTAGCTTTCCTTTCTTAATGTTGGAATTAACTAATCATTACCTAAATCCTTTCATCACTGGCTGACCAGCTATTAAAAAAAAAAAAAAACCTGGAGGGTAGGAATGGGGATGAAGACATACAAATAAATATATATCCTCCCAAAATATGCAAAGAAATACATCCTCCTAAAATTATTTTCCATAATTTTTTAGTAATTCTTTTTTAAATGAGTAATAAAAATTGCTATATTGTTTAAAATTAATTTAATAATAGTGAATAAGACGTCTTGTTTACTAAGAGCCTATTCACCGGCTCTACTTAAACTTCCTCCAATTCTCTAATTCTAGCCATTTTTGAAGTTCTGCTTCATTCTTAGTGACTTTGTTTAAAATCCATATTGCCCATCAATTACTTCTAAACACTCATCTCTGACCTTTACTGATTTTCTGAATTCTAATCTTCAGTTTTCAGTGGTCTACTAGAGAACTTCACATAGAAAAGTTTAGAAAGGAAAGTTTAGTTGCTCAGTGGTGTCTGACTCTTTGCGACCCCATGGACTGTAGCCTACCAGGCTCCTCTGTCCACGGGATTTTCCAGGCAAGAGTACTGGAGTGGGTTGCCATTTCCTTCTCCAGAGAATCCTCCCGACCCAGGGATTGAACCTGGGTCTCCCACATTGTAAGCAGGCACTTTACTGCCACCAGGGAAGTCTCACATAGATACCTTGGTTGAATATTCATTCAACATATACTTATTTAGATGCAGCAAGTAGAGTCTAAGTGTCCCTACATGAGCTGGGAATTCAATAGAACATAATCAGTCTTTCTGAAATTAATATTCCAATAAGGAGACTTAAATATAATTAGCAGGTATTATGTGCTAAAAAACTATAATTACTATTGGGAAAAAATCAAGCAATGTAAAGTGTGTATGATGTCAGGATTTTGCAGTAAACCTTATCGAGAAGTTGACATTTGAATAAAAACAAAAGCAAATGAGGAAGCAACGCATATTTCAAGTTGGGAGGGTGAACATTCTAGGTGTGTGTGTGTGTGCTCAGTTGCTTCAGCCGTGTCTTATTCTTTGCAATCCTATGGTCTGTAGCCCGCCAGGCTCCTCTGTCCGTGGAATTCTCCAGGCAGGAATAGTAGACTGAGTTGCTGTGCCCTCCTCCAGGGACTCCTCTCCACTCAGGTGTTGAACCCACTCTCCTAAATTGCAGTTGGATTCTTTACTCTTGAACCATCAGGGAAGCCCATTCTAGGTATAGAAAATAGCTAATGCAAAGATGATGGTGCAGGAATATTCCTGGCATAATTAAAGAACAGCAAAAAAGGTCATGGTGACGTATAATATGGGGCATTAGTAGGACAGATCAATAAGAAAGGGTCAGAACCTGTAAGTTATCAGAGGCTATTGTAAGTATTTTAGTTTTTACTATTAGAGAAAAATGGGACCATTAGAATGTTTTTTAAAAATTTGACAAGTCAGGTTGTAAAATGATCATTCTGAGTCTACTATTAATAAAAGACACATAAAATAATGGTGGTTTAGGCAAAGATGATAGGTAGCACTACTGATGGAAGAAGTTTTCAGCCTTTATTTCTCCTGTTTCTAGTTTTCTGTTCTTTTCTCTTTCTTCTCCTTCTGGAAGCCCTATTATGCCTATTCTATAAATCTGTTTCTTCTTTTAATTTTTCCCCCACTTCTGATTGGTTAATTCCCATTGCTTTGCCATTTGTTTGACAGCACTGGGCAGAGAGTGGGACCTTAGTTCTCCAACCAGGAATCAAACCCCTGCTCTCTGCAGTCGAAGAGCAGCATCTTAACCACTTCTCCACCAGGGAAGTCCCCCACTGCCCTGTTTTCAAGTTTTCTGATCCTTCCTTCTGCTTAACCTAGAGTGATTTAAACCCCTCTATTGAATTTGTTTCAGTTTAGTTATTGTATTCTCTGTGATTTGCCTTTGGCATTTTTTTAAAACTGTTTTGTATCTTTCTGTTGAAATTCTCACTCTGTTCTTGCTTTGCTCTCCTGACCTGTGTGATCACCGTTAGTTTGCATTCTCTAGCAGGTAAATCACTTATCTCTGTTCCATTAGGTTGGTTTCTACAAATTTACATTGTTCTTTTATTTCTAAAATATCTTACTTTTTAATTTTTTTCCCCTTTTCCTTGGCTCACTAGGTTGGTTTCTACATATTAGATAGCCACCTCTCCTTGTCTTGACAGATTGGCCTTATGTAGGAGATAAACCTTTTTAATCAGCTGACTCCAAGCTGCCAGTTGCCTCTCAAAACTTTGTGCTTATCCAAGTCTCCAACTTTGCTCTTAATGGCTTTCCATGGTTGAGGGTGTGGCAAGACCCATCAATGTCCCCAAAACTTTGGAAATTCCCATTAACATCTTTAGGCACCAAAGGACTGCAAATTGCCTGCCCCATCAATGTGCCTGCTGAGTTGCTTCAGTAGTTTCTGATTCTTTGAGACCCTATGGACTATATCCCTCCAGTCTCCTCTGTCCATAGGGTTCTCTAGGCAAGAATACTGGAGTGGGTTGCTATGCCCTCCTCCAGGGGATCTTCTCAAGCAGGGATCAAACCTGGATGTCATGTCTCCTGCATTGGAAAGTGGGTTCTTTATCACTAGTGTCACCTGGGTAGCCCACTGTAGGCTAATTGGAAGTCTCACCGTAAGGCAGCATTGGGAAAATCAAGATGCTAGAAATGCAGTCTAACCTCTACCTGGGAGAAAGTAGGAGCTTGGTGTTTTTGCTTATTCTCTGTGCTGAGTGAGAGGAAAGAGTCATTGGAATTGTGTATATGCCCAAATAGAACCACCACTTTGCTGCCTGGTGCAGAGAAAGTCATGAATGTCAATCTCTGTCAGTTCTCAGAGCTGATTGGTAGCCAGAGTCGACAAGGGAGTTAGACTGTCAAGTGGCACCCATAGCAATCGGAGTGCTTGATATGTGGAAAAGCTTCTTCCAGGGAGAATCTGGAGGTTTTGTTTGCCTGTTGGAGGCAGCCAGGGGAAGACAGTGGGTTATGTGCCACCAACCCCTTCAGACTCTCTGTAGGATCCTGATCATCTCCTTGCAGCAGGCAGACTAAAACTGGAACCTCAGGCATCATCTGGTAACGTGTGCAGTAAAATTCCTTCCAGGGAGAAACTAGGAGAGGGTGTTTTGCCTGTTCCCTCTTTGTTGAATCCAGGAGAAAAAAAGCTATAAGAGGAGATTGTGTTCCCATTTGAAAATTGCATTTTGTTCTTGTTTAATATGTTCCTGTAGGACTTAGGAATACAAAGCTCCGTTGACTATCAGAGTTAGGTGATTTGAGGGTCTGTCTCTCAGGTGGCAGCTGCAAAATTTAGGACTCTAGATGCATCGGCATGCTACTTCCAGGGAGAAGCTGGATACTTGGTTTTGTTGCTGGAGCTGGCCAGGGGGAGGTGGTAGGGGAAATGCTCACTTGTTCTTTCAGGTTCTACAGAGGATCCCATTCAGCATCTAGATGGGGGCTAATTAGGACCCAGACCTCCACACAGCATCTGAGAAATCATGAAGTTAAACTTATCCCAAGAAAAATATGAGATGGCTGTTTTTGTCTCCTCTCTCCAGGCTGAGCCTGGAGAGGGTAGCCACAAGAGTGCTCACACACCTATTTAGCAGTCACTTTTGTCCTCTGTAGTCCTGTGTGACTCATAAATCCAAGTCCTGTTGGCTCTCAGAGCTAGATGATTTGGGAGCCCATACTTTAGCTAGCAGTTTTTTAAAATTGGGGTGCCAATTGCTAAGTCCAATCTATTCACACCTCAAAGAGAAGCTAGGATTTGGAAGTTCCCTCTTAACTGCCAAGTTCTGTGACTATGCCAGAAAAGTTTATGAGTGAGAGTATCTCAGCCTTTCCTATCCATTTCAATGTGGATATTTTCTGTTGCTCAATGCTTAGTTTCTGGATTTCTCTTAGAGGGACTTGATCTATGGATAGTTGTGTATCTTCATGAGAGGAGAGAATTTCAGGAGCATTCTATGTTGCCACTTTGTTGACATCTCCTTTAGTTTTTTCCTCCAGTTTTATTGAGATGAAATTGACATATAGCCCTGTATAAGTTTAGGTAGAACAGCATAATGATTTGACATAAATACATCGTGGAATGATTACCAAAATAAATTTAGTGAACATCTATCATCTCATATAGATTAAAAGTTGAAGAAATAGAAAAAAAAATCCTTGTAATGAGAACTCTTAGAATTTATTCTCTTAACTTTTATATGTAACATACAACAGTGTTAATCATATTTATCTAGTTGTACATTACATCCCTAGTACTTATAACTGAAAATCTTATAACTGGAAATCTGTGCCTTTTGTCTGCCTTCATCCAATTTCCTCTTCCTCCAACCCCCACTCTAGTAACCACAAACCTCATCTTTTTTTTCCCCTATGAGTTTGTTCTCTTGTTTTTGAAGTACAATTAACCTACAACACTATATTAGTTCCTGATACACATGGTGATCCAATATTTCTATACATTACAAACTAATGACTATGATGTCTAGTCACCATCTGTCATCATACAAAGATATTATATCATTATTGACTATATTCCCCATACCGTATATTTATATTCATGACTCATTTATTTTGCAGTTGGGAACTTGTACAACAATATATGTTACCTATTTATTTCATCTGCCAACCTGCCTCCCTTTCTGTCAACTATTTGCTTGTTCTCTGTATCAATTATTTTTCTATTTTGTTATGTTTCTCCATCAGTTCAGTTCAGTGCAGTGGCTCAGTCATGTCCAACTCTTTGTGACCCCATGGACTGCAGCACGCCAGGCCTCCCTGTCCATCACCAACTCCAGGAGTTTTCTCAAACTCATGCCCATTGAGTCAGTGATGCCATCCAACCATTTCATCCTCTGTTGTCCCCTTCTCCTCCCACCTTCAATCTTTCCCAGCATCAGGGTTTTTCAAATGAGTCAGCTCTTTGTATCAGGTGGCCAAAAGTATTGGAGTTTCAGCTTCAACATCAGTCCTTCCAATGAATATTCAGGACTGATTTCCTTTAGGAAGGAGTGGTTGGATCTCCTTGCAGTCCAAAGGACTCTCAAGAGTCTTCTCCAACACCACAGTTCAAAAGCATCAATTCTTCGGCGCTCAGCTTTCTTTATAGTCCAACTTTATAGTCCAATATATTTTTCCATAGGTTTTGATTTTCCTTTTAGGTAAAGATACATTTTTCAATAGGATTCCAAGCACTAGACACTCAAGTTTTATAAAATAAGTGTATAAATGTATGAAATGATTTTTTTTGGATTCCTCACACAGTACAAAGCAAGAAGAAAACAAGAGCTATTTTGCGTAACTCAAGAACTAATGTGTCTTAGTCACTCAGTCATGTCCAACTTTTTGTGACCCCATGGACTGCAGCCTACCAGGCTTCTCTGTCCATGAAATTCTCCAGGCAAGGATACTGAAGTGGAAAACCATTTCCTTCTCTAGAGGATCTTCCCGACCCAGGGATCAAATCCAGCTCTCTAACATTGTAGGCAGATCCTTTACCACCTGAGCCACCAGACTATCTGCTAATTTAAAGGCAATAGATAAGTAAAAATGGAGGTTATATTAGATCTTAAACATCAGGAATAGAATATGATGTGAAAAGATATAAATTAATGTGTCATCAAAAAAATAGCTGTTAATGTGTATGTGTATTTGCTCTTTTTTTATGTGAATGTTAAGAAAATGTATATGTTCCTTTTGCTACTATGAAAATTATTATGTGTGCTCATTACATAGTTTACATCTAATAATTACTAGAACACAATTGGTGCTTAATAAAGCCCTTGATTTATATTTTTTCAAATTCTTTCCCATTTTTATAAAACTAGATGATAACTACATATATATGATAAAAATATCTTTGAAAATGTTCTTCATTCAATCAGTGATATCTGTTGCTTTGTTATTCTAGTTTTAGAGAGAGAGATCCTATATATACACATAAATTAATATTGTTTCTGCTTGCTTCTTCATATCTATAAAGTCTTCAATAAAGCAGTTCAGTTCAGTTCAGTTCAGTTGCTCAGTTGTGTCCGACTCTTTTGACCCCATGAATAGCAGCACACCAGGCCTCCCTGTCCGTCACCAACTCCCAGAGTTTACCCAAACTCATGTCCATCGAGTCTGTGATGCCATCCAGTCACCTCATCCTCTGTCATCCCCTTCTCCTCCTGCCCCCAATCCTTCCCAGCATCAGGGTCTTTTCCAATGAGTCAACACTTCGCATGAGGTGGCCAAAGTATTGGAGTTTCAGCTTTAATATCAGCCCTTCCAATGAACAACCAGGACTGATGTCCTTTAGGATTGAATGGTTGGATCTCCTTGCAGTCCAAGGGACTCTCAAGAGTCTTCTCCAACACCACAGTTCAATAGTATAATCTCTTAATTTTTCAGTGTAAATCCTTGCCATTGTGTCACTTGTGGTAAAAAGTCTCTATATTTGTAAGTATAATAAAATTTCATTCTACTATTTATACCTGAAATCATGTACAAGTTAGATTCCACATGAGGTAGTCTAATAAAATCAAAATTTCTGTTACCAAAGAAATGTTAGCAAACTATCTCTGCTCAATTGTTTACAGCTAAACATGTTATTCATTCCCAATGCAATCAGTAGTCTTTTTTTATTATTATTATTCCTACTAGGAAACACACTAATTAAATTCCCCTTTACCCAATTCTTTTTGTGTACCACATGAATAGAAGGTGAAGTCAATTTGTGAACTTATTGTCCTTGACACAGTACAGAAGTGTTTCCAGCTGGAACTGATTATGTTTATTCTTCTGTGTTACCCAGGTAAAAAGTAATCCAAAAGATAACAATAAATAATTGCAGCTCTAACTTTATTTAAAATTATTCTGCTACTGTTGTGGACAATGAAGATAAATAGCAAAGGATCTTTCACATTGCCCAGAGAATGTCACTGTAGCTGTAATTGTGTTCTGGCATGTGACCATGTGCCCTCTGCAGCAGGTGACAGGTAAATGACTTTGAAATAAAGAAAATCAGATTGAGATATTCATTATCCTTTGAGGAAATAGATTTAGAACCATGATATGCAAGTCTTACACTCCATCTTCCTGAGCAAAGCAATATTATACACAATTTATAAGGTAAAATTTTAAAAATTTTTACCATTTTTTTCAATTGTGATAAGAACAGATAATGGTATCTACCCTCTCAAAAAATTTTAAGTACACAATATTGTATTGTTAACTAAAGGCAGAATGTTGTACAGATTTCTAGAATTTATTTATTTAGCTCAACTGAAACTTTTAGGCAGCAACTCTTCACTTCCCACTCTCCACAGGCCTGGTAATCACCCTTCTACTAAGTTATTTCATATAAGTGGAATCGCGCAGCATTTGTCTATGTCACACATCTTTTTTCACTTAACATAATATTCTCAGAATTCATTCAAGATGTCCTGCATGGCAGGGTCTCCTTTTTATGGTTAAATAGTGTATCTTTGTATACATATGCAAAGATATATCATACACACACATATATATATATATATATATATATATATATATATACACATATATAAAACATCTGTTTTTCCATACATCTGTCAATGAGCATTTAGATTATTTCTACATTTTGGCTACTCTGAATAATGCTACAATAAACTTGGGGGTGCGTATAGCTCTTCAAGATCCTGACTTTAATTCTTTTGACTAAATACTCTGAAGTGGGATTCTTTTATCATATCAGAATTTCATTTCCGATTCGTTTAGGTAAACTTTAATGTATATCTGAAGGAAGCATTTTAGCTTTATCCTATACTGTACATTTAGAGAGATGATTGTTCACAGGCTTATCACAGACAAGACAAAAAGTGGGTACACAAACATGCTGCTGCTGCTGCTAAGTAGCTTCAGTCGTGCCAGACTCTTGCGACCCCATAGACGGCAGCCCACCAAGCTCCCCCATCCCTGGGATTCTCCAGGCAAGAACACTGGAGTGGGTTGCCATTTCCTTCTCCAATGCATGAAAGGGAAAAGGGAAAGTGAAGTCACTCAGTCCTGTCTGACTCTTAGCGACCCCATGGACTGCAGCCCTCCAGGCTCCTCCGTCCATAGGATTTTCCAGGCAAGAGTACTGGAGTGGCTTGCCATTGCCTTCTCCAACACAAACATGAGAGAATCTTTAAACAATATTTTGGACAAAGTGAGAGTATATATAAATATTACATAAATTATATAATTATTATTCAAATAGTGTGTGTGCTCAGTTGCTCAGTCAGACTCTTTGTGACACTTTGGACAGCAGCCCACCAAGCTCCTCTGTCCACGGAATTTTTCAGACAAGAATACTGAAGTGGATTACCATTTCCTCCTCCAGCAAATAATATAAATACCATATGTTTATGCATATAATGTATACAATATTCACACAATTACTTTCTAATTTTATACATTGTTTATAAACCTTAGTAACATAATTAACTTACAAGTGCCAAATTTCAAAAATTAATTTTTTAAAAAGAAATGAGTTAGCTAACTTTACTTAGATAATATTTTAAATTTCAAGCAAAAGTACTGAATATCTAAGGAACAATGCATTTTATTGAGACAAACTCATACAAGCTCGTGAATTTTGAAAAGAGATGAGCAAAATGAAAAAAAAAAATCTTATGTGCCAAATTATATTAAATTGAAATGTACACATACAATCTAGATAAAATTGCTTTGAGTATTTAATATCTCTAATGGAATGTTTGCACTCATAGAAAATATATTGTAAGGAGAAAGTAGTATCTTTCAATTTCTAATTCTTGGAGGTTTATAAACTTTAATCCGTAAAAAACCCCTCTTTTGTAATATACTTATACTAATTTCCTTTTGAAAATGAAATGATGAATTGATGTGTGATGTATTATCATCTGTAATTTATTTCATGATGTAAGAACTCCACTTATGAAAATCTTAACCAAATTTTTCTTATTTTCATTTGAAGCTAGTTTACATTTCTTGGTAAGTTCCATGAAATCTCCACAAGGTCAGGGAGGAAATGATGCTTTATGAAAAAATAGGTAACATTTAAAAGATATTTTAGTATTTTCATCAAATAAAATTTTTATAAATGGAAAATAAATGCATTCAATTATTTCAAATTAAGTTTACCCAATTATTTATATCAAATATATAATATACTAACACTACAACAGTTCTGTATAAACCAAATCTCTGAATAATGCAGTATGGATCAAAGTTAATATGTTAACTCACATTCATGTTTATAGAGAATCTCATTTTGTATTTAGTTCTCTTAATCCTACTTGATAAGTTTCTCAGAGTTCAATGCTTAGTTATAAAATCATAAGATGCACATCTTGCATTTTCATTTTATTCTGAGATGCATGATCTCGTTTGATTCTTTTCAAATTTATTGTGGAAGGAGATACAGAACTGCTATGCCAACTAATGAATGAATGTGTGGTCTAGAGAGATTAGTGATTTAGTGTCATGCAGTAAGTTTGTTGCATAGTTAAATATATAAACAGTTTCTTCCAAGTCATATAGCCAATTATATTGTAGATGTTTCCCCCTAGCACTTATGATGAGGATTCAACATTTAAAATACATACACATACAATCATTAAAATTTATATTTCCAATAATGCTAAAAAAGTAAAGGATTGTTAAAAATTTTGAATAAAATGTCAAAATGCAGAATGAGATATTTGTGAAAGGAAAAAGGAATACTACAAATCCTACTGTTTTTACTTAATAGCTAATGGATATAATGGGTAGAGTTTAAATGATTAAATGTGAACTTTAATGTATAAGCATCTCAGCGCTTTGGATCATAGGGTGAAGCATTTTTCCTGGTGCTTCCTCTGCTAACCAATAGTCACTAATCCCTGAAGCAATGCAATTTGCCATAATAGATTTAGTCACTTTTTCCACTACAATCCAGTGATATACTTTTCTTTATTTGGACTCAAGGCCCTGTCCTGGATTTTACCTTTATCTGTATCTTAATCCTTGAAATAACTTTCTTCAGTATTTCAGGCTCAGACTGCAGACTTTCTGTTACTTGCTGCAGGTGTAACTATGAGTTTGAACTGTATCCTGATCCTGAATTCTCTTCTAATGTTTTCTGTGGCTTCTGTGTTTATAGCCTACTTCTTCACCTGGAAATCAAGGTTCCTTTACTTTTATTTTCTTCTCAATGAACTGAAACCCTCTGCTCCATCTTCTATATGAAGAAAACAGTTCTTCACCTATCAATGTATTTGTCATTTCTGTACCCCATATCTAAGCACTGATGATAAATAGGATCTAATTGTGTACATTAGGACTTTCCTAGTGACTCATTCAGTAAAGAATCTACCTGCAGTGCAGAAGCCCCGGGTTTGATCCCTGGTTTGGGAAGATCCCTGGAGAAGGAACTGGCAACCCACTCCAGTATTCTTGCCAGGAAAATCCCATGAACAGAGGAGCCTGGCAGGCTAGTGATAATATATGTATAATAGTCTTTATCTTTATTCTCAGTAATGTCTGAACATTATTATTTCCATTATCTGTTTCTTCTCCATTTCTTTCCTGCAGTAATTCCAAATTTTCACCAGTGCCCACAATTCCCTATTCTACCTTTATTATTTTTGACATTAGTAACTTCTATTCTGTACGGAAATATAGAGGAAGATAAGAATACCTTTACTGTTCTATATGCCCCTTCCTCACATAAAGATGGATTTATACCCACCGTCTTATTTCCTTCCCTCCTATAGAATTGGGAAAATGTTTCTCCTCTTACTTGAGGTTTTCAATCCAAGTTGTGCTAATTGCCTTTTGCTTCCTCATAGAACTTGCTCTCCTTCATTTCTTTTATTTTGAAATCCCGGACTTCCCAGGTGGCCATAGTGATAAAGAATCCACCTGACAATTCAGGAAATGCAAGAAAGGCAGTTTGGATCCCTGGAATTAAAAGACGACCTGGAGGAGGAAATGGTAGCTCACTCCAGTATTCTTGCCTGGAAAATCCCATGGACCAAGGAGCCTGGCAGTCTGCAGTCCATGGGGTTGCTAAGAGTGGGACATGACTGAACACACATCGACACAATTTTCTTATTCCTACTTTGCCAACATCTGAATGTGACCAAGTCTCTTTCCTAAGCCAAACCAATCAGAATATCTACTTCTAGCAATTTAAACTTATTGGTTTTAACGTAGTTTATCCTATTTATACTTAGACATTTTTACTGTACACTGTACACAGTGAAAAGTCTATGTAGTAGTAGTTTTTTGCAGTCTAGAAAATAAACAAGAAACACCTACTTACTCATTACCTATTTTGCACTATGCAAAATCACCAAGAAATTCAAAGCTGCTTGTGTGATTCTCCACAACTGTGTCACTCAACATTCCTCAAAAACCAAAACCTATTTTACACTTTACATATTTTTAAAATTTTTACATGTACATATTTTTGTATTTTATATAAATTATTTTATATTACTTGCATTGTTGTGT
The DNA here is from genome assembly GCA_024291935.2 of Okapia johnstoni. Classification (NCBI taxonomy): domain Eukaryota; kingdom Metazoa; phylum Chordata; class Mammalia; order Artiodactyla; family Giraffidae; genus Okapia; species Okapia johnstoni. The sequence goes on from CM044321.1 coordinate 39,634,320, forward strand.
GAATTTTTCTTCGTATTGTTACTTCAAGATGTTTCAATATTGATATGTGTTGCATCATTTTACTCATCTTCACAACAGTAATATTCCATTTTGCAAAAACGCCCTAAGTTATTTTGTCATTACACCACTGATGGATATCTGGGTTATTTCCAAACTGTTTCTGTGATAAACAATACAGCTTCACATTCATATCTCCTCGTGACATTCGCTAAGATATATATCGTATCTCTATGTTTAGAGATGTATAGATATACATAAAGATATAGATATATGCTGTGCGTACACAGCCTAGAATAGAATTTCAGGTCGTAAAATACATGCATGATAATGGCAAATTGTTTTTCAAAGTTGTTTATACCAGGAAAACCCATATCAATTTATATCCTACTGGCACTGCTTAAGAAATCCCCTTGATTTACAAAACCCAAAGGATTATCGTTCATAACTTTTACTTGAACTTTCCTGATTTCTAAAATGAAACTGACCACCTCTTTTACGTAATCATGTACTGTTTGCATATTTTGTTTGTCGGGACGTGTCTGTGGGTGATACTTAGCCATGGTCCTCCGGAGTTAACGGTGTTACTGACTTTCAGCTGCCATTTACATTCTTCATATGAACCTGCTGTGCTATACATGTGGAAAACATTTATTTTCAGTATGAGGCTTACATTTTTCAGTTTTTCTGGATGCATTTTAGTGAATATAATTGCAATATATTTGAATTCTTTATTCTTACCATGCATAGAATGGATTTTTTTTTTTGCTTTCCTTATGAGATGCTTTACTGCTGCAAGTTTATAAAAATATTCTCCCATATGTAGAGAAACAAAAATATATTTTTGAATATTAGATTTTTTTCAGCAATGATTTAAATACCAGCTCTATTATATATCAGATTCTCATTTTAGGCCTTGGATACACTTTGCTAATTTTCTATGTTACTGCCAGGGAATAGTACATGCACAAACATACACACATATAACAATCAGGTTATATGCTTTTTCTTCATGATTTTTCTTTTTATGAATGATATTTATCATTTTCATACAAATATTATTATTGAATCTAATTTGAGCATTTTATATTACTATAACATTCTTTATTCTGTATGATTGCTATAAAATCTAACAGTAATATGCACATAGTTGTTAACTATTTCTTGACATAATAACATTATGAAAGTCACAGTGATGAGATATCTGTCTATTCTTAAAAACTGCTACACATAAGTAGCAAAAGAAGTGCTGTAGTGTAACTCATTGTAATAATGGAGTGGGCAGGGGTTGAATTTTGAACATCTGGAGAGCAATACTGGGGTGCCACAAATTATTTCATTCCAAAGAAGGTTTCCCTTTTTTATTTTAATTTCTAAAGAGTGTGTGAATAGAATCTATAGAGTTGTTCTCCTCCCCATTTTGTCAGGGACTGCCACCTTTAGAAATATGCATATAGCCCTAATTCAAATGATAACATAATGGCCTTTTCAAGAATCCTTGCTTTGAGACAATGTTTTGTATCAAAATGAAACTGAAACGATATGCCCTCTCGAGCTAAGGTGGTTGAATACAAGTTAGGATGTGATCCTTGTAATGAGTTTTTATTTTATAGTAACATTAATAAGAGAAACAATCATTCAACAACTCAGATTCTTGCTTCTGTAGCCTGTTCTTCAGAGTAAGTCATATATTTAATGAGTAAGATTTTAAAAATTAAGTAGAAGTTTTTAATAATTAGATTTTTATTTAATTTAGAAAAAAATCTATGCCTTCATACAATGATTTAGTGTCTTACAAAAAAGATTACTACATTGTTATTGCATTTTACTGATTCCCAAAATAAGTCTATAACAAGCACAAAATCTATATATTTCAGGTGCCTCATCAAGATCAAGGAGGCAATAGTACTGGTGGTTTTCCCATGATATTGTACAGGTTATAGTATTTTGAGGATATGTCATGCTATATGCATTCCATAAATATATCTATTGAAAATGTAATGTATTTGGTGTTTTAAGGGAGATATCTTTAAAAGTTACAGGCTATGAATTATATACATTTCCATTTATGACTCTTGACATTATTGACCTTAAACTACTGGACACTATATTAAAGGTGTCTAATTTTTTTAAAATATGTGCAGGTTTTGCAAGTTTTTGAAAAATGATTAGGAAAATCTCTTCAACTATTTCCTGGCAGTGAATTAATATCTATCAGAAAGCAGGAATGTAAAAAGCTTTATTGTGATCATAGGTTGTATGGTACACTGTAGTTTTATATTAAGATTATGGGACAATTTATTTTTATTTGAATTTTAGCATTGTCTCAAGTGATCTAATATATGCTAGTTTGAGATAAATTTATTTGAAGTTAATATTAAGTATGATAGGAAATAAATTGAGCTGAGTCATCTTATTTTACTTTCAGCAAGAAAAGATACGGTGTTTAACATTTAATTCCTAATATAAAACAGGATCAAGGAAGCAGATGGAGAAAGACAGCTGGGGTATAGAATTGTTCAGATTGTTTTTCCTTCAAAAAGGCTTCACTCTAGAAAGAAATGAAATGGTGGCAATCATTCCAAGATACCTAAGTGCTTTGTCACAACAATAGGTAAATAACTCATTGAAGCAACTCATTGATTCAGAGAACTATTACTAACTTGCTCTGTGCTGTGCTTAGTCACTCAGTCGTGTCCAACTCTTTGTGACCGCATGGACTGCAGCCTCCCAGGCTCCTCTGTCCATGGGGATTCTCCAGGCAAGAATACTGGAGTGGTTTGCCATGCCCTCCTCCAGGAGATCTTCCCAACCCAGGGATTGAACCCAGGTCTCCCACATGGCAAGGGGATTCTTTACCAACTAAGCCACCAGGGAAGCCCAAGAAGACTGGAGTGGATAGTCTATCCCTTCTCCAGGGGATCTTCCCCACCCAGGGATTGAACCCAGGTCTCCCACACTGCAGGCAGATTCTTTACCAACTGACCCACCAGGGAAGCCTGTTATTAACTTGAGGCAATATTAACTCCAAAAGCTCTTAATCTAAGTAAGTAAATTCATACCGTTAAATCATACATTTTCACATGTGACTGGTAGATCATTTGTTTTTACATCTTGTCATTTTTGTATAGGTCAGTGCAGATGTTAACTATAACCAGCCTCTTGAATCCACCTTGGAGAAGTAATATTATGTGTGATTTTGTATATTACGTTGTGCTGCTGCTACTGCTAAGTCGCTTCAGTCGTGTCCTACTCTGTGTGACCCTATGGACAGCAGCCCACCAGGCTCCTCTGTCCACAGGATTCTCTAGGCAAGAATATTGGAGTGGGTTGCCATTGCCTTCTGCAATATAACATCGTAGTTATTGCTAAAATAACTCTAAAATACAGGAAAATATTGGGGATAGTATTTGACACCTAATTTCAGGCCCAATTAGCAAGTAAAATCAGTAGTTAAATCCTTAAGCTTTACTCATATGTGCATGTACACAATCATATAAACGCACACACATACCCTGTGCTCCCGCCTCACAGACACACACACATACACACACAAGCAAGAAGAAATAAAATTAGAGAATTTAAATTCTATTTAAAATAAAGTTCCTTAGGTCAAAAAATTGAAGGGAAGACACTGACTAAAATACAGTACCAGTTTAATGATAGATCCTGTCTGTATATTCCATTGACTAAAATGTTAGTAATTTTCAGATTGCGAGTAATCACATGATTTACCCAAAAATTATAGAATGCAAATATGGCAAAAGAAAATCGAAAAAGGAACAACATACTGATTAGTAGTTAATTCAATTAATACATTCAATTTAGTAGTCTATAGTTGTTATATTAAGATTGAATACCATTACTTATTCTTTTTCAGTAGGTGTGGGTGAGTGTGCTATCGCTTGGTTGTGTCCTACCCTTTGTGACCCCATGGACTGTAGTTCACCAGGCTCCTTTGTCCAAGGGACTTTTCATGCAAGAATACTGGAGTGGGTAGCCATTTCCTTCTCCAGGGAATCTTCCTGACCCAGGGATCAAACACACATCTCTTGAATCTCCTGCATTGGCAGGTGAATTCTTTACCATTGTTCCACCTGGGAAGCTTTTCAACAAGACATGTTATCAAATTTTAAAATGATCTTAGCAATTATCATTAGGACTTACAAAAGACTATTTGTTCATATTTTCAAGTTACTTGGACATATTGAATGTGAATGATACAAAGGAAGGATGACTAAATGTTTATTTTAAATAAAAGTATAAACAAGTCAGTTATTTTAAGTAAATTCATTGAAGTACAATTTGATTTTGAATAATGATGTTATTGTTAATACTTGTAAATGTAATAATATTTTCTTCATTTAGTTAATAGTCTACATTTTTCCAAGTTAAAAGAAAATATTTTTAAGACATGACAAGAAATAAAGTTAAGAAAAGGCATTTTTGAAAAAAGAAATGTCTAAATCATTTTAAACTTGCAAGTAATAATTTAACTTTTTGGTAAATTTTAATATACCCATGAATTTGTTTGACATTATATTTGCATTTTCTGAAAAATAAAGATTTAAAATAGTTGCAAAGCTGAGAAAGGTATGAATAGCAAAACACCCCTTTTCTTATGTGAGTGCATCTGTTGCTATAGCTACTGAGTGGCTTGCCTTCAACATAGATGTAGATTTGACCTTCAGATTAACCTATAACTCTAGCACTATGTTTGTGTACTTTTTTCTTCTTTATTTTTTTTAAAGCAACCAATGGATTGCCTGTAAGATAATGCACGTAAAGGATACATACTGATAAATTTCAAATTAAATAGACTGGAAGGTGATTCAAAACTATGCACATATGAATTTGCACAAGATATATTGTTTACCATTGAAGACTATTTATGTATCTCATCTAAAATTTTATTTCCTGAAGTAATTTATCTTCCAGTTATACTCCTTTTATAACTGTAAATTTGAAACATTTTCAACCTTGCTTTCGCTACTGAAATTCTTTCCAACTGTATCTAATAAGGTTAAAACATTGCTAATTTATTCATTTATAATTATATATGACACTAGTCCTAGGTCTTTTATCATTTTTAGAGGTAGAAATATGACTTGGAAAAATAATGTCTTCAGATATTAATCTAACTTTTATGTTTCTATGTACATACTACAAAAGTTCTCCAAAGCCCAAATGTATATTGGCAATGACAATATAAAATGAGAGACATACTGAGACAAAAAAAGGTTAAGGTAATGATTTTACAAATAATCAAAGAAGTAATTTTAAAGTATACATTAGTTAGTCATACTATAAAAGAAGACCATACAAGATGTCCAAGAAACATCTCTAAAAGCTGCCATTCATAAAAATTGCAATAATAACTTGTTACTGTGGAGTTTTACAGTGTGGTGGTCTTTGAACTGTTTTCATGAAAAATTGTATATGCAAATGAGAAGTATAAAAAGACAATAAAAAACCCCCCATGGACTGTAGCCTACCAGGTTCCTCTGTCCATGGGATTCTCCAGGCAAGAATACTGGAGTGGGTTGCCATTTCCTTCACCAGGGGATCTTCCTGACCCAGGGATCAAACCCAGGTATCCCACATTGCAGGCAGATGCTTTACCCTCTGAGTCACCAGGGAAGCCCCAAATAAAAAGACAATAGAAAAGATAAATATATGAGTAAATATCTAAGCCTTTTCATAAAACTTTTATTCATAAGTAGATATGCTTACATTGTTAAAAAACATTGCTAAGGAATTATGGCACTGTAGAAATAAAAGATATGAGAATGAGAACAGAAAATGCAGAAAGGGAAACATTGTTCAGGATGTTGATTATTTCTGGAATAACTTAATGACTTAAAGGTACTTGCTCTATTATCTAGAAGAGCAACTAACATATAATAGATAAATAGATCTAAAAAAATCAACAAGCCAGATGAAGTAAGATACTAAAAAATATTTGTTTTACTTGAAAGAAAAATGATAATTAGGAACAGAAACACAGATCAACAGAAAGAAATAAAAAGAAGGTAGATTTCAGCCTAATCTCAATCCATGGATTGGGAAGATCTGGTGGAGAAGAGAATGGCTACCCACTGCAGTATTTCTGCCTGGAGAATTCCATGGACAGAAGAGCCTGGTAGACTACAGTATATGAGGTCACAAAAAGTCAGACAGGACTGAGTGACGAAAATTTTTCACTTTCAATAAATGTAAATAGACTAAATACACTTATTAAAGGCAGAGGTTCAAAAATTTTAAATATGTTGTTAAAAACATTTTAAATATTCAGAACAGTACAGATGGAAATAAAAAGGAAAGAAAATATATCATTGCAAACACATTAAGTACTAGAAAGTTGAAGTAGCTATGTTATTATGGAAATATTCATTATAGCCCCCTCAAAAAGGGATTTTTCATAGTATAAAAGAGGCAATTCATCAACAAATTTTAGTAATCTGAAATTTTTCCATGGTTAATATCAGAATTTTAGAGCAATAAAACTGACAGAACTGTAGGAAAATTCACAGTAATAGTATGTGATTAGAAGAATCTTCTTTCATTGTTTGATTAAAAAAACAAGAAAATAAAATAGTTGAACAACAATATTAAAAATTTGACTTAAGTGGCAATTGCAGAATATTGTAGTAACCACTGAGTGCATGTGTATTTTCACTTGCATATAAAACATCCATTAAAAAAGCACCAATACATTTCAAATGATTGAAACGATCCAGAATGTGCTCTTTGATAAAAATGATATTAAATTAGAAATAAATAGCAATACTATATCTAAATAAATCCAAATATTTGGAAATAAAATGCTATTTTTGTAAAGAGTCCACGATTCAAGAAGTCAGGAAAATTTTTTTAAACATTTGAACTAGATCATAAAAACATATCAAAATTTGTGAGATGTAGATAAAGCAGTTCAGTTCAGTTCAGTCGCTCAGTTGTGTCCGACTCTTTGCGACCCCATGAACTGCAGCACGTTAGGCCACTCTGTCCATCACCAACTCCCGGAGTCTACCAAACCCATGTCCATCGAGTCAGTGATGCCATCCAACCATCTCATCCTCTGTCATCCACTTTTCCTCCCGCCCCCAGTCCTACCCAGCATTAGGGTCTTTTCCAATGAATCAACTCTTCGCATGAGGTGGCCAAAGTATTGGAGTTTCAGCTTCAACATCAGTCCTTCCAATGAACACCCAGGATTGATCTCCTTTAGGATGGATTGATTGGATCTCCTTGCAGTCCAAGGGACTCTCAAGAGTCTTCTCCAACACCACAGTTCAAAAGCATCAATTCTTTGGCTCTCAGCTTTCTTCACCGTCCAACTCTCACATCCATACATGACCACTGGAAAAACCATAGCCTTGACTAGATGGACTTTTGTTGGCAAAGTAATGTCTCTGCTTTTAAATATGCTGTCTAGGTTGGCCATAACCTTCCTTCCAAGGAGTAAGTGTCTTTTAATTTCATGGCTGCAATCACCATCTGCAGTGATTCTGGAGCCCAAAAAACTAAAGTCTGGCACTGTTTCCACTGTTTCCCGATCTATTTTCCATGAAGTGATGGGACCAGTTGCCATGATCTTAGTTTTCCGAACGTTGAGCTTTAAGCCAACTTTTTCACACTCTTCTTTCACCTTCATCAAGAGGCTGTTTAGTTCTTCTTCACTTTCTGCCATAAGGATGGTGTCATCTGCATATCTGAGGTTATTGATATTTCTCCCAGCAATCTTGATTCCAGCTGTGTTTCTTCCAGCCCAGCGTTTCTCATGATGTACTCTGCATATAAGTTAAATAAGCAGGGTGACAATATACAGCCTTGATGTACTCCTTGTACTATTTGGAACCAGTCTGTTGTTCCATGTTCAGTTCTAACTGTTGCTTCCTGACCTGCATACAGGCTTCTCAAGAGACAGGTCAGATGGTCTGGTATTCCCATCTCTTTCAGAATTTTCCACAGTTTATTGTGATCCACACAGTCAAAGGCTTTGGCATAGTCAATAAAGCAAAAATAGATGTTTTTCTGGAACTCTTTTGCTTTTTCGATGATCCAGCGGATATTGGCAATTTGATCTCTGGTTCCTCTGCCTTTTCTAAAACCAGCTTGAACATCTGGAAGTTCACGGCTCACGTATTGCTGAAGCCTGGCTTGGAGAATTTTGAGCATTACTTTACTAGCATGTGATATGAGTGCAATTGTGCGGTGGTTTGAGCATTCTTTGGCATTGCCTTTCTTTGGGATTGGAACGAAAACTGACCTTTTCCAGTCCTGTGGCCACTGCTGAGTTTTCCAAATTTGCTGGCATATCGAGTGCAGCACTTTCACATCATCACCTTTGAGGATGTGAATTAGCTCAACTGGAATTCCATCACCTCCACTAGCTTTGTTCATAGTGATACTTTCTAAGGCCTACTTGACTTCACATTCCAGGTTGTCTGGCTCCAGGTGAGTGATCACACCATCGTAATTATCTGTGTCGTGAAGATCTTTTTTGTACAGTTCTTCTGTGTATTCTTGCCACCTCTTCTTAATATCTTCTGCTTCTGTTAGGTCCATACCATTTCTGTCCTTTATTGGGCCCATCTTTGCATGAAATGTTCCTTTGGTATCTCTAATTTTCTTGAAGAGATCTCGTCTTTCCCAATCTGTTGTTTTCCTCTATTTCTTTGCACTGATCACTGATAAAGCAGTAGTTGAGAAATTTTATACTGTACTGGATATAAAGTCACAATTTCTGTGATTATATATATATATACATATATATAATATTACACTCCATAAAAAGGAAGAAAAAAGATAAGCATTGAGGAAATATCTAACACAGTGTCACACCAAATAAAATCTATCAATGGAGATGATGATGGCGATATCACATGGAGATTTCTTTCTTTTAAAGTTTACCTGGCTCATATACTGGTCTTTTGAACTGATTACTTGGAAAAGACTGATATATGAGTCAGGTAAACTTTAAAAGCAAGAAATCACTGTGCAACTTGAATATAGTGGCATCTTTTTCATAATATTCAACTTTAGTTATAGTTCTGTTTTATTTAATATTTTCTCCTTCTTTATTCATACCTCCTTTGTTAACTAAAAATCATCCAAATGAGAAAGGAAATCATGTACTTTCAATGCTTTACTTTCAAAATTATTGTTTCCTCTTTTTCAGATTTTTTCAAAGCTTCAAAAGCTTTATATTCAAACTTTTGTGTACTTATTTCAGTCAAACTGTAACTTTTTCCAAGCAGGAATATTAATTAAAAAATTATTTCTCTAATTGAATGTTGAAATATTTATTACTGTATAAAATTTGAGGCATCAAAAAATGGGAGAAAGATTCAGGGGAAAGAATGATCATCCCTCACACTTTATTTATAAACCTTTTCTGAAACAATTCTTGCTTTAGAAATTTTAGAAGTCATTTCATAAGAAAAGCCTCTGTAAAAAGTCAAAATCTATTTTGCCTCTTAACAAAATATTTCTTTTTGGAAGCCCTCAATTTCACTAGAAAGTATAACAGTGGGATTCCATGACTTAGGTTCTGTTTTGATGCTTGTAGGGCCTTCCCTGTTGGCTCAGACACTAAAAAATCTGCCTGCAATACAGGAGAGCCAGGTTTGATCCCTGGATTGAGAAGATCTCTTGGAGCAGGAAATGGCAACCCACTCCAGTATTCTTGCCTGGGAAATCCCATCAACAGTAGAGCCTGGAGGGCTACAGACCATGTCATGAAAGAGTCAGACATGACAGAGTGACTAATACTTTATTGCTTATAAATTTACTGAAAGGCATAAATTGCATGTACTATTTTAGCCTTTTTCTTTAAAAATTTTGGCTTTATCCTGTACTTTCATAGATGAATCTTCTCCATTTCACCTTCTTTAGTTTTAATTTATCCCATATTGCAGTTTCATCACCAATATATTGATATACCAAAACAAACTTCTATGGCTTTTCTGTTAGTCTCAACTCCACTGATAAAATTTTGTCCTTTCATATACTCGATAGAAAGTTTGGACCTTTGGTACACTAGAGATCTCTTCAAGATTAGATACTAAGGGAATGTTTCATGCAAAGATGGGCACAATAAAGGAAAGAAATGGTATGGACCTAACAGAAGCAGAAGTTATTAAGAAAAGGTGGCAAGAATACACAGAAGAACTATACAAAAGAGATCTTCATGACCCAGATAAGCGCTATGGTGTGATCACTCACCTAGAGCCAGACGTCCTGGAATGCAAAGTCAAGTGGTCTTAGGAAGCATCACTGCAAACAAAGTTAGTACAGGTGATGGAATTCCAGTTGAGCTTAAGAACCTCTTGATGAAAGTGAAGGAGGAGAGTGAAAAGGTTGCTTAAAACTCAACATTCAGAAAACTAAACTCATGGCATCTGGCCCCATCACTTCATGGCAAATAGATGGAGAAACAGTGGAAACAGTGGCAGACTTTATATTCGGGGGCTCCAAAATCACTGCAGATGGTGACTGCAGCCATGAATTTAAAAGACTCTTGCTCCTTGGCAGAAAAGCTATGACCAATCTAGACCATATATTAGAAAGCAGAGGCATTGCTTTGCCAACAAAGGTCCGTTTGGTCAAAGCTATAGTTTTTCCAGTGTTCGTGTATGGATGTGAGAGTTGGACTGTAAAGAAAGCTGAGCACCGAAGAATTGATGTTTTGAACTGTGGTGTTGGAGAAGACTCTTGAGAGTCCCTTGGACTGCAAGGAGATCCAACCAGTCAATCCTAAAGGAAATCAGTCCTGAATATTCATTGGAAGGACTGATGCTGAAGCTGAAACTCTAGTATTTCGGCCACCTGATTTGAAAAACTGATTCATTTGAAAAGACCCTGGTGCTGGGAAAGATTGAAGGCAGGAGGAGAAGGGGATGACAGAGAATGAGATGGGTGGGTGGCATCACCTACTCAATGGACATGAGTTTGAGTAAACTCCAGGAGTTGGTGATTGATAGGGGAGCCTGGCGTGCCGCACTCCATGGGGTCGCTGCTGCTGCTAAGCTGCTAAGTCGCTTCAGTCGTGTCCAAATTTGTGCGACCCCATAGACAGCAGTCCACCAGGCTCCCCCAGTCCCCGGGATTCTCCAGGCAAGAATACTGGAGTGGGTTGCCATTTCCTTCTCCAATGCATGAAAGGGAAAAGTGAAAGTGAAGTCGCTCAGTCGTGTCCGACTCTTAGCGACCCCATGGACTGAAGCCTACCAGGCTCCTCCGTCCATGGGATTTTCCAGGCAAGAGGACTGGATGGGGTGCCATCGTCTTCTCCGCCATGGGGTCGCAAAGAGTCGCAAATCATTGAGCGACTGAACTGAGCTCAACACCGGATAGAATAAAATGGGTTATCTATATTAGACTAGTAATTCAGAAGCAATACATGGAAACAAACTCTAGTTTCTTGCTCTGATTTTAGCAACAAGTATCCAGATTTATTTACAGTTGAATATTTATTAAACACTTTCAAAACAGAGAAATAACTTGCTGACATTCCAGGGAGGGGATGCCAAGGAACGTTCAAACTGCCAAACAGTTGAACTCATTTCACAGGTTAGTATCAGCTCAGTTCAGTCGCTCAGTCGTGTCCACCTCTTCGTGACCCCTGGACTGCAGCACGCCAGGCCTCCCTATTTATCGCCAACTCCCGGAGTTTACTCAAACTCATGTCCATTGAGTCAGCGGTGCCATTCAACTAGCTCATCCTCTGTCGTCCCCTTTTCCTCCCACCTAGGAAATGGCCCCACCCTGCAAAAAAAATGAAAACTTTTTCCCCATGATTCACATTTTTAAAATTGTTTCTACCATCACCATATCCCCATGTCTCCTTTGTCATTTAGATCAGATTTTTTATATATATGTAATGGTTTATAGTTGATAGTGTCCCTTCTTCCAAGAGGGTCTTTGAATTTTAATAGGAGTCAAAGCCTAGGGATAAATGGATTATCCTCAAAAATAAAACCACTTTGGGATTTTTCTGAGTAAACATTAAGTGTTTATTTTTCTGTGCATAAACATGACCTAGGATATTGAACCTTAATGATATTCTTTGGTTTGTTCTGTGATGGCTCAGACTGTGAACAATCTGCCTGCAATGAAGGAGACCCAGGTTTGATCTCTGGATAGGGAAGATCACCTAGAGATGGACATGGCAACCCAATCCAGTATTCTTGCCTGGAGAATTCCATGGACAGAGGAGCCTGATGAGCAATCGTCCCTGGGGTCACAAAGAGTTGGACACAACTGAGTGACTAACAGTTTGTTCTGTTACTGTTAAGAAAAAAAAAAAAGTAGCAACCTATTATTTTAATAGTGTAAGGTAGTTGTATATGATGGAAGATCTTACATTCTATGTATGCAACATTTAGAAACTCTAGTTATATTGGTAGGATTTTGTAAATGTTACCAGTAAACATTTTCAATCTTTTTATAGTACATAAATATAACATGATTTTATGTGTACATATGATGAGTTAGAGAAATGAAAAAATATGTTACCAATGTTAGTTATATTTTGTAAAATCTAAAAGGGACTTACTTTAAATATATTTCAACATTTAATTAAGGTTCCAATGATTATACTTCAAATTTTTATAAACTGTTTTACAAGTCTTGTTATAAAACTGGAAAAAAAAAAGAAGTTGAATCTCAATGAAACTATGAGTCACACCATGCAGGTCCACACAAGACAGAGGTGCAGGGCCACAGAAGAAAGATGCATCATAGTGAAGAGTTCTGAAAAAACATGGCCCACTGGAGGTGGAAATAGCAAACCACTCCAGTATTCACATCATGGACAGTATGAAAAGGCAAAAAGAGTGAACACCAACATCTTAGAAACAGTGAACTAAAATGGATGGGCATGGGCAAATTTAATTCAGATGGCCATTATATCTATTACTGTGGAAAAGAATCTCTAATAAGAACTGGCTTTGCCCCATAGCCAATAAGACTCTGAAATGCAGTGCATGGGTACAGTCTCAAAAATGACAGACCTCAGTTTGTTTACAAGGCAAACCATCCAATATCACAATAATCCAAGTCTATGCCCCAACCATTAATGAAGAAACAGAAGCTGAGCGGGTGTATGAAGATCTCCAAGACCTTCTAAAACTAATACCAAAAACATGTAGTTTTCATCATAGAGAATTGGAATGCAAAAGTAGGAGGTCAAGGGATACTGTTGTAACAGACAATTTTGGTCTTGGTGTTCAAAATGAAGCAAGGCAAATACTAACAGAGCTTGTCAAGAGAATGTGCTGGTCATAACAAACTATTCCAACAATCCAAAAGGCAAGTTTACACATGAATATTACTAGAAGGTCAATATTGAAATCAGACTGATGATGTTCTTTGCACCAAAGATGGAAAAGCACTATACAGTCAGCAAAAACAAGACTGGGAGATGACTGTGGCTCAGATCATAAGTTATTTCTTGCAAAATTCAGACTTAAATTGAAGAAAGTAGGGAAAACCACTAGGTCATTCAGTTATGACCTAAATCACATCCCTTATGACTATATAGTCATAAGGAGGTGATGAATAGATTCAAGAGATGAGCTCTGGTAGACAGACTGCCTGAAGAACTATGGACAGATGTTCCTAAAATTGTACAGGAGGTGATTACCAAAACTATTTTTAAGAAAAAGAAATGCAAGAAGGCAGTGTGGTTGCCCGAGGATACTTTACAAATAGCTGTGAAAGAAGATAAATGAAAGGCAAGCAAGAAAGTGTAAGATATATCCATCTAAATGCCGAGGTTCAGAGAACAGCAAGGAGAGATAAGGCCTTCTTAAATTAACAAGGCAAAGAAATACAGGAAAACAATAAAATGGGAAAGACTAGAGAGCTCTTCAAGAAAATTGGAGATATCAAGGGAATCTTTCATGCAAGGATGGGCACAATAACAGACAGAAGAAATATGGACCTCGGAGAACCAGAAGAGATTAAGAAAAGGGGGCAAGAATACACAGAACTATACAAAAAAGGGCCTAATGACCTGGATAACCATGATGGCGTGGTCACTCACCTAGAGCCAGACATCCTGGAGTGTGCAGTCAAGTCGAGATTGAAGCAAATAGAGAAGAAGGCAGCAGAAAATGAGATGGTTGGATAACTTCACCAAATCAAAGGACATGAATTTGAGCAAAGTCTGGGGAGACAGTGAAGGTCAAAGGAGCCTGGCATGCTGTCCATGAGGTTGCAAAAAGTCAGACCTGACTTAGTGATTGAACAACAATAACAAAGTCACTTTATAATCAAGAATTTAGAAATAAACCTCTCTCAGTATTTCTAAGAGACTGTACATAAGGTTCATGGGTTTTATCACATAATATCCACCCATAGAATCACAACCCTACAATAAGCATTTATAAGTATTGTAGAGTTTGAAGTTTATTAGGGAGATAGTAGCTTTTTGCATGCTTTTTCTAAAATATAAAGTAGTCACTATCAGTTTCATACTCAGCAATCTCAGATACTTTAAAGTAAAACAAGATTTTGTTGTTGTTATTCAGTTACTAAGTTGTGTCTGACTCTGAGACCCCATGAACTGCAGCACACCAGATTTCCTTGCTCTTCACTATCTCTCTGAGTTTGCTCAAACTCATGTCCATGGAGTCAGCCACGTCATCCAGTCATCTCATTCTCTGTTGCCCCCTTCTACTCTTGCCCTCAATCTTTCCCTGCATCAGAGTCTTTTCTAATAATTTGGCTCTTTGCATCATGTGCTCAAAGTATTGGAGCTTCAACTTCAACATCAGTCCTCCCAATGAATATTCAGGATTGATTTCCTTTAAGATGGACTGGTTTGATCTCCTTTGTTGTCCAAGGGACTCTCGAGAGTCTTCTTCAGCACCACAGCTTGAAAGCATCAGTTCTTCAGTGCTCAGCTTTATGGTCCACCTGTCACACCCATGTGTGACTAGTGGAAAAGCCATAAATTTGACTATATGGACCATTGTTGGCAAAGTGATGTCTCTGCTTTTTAATACACTGTGTAGGTTGATCATAGTTTTTCTTCCAAGGAGGAAGCATTTTTTAATTTCATGGCTATAGAGTGTGAGAAAAAACAATCAACAGGAAATTTTAAGGTGATCAGGTGTGTAGGTGAAATGGAAACATTTTGGCCATTTAGTTTTTTGAAGAATGTATAAGCAAAGTAAAATTTTAAAATTTACAGTTCAACAGACTCAAAAAAATCTTTGAGGTTTGATTATTATTATACATATTCTATTTTTCCAGTTGTTTCTATGCTCTTTTTATTTCTTTTCCTGTTAACAAAAAGCAACACTTTTTCTATAAATAGAAAAATTTCCTTTCTACTGCTACTTTTCTCTTTCTTGGATATTTGAAAATGTTGCAGTTAAAACTATCTTAGTTCTATAATCTATAAGTCTCACTTTATTCACCCTCCTGCATATCTTATAATGATAATCTGGGGAAAGAAAGCATTTTATTTTCCCAGCTACAATTTATGCTTTCTTAATATTAAATGGAAATTTTATGATTTAGTAAAGTGATCCAGACACTTCAGCTTGTAAAAATATATTAGAGTACAACTACACACACAACTACTCCTATTCTACAACATTTCACATTCTAATAGTATTCTACGTATTTCAGGAATCTCAATCCTTGCAACTAGCACCCATCTGCTGTTACATCATGGTTGAATCAGCTATTTCCACTGGAAATCAGACTGAATTGTCTTATTTTCTTTCTCTCCTAAAGTACAATTTTGTACATCTTTGAACAAAGGTATTGTGAATATATTATCAGAATACCATTCTCTTTTACAGTTTTTCACAAAAAGAACCAAGAGAATCTTGTAGAAAAGAAGATACACATTTTGAGGAATATGAAGTAAGCACAGAAAGTATCTCATTAAAAATTATTGGAAAATATATGTTTAATACATTGCTAGGATTCACATATACTGTGTTGCTGAACCATCTCAAAGCTTCATGTGTATTAAAGTATTGCTATGTTTATTTTAAAGAATAGAAATTTTGTATCAGAGAATTAAAATATATTTAGAATAGAACTCTCCCAGGTAAAGCAATAATAACAATTATAGATGAGGTATACTTAGGTTAAATTGTTATTGATGCTGATTAAAAATACTGAGCAATGTTATTTTAAAAAACAAATATAAAAAGTTGTCATACCAGAATATTTCAAGAAAGGCATTTTTAAGCTACATTTAAAGTAAGCTACATTACAACGTGTAGTAATTTAAAATGTACTACGTACATAATTTAGGACAGCTCTATGATTTTGAAAAAAAAATTGGTGAAAGAGCAATCTTACTATGTTATATTTTTCAGTCAATTAATTGCAATACAAATTTGAAAAGTATGCTTGCTAGGGCGGGGAAGGGGGAAAGTGATAAGGTATATTCTCTGCCATGCTTTGAATTTCGTGTATCCTTAAGATTACTCGATTCATAATAAGACATTTTTGAAAATGCTGGTCAAGAAAATAAAGTTGTATTCACTTCTAAACTTAGAATAACTTTGTATAATATCTCTCTCTCTTTTCTCTAAATCTTACTATAAGAGTCCATACTATTTTTTTTTTCCTTTTGGCTAGATTTTAATGTTTGCAGTTGTACTTGGTTGTGATGAGATGTCATTCTGTCTACCTAGAAATAAGATGGTACTTGACTTTGGGAGTTTGTCATTGATTAAATTGTCATAGTCTATTTGAAACCTAAATAGTGCCTTTGGTCATTGTTCTTGTTTTTCTTTGGAAAGTGACCTTTGTGAATAATTGCATGGCCCAGATGTGTCAAAATGAAAAGAAAGCAGCATTCCTAACTATGAACATTTTATAACCTATTTGTCTCTGCTGTCTTGAGCAGCTTTACAAAAATGAAACGTTTCAAACTTGTTTTGCAGATTCAAAGAATTATTCTTAGGTGTAAGATAAATTTAGTATATAACTATAGAATTCATTGATATTCTTCATTTTCCCACCAATATAAATGTGCTAATATGATTATAGTACACTCCTAAGAAAGATTATAAAACATTTGGGACTTTGGGCTTTAAAAAATATGTAAAGATGGTGGATTCTAAAGTGTAAGGACATTTTAAAATGTATTCATAATATCATTTTTTTGGCACTTCAGGAAATTTTAAGCATGTCTTCATGTAAAAGGATGAGTAATATTTTCTCAAGGTACTTTTAAAAATATATCATTTTTTACGTGAAGAAATTTATATTAGTGCAGGTATATAAGAATTGTTACAAGTATTGTATGTACAAGTACTTATTTGCATATTAGTATTTTTATAAATTTAACTCTTATTGCCTACATTCTGATTTATAAATAACTTTGCAACTTTAATATTGGACGATATTTAAAATCAGACTTCCTGGATGAGCATGATTAAATTATAAAAGATAGCTTCTTATACTGCAGGAAGTTTATACTGGGTTGGCCTAAAAGTGTCACTGTTTTTTCCAAAAGATGGTTCTTGTACCACTTAGTTTTCTTCAATTTCATTCAAAACAATGTTGTTAGATTGTATTGTGACTGTTGTCATGTATGCATGTATTTAAAGAAGAACATCAAAACTGGTGAATTTTTGTGTAGCCATTTTATTATTGAAGATAAAAAAGTAATATTTTTGGCATACTATGCTTTATTATTTCAAGAAGGGAAAAGACACAACTAAAACACACAAAAATATTTGTGCACTTTTTGGACAAGCTATTGTGACTGGTCTAATGTGACAAAAGTGGTTTGTGAAGCTTTCTGCTAGAGATTTCTATCTGGACAATGCTCCATGGTCAAGTAGATCAACTGAAGTTTATAGTGATTAAATATAGAGAGTAAATGAGAACAGTCAATTTTATAACCTGCAGGAGATAGCTGGCATACTCAAAATATCCAAATCAAACACTGAAAATCGTTTGCACCAGTTTGGTTATGTTGATCACTTTGATTGATATTTGGATTTGACATAAGGCAAGAGGAAAAAAAAAAAACTTTTTCACTGTATTTCCTAATATCATTCTCTACTTAAAGAAAATATTCCATTTTTAAAACAAATTGTGATGAGTGAAGAAAAGTGGACACTGTACAATAATGTGGAACTAAAGAGATCAAGGTGCAAGCGAAATAAATCACAACAACTGCAGCAAAGTCTGATCTTCATCCAAAGAAGGTGATGTTGCATATATGATGGTATTGGAAGGGAATCCTTTAATATGAGGTCCTTCCTGAAAACCAAATGATTATTTTAAACAAGTACTGCTCTCAACCAAATGAAAGTAGCATTGAACAAAATTGCCCAGAATTAGACAATAGCAAATACATAAACTGCCATCAAATTTGGCCTTGGAGTACAAAATGAAGCAGGTCAAAGGCTAACAGAGTTTTGCTGAGAGCTCAGTGATCATAGCAAACACACTCTTTCAATGACACAGGTGACAACAGTACATATGGACATCACCAGATGATCAATATTGAAATCAGATTGATTATTTTCTTTGCAGCTGAAGATGGAGAAGCTCTATACAGTCAGCAAAAACAAGACTGGGAGCTGACTATGGCTCAGATCATGAAGTGAGTACTGAAAAATTCAGATTAAAATTGAAGAAAGTAGGGAAAACAACTAGGCCACTCAGGTATGAACTAAATCAAATCCCTTACAATTTTACAGTAGAAGTGACAGATTCAAGGGGTTAGGTCTGATAGACAGAGTGCCTTAAGAACAATGGACGGAGGCTTCTAACATTTTACAGGTGGTGATCAAAACCATCCCCAAGAAAAAGAAATGCAAAAAGGCAAAATGGCAGTCTGACAAGGCCTTGGAAATAGCTGAGAAAAGAAGAGGCAAAAGGCAAGGGAGAAAAGGAAAGATATATCCATCTGAATGCAGAGTTCCAAAGAACAGCAAGGAGAGAAAAGCAAAGCCTTCCTAAGTGTTCAATGTAAAGAAATGGAGGGAAACAATAGAATGGGAAAGGTTAGAGAACTCTTCAAGAAAATTAGAGATACCAAGGAAATATTTCATGCAAAGATGGGCAAAATAAAGGACAGAAAGTGTATGAACCTAACAGAAGCAGAAGATATTAAGAATAAGTGGCAAGAATACACAGAAGAACTCTACAAAAAGAAAAAAAAAAGTCTTAATGACCCAGATAACCAAGATGTTGTGATCACTCACCTAGAACCAGACATTCTGGGGTGTGAAGTCAAGTGGGACTTAGGAAGCATCACTAAAAACAAAGCTAGTGGAGGTGATGTAATTCCAGCTGAGCTATTTCAAATCCTAAAAGATGATGCTGTGAAAGTGTTGCACTTGATACGTCAGCACGTTTGGAAAACTCAGCAGTGGCTACAGGACTGGAAAAGGTCAGTTTTCATTCCAATCTCAAAGAAAGAAAATGTCAAAGAATGTTCAAACTACCACACAGTTGCACTCATCTCACAGGCTAGTAAAGTAATGCTCAAAATTCTCCAAGCTATGCTCTATCAATACATGGACCAAGAACTTCCACAAGTTCAAGATAGATTTAGAAAAGGCAGAAGATCTAGAGATCAAATTGCCAACATCCGTTGGATTATACAAAATGCAAGAGAATTCAAGAAATACATCCACTTTTGTTTCATTGACTAAAGCCTTGAGTGTGTGGATCACAACAAACTGGAAAATTCTTCAAGAAATGGGAATACCACACCATCTTACCTGCCTCCTGAGAAATCTGTATGCAGGTCAAGAAGCAATAGTTAGAACTGGATATGGAACAATGAACTGGTTCCAAATAGGGAAAGGAGTACATCAAGGCTGTATATTGTCACCCTGCTTATGTAACTTCTATGCAGAATACATCATGAATAATGTCTTGGTAGATGAAGCACAAGCTGGAATCAAGAATGTTGGAAGAAATATCAGTAATCTCAGATATACAGATAACACTACCCTCATGGCAGAAATCAAAGAGGAATGTAAGAGCCTTTTGATGAAAGTGAAATAGGAGAATGAAAAAGCTAACTTAGAACTCAACATTCGAAAAACTAACTCATGGCATCTGGTCCCATCACTTTATAGCAAATAGGTGGGGAAACAATGACAGACTTTTTTCCTTGGGCTCCAAAAACACTGCAGATTGTGACTGCAGTTTCAATATTAAAAGACTCTTTATCCTTGGAAGAAAGCTTTGACCAACCTAGACAGCATATTAAAAAGCAGAGACATTACTTTGCTGACAAAGGTCTGCCTAGTCAAAGCTGTGGTTTTTCCAGTAGTAATGTATGTATGTGAGAGTTAGACCATAAAGAAAGCTAGGCCCCAAAGAATTGATGCATTTGAACTGTGGTGTTGGAGAAGACTCTTGAGAGTCTCTTGACTGCAGGGAAATCAAGCCAGTCAATCCTAAAGGAAAACAGTCCTGAATAGTCTTTGGAAGGACTGATGCTGAAGCTGAAGCCTCCAATACTTTGGCTACCTGATGCAAAGAACTGACACCTTGGAAAAGACCCTGATTCTGGGAATGATTTAAGGCAGGAGGAGAATGGGATGAAAGATGATGAGATGGTTGGATGGCATCACTGACTCGATGGTCATGAGTTTGAGCAAGCTCCAGGAATTGATGATGGGCAGGGAAGCCTGGCTTGCTGTGGTCCATGGGTCACAGAGTTGGACAGACTGAGCGACTGAACTGAACCTAACTGAATCTTCCATCAAGATATCACAAGACATATTCATTTGTTGACCAGGCAAAAACTGTTACAACTTGGCTGGGAAGTTCTGATTTATCTATTGTATTCTTCAGATATTGAACCTTCAGATTTCCATTTATTTTAGTTTTTACCAAGCTTCCATAATGGAAAAAAAAATTCAGTTCCCTGGAAGACTGTAAAATGTATCTTTTTTACTCAAAAAGATGAAACGTTTTGGGAATACAGTATTTTTAAGTTTCTTGAAAAATGGCAGATGGTAGTGGAACAAAATGATGAATACATTGTTCAATTAATTTCTTGGTTAAAATGAAGCTATTTTTACTTAAAAACCAAAGTAACTTTTTGGTCAACCCAGTGTGTAAATAATATGTACATATTCAAGGAATAATATTCATGGTGCAAGACATAACATAGTTAAAAATCTAAGGAAGAAATAGTTCAACATGGGGCAGACGTAGTATTAATAGATACATTTAAATTAGCTCTAAATGTTGTATCTCATCTGGGTATCAGAGAAGGCAATGGCAACCCACTCCAGTACTCTTGTCTGGAAACTCCCATGGACAGAGGAGCCTGGTAGGCTGCAGTCCATGGGGTCGCTAAGAGTCGGACACGACTGAGCGACTTCACTTTCACTTTTCACTCTTATGCATTGGAGAAGGAAATGGCAATCCACTCCAGTATTCTTGCCTGGAGAATCCCAGGGACGGAAGAGCCTGGTAGGCTGCCGTCTATGGGGTCGCACAGAGTCGGACACGACTGAAGCGACTTAGCAGCAGCAGCAGCAGCAGCATATTGGTATAGAGAAGGGAAGAAACACTAAAAAAATGTTAAAGCTGGGTACCAACATACTGAATGATATGGAGGAAAAAATAAGTATATTTCCTTGTTAATAAGGTAAATAAAATAGTAAGTTAATTTTTAAAAGAATCAAATTTATCAAAAGATTTTAGAAGTTTGGTTTGGGAGGTGTGTGTGTATGTGGCGTATACATGTGTATGTGTTCTTTTAGTTCTTGTATGGTAGTAAATGAAATGAAAAATGTATTTTAAAATGCAGTTTGGTGGTGGATAACGAAGGAATCTGGACACTGTGAACAAGATAGAAAATATTTATAGTTATTTAAGAGAGAATTAAGGGATTAGAGAGAGGGTTATGGGGAAAGAAATATAAAAGATGCATTCAAATGAGACTATGAAGTAAATACTAAGAGCAAAGAAAGAAAAAAAGACAAAAATAAAAATACTAACTAAAGATGACATAAATTCCCACCCTTGGACATATCGATAAAAGAAAGAGAAAATCTGTAATGATAAAGACATAACAGAAAGAAAATTGATTTTTTAAATTAATTTTAGTTGGATGAAAATTTCTTTACAATATTATGGTAGTTATTGATTCATCAACATGAATCATCCACTGGTGCACATGTGTCTCCCCACCCTGAACCCCACTCCCATCTCCCTTCCCTCCCCATCACTCTGGGTTGTTTTTAATCTGGCTGGACTGAAATAAAAGTCCATTATCTAAATCATGCCAAATTTCAACGTGTTAGGTTATGATCCTGCATATAAATGATCAATATTGTACAAGTGGT
Organism: Okapia johnstoni; assembly: GCA_024291935.2. Taxonomy (NCBI): domain Eukaryota; kingdom Metazoa; phylum Chordata; class Mammalia; order Artiodactyla; family Giraffidae; genus Okapia; species Okapia johnstoni. Next base: position 39,656,636 of record CM044321.1, read on the forward strand.
TTTCAATGTAAATGTAGTAGATGGAGTAATGAGCATTGGTAAATGTATTGACATTAGCAAAATTGAAAGGTAAGAATGAAGGATATAGGACTTAAGAGATAAGTTAGAATCAAGAGAACCAACTGAGGAAAAGGGAGTGCTCCAGAAGAGGATTCAAAGAATTAGAAATTTGAAGGGATGCTGATGCTATGGACAAAATAATTTATGCAAATATTTAAAACTTAAATATTAGATAAATCTAAGGTACACAACTATTTTATGCAATTTTACTGCAGCCAGATGATATAAAACAATCACATTCTATAGATGACTGTGCATATATAATTATAATCTTAAACGGAGACCACTTAGATCTATAAGCACCCCATAATGGGAACATACATCCCTCCTTTTGCCACCAGGGTATAAAACACATTCCCTTAGCATTTAGCTGTGTGACTACTAGACATCAGGAACTGTGTCAAGTGCAAAAATAAGAAAGCAAATTTGGAAATCAAGGCTCCACTCCTCTGCTTGTACTTTTGTAAGAAATTGACAATAAGCAAATAAAACACATACTACTTTCAGAGGCTGGAAAATGTGTTATGAAGGAATAACAAAAGTCCCAATGGTGGGATAAAGACTGAACTGGTAAAGGTCACTTTAAATGAGGAACTACAGAATGGCCCCCACAAGGTGACATTTTTACTGGAGCACCTCAAAAACCAGCCTTTGAAGAACTATCTTTATAGTTACTAAATGTAAATCATGTAAAGGCCTAGAGAAAGTGAAGAGTTATGTTTAGAAAACCCGAAAGAGACCAGTATGTCTAAATGAGAGTAGTGTGTAGGAAATAAAATAGTTTAGGTTGTGTTTACAGAAGTGAGAAACAGCCATAGTACATTCAACTGTATCAGTTCAGTTTGGTTCAGTTCAGTCGCTCAGTCGTATCTGACTCTTTGCGACCCCATGAATCACAGCACGCCAGGCCTCCCTGTCCATCACCAACTGTTGGAGTTTACCTAAACCCATGTCCATCGAGTTAGTGATGCCATCCAACCATCTCATCCTCTGTCATCCCCTTCTCTTCCTGCCCCCAATCCTTCCCAGCATTAGGGTCTTTTCCAATGAGTCACCTCTTCGCATGAGGTGGCCAAAGTATTGGAGTTTCAGCTTCAGCATCAGTCCTTCCAATGAACACCCAGGACTGATCTCCTTTAGGATGGAATGGTTGGATCTCCTTGCAGTCCAAGGGACTCTCAAGAGTCTTCTCCAACACCGCAGTTCAAAAGCATCAATTCTTCAGTGCTCAGCTTTCTTCACCATCCAACTCTCACATCCATACATGACCACTGGAAAGACCATAGCCTCAACTAGACAGACCTTTGTCGGCAAATTAATGTCTCTGCTTTTAAATATGCTATCTAGGTTGGTCATAACCTTCCTTCCAAGGAGTAAGCATCTTTTAATTTCATGGCTGCAGTCACCATCAGCAGTGATTGTGGAGCCCAAGGAAACCAAGTCTGACACTTTCCACTGTTTCCCCATCTATTTCCCATGAAGTGGTGGGACCAGATGCCATGATCTTAGTTTTCTGAACGTTGAGCTTTAAGGCAACTTTTTCACTCTCCTCTTTCACTTTCATCAAGAGGCTCTTTAGTTCTTCTTCACTTTCTACCATAAGGGTGGTGTCATCTGCATATCTGAGGTTATTGATATTTCTCCCGGCAATCTTGATTCCAGCTTGTGCTCCTTCCAGTCCAGCGTTTCTCACGATGAACTCTGCATATAAGTTAAATAATCAGGGTAACAATATACAGCCTTGACATACTCCTTTTCCTATTTGGAACCAGTCTGTTGTTCCATGTCTAGTTCTAACTGTTGCTTCCTGACCTGCATACAGGTTTCTCAAGAGACAGATCAGATGGTCTGGTATTCCCATCTCTTTATAGCTGTGATTAAATACTACATTTTCATCTGAGGTCAATGGGAGTACACTGACCAGTTTAAATAAAAAAGATGACATTATTTTATTAAAACACCACTCTGGCTAAAACAGAGAGAGTTAATTGAACATTATAAGAATGAAAGCAAGAGATCAGTTAAAAGAGGTTTCTAGGAGCTCTCAAGGGGGCTTGGATTAAAATAATGTGAGCAAAAATTCACAATACATCTCTAAGGAGAATGGGTATCAGGGATCACATCTGGGTGAGAAAAAGGACACAAACTAACTATGAGAATGCTGTGGTTTATTAGGTACAATGTAAAATACAGGAAAGTGAATCTCAGTAGTGTATCTTTATAAATTTAAAAACATTTGACCCACACAATCACCCACATTTATTACATATTTTGTGAGATAGGACTCTGAAGAAGCCCATATTTTGCTTGCTTTATAAATTAAGTAAATGTTCATATTTATAACAAACTTGTGATATTTCATAGCCACCCTGTAAATATAGTCTGCTGCACTCAACCAAATGAGGCACTTTTACTCTCATGAGATCTTTTTTCTGAACAGAGACGACCTGAAAACTAGTTTTATGACCATGCTAACAACAAATATTTTGGGGGATAGTCTCCCAATCTGTCCTTGTGTTACTTTACCCAAGTTTTAAAATTTCCCTGGTTGAAGAATAAAGAGATGGATGGATGCATGCTGTGGGTTTAACCCTTCATTATCTTGAGGATACAAGAGTTATTTTCACTGATGGGTGTGTAGAAATGCATGCCTACTTTATATGGATTTGTGTTTATTGGGAGGATCTATAAGTAAGAGTAGAAATGTGTTAAGGTTATAAATAGCTCCTAATACATTTGCATTTCCTTAATCAGAGGAGCTGAGCTTTACTTTGTGAATAATTGGTTTACATTATTGTTATCACCATATATATCACCACTCCCTTATCTTTATCATTTGTGTTCTAGGAGGAAAATTCTTTGAAACAAACATGCAGTTGTCACCACTTAACCACATGTACGAGAAGCATAGCAGACATACAAAACTACTTTAGTGAATAAAGGACTAGAAGACATTGAATTATCTGATGCACATTTCTGATGCATTGTTAAGTAGAAAAGGTATGTTTGAACTATGTAATGAAAATAAAAAATGAAAGTGCTAGTCACTCAGTTGTGTCTGACTCTTTGCAACCCCATGGACTGTAGCCTACCAGGTTCCTCTGTCCATGGAATTCTTCAGGCAAGGATACTGGAGTGGGTTGCCATGGCTTTCTCCAGGAGATCTTCCTGACCCAGGGATCAAACCTGGATCTCCTACATTGCAGGCAGATTCTTTACAGTCTGAGCCACCAGGGAAGTCCCAACTATGTAATGTATAATATCAATTTGATTCAAATTATGCATAGAAATACAGCATATTATCAAAGATGCTAATTAAACATATAATTGCAAAAATCATACTAAACCTAATTATAAGATTCTTATGTCACCCTTTATTTTATAATTTGTATTTCTCCTTATCTGGATGTGTTCAACACTCTAGCTCTGCGTTCAACACTTCAACTCCTTCCTGATGGGGGAAAAAAAAAAATCTTTATATAAACCAAACTGTGAAAGATTCCGAAGATTTTAGAGACTCACACCAAAAACTGATAATTTTGATTGAAAGGGGAAAAGCAGCCAAGTAATAAAATTTTCTTGAGTTATCAGAGAAAGCTGGCTAAAGGTCACTCAGTCTAATTCAACTATGATCTATATAATCTAATTATGCTCATTTCTAAAGTAATATGCTATTTGCACTGCATTGGTATGCAGATTACAGACTGTTATTATAGGATTAAAAATGGAATACTGGTTAGCACTTTGTATGAAAAAGACCTGTAAATACTCTTCAGCTTCACTTTTAGGCGGCTAGGATTTAGTGCACACTAAAAGGCTCAGCCAGTCGAGTTCCAGATAGTGAAGTCAGCTGACTGAGCAGGGATGCTAAATAAAGCCGCTCAAGTGCAATTTCAGGCTCATCTCTTCATTTATTACATTTTCTTTCAACCATCAGAAATATGAAGTTAATAAAGCTTATGTTCCATCCCTCTAACAATTAAAGCAGCTTTTGTTTTAATCAACTAGAATAAAAATTATTTTATGGGAATCAAATTACTGAGATTTTTTTGAGATTTGGTGCATATACTTTCAATACTACATTTATACATGTAGCTAGGAGTTAAATGTTTTTCTTTAAGGAATTGTGTAAAACATAGTTTGCGGACTCTGGCAGGTTTAATATTTGTTTCTATAGTTAGTACTATTGTGGTTTAGCAGCTACGTTAGCAGTGACACTTTAAAATTATTTCCAAGTAATTCATTACTTCCCTTTCTTATGCATTAAATTTAATATAGCTTGCAGGTTCTAATTCATCTTCATGCATACTAATAAATTGTGCACTACAAATAAATTTTGCATTAGTTTTAAAGCAATTTCACTTCATCTATATATCAAATATGAAGTCGCTAGTTGGTTTGTAGCTGGCTGCAAATAAGTCCAGAATCTTATCTATGTTCTTACATGATCAATGACTATAATAACCCATTTTTGTGCAGATGACATATTCCCTTTAATATTTTTAAAAGACAAAGTATATATTCACATATATATGTATGTATGTATGTATGTATATTTACTAAGGTAAAATTCTTCAGGACACCAATCTAGAATATAAACGATCTCAGTGAAAGCATCTCAAAATTTATATGCCATACCAGAATGATTTTCTCCTCTATATCTGGGCTTTATAACTAGAACTACAGAGGGAAGAAAATCTTCAGTCCTCTCCTCTCTTGGATCCTTCTATCAAATTGGTTTAGTGCTGGCATCCTTTGCTGCCTTTGAATGTTTTTTTTAAACAGTTTTCACAGCTAAGAAAAGAAGGATACAAACTAGCAACAATGTTTATTGGGGGAGGGGTAGAAAGCACCTAACACAAATACATACAAAAACAATATAATATGCATATATAGTGCTTTATCATACAAAAAGCACTTTGATGTATATCATTTTATTTGAATCTTAGAACCATGTTTTTGGTTGAAATATAACTGACATATGACATTGTGTAAGTTTAAGGTGCACAATGTGTCGAGTTGATACATTTATGTATTGAAATATGATTGCCACTGTAGCATTAGCTACCATCTCCATCAGGTCACATAATTATAACATTTTTGCCATGAGAACATAAGATTTAATCTTTCAATAACTTTTAAATGTATAATACATTATTACTAACTCTAATTACAGTGCTGTGCATTAGAGGTCCAGGACCTACTCATTTTCAAATTGTAAGTTTGTACCCTTTAAAGGTGCCCCATTTCCCACCCTCCTTCCCTGGGACCCATCATTCTACTTTCTGCTTCTATAAGTTCACCTTTTTATATTTCACTGTAAGTAATACTATACAGTGTTTTCCTCATTTGAATTGTCTTTTTTTGGTATAATGCCCTTATCCATGTCACAAATGGGCAGGATTTTCTTCTTCTCATGGCTGAATAATATTTTGTTTTATGTTAGTACCACATCTTCTTTATCCATTCATCCACTGACAGGCATTTAAGTTGTTTCCAGATCTTGGCTATTGTGAAAAAAATGCTGCTATAAAAATGGATGTGAAGACTTCTCTTTGATATCTTGTTTTTATTTCCTTTGGATATATATCCAAAAGTGGGCTTGCTAAATCATATGTTGGTTCTATTTTTCATCTTTTGAGGAACTTCTATATGGAATAACAATCCCAATCTACATGAAAAAAATATTAAAATGTTTTAATGTCACATGAAGTCAATGTTGTGTGTGCATGTGTGTTTAGCCACTTCAGTCATGCCCGATTCTCTGCAACCCTATGTACCATGGCCTGCCAGGCTCCTCTGTCCATGGGATTCTCTAGGCAAGAATAGGAGTGGGTTGCCATTTTCTTCTCCAAGTCAATGTTGAAACATAATCAAATTTCTCTAATAAAAAATATTTTTTTTCTTACCACATAGCACTTTATTCTTTGCTTCTATCTGTTTATCCCACATAAAATGTGGATTAAATATGGCATGTGGACCAGCAGCATTGGCATTACCTGAAAGCTTAACAGAAACTCAGAATACAGAGCTCATCCCAGGTTATAAGTAAGCAGCTTGAAGTTTGAAAAACACGATTTTTGAAGGAAACAAAATCAATTGTAGAAAAAATTCCTTTGGAATAAGACTTAAATATATATATATATATACACACACATATGTACAAGGTAAGATAAAAAAAATTCAGTAAGATAGAAAAAATTGAACCAGAATTTACATGAAAAAGTACATACACACATACACACACACCTATTTTTCCTACACACAGAATTTTTGAAATTCTGTGATATTTACAATACTTCTTTCACCCATTCATTTTTGGCAGTGTATTTACGGTGTCAACAAAGTATATGAGCAATGGGGGAGACTCTGTATCTAAAGAAGTTTCTGACTCATGAGAAATTGACTAGGAAATGAAAATTTGAACAATAGAAAATGTGCTTATAAAATCTGTGTATTACATGCTGAACTGTAGTTTGAAGATTATGACAAGCAAGTTTATAATTAAATAGTTTATCTGATCTGCTTCCTGGTTCTAATACAAGGAGGTGACTAGTTCTAGATATAGTTACATCAAAATTTCTTAGCTCATTAAACTAAATGGAATTTATTTTACAATCAGTGTATAATCATTTTAAGATAGTCCTTTTGTTGTTCTTGTAAACATATCAGCCATTACTTTTCCATTGTTTCTGAAGTTAAGTACCAAGAATTTTATTGTCCTAATATTTACTCTCTCATTTTCTAATTTCTGTGCAAATTATTTAGGGTCAGTCATTGGTAAACCTTAAAAAACTATGACTTGGCAGGCCTCTTGCAAACACTTGGCACAAAATATGTGTTTAGACTGTGGACATAAAACACATTGTTTATTGATGTGGAGAATTACTTGGAGAATCACTTGGAGAATTACTCTCCTAACACAATCAATGTTGAGGCACAGGGAATTTTTTAGATGACGCTGGAGAAGAGCTGGTTTGTTTGCAGTTAGAGATCAGACTGAGAAAGATTAAGCAGATAGATAGAAACTAACCTGTGTGTATTTTTATTTGTTTTATCATGTTAAATGGGCAACATATCTTGGCTTTTGGCCAGCCTTATTCACTCCTTTTTTTTTAATAATTGAATGTTAGTTTGATTTTGGATTCAAATCTAAACTTTGCATTTTTTACTGACCTATAGAATATTCACAACACGGCTTTAAATGAAATCATCAGCTTATTCTTACCCATGTAACTGCTGCTGATTAAACTTAACTATATATATTGAAATTCTGTCATTCCAGACAACAAGAGATAGTGGGTAACTATTCATAATAATAAGTCATCACTGAAATATCTGGCTCACATATTCTATTTAGTGAAAATTCTATACAAACTTTTGTATTTTTCTAATTCAATAATAAACCAAAGGAAAAAGCAAAATTTAAGATTTCCCCTTTTCTATTCTCTATGTCTATGTTCTCATTGCTGCCCTGCAGATAGGTTCATCAGTAGCATCTTTCTAGATCCCATATATGCATTAATATAATTTGGTTTTTCTCTTTCTGACTTACTTCACTGTGTATAACAGGCTGAAAAGACTTGTGGACACAATGGGGGAAGGAGAGGGTGGGACGAATTGAGAGTAGCAATGAAACATATACGTTCCTATATCCAAAATTAGATAGCCATTGGAAATTTGCTGTATGATGCAGGGAGCTCAAATCTGGTGCTCTGTAACAACCTAAATAGATGAGATGAGGTGAAAGGTGGGAGGGAAGCTCAGCCATATACCTATGGCTGATCCATGTTGATGTATAGTAGAAACCAACACAATATAGTGAAACAATTATCCTCCAATTAAAAATAGATTTTTTTTAAACTTCCTCATTTTCATGGAAAATATTTTCTTATTCTTATTAGCTGAAAATTACCTATCATTATATGTTTGGGACAGGGCAACTTTTTAAAGTTTTAATAAACTGGAAAACTTAGAGGCAAATGTGTTACGTGTAGAATCACAAAGTTTGAATATCTCAAAGAGAATGAGTTCAAATCCTCCTTTTGTAGATCCAGAAACATATATTCCAATTAAAATAACAAACTTGTAGCAGTGCAGACATTGGGATTCTTATATGTTATTCTCTTAAACCAGTAGAGCAGTGCTTCTGAAAATTGAATGTTCGTATGGATCCCAATGAGGTTTTCTTAGAAAGTTGATCAGGGTTGCAGCAAGCTCCCACTAAATGCTGCTGTAGTTTGATCACTGACAACAACTGGAATAGCTAGGCTCTAGAGAGCAAGCCCAATTTCTTGAATAATGATGCAAATTGATGGAGTATACTATTTTGCCTTTTTCATCTTTAAGGTCATTCCTGGTGGCACATTATATTTTGCTGTTTTTACTATCAGATGCATTATTTTCTTGTGTCTTTCAAATTTCACCACTACAAATCTTGTGAAGCTGGATCTGTGCTGTTCTCCTCTTTATGTTTATATTACCTGATTCTTACCTTTAAAACATTTCAAGCACCACAGTTGCATTTTTTAAGCTTTTTCACAGATTTTATTTCTCTTCATAAGAAACCCAGTAGCTTTACATTAAGGCAGTTTTGCTAATTGGCCCTTTCTTTTATTTTGACCTAGCCTGACTATTAGCCTTAGCATTTTCATTTTTAAACTTATTATTAACATTATTCTATCTGACATAATCCATCTCTTACCCATGTCAAGTAAATTCTGTATTTTATAGGTTGAATTTTATCTTTCCAAGAAGTAAATACTGAAGTATTAGTCCCCATTACCACAAAATATGACTTTATCTGAAATAGGGCAGAGACAATTATTTAAGATGACATTGTACCTGAGTAGAATGGACTCTTAATCCAATATGACTAGTATTCATATAACAAAACAAATATATGCAGTCTAAGGCACACAAGGAAAATTCCATGTATTAATAACAAGGAAACAAGAGAGTATGCAGCTACAAGCCAAGAAATGCTGAAGCTTGCCAGGAAACCACCAGAATATGGGGAGACTTAAGAACCCATAGGGAAGAAAATAATGTCCTATATGTTCACATCCAGTAAACATCAGATACACTCACACTGTTACAAGAATATTGGTCTTTAATAGAAACAGTTTTTTTGCTGTTGCTGTTTACTCTTTAAGTCATGCCTGACTCTTTTGTGACCCCCATGGACTGTAGCCTGCCAGGCTCCTCTGTCCATGGGTTTTCCCAGGCAGGAAAACTAGAGTGGGTTGCCATTTCCTTTTCCAGGGGAACTTTGAGACACAGGGATCAAATCTGTGTCTTGTCTCCTGCATTGGTAGGGAGATTCTTTGCCAATGAACCACCAAGGAAGCCCCAGGGGATTTATCTATATGAGAGTAATAGATAATAAATGAAAGGAGTTGATGTTTCTTAGGTATATTGTTGGGGAAATAGTACCCCACCCCTTTTTTTAATAGCATAGAGTTTTCTTTGTGGAAGAAATCTAAAGTAAACAATAGAAAAACAATAGAGGGAAAAGATGCAATTAAGTTTTCTTCTTTAAGCCATTGGTTAATAAATTTAAAAGGTGTCTTTGAAACCAATTAAAAGTTTTGAAAGGAAAAGAGCTTTGTTAACAAAGCCCTTTATCTTTCAAATTTATTTTAATTAAGAAATGATCACTGTTTCATCTAAAAGGCATTTCAACAAAAAGCAAGTGACCACTTAAACCTCTAGAATATGCTTGATCATTTACATTACCCTCATCAATATATTTAATATCCTAAAGGTGTAGTCTTAAAAGAAAAAATGATAACCCATCAGCTCATGGCATATTTCAAAGATCTTGCTTAATGTGAAATCATATTCATTTATCATTGTGAATATAACTATTTTATTAATTTTTTAATTCACTTTTCATTGAAGGATAATTGCTTTACAGAATTGCGTTGTTTTCTGTCAAACCTCAACATCAATCAGCCATAGGTATTTTGTTCATTTTTAAAATATAAAGTTAAGATGTGTAGTGAACGTTTCTTTGCTTCATGTAATTGCAATGTGGGTTATAGAGTGACTGCACTGAATAGTCACTACTGTTACCTCCAAGCCATAGACCTATTTGAGTTTGATAGGCTTGAAAGTATCCACGGGATAGAGAACATTTTAAAATGAAATGGAAGCTGCATGTTTATCATAACTAAATTAGAATAAAGGTAATTTGTTTTTGCCTGTTGCTTCTTCTAACAAATTCCTATTTGGTGAAAGTCTTACAAATTTACATTTGTAAATTTAACTATACATTTCTGAGCTTTGAAGTATTTTTGGGGGGAGTTATGATGGATTATTGAAGAGTTATGATGGATTATTAACCAATGGAAAGCTAATATATAAAAATTTCATATATTCATTATTCAGTGTTAATATAATTTAATATTACACGCTACACTATTAGTAAAAAATTAATGAAGATGCTTAAATATATGTTTCTGATACTTGAATTGTGAACTGGTATATTTTGGAAACTTGGGGATAAAATCATCTGCCATAACATAATTGAAGAATAATTTGCTTGTCTTTCCCTTACCTTAATTGCTCTATAAAAAAAAACCATAACATTAGCAATTTACATAGAGGAATTAATTATCTAAATAGTTGTGTATCAATATGATACTGTATTAAGTTCTAAAAATAGAAAGCAAATATGTGAATGTAAATCATACATTTTAGACAAACTATGTTTTTATATATTGTATGTAATAGCTGAGTATTCAAAAAGTAAATATGTATTTGTTTCTCAGGTTCAGTGAATGAGCTGGCTGAATTTTATTTTATATTTCAATCTTTTAAAGTAATAAAAAATGATGATGCTTTAGATCTTTTTGAAAGCATAATGTACATCCATCATGGTACAGTCTGTCTTCTTCATTACTGCTTATTATGTCCCTGACATATAATAGCTAATCAATAAGTACATATAGGGTGAATACATGAATAAAATTTGAGACTGTAAAAGAAGAAAAACTAGAATTCAAAGCCTTAAAATATGATCAGTAAGTCAAAAACTCTGTTTTAGTCTTTCCCATACCTTAGAAATTTCAAAAGTAAGTGAACTTGCAGTCTCAACATAATTATTTTTCACAACTGTTAAATAAAATAGTTTTCTCTATTTAATTTTAATTGGAAAATATGTATATTATCTAGAATTAGTTGGACTATATTTGAATTTCTTTCAAAGATATACATTGAATTAAAGCAGTTACATGTTTGGATTTTTTAGGTTAACATTCTTATCAAATATAAATTAGAGATGTCTGTGCTTTAGACTTAACTATTTAACATTATTAACATTCTCGTTTATCTTCAATAGCCACATTTTCAAAAGTAATCTATAGTAATATAATATACTCTTTCAGTTTATACAAATAAATATTAGCTGGTAGTCATAATCGAGTTATAACTTAATTTTGTGATGCTTAAAGTGTCTTCCTGATTAGAACTTTGATGCTCAAATGTACCCAGAAGCTAGGAAATAATAATAAAATTGTCAGCCTGGACTACTGATTTTGGAAGCTTAAATTTTAAAGTAGTTTTAAAGGCAAAGGAGTAAATATTTTTAAAAAACTAACTTGGAATCATTTCAGATATCATATTTTAAGTTCCACAAGCAACTCTATAAAATATATACAGGTAGAAATAGATTACTCATAGTGAAACACATATATTTTTAATATTCTTAAAAACAAAGCAAAAGACATATTTGTGGCAAAAATAATATAAAGTTCAAAAAATAAAAGTGCAGGAAAGAACATTTTGAAACATGCCTTAACTGTGGAAATACTCTCTTCACTTGCATGTTAAAGAAAAAGTACTACTTTGAGAGATTGTATTAAGATTAAATTATCCATTTTGCAGTTTGCAAGGTTTTTAGTGTTTATTTCAGCATTCTTTTATGTATTTATTTTTCTTTTAAACCTTGGCAAAATGTTAAGTTCAACAGAGCAAGAATTGCTTGGGACAATCAAATCACATCTGGTTAACATGCTGGTAGATGTTACTGGTATCACTTTTGAATGACTTTCATAATGTTAATAGGAAGTTTGTAATTGAATAATAATGTTAAAATGTCACTTTCTTTCCAATACAGAGACTGTTCTTTGGGTTTCTAATAAGCTGAATATATGTTACTCTTAACCTCATTTATTTGGAGAATAATGCATATGATTCATTGACAATCTAGAGGTTACTAGAATGCTGAAAAGAATACAGCAGATACACTAGAATGCATTAGGTAGTGTATTAAGTTCCACCTGAAGACTAGTAGCTAGTCTACCATATATGCTACTTAAATTACTTACAAGATTTGCATAAACTATGTATAGCTTAGTACTATCATCCATGTGATGGGCATAATATTTTTGTTCTCTTTGACATGCACATGTCAAGCTCAAATGAAAACTACTTGTGAATGAAGAGTGCATTCTGTGGAGAAACTGAAATGGAAATAGATGTTGAAAAAGAAGAGAAGCAAATTTCATAGCAACTGTGACAGATGTTCAGATAGACATGACAAAAAAATTTAAAAAAATAAACATACGAAAGAAAAGTAAGAATCTTATAACAGCCTTGGCTTTTTGCCTTCTCTAGCTTTTTCTAGGGTTCTGCTGAATCAAAATCTATAACTTTTCTGCTATCTAAAGGATTGTTTAAGTTTTCTTGATTTTGTCATTTCATTCTCTTTCTTATTTAAGCTACTGTATATTTATTCTTAAATTGTTCATGAAAACACTTGATTCAACAAAGAGCAAATAACAGTGATCAATGCAAAGAAATAGAGGAAAATAATAGAATGGGAAAGACTAGAGATCTCTTCAAGAAAATTAGAGATATCAAGAGAACATTCCATGCAAAGATGGGCACAATAAAAGACATAAATGATATAGACCTAACAGAAGCAGAAGATTATTAAGAAGAGGTGGCAACAATACACAAGAGAACTATACAAAAAAGATCTTCACAACCAAGATAATCACAACTAGAGCCAGACATCCTGGAATGTGAAGTCAAATAGGCCTTAGAAACATCACTACGAACAAAGCTAGTAGAGGTGATGGAATTTCAGTTGAGTTATTTCAAATCCTAAAAAAAAGATGCTGTTAAAATGCTGCACTCAATATGCCAGCAAATTTGGGAAACTCAGCAGTGGCCACAGGACTGGAAAAGGTCATTTTTCATTTCAAATCCAAAGAAAGGAAATGTCAAAGAATGTTCAAACTACTGCACAATTGCAATCATCTCACATACTAGCAAAGCCATGGTTAAAATTCTCCAAGTCAGGCTTCAATAGTATGTAAACCATGAAATTACAGATGATCAAGCTGGATTTAGAAAAGGCAGAGGAACTGGAGATCAAATAGCTAACATTCATTGGATCACTGAAAAAGCAAGAGAGTAACAGAAAAACATCTACTTCTGCTTTATTGACTATGCCAAAGCCTTTGACTGTGTGGATCACAACAAACTGTGGAAAATTCTTCAAGATATGGGAATACTAGAACATCTTACCTGCCTCCTGAGAAATATGCATGCGGGTCAAGAAGCAACAGTTAGAACTGGACATGGAACAACAGTCTGATTCCAACTTGGGAAAAGAGTACATCAAGGTTGTATATTGTCACCCTGCTCATTTAACTTATATGCAGAGTACATCATGCAAAATGCTGGGTTGGATGAAGCACAAATGGAATCAAGATTTCTGGGAGAAATATAAATAACCTCAGATATTCAGATGACACAACCCTTATGGCAGAAAGTGAAGAAGAACTAAAGAGCCTCTTGATGAAAATGAAAGAGGAGGGTGAAAAATCTGGCTTAAAACCCAACATTCAGAAAACTAAGATCATGGCATCTGGTCCCATCACTTCGTGGCAAATGGATGGGGGAACAATGGAATCAGTGAGAGAGTTTATTTTTCGTGGCTCTAAAATCACTGTAGGTGGTGATTGCAGCCATGAATTAAAAGACGCTTGCTCCTTGGAAGGAAAGCTATGACCAACTTAGACAGCATATTAAAAAGCAGAGACATTACTTTGCCAACAGAGTCCTGTCTAGTCAAAACTATTGTTTTTCCAGTAGTCATGTATGCATGTGAGAGCTGGACTATAAAGAAAGCTGAGCACCGCAGAATTGATGCTTTTGAACTGTGGTGTTGGAGAAGACTGTTGAGAGTTCCTTGGACTGCAAGGAGATCCAACCTGTCCTACTTAAAGGAAATCAGTCCTGAATATTCATTAGAAAGACTGATGCTGAAGCTGAAACCCCAGTACTTTGGCAGATGACTCATTTGAAAAGACCCTGATGCTGGGAAAGAGTGAAGGCAGGAGGAGAAGGGGATGACAGAAAATGAGATGGTTGGGTGGATTCACCAACTCAATGGACATGAGTTTGAGTAAGCTCCAGGTGTTGGTGATGGACAGGGAAGCTTGTCATGCTGCAGTCCTTGGGATCACAAAGAGTCAGACATGGCTGAGTGACTGATCTGAACTGAACTGAATCAGAATAAGATGAAGACATTTGGGTGAGTTACCTCATCATGCTATTTATATTATTTCCCTCTTCTATTTGAATTCTTCCTTTTTTCTAAACTCCCTTTGTTAATACAATTATTCAAATTATTATTATACTAACAATGTTTATTCTGATTTACCTATACTTTTATTAGTCTCTGTTCACCTTTTATTCTTTCATCCATCCAAGTCAGTCTGTTAAATTTCTTATTTCCCTTCTGAAAATAAAGTTAAATCATACAACTATGAATAAGCAGAGACTATTCCTTCTACAATTATTATAGCAAGTGAGGCAACCACTACCATTTGCTTTGGCAGAGACTCAAAGTCTTAAAGACTTCAGATGTGCTCTGCCTGAATGTTGCTGACATGGGGAAGCTATGGGAAGACTAAGTAGAAGTGAGGCTTCTTACATCATTACTTGGGAAAGCATATTTGGTTTTATCTGTTTTGTATTATGTTAGAGAAATACAGGCAAATTATATGGAAGTTTGCAGCTAGTGACCAGGTTTCAGCCATTCCTGTGCAAACTGCTCCAGAATTCATTGTTTGACTTTCTGGAATGATTACTGCATAGTTCTGGAGCGAGATATCCATTTTTGTAAATGATCTGGCCATCTTCCATTTGTATATTTACTCTCTCATCTTATTCTTAAGGACAATGTAATAATTAACTCCAAAGTCTTTGACTGGTAAACCTTCCCATTTGTCACGTTGAATATATTTTTCATTTGTCCCTACACTTGAATAACAACTTTTATATGTTGACCATTTCATTATGTTGGATTTCTTCTCCACAAAAATTTGAAGATATCCCAATGTCTTCTGATGGCAGATTTACATTGGTGAAGAATCAATGTTTAAAAATTCTTATTTCTGGAATATGAGTTCTGCTTCTTTCATGAACTAGCTGATTATATATATATATAATTTCAGCAAAATTGTTGCCTAGTCAGAAAATTTCTAACCATCTTTTGAAAAGAAAATTACTAGATTTTTATTTTTGTTTATGTTTCACATTTGCTATAATATTTATTACAACTTACAATTTTTACTCGTCTGTTTTCTTTTTCTCCCTCTAGAAGATAAATTCTTTGAAAACGTATATTCTGTTTTGTTATAAGTATTGATATTCAGCTTGCAAATAGGCTTATTTCATTAAACAGAATACTTTTGTAATTACAATACTATACTCATTATTTGGGAGCATGATGTCTATGTGAATTTTAAAAAAAAAAGGTCAAAAAATCTAATAACTTGGAAGTTAACAAAATCTGTATTTATTATAATTCTTGCTCTTTTCCAGAAAATATATTTAAATGAGGCTTGAATTAATGTAAATGGTAGGAAATTAAAACAATGTGATCTGTTCTTATGAATGAAGGAGAAGATATAGGGTATATAAAGCATGTAGAGTTTTAAAATTGTAATCTTATATATTAAATTTATAGGGAGCATAAGAATTATTTTATTACAAGACATTTTGGAATTTTTCAAAAGTATACATGCATAATATATATGTATAATGTACATCAGTATTTTACAGACACATACTGATTAAAAGAAGACACAGAACAGCAGTAGAGATAAGATGCAGTTGTGTTTTTTTTTTTTAAGACATTCTGTTTTTCACAAGTAGGATTTGAGGTAAGAGAAATGACATGAGGCATAAGTCACCTTAAGAAAGAGTTGTAATAGATCACCACTTGTCAGTTTCAGCACAAGCAGGAACTTTAGGAAATAAGAATGTTTTATTCTTTGAGAGAACTATCACAAAAATAGTCAAAGCCTTTTATACCCTTGAGGGATGTCTTTTAAAGGACTTGATTAGTTCTGGATACCTCATTTTAAGATGGACATCTACAAACAAATTGAATCCAGGCATTGTAACAACAGGGCATAAAGATGTCATGTGGAATGATACAAGGAACTAGAGAACGTTTGCCTAGAAGAAACAACACTTACAGCAGCATATCAAATTGTACATTTATATAATATTGTTTTATGAAATGGAAATATGCCTTGGTCTGCATAGGTGCAGAATTTTTAAGTAGAGTCAACAAAAGATTGTGTTTTGAGAGTCTGCTTTCAAATATAGAACAAATGTGAGGATGTACTTTATGACGATGAGAAAGGTTAAATTTAAAATGAGCTAATGTGATGGAATAATAAACTGCACTTGAAGATTGCTATTCAAATAAATGATGGTTAACCCCTTTTCAGAACTATTATACATAAATGCATACAGTTTTTCAATTAGTGTTTCAACTATGAGACCGAAAGTATGTCATTAAAATTTCTATGGTAAGCAAAGGTGCCTTACTCACTAGCCATTGTAAGACATAGCTGAAAGTCTTTTAATATAACTGGCAATTTTATCACTTTAGGAAACAATAAATGATAAATCAAGCTTCAATGCAAAATTTATACTCAAATTTCTAGGTGTATGGGAATTCTTCAGTGCCCAAGTAGGTATTATCTACAATATTGTTAGAAAATAAAAGTTATCATTGCATGCATGTTCAGTCACTGAGTTGTGTCTGACTTTTTAACCCTGTGGACTGTAGACCACCAGACTCTTCTGTCCATGGGATTTTCCAGGCAAGAATGCTGAAGTGAATTGCCATTTCCTTCTCCAAGGGATCTTCCTGATCCAGGGAAAGAACCTGCATCCCCTGCTTTTCCTGCATTGCTGGCAGATTCTTTACCACTTGAGTCATCTGGGAAGCCCTAAAAGTCATCATAGAATGGCACTATTTACTAATAACACTAGTCCACATTAATAACATTAATTAAAACTGGTTCACACTTCAAATCTCTTCTACTCCCCAACAATATTTATCACAATACACTGAGCAACATCTTTTTCAGTTATTTTCCTTGTGGTTTCAAGTTTGTATATAACTGACAAACCCGTGTAGTATAATGCAAAGTGGAATTGCAATCTTACAATAACTACCTGACTTCTTGAAGCCAATAATGTTAAAATTATCTGAGTTACAAGTAAAGAAAGCCTTTGACAAATGATGTTGTAGCAGAGTTAGACTGGTTAAAAATTGAAGAAAAATATTAACAAGAACCATAATAGAATATGTGCTTCTCCTTCGAAGCACATATTCCATCTTTGACTACCAAAGAATTGAGAGAGGTCCTTGGGGAGATTGATGAAACCCTAAAATATTTTGGCAAAACAGCATTATTTGTGATTGTTCTCTGGAAAAATGTGTGTGCATGCATGCTAAGTTGCTTTAGTCATGTCCGACTCTGTGCAACCCTATGGACTATAACCTTCCAGGTTCCTCTGTCCATGGTATTCTCCAGGCAAGAATACTGGAGTAGGTTGCCATACACTCCTCAAGGGGATCTTCCCCACCCTGGAATCGAACCTGCGTCACTTATATCTCCTGCATAGGCTCTTTACCACTAGGACAACCTGGGAAGCCTGAAACATAGTATAACATGCTATTAAGTTTTAGCAAAATTACAAACTCATACAATACACAAGCAAAAGTTAGCTTAATGCATTCTTGAAGGATTCAAAAAACAATGTTATTAAAATAATCTAATCCCATTGTACCTTATAAGGTAAATAGAATTGTTTTAAATATTTCTATTATTTTAGATGCATTTTCCAGGTAAAATCATAATCATATCTTTTTAACCATTCTACTGTGAAATTATGAGTAATTTTAACTACTTTAAAATGTCTTTTTTTAGAACTAATTATGTTTATATAATGCTGACCTCTCATATGTTCTTTTAGTAAGTCTCATAGGATGTCATTTTTGTGCTACTGATAATGAGTGTTATTATAATTTCTGAATGTGAAAAGTGATTTGTAAATGCTAAACTGCTACACCACTTATTTTTCAGTCTTTTTATCAGTGTACCAGTGAAATTGTTCAGTCACGTCTGACCCTTTGCAATCCCATAGAATGCAGCCTACCAGGCTCCTTCATCCATGGAATTTTCCAGACAAGAGTACTAGAGTGGGTTGCCATTTCCTTCTCCAGGGGATCATCCTGACACAGGATCAAACCCAGGTCTCCCGCATTGCAGGCAGATGCTTTACTGTCTGAGCCACCAGGGAAGCCCTTTTTTATCAGTAGTACATCAAAATTACAGTTAATGTTACGTCTGTAGCTGCACAGAACATGTACATTTCTTAGAAATTACAAAAGGAACCCCAGTGCATCACCTACATTATACTACCTATACTAGTCAGCAATTACTGATTTTCCATAAAATATTATTTAAAAAAACTGAAATAGCACACCTAAAATATATTATGAAAAATAAACTGACATAATATCCTGTGGGTAAAGCTTGTTATTTAAGAACCTGTAAAAAATTGTAAATATAATTTACAAGGGAAAAAAAAAAGTAATTAATAGTGAGTCTCTGTGTTTGGCAAGATTATATTCTGTATGTATTAGGATTTGTGCATCTGTGACACAGCAGGTTGTTAAAATGCTCACCTATCAGAGATAGCACCTGCCATTTGTTCAGATGAGGTAGCTTGCTAGAAAATATACATGAAACTGCTTTAAAAAGAGCCTACCAATATTTGTTTTTCAAACTTCTGCTATCTTGAGGCATAATCATCATTAATGGGTATTTATTTAAAAATGTAAAAGCCTACATTGACATTTATGAGGCATTATTCAAACACACTATAAATTCATTGGCTTATGAGTATATTTTACGTTTATTTTTTGCATTATTTTTGCTTAGCTCCATATTCTCCATATAGTTGAAAAATCATAATTGTGATATTGATTGACGGTTATGAGATTATCTTCTATTTTTTTAGCTTTGTTATGTATAGACATATCAATAGAAATTTCTTCACTTGAAAGCCAGTGTAGGTTTGTTATCCCAACTATTTTGACAACATTTTAAGTGTAAATTCGGGCTTCCCTTGTGGCTCAGACGGTAAAGAATTTGCCTGCAATGTGGGATACTTGGGTTCAATCCCCGGTTTGGGAGGATCCCCTGGAGAAGGGGAAGGCCACTCACTCCAGTATTCTGGCCTGGAGAATTCCATGGACTGTAGAGTCCATGGGTCGCAAAGAGTCGGAAACTACTGGGCGACTTTCACTTTCCTCTTCACTTTCAGTGTAAATTCTGGGAGTAAAGTGATCGCTAACATTTTTGAAGTTACTATATGCTCTCTTAAGTATTTTGCGTATGTTCACCTCAAAAGAATCTTACATGGAAAATTTTAAGCTTTATTTTACAGATGAAGGAACTGAGAAAAGAACAATATAAATAACCTGCCTAAGTATGTCCACCTAGTAAGACATAGTTCCAAGATTTGGGCACGGCATTAGCATCTGACTCTTGAGCTCACATGTGTAAGTGACAAGCTGTATTTTCTTCAGTATATACCTGGATATCACATAAGCACATACAGACATGCATTCCACAGCAATTTAAAATGCAATTCTGTAATATTCCCCTTAAAGAAATTTGGACATAATTTTTGAAATAAAAAGATGTGAATGTGGTTATATATGCATATATATATATATACAATATCTCTTCCATTCCAGCCACTTTTAATGGTATAAATCAGTAACATTAATTACATGAACAGTTCCGTGCAATCTATCACTACTATTTATTTCCAGTTTT
The DNA here is from genome assembly GCA_024291935.2 of Okapia johnstoni. NCBI lineage: Eukaryota > Metazoa > Chordata > Mammalia > Artiodactyla > Giraffidae > Okapia > Okapia johnstoni. Next base: position 39,676,873 of record CM044321.1, read on the forward strand.
TCTCACTCTAAACAGAAATTCTGTTGTCATTAAGTAACAACACCATTCTCCTTTATTCCCAATCCCTGGTAACCAATAATTTATTTTTTGTCACTTTTCCTCTATTCTATATATTTTATGCAAAGGGGAACACACACTACTTCTTCATGTGTCTGGTTTATTTCACTTAATATAGTGTGTTCAAGGTTCATCTATGTTGTATCATATATCAAAACCTCATTTCTTTTTGTAGTTCAGTAATATTCCACTGTATGTGTACATCACATTTTATTTATCCATTCATCTGTGAATGGACACTTGGGTTATTTTCATCTTTCAGTAATGTGAATAATGCTGCAGTGGATATTGGGATATGAGTATCTGACTGAGTCCCTGTTTTCAATTCTTGGAGTATATAACTAAAAATGAAATTGCTGGGACATATGGTAATTTCAAGATGAATTTTTTTTTTTTTTGAGTAACACTAAATTGTTTTCCACTGCAGCTACTACATGCAACATTTTACATCCCCATCAATGATTTACAAATGTTCCAAATTATTCACACCCTTTTCAACACTTGCTATTTTATGTTTTTCATTTATTTTTTTTTCTAAATAACCATACTAGTAAGTATGATCTATTATCTTGTGGTTTGGATTTGCATTTTCTTGATGACTAATAATTATAAGAATATTTTCATGTGCTTATTGGCCACTTGTATACCCTTTGTCTATTCTAGTCCAACTGCTGACTTTTAATTGAGATGTTTGCCTTTTTTGTTGCATTATAAAAGATCTTTATATATTCTGAGTATCAGATATGGTAATTACAAATATTTTCTACAACTTTTTAGTGTGCCTTTTTTGATGATGTCCTTTTATACTCACAGGTATTTAATTTTGAGGAAGTAAAAATGTATCTGTTTTTTCTTTTGTTATTCATGCCTTTAATGACATATCTCAATTATATTTCATTAATGTATATGTTTATTCTTATGCCAGTGAAACAGTTTTGATTACTGTAGCATTATACTGCATTTTGAAATCAGGAAATAAGAGTTTTTCAACATTATTCTAATTTTTAAAGATTATTTTGAGCCCCTTGGGACTCCACGTAAATTTGATGATTGGCTTTTCCACTTTAGCAAAAAAAATGTTGTTAAAATGAATTGCATTGAATCTGAGTTGCTTCAGGTAGAATAATATCAAGTGTTCTTATCCATTAATTTAGGCAATCTTTACATTTCTTTACATCTTTCACCTTGCAAGTTGAATTTAATTCACCTAATTTATTCCTAGCTATTGATACTTTATTCTTTTACATATATTGTAAATGGTACTGCTTTCTCTTTTTCAGATTGTTAATTGCTCATACATAGAAACACAACAGATTGAAATGCATTGCTTTTGCACCCTGTAGTTACAATATACATATACATATACATACAATATACATATATATTGTGTGTGTATATATATATATATATATGTTTTTTTTTTACTGTTCTAGTTGCTTTCTTGTGCATTCTTTGGGGGAAAAAAATCAAACACCCTGCCCGATTTTTGGAGTCATGTCGTGTGCTGGGGCACTCATTTGATTCTTAGGCTTGGATCAAGCCTAGGCATCAGTTCCAGATGAAAGCTTAAGGTTTTCTCAGGTCTTTTCTTGGGCATATTTGTGACCTTCTAAATTCCCTTATATACATTTAAATGTCTTAAATTCCCAAAGGAAACCTCACCATATTTTTCTCCCAGATGGTCAGTTGTATGTTTCCATTGTAATTTTAAATGCCAGATTACTTGTGAATCCTTATTTTTGCTTGCAGTGTCATAAAGCAATGTGCCATTTCCAGTTTGAGATCCATATTCGTCAAAACAGGGCCAAGCACTAAATCCTTCAGATAGTCCTCTGACAGATTAGAGCAGATATTCACAAAACTTGGGAAATAAAATATATGTTCTCAATACTCTCTGAAACCACGAGCCACAGTCCGACATTGGGAACTCAGACTCCTGTCTTCAAGAGCACACTACACTGGAAAAGCGTTGGGGCACAGATGAAAATGCTGCAGTTTTCCTGTCATCATTTAGTTGCCTTTTCTTTAATTCAGGTTTTACTTGGTTGCTGTAAAACTTTGACTCTTTTAGAGTTCTAATAAAGTTAGTTCTGATAGTTTTTGCTTGTTTTTTATGTTTCCGTGGCGGGGAAGGGGCAAGTATTTAGAGCTGCCTACTGTGCCATTTTATTCATGTTCTGATCAAGATTGCCGGGAGAAATATCAATAACCACAGATATGCAGATGATACCACCCTTGTGGCAGAAAGTGAAGAAGAACTAAAGAGCCTCTTGACGAAAGTGAAAGAGGAGAGTGAAAAACTTGGCTTAAAGCTCAACATTCAGAAAACTAAGATCATGGCATCTGGTCCCATCACTTCATGGGAAATAGATGGGGAAACAGTGGAAACAGTGTCAGACTTTATTTTTTTAGGCTCCAAAATCACTGCTGATGGTGATTGCAGCCATGAAATTAAAAGACGCTTACTCCTTGGAAGGAAGGTTATGGCCAACCTAGATAGCATATTGAAAAGCAGAGACATTACTTTGCCAACAAAAGTCCATCTAGTCAAGGCTATGGTTTTTCCAGTGGTCATGTATGGATGTGAGAGTTGGACAGTGAAAAAAGCTGAGTGCCGAAGAATTGATGCTTTTGAACTGTGGTGTTGGAGAAGACTCTTGAGAGTCCCTTGGACTGCAAGGAGATCCAATCAATCCATCCTAAAGGAGATCAATCCTGGGTGTTCATTGGAAGGACTGATGTTGAAGCTGAAACTCCAATACTTTGGCCACCTCATGCGAAGAGTTGATTCACTGGAAAAGACCCTAATGCTGGGTAGAATTGGGGGCAGGAGGAGAAGAGGACGACAGAGGATGAGATGGTTGGATGGCATCACTGACTCGATGGACATGGGTTTGGGTAGACTCCGGGAGTTGGTGATGGACAGAGAGGCCTGGCGTGCTACAATTCATGGGGTTGCAAAGAGTCGGACATGACTGAGTGACTGAACTATGTATACTTAAGTTCTTAAAAATAAATTTAATTAACTCTAAGACTAAGTTTAGGGTACAGCAGAAGAAAATTGAAAATGTGGATAATTAAGAACTGAAGATTTTGTAACTGGAAAAATGTTACAGGATTCACATTTTTCACAATATGTTAAAAGTTTGTCAATATTTATAATGAAATCTGAGAAACTAATTATGCAACAAAAGGAGATTGCTAAATAAGGCATAAACTATTTCAATATGATGGCATACTGGCACAGTACTAAAATCACTTTCTTAAAAGAAATGAAGTTTTGGAGAAACTCTAACAATGTAATGTAAACAAAGAAAAACATACCACCCAATTAAGGAACTTGAATATATATATCTACTCTACTATGTCCCCAAAACCCATTATAGTAAGAGCAAATATTTTTAAAAAATTATATTTGTAAACATACTTGTTTATTTATTTATGACAGAGTAAACACACAGAAAGGAGAACAGTAAATGACTTATCATCAACAAATTATTGATTTTGAAATACAATGGGTCTGTTCTAAACCTATTTAGGAAAACTATCAAGACTGAATCCTTGGTTAACTGGTTAATTATGAGGTAAGTTGAGAAATAACTGAGTTTATACCTTGAAATTTTACCAAAACATTTATTCACAACTAGAAATTAGGAGGAGGACAAAAGTTAGGCTAAAATAAGCAGATTTAGTAGACAGATTACAAAGAGCATTTAACATTTCCTGATGCTGTACAATATCAAAGAAAGCAGGTATCTGCCATTGCCTACTGTGAGAAAAAAGCCTGAGAATTATTCTGTGAAGAAAGTAAAACAACGGGTCACTTATTTAAAGTCATTTTTGCAAAATTTAATTTTCTTTGTTTCCTTCAAGACTTTTTCTTCTTTTTTAATCTCTTCAAACTTTAACAAAGTTTTATTCTTTAGCAATCTTGTACTCTGTTCGTATTTAAAACTATATGATTAACTGATTAGCAGTTGTGACTAAGCATCCTGTTAGTAAGCAGTTCTCTGAGCTACAGAGAAAATAACATGTAAAAAAATGCTTTAAGTTAAAAAAGTCTATTTTTAAAAAGGGAATGATGGAATAAAATTAGACTCCAGAAAAAAAGACAAATTCTAAAGAAAAAGAACATTCATGAGGTAAACAGGATTATTATATATATGTAGGTACACACATATAGGTATTAAATATACATAGCTAATTGAGAAAACTAGACCAATGTCAAGGCATATCATTGCAAAACTTCAATTTACTGAGTTAAACAAAAATATCATATAATATTCCCGATAAAAAAAAAAATCTACATGTTGAGATTCAGTCATCAGTATGGCCTCAGGCTTTTTATGAGAAACAATAGAAGCTAGAAAGAAATAGAAAACACCTTAAAAATTCTGAAGAAAATTTAAAACTAACCTAGATCCATAATTAGACAAACTATCACTCAACTGTCAGTCTAACATAGACATTTTTATAGATTTCAAGAACTCAAAATATTAACATTTATTGAGAAGATGGCTGAGGAGTAAGGCAGGGAAACCACCTACCTTCCCTTAAACACATCAAAAATTCATCAGGATGACCCGGAGGGATTGGATGGGGAGGGAGGTGGAAGGGGGTTCTGGAAGGGGGAAACATGTACACCCATGGTGGGTTCATGTCAATGTATGGCAAAACAAATAAAAAATTAATTAATTAATTAATTAAAAAAAAAGATTGCCAGGAGAAATATCAATAACTTCAGATACGCAAATGACACCATCCATGGCAGAAAGAGAAAAACTAAAGACCAAAAAAAAAAAAAAAGATTCCATCAGAATATGGAACAACTCCTACAGAAGAACTTCTAAATGACAACAGAGGACACTAAACCTCCAAAAAGGCAAGCCAGTCTCCTAGAGCAAGGTCCAGAGACTTTTCTAGAAATATTAGAAGACTTTGGTATAAGTCTTACACGGTGCTATGAGCTGCTGAATATTGCTTTTACCAAGTGTCTTAGGGACTTGTCTTCTGTGCTGTGTGACTTGTGAGGTCTTGGAGCTGCAGGGATAGAGCCTGAACCCCTGAGGTGGGATACTTGAGCACAGGACTTTGATCTACCAGAGAACTGTTGAACCCAGAGAACATTAACAGGTCAGAGCCTTTCCAAAGGCCTCCATCTCAACACCAAAATCAAGCCCGACCAAAGGTCAGCAAGTGCCAGTGCCCACTTGCCCCCCTCCAGTCTTTCAATGAAACAGAAAGACAGTGCTGAACCATAGTAGACAGGCTGCCCAAAGCCATAGAAAATGCATAGACACCCAAAAACTCACTACTGGACATGGCACTATCCTTCAGAAAGAAGAAATTCAGATCCACTGACCAGAAGACAGGTAAAATTCCTCCCAGTCAGGAAACCTTCACAAGGCACTGATCCAACTCTACCCACACGGGGCAGACTCCACAATGAAGAGGAACTGTGATCTTGAGACCTTTTTCTTTTTTTAAAATCACACTTTTTATTTCCTTTATAAGCTTCTACCATGATGTTGGCCTTTTGCAGTGCTGTGTTTTTTTCTTATTTTTTAAAAGAATTTGTTTTGTTTCTTTGTTTTCCTTATTGCTCTTAACCTACTGTACTTATTCTTTAATAAATATTTTATATATTTTATTTAACTTGGCTTCAATATACTTCTATTTTTATAGAATCTCTTTCATATACTTCTATATATAAAATCTCTTTTATATACTTCTATTTACCTTTGCTTTTCTGTTTTTTTTTCTTTCTTTATTTTCTCTTTTTCACCATGTTTTTTAGTTTTGGTTTTCTTTGCTTTATTCCCCAGTTGAAACTTTGATTTGATTTTGTTTTCCAGTTTATGTTTTAATAGTTTTGTTTTTAATTGGCTAATATCATTTTTGGTTTCGTGTGCTCGTCAGGTCACTTTCTTGTACTTACTTTTCTTTGGACTTAAGTTTTGCAGGCAGATTCTGAGCCACCAGGGAATGTAAGAACCACAACCAAATTTCTAAGCAAATAAATTCTGATTGTGTCAGAGTGACCAATCTTTAACTCTAGTTTCTTACAGAAGAAATAACGTTCCTTTGGATGTTGGTGGGAGAATACATGTGTAAAACACAAACACACACACACACACACACACACACACACAATGTACTTAACCTCTATTGTTCTCCACATGCATGAGTAAAACATTCCTGGGCATGTGAAGATGTAACTGATATAAAATTTTAAAAAATCACTCAAAAGAAAGAAATTTACTAATTATCCATGTGTTGGAGTTGGAGATTCCATGAGAATCCCTTGGACAGCAAGGAGATCAAACCAGTCAATCCTAAAGGAAATCAGTCCTGAATATCCATTGTAAAGACTGATGCTGAAACTGAAACTCCAATAATTTGGCCATCTGATGCAAAGAACTGACTTACTTGAAAAAACTCTGATGCTGGGAAAGATTGAAAGCAGGAGGAGAAGGGGAGGACAGTGGATGAGATAGTTGGATAGCATCGTCTACTCTATTGGCATGAGTTTGAGCAAGCTCCAATTGGTGATGGACAGGGAAGCCTGGCGTGCTGCAGTCAATAGGGTAACAGAGTCAGACACGACTGAGTGACTGAACTGAATTGGAGTTGGAGATAAAGACAAGAACTGTGATCCAAAAGAAGAAAAGAATTAGGGGTTTTACTATGCTTAATGCAAAGTATTTTAACCAAAAAACATGGGAAACGTATTCAACATAGAATAATAGTAAGTTGGATTTTTTCTAACTACCAAATGAAATATTTTAATATTAACTACTAACATTTAATCCCCCGTTCCCAGTGGTAAAGAATCTGTTTGCCAGTGCTTGAGACCTAACAGATGCAAGTTCGATCCCTGGGTCAGGAAGATCTCCTGGAGGAGGGCATGGCAATCCACTCCAGTATTTTTGTCTGGAGATACCCTTGGACAGAGGATTCTGGTGGGTTACAGTCCATGGGGTCACAAAGAGTTGGATATGACTGAGGTGACTTAGCATGCACTCACACTAATATTTAATAATTAAAATAACAGGAAAATGTAGAAAGATACTATGGTGTATCTTGTTAAGATGCAAAATAAGATGACATATATATTATGACCAGTTACAGAGAAATTAAGAAAAATAAGCTGAAAGAACATGTAAAAAACAATGGCATTTAATTTGTATCATGGCATTATGAATAATGTTTTATTTTTTCTAATATTTAATGAATGTATAAAAAATTTATAATGGAAACACATGTTTAAGATTATAAAATGTATTTTTATATGTGAGAAGACTAGGCAATGAGTATTGAGAAATATGATTGATTTAGGATAATAGAAGAAACTGAAACATTAAGAGTTCCTGATATTCATTTTAGAATAAGTATATCATGGTGGTAAAATATTTTATGCTAGTCATGATTTGGATGAAGCACTTTTCTTCTTTGATGTAACACTCCATAGTATATCTGTATTAAATCATATACGTATCTATGCTATATATATAAAAAAATGAAAAATGTAAAATATAAAATAGGAAAGTGGCAACTCACTTTCTAAATTCTGCTTTTATTTTGTGTCCTAGATTCCTGATGATAACATTAAAGTTTCAAATATTTCTGAAAATCCATCTTTGTTAAACTGATCAAGACACATAAAATGGACACCTGAAATCCAGAATGTAGAGAGCGTCCATGAAATTTTGAATAATTGATGCTCAGTAGAAATTCTTAACAGAATTTTCACTCAATAAAAATTCTAATCCTAAGAGTTATTGCTTTACATTCCAGTAGTAATATCAAAAATGATACATTTAAACATGAAATAGTTGTCATATAAATATTGCTACTATCTCACAAGCTCTAAGATCCATCAATGATATAGTTCAAATTCAGAGTTTTTGAAAATGTGAAAAAATGTACTGTCTCATTAAATATGATGCTGTAAATGGATAATCATACATATGTAATTTATTATAACAATGATATATAGCTTCTATATATAATATCTAAAATTATATGTGTAATAGCATTCATCATACTCCTGTCAAGTATGTTATAGTATTTCTATTTTACATGTTGGAAAATTTATTCTCAAATATATCCCAGAGGGATGGGATGGGGAGGGATGTGGGAGGGGGATTCAGGATGGGGAACACATGTGAACCCATGGCTGATTCATATCAATGTATGGCAAAAACCACTAAAATATTGTAAAGTAATTAGCCTCCAACTAAAATAAATAAATTAAAAAAACAATTTTCATTTCTGAGGCCATGATTCAATCTAATATTTTTTATCAGTTCATATTTTCAAAAATTTTCAAATTCCCTATAAAATAATGCAATGAGTTATACTAATGCATGATAATCAAATTTCAAGTAAACAGTTTTAGGTCATGACACTGAAGGAATCAGTTTGCATATCCTTAAGCTTTTTCAAAAATTTAATAGATCATAGAAGTGCTCATTAATGATAGTTAACACAACAAAAAGGATGTCATTTGGGCACTTTTTACGTCCTAAGAGGTATACAATACAAATATAATATGTAAAAAACAGAAACAATCAGATACAACCTCAATATACAAAATTAGAAAACAGAAAATATTTTCTGTAGAGGCAGACAAAATATTTTAGATTTGGTGGGCCATGAGGTCTCCATTATGACTACTAAAATCTGACTTCTTAAGTGATGAAAATCATATATAATACTACAAATAAATAGTTGTGGCTGTTTCAATGAATCACTGCTTATAAAAAAGAAAAATTGTAGTCTGAATTAAATCATTATCTGTAATTTGCCAAACCCTAGTTCACACCTTCCCAGGTGACTCAGGAGTAAAGAACATGCCTGCAGTGCAGGAGATGCCAGAGATATGGGTTCTATTTCTGGGTCTATCCCCTGGAAGAGGGCACGGCAACCCACTCCAGTGTTCTTGCCAGGAGAATCCCATGGACAGAGGAGCCTGGCAGGCTACAGTCCATGGCATCTCAGAGTTAGACACGACTGAAGTGACTGAGCACAGCACAGCACAGTACACATTTAATTAACAAGTTAAGGAAATCCATGGGACAGAAAGACATGTTTAAAAATTCCATGAAGAAAACTTCAGCAAAACCCAGATTTCAATGAATACTGCAAGGACAAATATCACATATTTTTGAAAAAGTTAATCATAAGAAAAAAAAAAGATGGAATGGTAACCTACATATTGAAAGATTGTTATGAGACTTATCAACTAACCTACATATAAGGGCTTTAACTGAAAATAAGTTCAAATAGAAAATTCTAAAAAATATAAGACAAACTGAAAAAAAATTAGAAATATTTTTTTCAATTAAAAAAATTGGTGTATAATTGATTTACAATGTTATGCTAGTTTCAGGTGTACAGAAAGGTGAATCTGTTATACAGATACATATATTCACTCTTTTTAAGATTCTTTTCTATATAGGCCCTTACAGAGTATTGAACAGAGTTCCTTCTGCTGTACAGTAGCTCCTTATTAGTTACTTGGGGTTTCTCTGGTGGCTCAGATGGCAACAAATCTGCCTCATCAGTGTGTGTCAACCACAATATTCCAATATATCCCTCACCCTTTTACCGTTTTCTACATATGTGGCTCTATTTAGGTTTTATGCATTCATGTGTGCTAAGTTGCTTCAGTAGTGTCTGGCTGTGCAACCTATGGACTGTAGCCAGGCTACTCTGTCCATGGGATTCTCCAGGCAGGAATACTGGAGTGGGTTGCCATGCCCACCTTCAGGGGATCTTCCTGACCCAGGGAGGGAATCCACATTTCTTACTTCTCCTGCATTGGCAGGAAGGTTCTTTACCACTAATGTAACCTGAGAATACTGTTTAGGTTTTATAGATAAGTTCATCTCTAGCCTTTATTTTTAGATTCTACATATAAGTTATATCATACGATATTTGTCTTTGACTTATTCCCTCAGTACAAAAATCCCTAAGCTCATTTATTTTCCTGCAAATGGCATTATTTGGTTATTTTTTATTGTTGAATAATATTCTATTGTATATAGGTGCCACAACTTGTTTATCCATTCCTCTGTTGATGGATGACTTAGGTTGCTTCCGTGTTCTGACTATTGTGAATAGTGCTGCAATAAACATTGGGGTGAGTGTATCTTTTCAAATTATGGTTTTCTCAGAAATTTTAATGATAACAATTCTGACAGGTATAATGTGAACCTCATTGTAGTTTTGATTTGCATTTCTCTAATAATTTGTGATGCTGAACAACTTTTAAAGTGCTTCTTGTTCATCTGTTGGTCTTCTTTGGAGAGATGTTTATTTAGATCTTCCACTTATTTTTGGACTGAGTTGTGTTTTTTGTTTGTTTCTTGGTATTGAGCAGTATGAGATGTTTGTGTCTTTTGGAGATTCATCAATAACTTCAGTTTCAAATACTTTCTAACATTTGGAAAGTTTTCTTTTTCTTTTTGTTTTCCTTTGTTGTGTGAAAGTTTTTAAGTTTAACTAGGTCCCATTTGTTTATTTTATTTTAATTGTTCTAGAGGTGGATCAAAAAAGGTCTTGCTGTGATTTATGTCAAAATGTTCTCCCTATATTTTCTGCTAAAAGCTTTATAGTATTTGGACTTACATTTAGGTACTTAATCTATTTAGAGTTTATTCTGGTGTATAGTGTAAATATAATAGTGTTAGATTGTGTTCTAATTTCATTCTTTTACATGTAGCTGTCCAGTTTATTCAGCACCACTTATTGAAGAGACTGTCTATTCTCCATCATATATTCTTGACCAGTTAGAGTTGACCATAAGTGCATGAGTTTATCTCTGGACTTTCTATCCTATTTCATCTTTATGCAGAAGCACGGTGGCTGCGATGGAGCAGAAGCGCGGCGGCAGCAACAGTGTAGAAGTGCGGCCGCTGCGACGGCGCAGAAGCGCGGCCAAGAGCAGCTACCCCACGTCCAAGGTCAGGGGTGGCAACCGAGAGGAGCTACCCCATGTCCAAGGTAAGGAACAGAGGCTGCGCTTTGCTGGAGCAGCCATGAAGAGATACCCCACGTCCAAGGTAAGAGAAACCCAAGTAAGACTTTAGGCACTGAGAAAGGGCATCAGAGGGCAGACAGACTGAAACCACAATCACAGACAACTAGCCAATCTGATCACAGTGACCACAGCCTTGTCTAATTCAGTGAAACTAAGCCATGCCGTGTGCGGTTACCAAAGACGGACGGGTCACGGTGGAGAGGTCTGACAGAATGTGGTCCACTGGAGAAAGGAATAGAAAACCACTTCAGTATTCTTGCCTTGATAACCCTATGAACAGTGTGAAAAGGCAAAAAGATAGGACACTGAAATATGAACTTCCCAGGTTGGTAGGTGCCCAATATGCTACTGGAGATCAGTGGAGAAATAACTCCAGAAAGAATGAACGGATGGAACCAAAGAAAAAACAACACCCAGTTGTGGAAGGACTGGTAATAGAAGCAAGGTTCAATGCTGTGAAGAGCAATATTGCATAGGAACCTGGAATGTTAGGTCCATGAATCAAGGCAAATTGGAAGTGGTCAAACAGGAGATGACAAGAGTGAACATCAACATTCTAGGAATCAGTGAACTAAGATAGACTGGAATCAGTGAATTTAACTCATATGACCATTATATCTACAACTGTGGCCAGGAATCCCTTAGAAGAAATGGAATAGCCATCATAGTCAACAAAAGAGTCCGAAATGCAGTACTTGGATGCAATCTCAAAAATGACAGAATGCTCTCTGTTCTTTTCCAAGGCAAACCATTCAATATCATGGTAATCCAAGTCTATACCCTGAGCAGTAACGCTGAAGAAGCTAAAGTTGAACAGTTCTATGAAGACCTACAAGACTTTCTAGAAGCAAAATCCCCAAAAGACGTCCTTTTCATTATAGGGGACTGGAATGCGAAAGTAGGAAGTCAAGAAACACCTGGAGTAACAGGAAAATTTGGCCTTGGAGTACAGAATGAAGCAGGGCAAAGGTTAATAGAGTTCTGACAAGAGAACACACTGGTCATAGCAAATACCCTCTTCCAAAAACACAAGAGAAGACTCTACACATGGATATCACCAGATGGTCGACAACGAAATCAGATTGATTATATTCTTTGCAGCCAAAGAAGGAGAGCTCTGTACAGTCAGCAGAAATAATACTGGGAGCTGACTGTGGCTCAGATCATTAATGCCTAATTGTCAAAATCAGACTGAAATTGAAGAAAGTGGAAAAAACCACTAGGCATTCAGGTATGACCTAAGTCAAATCCCTTATGACAATACAGTGGACATGAGAAATAGATTTAAGGGACTAGATCTGGTAGACAGAGTGCCTGATGAACTATGGACAGAGGTTCATGACACTGTACAGGAGACAGGGGTCAAGACCATCCCGAAGAAAAAGAAATGTAAAAAAGCAAAATGGCTGTCTGAGGAGGCTTTACAAATAGCTGTGAAAATAAGGGAAGTGAAAAGCAAAGAAGACAAGGAAAGATATACCCATTTGAATGCAGAGTTCCAAAGAATAGCAAGGAGAGATAAGAAAGCCTTCCTCAGTGATCAATGCAAAGAAGTGGAGGAAAAGAATAGAATGGGAAAGCCTAGAGATCTTGGCAAGAAAATCAAAGATACTAGGGAACATTTCATGCAAAGATGGGCTCAATAAAGGACAGAAATGGTAAGGACCTAACAGAAGCAGAAGATATTAGGAAGTGGTGGCAAGAATACACAGAAGAACTGTACAAAAAAAAGATCTTCACGACCCAGATAATCACAATGGTATGATCACTCACATAGAGCCAGACATCCTGGAATGCAAAGTCAAGTGGGACTTAAGAAGCATCACTATGCACAAAGCTAGTGAAGGTGATGGAATTCCAGTTGAGCTCTTTCAAATCCTGAAAGATGATGCTGTGAAAGTGCTGCACTCAATATGCCAGCAAATTTGGAAAACTCAGCAGTGGCCACAAGAATGGAAAAGGTCAGTTTTCATTCCAAGCCCAAAGAAAGGCAATGTCAAAGAATGCTTAAACTACCACACAATTGCACTCATCTCACATGTTAGCAAAGTAATGCTCAAAATTCTCCAAGCCAGGCTTCAGCAATACGTGAACTGTGAACTTCCAGATGTTCAAGCTGGTTTTAGAAAAGGCAGAGGAACCAGAGATCAAACTGCCAATATCCACTGGATCATCAAAAAAGCAAAAGAGTTCCAGAAAAACATCTATTTCTGCTTTATTGACTATGCCAAAGCCTTTGACTATGTGGATCACAATAAACTGTGGAAAATTCTGAAAGAGATGGGAGTACCAGACCATCTGACTTGTCTCTTAAGAAACCTGTATGCAGGTCATGAAGCAACATTGAGAACTGGACATGGAACAACAGACTGGTTCCAAATAGGAAAAGGAGTATGTCAAGGCTGTATATTGTCACCCTGCTTATTTAACTTATATGCAGAGTACATCATGAGAAACGCTGGGCTGGAAGAAACACAAGTTGGAATCAAGATTGCCGGGAGAACTATCAATAACCTCAGATATGCAGATGACACCACCCTTCTGGCAGAAAGTGAAGAAGAACTAAAGAGCCTCTTGATGAAAGTGAAAGAGGAGAGTGAAAAAGTTGCCTTAAAGCTCAACGTTCAGAAAACTAAGATCATGGCATCTGGTCCCATCACTTCATGGAAAATAGATGGGGAAACAGTGTCAGACTTTATTTTTTGGGCCTCCAGAATCACTGCTGATGGTGATTGCAGCCATGAAATTAAAAGATGCTTACTCCGTGGAAGGAAGGTTATGGCCAACCTAGACAGCATATTTAAAAGCAGAGACATTACTTTGCCAACAAAAGTCCGTCTAGTCAAGGCTATGGTTTTTCCAGTGGTCATGTATGGATGTGAGAGTTGGACGGTAAAGAAAGCTGAGCGCTGAAGAATTGATGCTTTTGAACTGTGGTGTTGGAGAAGACTCCTGAGAGTCCCTTGGACTTCAAGGAGATCCAATCAATCCATCCTAAAGGAGATCAATCCTGGGTGTTCATTGGAAGGACTGATGTTGAAGCTGAAACTCCAATATTTTGGCCACCTCATGTGAAGATTTGACTAATTGGAAAAGACCATAATGCTGGGTAGGACTGGGGGGATTGGGGGCCGGAGGAGAAGGGGAAGACAGAGGATGAGATGGTTGGATAACATCACCGACTCGATGGGCATGGGTTTGGGTAGACTCCGGGAGTTGGTGATGGACAGGGAGGCCTGGCGTGCTGCAGTTCATGGGGTCGCAAAGAATCGGACACGACTGAGCGACTGAACTAAACTGAATAATCTGTTGAGAGTGAAAGTTGGTAAAACTACTTAAAAAAAAAAAAAACTGTCATGGCTCAGCAGAATCTTTGGAGTTCGTCTCAGGACATGACTCCACCTCCACCCAGATTGTCAGCTTTTCTGAATTAAGTTACTTTCCTCTCTACCAACACTTGCCCCTGAATTATTGGCTTTTTAGCAACAAGTAGCCAAACACAAGTTCTATACAATCCTAAATGAAAAAGAAACGGGGAGAGGAAGTACCAAAAAAAAAGAAAAGAAGATCAGAAGCTTGAAAAGAACAATTTGTTTTGACATTAAAAAGCCATTTTATTTTATTTTGGTGATTCAGTCATACATCTTTCTTTTCACCGTTCCTTATTTTTCTCCACTTAAAATAAATATGTGAAAATATAAACTGTTAGTAAAGTTTAAACTCAGAAAATTCTTGTCATTTAAATTTCTACAACTTTAATTTAAGATGGACTACAAATATTTATAACTGAGTTTCCTTGAAATACAGAGCTGCTGATTAACCTAGTTAAAAAAGAATCTTTCACTTTTTTGTATAGTATTCAATTTTTAACAACTCTAACTAGAATAAATAATTGTGTCAATAAAAAAATTAAATCTTTCAGCATTTCAAAAACCCACTATAAATTTAATTGCTATCAGATCCCACAAAGGATCAGTTCATTGCAGAATAGTTCAGCATCTGCTAATAAATGAAGAGAGGATGCTGAGTTGATTATAAATCTGTGGATAACTTGTGACATGGCAGGTGGTATTTTTAATGACCCTGAGACTTATGTTGAAAAATTAAATGAACCAAACAGTCAAAGGCAGGTGATTTACTACTAGAATATGGATAAGGAAAAAAAGTATTTTCATCACCAAATAGTTAATGATAATCTATATGTGCAAGGCACTGTAAAGAGGGAAAATCATAATATTTCCTTGGAACTTAGTTTGGTGTCAGAAAAAGAATTTTGTGTGCTGTTTGACTGGTACAATCTTTAAAGTACTGTACTTTCTGCATACTACAGATAAAGATCAGAAAGTTATTTCAAGAAGACTTCCAAATGCTGCAGCATTATCAAAGACTGAACAAGGAGCTATGCGATCTTAAGTAAACCTCCCATACTTCTAAAGATGTTTGGGTTAAGAGAAATGATCTTTGAAAGTGTTTGCTTGGAAATGTCATGAGAACAGACAATTACTGGGTGTGGTGGCACTGTGCATTGTACAAAAAAAAATGCAACTCAGTGGAAATGGGGTTGCTTAACTGTTAATGGAAAGGTGAGAAGTTTAAGTTAGAAATATTATATAATTTGAATTGAAATGCCTTGTTATGACATCATGTATCATGGCAGAAAAACAAAATTGTCATTTGGTGTTATGAAAGGAAATTTAAGGTAAGCTACAGACACTCTAGTCCTTTTATATATTAATTTTAAAGTATTTAATTTGAAACATTAAGAAACATGTATTTGTGCCTTTGGGGCTTCCTTGGTGTTTCAGGTGGTAAAGAATCTGCCTGGAATGTGGGTAGACCCAGATTCGATCCCTAGGTGGGGAAGATCTCCTGGGAGAGGGAATGTCTACTCACTCCAGTATTCTTGCCTGGAGAATTCCATGGACAGAGGTTTGTTTTTTTTTTTTAGCTTGTAAGTTTTGTTTTTCTGTTTTAGATATGTAAAAAGTAGTATTTTCCCTATTACCTTCTTTAGCAAGTAGTTAGAGGTCTCTATACTATGTTATTAAAAATTCTGGCTTCAATTTGGAGCTTTGGAACTCATGATATATTTTAAGTAAGTATTCTCTTAAACAGGAAAATATATATAAAGAAAAAAAAATAACATAAGGTTATTTTCTATTTAGCATAAGTACCTTTATGACAAGGCATTCTTTTTTATAGTAGTTGATGTTATTGGATCTAATTAATATTAAATATAGAAAGCAAAGAAAATTTAAGTCAAACCTCCTAACTAGAGAATATATTTCATCTTGTCACTTTACCAACTGTATTTATTTGTTTGTTTTTCATTATAAGCTCCAGGTTTAACTTTTATAAAAGAATTAAGACAAAAATAGAATATTTGCTAAAGGTCAATCAGTAAAATTGTGAGTGACAAGATTTATTAATAGAATAAGAACCAAAAGTCCCAACTTGTCAAAAGCAATTCATTTTTAAATATCCAGAGCAAAGCCATTAATCATTATTACATGTATTATTTGCCAGTTTCTATATAAAAGTTTCAGTTAGCAGAGGTATTTCTTGAGTTCACCTGGCACAGTTACTATTTTGGAAAATTGTAACTATGTTTTTCTAGTTCTAATTAGTGTTCCTATATGAGTCATTCAGCAAAAATTTTAATAATCTGTTCTCTGAATATTTGAAAATTGTTATCCACAAAATGGAAAACTATCATTAAAGCACAATTAGTCGAAAAGAATCAGGTTTACTGAAACTGCAGTCTGAAGTGTTTTAGCAATTTTCTTTAGATGAGTAGATTCATGTGATTAGCAACAATACTGGTTTTATAAACTGACTTTAAATACTGGCTTCATAAAAATCTGTGCTGAAGATATTAAGAAGAGGTGGCAAGAATGCACAGAAGAACTATACAAAAGAGATTTTCATGATCAAGATAATCACGATAGTATGACCACTCACCTAGAGCCAGACATCCTGGAATGTGAAGTCAAGTGGGCCTTAGGAAGCATCACTCTGAAGAAAATTAGTGGAGGTGATGGAATTCCAGTGAGTTATTTCAAATCCAGAAGATGATGCTATGAAAGTGCTGCACTCAATATGCCAGCAAATTTGGAAATCTCAGCAGTGGCCACAGAACTGGAAAAGGTCAATTTTCATTCCAATCTCAAAGACAGGCAATGCCAAAGAATGCTCAAACTACCACACAATTGCAACGTCTCACACGCTAGTAAAGTAATGCTCAAAATTCTCCAAGCCAGGCTTCAACAGTACATGAACTGTGAACTTCCAGATGTTCGAGCTGGTTTTAGAAAAAGCAGAGGAACCAGACATCAAATTCCCAGTATCCAGTGGATTATTGAAAAAGCAAGAGAGTTCCAGAAAAAAACATCTATTTCTGCTTTATTGACTATGCCAAAGCCTTTGGCTGTAGGATCACAACAAACTCTGGAAAATTCTCAAAGAGATGGGAATATCAGACCACCTGACCTGCCTCTTGAGAAATCTGTATGCAGGTCAGAAAGCAACAGTTAGAATTGAGCATGGAACAACAGACTTTCTATTTTCCAAATAGAAAGGAATATGTCAAGGCTGTATATTGTCACCCTGTTTATTTAACTTATATTGGGCTGCAAGTAGATCCAACTAGTCCATCCTAAAGGAAATCAGTCCTGAATATTCACTGGAAGGACTGATGTTGAAGTTGAAACTCCAATACTTTGGCCACCTGATGCGAAGAACTGACTCATTTGAAAAGACCCTGATGCTGGGAAAGATTGAAGGCATGAGGAGAAGGGGACAACAAAAGATGAGATGGTTGGATGGCATCACCGACTCAATGGACATAAGTTTGAGTAAACTCTAGGAGTTGGTGATGGACAGGGAGGCCTGGAGTGCTGCAGTCCATGGGGTCTCAAAGAGTCAGACACGACTGAGTGACTGAAATGAACTGAACTGAACTGAAGGAGAGTTTAGATTGACTACTTATTTAAGTAGATCAGCTCATAAAGGCCCATCTTTATATGGAAATGTAGTAAATCAATTTGTATAAGTGATAGAAAGATGATATGTGTTTGAATATAGAATAAAATTTGAATAATAATCAACAAATTTATAATCAAAAGATTTTCAGAACAAATAGAGTTTCAAGCAGTTTGTTGAAATCATGTCATTTATTCTTTCCAGTAATTTCTTATTACCATTTTTTCTGTGACAAGGTTCACTCAGCCACTCAGATGATAGCAAAAGTTAGAATAAAAAGTACTGAGTATTTTTGTTTTCTTTTATTACTGAGTAATATTCCATTCTATATATGTACTACATCTTTATCTATTCATCTGTGGATAGACATTTAGCTTGCTCTCATATCGTGGCTATCGTAAATAGTGCTGCAATGAATATTGAGGTTCATTATAATAAAATGAGCACATTCAATGAATACCCTAAAATCTTACAAAGCTTACAAAAAATTCCGAGATAGTAGAAGCTGAATTTTACCACCACCATCGGGGTAGAACAGGTTATTTTTAGGATAAGCCTCTGGTTTCACCAGATTTTTATTTAACTAGAAGTACTGTATTTCCCTGGTGGCTCAGACGGTAAAGTGTCTGTCTACAATGAGGGAGACCTGGATTCGATCCCTGGGTGGGGAAGATCTCCTGGAGAAGGAAATGGCAACCCACTCCAGTGTTCTTGCCTGGAAAATCCCATGGATGGAGGAGCCTGGCAGGTTACAGGCCATGGGGTCGCAAAGAGTCGGACACGACTGAGCGACTTCACTTTAACTGTATGAACAGTATATTGAATAGATATAAGGAATTTCAATGAGAATCAAGTTATTTATCCTAATTTTCTCTCCCCCAACCCCATTACCTGTAACCAATTTTAACCTTTTATTAGTGGGAAGGGGTTCTTTCTTGTGATCTCTTATCATTTTAAATGACATGATTAACACTCTACCTTTTGATCCATCAACCAGAGTATTCTGTGATGTATACAAATCATTTAAGATGAGTATCCAGCTCAATTGCATTATTTCAATTTCCCTGAAATTTTGCTGTTTTTTTCCAAAATAATTAAAATTTTTTCTCTGAATGAGTTTCTTAAATTTCAATAACATATTTAAAATTACATTTCTTACTTTATCAAATTTATATAGCATGTTTTGTTTCCATACACTAAGAGGTGAAAACAAATTCACTTTGTTTCCACCAATAGTGTGTTACTAGTATTACATTTACTTTCACATGACCAAAACAAAATTATACTAATAAAGTAATAATAAATTAGAATAATGAAATAGTATCTTAGTAATGAATATCAATAGCAATTTGTGCTAATAT
Organism: Okapia johnstoni; assembly: GCA_024291935.2. Classification (NCBI taxonomy): domain Eukaryota; kingdom Metazoa; phylum Chordata; class Mammalia; order Artiodactyla; family Giraffidae; genus Okapia; species Okapia johnstoni. The sequence continues at coordinate 39,696,319 of CM044321.1, forward strand.
TGTATATAATAACACTAAATGTTTTTACTCTTATTAACCTCATATAAATCTTCAGATATTACCTTTGCTGCACTGTGGATGTCTAATTAAAAGCCAACATATAAATGTACATTAGTTGAATGCAATTTCTGGCAAAGATAATAAAGATACAAAGATCACATACTGGCATGCATTGGAGATATTGTGTTTTCAGTTCCAGACCATTTCAATAAAGCAAGCTGAACATTTTTTTTTTATTTTGATTTCCAAACACACATAAAAGTTAAAGAGTTGGCACAAAATGCAGTTTATGGGAAAAAAAAATCTGTTAAGCACAGTAAAGTGCAGTGCAATAAAATGAGATATACTTTCATATATTCCTCTAAAATTCAATGGGGTAAAAATCCTATGTCAATTAAGGGACAAATTCTTAAAGAAAGGTAAACTTCTTTTAATAGTATCAGTGATTCAAAATCTTTTGCATCATATTTGAGTAATAACTTTGTACAAAACTTTGGTGTGACGTTTTCTTTGATTTTCCTTATTTGCTATTGCACACTTTATTCAATCTGAAGAAATAAAGATACAATTTATTTTAACAATATCTGTAAGACCTTCCAAGTTCTTATTCATGTATTTATTGACTTGCATCCATGTCCCACTTCATTTAGAAGATATTTATTTTGAAATTTGTACCAATTGCAAATAAACAGTTATTTTAGTTCATGGATTTTTTTTATGATAGGAATAATATCCCAATGCATCCTTATTATGAAAAAATAATTAAACAAATAAGTCAGTAAGTAAGTGAAAGTTGCTCAGTCGTGTCCGACTCTGCGGCCCCATGGATTATACAGTCCATGGAATTCTCCAGGCCAGAATACTGGGGTGGGTAGCCATTCCCTTCTCCAGGGGATCTTCCCAACTCAGAGACTGAACCCAGGTCTCCCACATTGCAGGCAGATTCTTTACCAATGAGCCGCCAGGGAAGACCAAGAAAACTGGAGTGGGTAACCTATTTTCTCCAGCTGATCTTTCCAACCCAGGAACTGAACCAGGGTCCCCTGCATTGCAGGTGGATTCCTTACCAGCTGAGCTACTAGGGAAGGCCTAAACTAAACAAATCAGGCAATATATATTCTTAATCCCTGGTTGCCACAGTTTATTTCCTCCCTAGAAATAAACACTTGTTATCATTAGGACTTTCATGTTTCTAGGCATCTATATACATTTATAAATATGCATGCGTAAACATATATGTAGATCAGGTGATGGTGGGCCACTTAGATTCTCCTTTCAAGACCAAAGGTCTTCATCTTCCCAGTTGGCTAACAACTCTCAGTTAAATTTCTCTCCAGAAATCATCTTCTGTTGAAAGGAGTCTCCTCACCCAAAGTCATGAGCCCTGCCTCAGAGCAGTCTACATCTAATACCTGTTTGATATAAAGATATAAAAGTTTTATCTTCTTTTCAATTTGGAGTTGCTCTGAAGGGCCTTGATAAAATACCTGTGGGATTAGCTGAGGCCTTTGTTTACAGTTCATCTTCTTTCTCTGACCACTCAGAGCATTTCCACACAGACTTCTTGTGCAATAATCTGCTTCTGTGTTTATTCCCTAAGAAACAAAATCTAAGAGAATCAAATGCAAATATGGGCTAATTAAGCAAGTGTGAACTGGTAATTGGAGACCAATCATCTACTGGCTAGTGGGAAAAAAAGATCAAGTACTAATAGTAGGTGGATAAATTATAATCCTTGGCTTTTGGTAGTAATCTGATTCTTAAACTGTTCATATCTGATGCACTGGAATGGGTACAGTTAGAGGGAATTAACTGATGAATGTAAGGAATCCAGTATATAGGGACTACAGTGAAAAGTTCTAATTATAAAGATTTTGGGATTTAGTGGTAAATACCAGAGAAAATTGATTCACTTTGAAAAGATAACAAAGGATTGAGAACCATGAATCATCAATTAAAGGTTAAGAATAAATATGAGGAGGCTTTCATGATAGCATAAAAAGATTATGATTTCCTATAGCTGGAGGGCAAAACGAAAATGAAATGATGCTCAAGCCCAGAATTTACATAAGTCACAGAGTCATACAGGAATTTTGAGTTTTCAATTTTGACAAGTCCACTACACCAAGCCCTGAAGACTAACTAGGAAGGGCTGAGATTCTGAGTTTCTGTATGTGGGCAGTTGGATTTGTGCATATGAATATATTGAATACTAGGAATTCTTGTGCCTGTGGTACCTATGAAAAAGGACTACTCCCCTATCTGAAGTCTTACACTACTCCAGAGTCTGACGATGATGCAAGCACCTCTGCTAGCAAGAGAAACATTTGTTTTCTTCAAGGTAAAAGACACCTCTTTTCCTGGCTACCAAAATAAAAATTACTGTGGAGTTAAATAATTATTCAGGTATTTGAAGTGGTATAATCAGAACCACTCTATATCTAGTAAAGAGAAAAATAACTGTATCCTGGAGGAAGTTCAGGATCTAACCAATATGTAACAGCAGAAATCCAGGGAATATATCTGACGCTGGATCTGAAGATGTTCAATCAATCAGTTCAGTTCAGTTCAGTCTCTCAGTCTTGTCCAACTCTTTGCAACCCCACGGACTGCAGCACACCAGGCTTCCATGTCCATCACCAATTCCCGGAGCCTACTAAGCTCATGTCCATTGCATTAATGATGCCATCTAACCATCTCATCTTCTGTCCTTCTCCTCCCACCCTCAATCTTTCCCAGCATCAGGGTCTTTTCAAATGAGTCAGTTCTTCACATCAGGTGGCCAAAGTATTGGAGTTTCAGCTTCAGCATCAGGCCTTCCAATGAATATTCAGGACTGATTTCCTTTAGGATGGACTAATTGGATCTCCTTGCAGTCCAATGGACTCTCGAGGGTCTTCTCCAACAACACAGTTCAAAAGCATCAATTCTTCAGTGCTCAGCTTTCTTTATAATCCAAATCTCACATCCATACATGACCACTGAAAAAACCATAGCTTTGACCAGACAGACCTTTGCTGGCAATGTCTCTGATTTTTAATATATGGTCTAGGTCGGTCATAGCTTTTCTTCCAAGGAGCAAGTGTCTTCTGATTTCATGGCTGCAGTCACCATCTGCAATGATTTTGGAGCCCCCCAAAATAAAGGCTCTCCCTGTTTCCATTGATTCCCCATCTATTTGCCATGCAGTGAGGGACCAGATGTCATGATCTTAGTTTTCTGAATGTTGAGTTTTAAGCCAACTTTTTCACTCTCCTCTTTCACTTTCATCAAGAAGCTCTTTAGTTCTTCTTCACTTTCTGCCATAAGGGTGGTGTCATCTGCACATCTGAGGTTACTGATATTTCTCCTGGCAGTCTTGATTCCAGCTCAATCAATGAGGCCAAACATAAGAGTGATATTTTAATCATTATGAGATAAGTTTCTCATGATATATGGTTAATTTCTTGGCAAGAGTCAATGCTAACACACCACTAAAATGACTCTTGGGAATTTGGAGAAAGCAAAGCCACATATAAAGTGAAGTGCAAATGCCTGAATAACCATGTCAGGTGGTAGTAGCAGAGATTAAAAATAATCTGGGAATTGGGTATGCTGGACTAGTAAAGTGTGGAAACTCACCAGGTAACTCATTCTACTGGAAGGCCTTAAGTTCAATCTATTAACTAGAGTGGTAAGAAATGGACTGGTGATAGAGGAAAAAGCATAACTGAGATAAGCAGTAGTAATTTATCTCAATATAGTTAATTCCAGGGATGGCAGAAGATGCTATCACAGTATTTACTTCACTACTGTCAAAAGAGATACATATTCTATCATGTGTAAAATAGATAGCTAGTGGGAAGATACCCATTGGTAAGTTTTCATTCCAATACCAAAGAAGGGCAATGCCACAGAATGTTCAAACTACCCCACAAATGCACTCATTTCACATGCTAGCAATATAATGGTCAAAATTCTCCAAGCTGGGTTTCGACAGTACATGAACCGAGAAATTCCAGATGTACAAGCTGGATTTAGACAAGGCAGAGGAATCAGAGATCAAATTGTCAACATTCATTGTATCATAGAAAAAGTAAGAATTTCAGAAAAACATCTACTTCATTAACTGTGCTAAAGCTTTTGACTATGTGGATCAAAATAAACTGTGGAATATTCTTAAAGGGATGGGAATACCAGGCCAACTCTGAGTATTCTTTGGAAGGACTGATGCTGAAGCTCCAATACTTTGGCCACCTGATGTGAAGAGCCAACTGAGTGGAAAAGATCCTGATGCTAGGAATGACAGAAGACAGGAGGAGAAGGGGACGACAGAGGACAAGATAGTTGGATGGCATCACTGACTCAATGCACGTGAGTTTGAGCAAGCTCCGGGAGGTGGTGCGGGACAGGGGAGCCTGGCGTGCTGTAGTCCATGGGGTCAGAAAGAGTCAGGCATAACTGAGGGACTGAACAACAACAGTGGGAAGCTGCTTGATAAGACTGGCAGCTCAGCTCGAAACCCCTCGATGACATAGGGTGTGAGATGGGGATGGGAGATAGGATAAATGCTCAAGTGGAATGTGATATATGTAAACTTATAGCTGATTCACTCTGTTGTATAGCAGAAAATAAGGCAACAATGTAAAGCAGTTATACTTCAATAATAAAATAGGGAAGCCTGGTGTGCTGCCGTCCATGGGGTTGTGAAGATTTGGATATGACTAGGCAACTGAACAACAGCAATAAAATAAAATAGAAAAGGAAAGTAGTAATCCCTTAAGAAATGACTGATTCCAAGTCTAAGATGGAAAATACAAGATAAGTTTAGACAAACTTGTGCCAGAAACTAAGGATGTGCTCAAGAGAATAAAAACAAAAAAAGAAATAAAGAATCATGAAATCATAGAGGCCCAACTCAAGCTGGGAAGAAAAAACACAATGGTGAATCATGGCATTAAGATTGCAGAATGCTAAAAAAAAATGATTAATTACTGCAACATGGTGAGCAATATAGATTATCCAACAATGGTTGGCAAATGAATGAATGAATGATAGGGTGATGGGCAGCTGCTCAAGCCAAATTACTGGACCTGAACCAGTTTTATTTAATGGGCACGACTAAAAAGGTGATTGGGCTTCCCGGTGGCTCAGAGGTTAAAGCGTCCGCCCGCAATGCGGGAGACCTGGGTTCAATCCCTGGATCGGGAAGATCCCCTGGAGAAGGAAATGGCAACCCACTCCAGTATTCTTGCCTGGAGAATCCCATGGACAGAGGAGCCTGGTGGGCTACAGTCCATGGGGTCACAAAGAGTTGGACACGACTGAAAGACTTCACTTTCACTTTCACTAAAAAGGTGATTGGATCCTCAGTAGGAATAATCCTATAATACCATGACAAATGTACATGGAAATAATACATCCAGTACTTGTACAAAGAGGCTATCCTCAATATACTCAGAAAATTATGCAGGAAATGTAGCAACATGAATATGTATACCTTTTGAGGACTGTTGGATCCGTTTACAACTTTACATTAATACCTAGAGATTTGAAGCATCATTATGTATCCCTTACCTGATTCTTTATTACTTGCTGTAGTCATCCTAGCCCAAATTCTGATCCCTTGTCTTAATTTAGACAAATGATCCCAGGAAAAAGCAGAAGCTACCTGACAGCAGCTCATTCCTAAATATACTTTCTCTAGAATATTACCCCATATTTTCCTTTTTAAATCCACAGAAATATCATGTTTTGCAATTATGATACTTTAACAATGTATCTTTCTAGTTGCTGTTAATACAAATTTTGATCTGTTGTGATCAAAATAGAAGTAGAAAAATTTTCCTTGAATTTTTTAAAACATAAAATTTATTTAGAAAATCTTGGATTTAGAAAAGGCCCAGGAACCAGAGATCAAATTGCCAACAAACATTGGATCATCAAAAAAGCAAGAGAACATAAAAACATCTACTTCTACTTTATTGACTATGCCAAACTTTTGACTGTGTGAATCACAATGAACTGTGGAAAATTCTTCTAGAGATGGGAAAACCAGAACACTTGATCTGCCACCTGAGAAATCTGTATGCAGGTCAAGAAGCAACAGTGAGAAATGGACATGGAACAACAGACTAGTTCCAAATTGGGAAAGGAGTGCATCAGGCTGTTTATTGTCACCCTGCTTATTTAACTTATATGCAGAGTACATCATGAGAAATGCTGGGCTGGATGAAGCACAAGCTGGAATCAAGATTGCTGGAAGAAATATCAATAACCTCAGATATGCAGATAACACCACCCTTGTGGCAGAAAGTGAAGAAGAACTAAAGAGCCTCTTGATGAAAGTGAAAGAGGAGAGTGAAAAAGTTGGCTTAAGATCAACATTCAGAAAACTAAGATCATGGCATCTCATCCCATCACTTCATAGCAAATAGATGGGAAAACATGGAAACAGTGACAGGCTTTATTTTTCTGGACTTCAGAATCACTGCAGATGGTGACTGCAGCCTTGAAATTAAAAGATGCTTGTTCCTTGGAAGGAAAATTATGGCCAACCTAGACAGCAAGTTAAAAAGCAGAGATATTACTTTGCCAACAAAGGCCCATCTGGTCAAAGCTATGGTTTTTCCAGTAGTCACGTATGGATGAGAGAGCTGTACTCTAAAGAAAGCTGAACACTGAAGAAGTGATGCTTTTGAACTGTGGTGTTGGAGAAGACTCTTGAGAGTCCCTTGGACTGCAAGAAGATCCAACTAGTCTATCCTAAATGAAATCAGTCCTGAATATTCATTGGAAGTACTGATGTTGAAGCTGAAACTCCAATACCTTGGCCACTTTATGTGAAGAACTGACTCATTTGAAAAGACCCTGATGCTGGGAAACATTGAAGGCAAGAGGAGATGGGGACAACAGAGGATGAGATGGTTGGAAGGCATCATCGACTGAATGGATATAAGTTTGAGTAAACTCCAGGAGTTGGTGATGGACAGGGAGGCCTGGAGTGCTGCAGTCCATGAGGTCACAAAGAGTCAGACATGACTGAGCAACTGAACTGAACTGAACTGAATCTTGAGCCAGATCAACTATTTCTTTAAGCATCTAGAAATGCTTATTTTATTGAAATATGTCCTCAGCAATTTCTTCAGAAATGATAGATACAGATATGGATGTGGGTATAGATGTTAATTATGACATGTATTGTTTTTAGCATATTTATGTTTCAATATATATTTAATAACATATGTATATATATATATAATATGCATGCATATAGAACATCTATGCTTTTTCAACACATATGTATTGCTTTAGCATATTTATGTTATATAGTTAGCATAGCATATATTTACAGAAATATTTATTAACATATATAATGTATACCAACATATATTTTTTGCATTACAAAATTAAAACACAAGCACACACACATATTATAACGTTAAAAATCTGTAGGAATTTGGAATGTTAGACCCATGAGTCAAGGTAAATTGGACGTAGTAAGCAGGAGATGGTAAGAGTGAACATCTACATCTTAGAGTCAATAAAAGAATATGGACAGAAATAGGCAAATTTAATTCAGATGACTATTATATCTGTTACTGTGAGCAGGATTCCCAAATAAAAAATGGAGAAGCCTTCATACTCAACATGAAGTCGAAAATGCTGTACGTGAGTGCAACCACAGAGACAACAAAATGATCTTGGTTCTCTTTCAAAGCAAACCATTCAACATCACAGTCAATGTGATAATTTCAAGTCTATGCCACAACCACAGATGCAAAAGAAGCTGAAGTTGACCAGTTCCGTGAAGACCTATAAAACCTTCCAGAACCAACACCAAAAAAAGATATCCTTTTCATCATAGGGTATTGGAATGCAAAAGTAGGTAGTCAAGTGATACCGAGAATAACAAGAAGTTTGGCCCTGGTGTACAAAATGAGGCAGGGAAAGGCTAATTGAGTTTTGTCAACTCATGCTGGTCATAGCAAACATCTTTTTCCAGCAATACAAGAAACAACTCTACACATGGACATCATCTGATAGGCAATATCAAAATCATATTGATTAAATTCTTTGCAGCTGAAGATGGAGAAGATGTATACAGTAAGTAAAAACAAGACCTGGATTTGACTGTGGTTCACATCATGAGCTCCTTATTAGAAAATACAGGCTTAAATTAAAGAAAGTAGGGAAAACCACTAGGACATTCAAGTATGAGCTAAATCAAATCCCTCATGATTATACAGTGGATGTGACGAATAGATTCAAGGGACTAGACATGGTACACAAAGTGCCTGAAAGAACTCCATCGACAGAAGTTCGGAACATAGTACAGAAGGCAGTGACCAAAACCATCCCAAAGAAAAAGAAATGCAAGAAGGCAAAATGGTTGTCTGAAGAGACTTCACAAATACCTGAGGAAAGAAGAGAAGCAAAAGGCAGGGAGAGGAAAGAAAAAATATAGCTCTACAGAATGCAGAATTCCAGAGAAGAGCTAGGAGACTTAACGAAGCCTTCTTATAGGAACAATGCAGAGAAATAGAGGAAAACAATAGAATGAAAAAGACTAGAAGTCTCCTCAAAAATTTAAGACATTAAGGGAATAGTTCATGCAAAAATGGCAGCAACAAAGGCCAGAAATGGTAAGACCCTGAGAGAAGCAGATGAGATTAAGAAAAGGTGGCAAAGAAGAATTATACAAAGAAGACCTTAATGACCAAGATAATCATGATGCTGTGGTCACTCTCCTGGAGCCAGACATCCTGGAGTGTGAAGTCAAGTGGACCTTAGGAAGCATTACTAAGAACTAAGCTAGAGGAAGTGACTGAATTCCAGCAGAACTACTGAAAAAAGTCCTAAATAGGATGTTATTAAAGTGCTGCACTGAATATGCAGTTGTGCCCAGCTCTTTGCAAACCTATGGACTGCAGCATGCCAGGCTTCCCTGTCTATCAACAACTCCCGCAATTTACTCAAACTCATGTCCATTCTATTATTTTCCTCTATTTCTTTGCACTGATCACTGAGGAAGGCTTTCTTATCTCTCCTTGCTATTCTTTGGAACTCTGCGTTCAAATAGGTATATCTTTCCTTTTCTCCTTAGCTTTTCACTTCTCTTCTTTTCACAGCTATTTGTAAGGCCTCCTCAAAAGCCACTTTGCTATTTTGCATTTCTTTTTCTTTGGGACGTTCTTGATCCCTATATTCTGTACACTGTCGTGAACCTCTGTCCATAGTTCATCAGGCACTCTATCAGATTTAGTCCCTTAAATCTATTTCCTACTTCCCATAATTGTATGGTATTTGAGTTAGGTCATACCTGAATGGTCTAGTGGTTTTCCCTACTTTCTTCAATTTAAGTCTGAATTTGGCCATAAGGAGTTCATGACCTGAGCCACAGTCAGCTCCCGGTCTTGATTTTGCTGACTGTATAGAGCTTCTCCTCCATTGACTGAAGAGAATATAATCAATCTGATTTTGTTGTTGACCATCTGGTGATGCTCATATAGTTAAATAATATGAAATCTTAACAACTTCTTCTGTATCCATAGGTAAAGATTATTTTTAGATTAAATACTTGTCTATATTCAAACACTCTCTGACAAATCTGAATAGATGTATTGCAGTATTGTACATGCTAGTTTGTCCCATGCCATTGCTAACTTCCTCAGTTTTCATAAAAATGTGCTTAACTTTTGAGAATCAGAATAACCAGTCAGGCACATGAGTCAGATTTCAACTCACAAATAGTAGAGAAAAGTTACACTCCAGACATTAGCCAGGGGGCATATTTTAGGCTTACGACCGTTTGATGTTTATCAGAAGCTTAGTTCAAGAAATGACATGTGTGAAGGATTGCCTGAAGGATGTATAAGTTTATGTGCTTTTCTGGATTCTATGAAATATATACTTCTAGGTTTCCTCAGACCTTTAGAATCGTGTTTTATATTGTTTTTGTAATTAATACCCATGATTTAATCATGTTTATATTGTATATCATCAAGCTATGGTGACAATCACTCCAAGCAATGAGTCTTAAGAAATATATCACTGTATTTTCAATAAGGATAATATTGGTTACAGAATAGACTCTTCTCTCTTTAGTTAAAATATTTTAGGATATGTTTTTAATTGTCTATGCATTAAGAATGATAGGACCATGACTAAGAAATCACTTGTTTTTAAACATACGCCTATTGTGACTTGTGTAACATTGAAATTTGGCTGCTCTAGAATTCTAACATCACTTTGTAGAATCATTTGCCATCATGGTTACATATTCAACTTTATTTAGTCTCCCTACATTTTTAAATTTGTTTTCTTTCTGTTGTGAAATATATCATCTTGATCTGAAATTTGAATTCTGATATTATGTCTTAATAACTTCTAAGAAAATAATTAAAAACTATTAAATGAATAACTTGAGAAATTAGAGAATGGTTTTGAGAAAAATTTAACATTGTTTTCTAGAATTCACTAGAAAAGCCTACACAGTTTGAAATTTACCATTACCTCAAGAAAAAAGAAAATACACTTTTCAGAAATGTAATTATTTCTAAGAGAAAGAAAAAAACTTCTAATCTTAATAAGAGAACTATGTAATATAATAAAATCCTCCTCAATGCAGTATAATTTTGAGAGGATTTTTAAACTACTCTTCTAAATAATGAATAATAGAAAATCAACTATGCATAATTCAGTAAAAATCAACTTTAGTTGCAGGAGGTGCAATGAGATTAAAGAGAATACAAATATATTTAGTTGATAATTCTTTTGAAGCCCACTTATATCTATTCATAAAACAATCAGCATTTTACTTGCATTATTTGACTCATGAAGATTGCCAATAGTTTTTTTTTTTTTTTTTTGCGTATAGATATATTTGCAAATAATTTGGTTACTTTTGGGGATAAATTCAAACTAATTAAGAAATTGTACATACCAAGTATAACTTAACATCATGCTGAACACATAGCAAGCACTTTAAGTTCTTATTGTTTATTATTTCAGTAATCTATAGATTAAATACATTTAACAATACTGAAAATAGTTTGAATATTGCTTACCAATTTTTGGTAAAAAAATATTTCATTATTAATTAAGAGGATATTTGTATCATGATATCATACAAGGCTATCACTAATACATATTGTGATATATAGAGAGCTATATCTAACATACAAATGTCTATATTAGTTGTATGCATATGTATTTGTGTTGTTTTCCAATTCATAGTCTTAATATATTTTTTTATTGTCCACTTTCCTTGATTTAATAAAGCAACACACATAGCTATCCTACTTGTTGTTAAATTAGCGAATTGTGGGGCAAGAGAAAGGGAAAATGCATGTATGTGCCAAAATTGGTTCCTTAATGTATCTTATCCAAATTTAGAAAACTACTCCCCTGTGAATAATTCAGTTTTAATATAATTTTACGCATATTTGCTAAACATGCTTAATATTAAAACCATTTATTGAATGCTATTCACAGTCACTAATGTAGTACAATTTTATTGAACATTACACATATTTTTCTTGCAGTATTTATGTGGAAAATGTGCAAATTTATTCTCAGAGTAAGGTGAGGAAAGGAAAAAGAAACAATAATTCTATTTTCATATATATAAACAACTTGCTTTAAAGAATTTCAGAAAAATACTGGCTTTTTTAAAGCTTTACTTTATTAATATTTATAAGTTGTATTAGTTGTCTTTTTCTAATAAGTAAAACAGCTCTGAAAACCTACTTTAAACCAAGTCTTCCACAATTTATCTTACTAAGACTAGGCAAACTTTGTAATGGCTTGGGATGTAAATATTGAAATGAACTGCATGCTTTCTCTTTTAATATTTTTTGAAAATTTAATTATTTAATTAAATTGAAATATAAAGAATGTAATATAGAAGCATGAATAATGCTGTTTTGACTGCTTATTGTTCTATGAAGCTCTGTACTATATTTTTTACAGGATAAAGTTTTAAAGCATTTTAATATAATTCTTGGGTAAGTGAAAACGGAGCTATTCAGTTGCATGTATAGAACCAAATTCATTCTGGTGGACTAAACAAATCAGTACCTAGGATCAATGACCATATTCTGTACTCAAGATGAACATTACATTATAATAATTTAAATTTGATAAAAGTATGAAATAAAACGTAAAGATAAATTTCCTCACCAAACATCATATTCAGTTATGTCATATATCCTCAATAAATTACAGTTCCTGAATATGCATCATATATCTATGTTAGAAAAACATACAAAGTATATAATTATATTATTACCAGACAGCAGTATCAGAATGGATTTTACTATATTTCAGTTAAAATGTATATTTCCTTTTGTGAGATTTCTTTTTGTTCCCAGTGAACAAAATTTCAAATATTTCATCTGTAATGTCATGTAGAAAGCAACCAAAATAAGTCTATATAACAAAACTCATAAAAACATAATTGAAAAAGAAAAATATATTCAAAATGACCAGACAAAATATTCATAGTACACTTGAAGGAGTAGCAAGACTATATGATAGATTAAAATAATTTTGAAAAACTGAAAAAATGAGTTACAAAATGGCCTAGTTAGCAAAATTACATTTTAAAGTAATTATTTGCCATAATAACACATATTAAGAACACTTATCATGCAATTGCAAAAAGTCCTTTTTATTGCTGTAGCATTAGAGAATGTTGGTGCCATCATATTGAACACTAAGACGCATTCCATATATAAGTATAAAGTTTAATAGATCTTCATAGAACAATTCAAGATAGATGTCTGAGGAGGTTTCACAAATAGCTGAGAAAATAAGAAAAGTGAAAGGCAAAAGAGAAAAGGAAAGATATATCCATCTGACCGCAGAATTTCAAAGAATAGCAAGGAGAGATAAGAAAGCCTTCTTAAGTGAAAAATTCAAAGAAACAGAGGAAAACAATAGAATGGGAAAGACAGAGATCTCTTCAAAAAACTTAGAGATATCAAGGGAATATTCCATGCAAAGATGGGCACAATAAAGGACAGAGTGGTATGGACCTAACAGAAGAGGAAGATACTAAGAAGAGGTGAAGAAAACATAGAACTGTACAAAAAAGATCTTAATGATACAGATAACTATGATGTTGTGGACACTCACCTAGAGCCAGACATCCTTAAGAGTTAAGTCAGGTAGGCCTTAGGAACCATTGCTACGAACAAAGCTAGTGGAAGTGGTGGAATTCCAGCTGAGTTATTTCAAATCCTAAAAGATGATGCAGTTAAAGGGCTGTACCCAATATGTCCGCACGTTTGGAAAACTCAGCAGTGGCTACAGGACTGGAAAAGGTCAGTTTTCATTCTAATCTCAAAGAAGGGCAATGCCAAAGAAAATTCAAACTGCCACAAAAATGTGTTCATGTCACATACTAGCAAAGTAATGCTCAAAATTCTTCAAGCTAGGCTTCAACAACACGTGAACTGAGAACCTCCAGATGTACAAACTGAGTTTAGAAAAAGCAGAGGAATCACAGATCAAATTGCCAGCATCTGTTGGATCATAGAAAAAGCAAGAGAATTCCAGAAAACATCTACTTCTGCTTCATTTACTACACTAAAGCCTTTGACTGTATGAATCACAACAAACTGTGAAAAATTCTTAAACAGGTGGGAATACCAGACTACCTTACCTGCCTCCTTAGAAACTTATATGCAGGTAAAGAAGCAACATTTAGAACTGTGCATGGAACAATGGACTGGTTCAAAATTGGGAAAGGAGTTAAGGCTGTATATTGTCACTATGCTTGAAAGAAAGAAAGTGAAAGTCTCTCAGTCATGTCCAGCTCTCTGCGATCCCATGGACTATACAGTCCACGGAATTCTCCAGGCAAGATTAATGGAGTGTGTATCTGTTCCCTTTTCCAGGGGACCTTCCCAACCCAGGGATCAAACCCAGGTATCCCACATTGCAGGCAGAGTTTTTACCAGCTGAATCATTAGGGAAGCCCAGGAATACTGGAGTGGGTAGCTTATCCCTTCTCCAGGGGATCTTGTTTTACTTATATGAAGAGCATACCATATGAAATGGCAGGCTGGATGAAACCCAAGCTGGAATCAAGATTGCCAGAAGAAATAGGAACAACATCAGATATGCAGATGACACCACCTTTAGGGCAAAAAGCAAAGAGGAAATAAAGAGCCTCTTGAAAGAGGAGAGTGAAGAAACTGGTTTAAAACTCAACATTCAAAAAACTAAACCATGGCATCTGGTCCCAACACACCATGGTAAATAGAAGGGGAAACAATGGAAACACTGACAGATTTTATTTTCTTGGGTTCCAAAATCACACTGGATGGTGATTGCAGCCATGAAATTTTTTTTAATTAGTTTATTTTCTATTTTTTAACTTTACAATATTGTATTTGTTTTGCCATACATTGACATGAATCCACCATGGGTGTACATGGTTTCCCCCTCCAGAACCCCCCTTCCACCTCCCTCCCCACCCCATCCCTCCAGGTCATCCCGGTGCACCAGCCCCGAGCACCCTGTATCATGCATTGAATCTGGACTGGCAATTCATTTCACATATGATAATTTACATGCTTCCATGCCATTCTCCCATATCATCCTGTGCCCTCGTCCTCTCCCATAGAGTCCATATACTGTTCTATTTATCTGTATCTCTTGATATCTCGCATACAGGGTTACCTTTACCAATTGACTATATACCATATATATGTGCTAGTATACTGTATTGGTGTTTTTCTTTCTGGCTTACTTCACTCTATATAATAGGCTCCAGTTTCATCCATCTCATTAGAACTGATTCAGTTGTATTCTTTTTAATGGCTGAGTAATATTCCATTGTGTATATGTACCACAGCTTCCTTATCCATTCGTCTAAGCCATGAAATTAAAAGATGCTTGCTCCTTGGAAGAAAAGCATTGACAAACCTAAACAGTGTATTAAAAAGCAGACACATCACTTTGCTGACAAAGTTCCTATAGTCAAAGCTATGGGTTTTCCAGTAGTCCTAAATGGACATGAGAGTTGGATCATAAAGCAGGCTGAATGCTGAAGAACTGATGCTTTCAAACTGGTGCTGGAGAAGACTCTTGAGAGTTCTTTGGACAGCAAGAGGTCAAACCAGTCAATCCTAAAGGAAATCAGTCCTGAATATTCATTGGAAGGACTGATGCTGAGGCTGAAGCTCTGATACTTAGGTCAGCTGATGTGAAGAACTGACTTACTGGAAAAGTGCCTGATGCTGGGAGAGATTGAAGGCAGGAGGAGAAAGGAACAACAGAGGATGAAATGGTTGGATACTCAATGGACATGAGTTTGACAAGCTCTGGATGTGTGATGGACAGGGAAGCCTGGTGTGCTGCAGTCCATGGAGTCTCAAAGAGTTGGACACGACTGAGCAACTGAACTAAAGTGAAAAGTGAAGTCGCTCAGTGGTGTCCGATTCTTTGCAACCCCATGGACTATAGCCTACCAGTCTTCTCTGTCCATGGGATTTTCCAGTCAAGAGTACTGGAGTGGGTTGCCATTTCTTTCTTCAGGGTATCTTCCCAACCCAGGGATCGAACCCGGGTCTCCCTCATTGCAGGCAGATGCTTTAATCTCTGAGACTGAACTGAACTGACAGTAGGGGTGTGTGTGTGTGTTTGTGTATGTATGTATTGTATACAAACATGTCACATATATGTTTTGTGTAACAGTGCCTAGATTGAAAGAGAAATACCTGAAATAAAGGCAGATACCTTGGCAGATCTATTGTATAATAACCACAAGGGTTTGAAATAGTAATAGAAAAATGAGTGAATGTGTATTAGTGTGTTCATATGTGTGTTTGTCCAAGATGTTATTGCAGTCCAGAGAGTTTTCCAGATAATTGTGCATATACTGCCATGTTGACTCATCCTAATATACAGAGATACAAACTTTACTACAATATGCCCTTTAACTGGAACACATAAGTAATAATATATAATCTCTTCATCTTTAATTTTTTTATTTGAGCTAATTTAAAATTAGATATAAAATATCTTATTTTTTAATAAATATATATCAGAAAATATTATATGTGAAGTAGACTGTTTCTTAATGATGAGAAGATGATACCATAATGCTTATAACTTTTTAAATTCAGAAAACTCATCAGCTCAGTTCAGTTCAGTCGCTCAGTTGTGTCCAACTCTTTGCGACCCCATGAATCGCAGGACGCCAGTCCTCCCTTCCTCCCTGTCCATCACCAACTTCTGGGGTCTACCAAACCCATGAAACTCATCAATCTAGCCTAAATAAGTTCAGTTCAGTTCAGTTCAGTCGCTCAGTCGTGTCCGACTCTTTGCGAACCCATGAATAGCAGTACGCCAGGCCTCCCTGTCCATCACCAACTCCTGGAGTTTCCTCAAACTCATGTCCATTGAGTCGGTAATGCCATCCAACCATCTCATCCTCTGTCATCCCTTTTTCCTCCCACCTTCAATCCTTCTCAGTGTCAAGGTCTTTTCAAATGAGTCAGTTCTTTGCATCAGGTGGCCAAAGTATTGGAATTTCAGCTTCAGCATCAGTCCCTCTAATGAACACTCAGGACTGATCTCCTTTAGAATGGGCTGGTTGAATCTCCTTGCAGTCCAAGGGACTCTCAAGAGTCATCTCAAACACCACAGTTCAAAAGCATCAATTCTTTGGTGTTCAGCTTTCTTTATAATCCAACTCTCACATCCATACATGACCACTGGAAAAACCATAACCTTGACTAGACGGACCTTTGTCAGCAAAGTAATGTCTCTGTTTTTTAATATGCTGTCTAGGTTTGTCATAACTTTCCTTCCAAGGAGCAAGTGTCTTTTAATTTCATGGAAACAGTCATCATCTGCAGTGATTTTGGAGCCCCAGAAAATAAAATCTGTCACTGTTTCCCCATCTATTTGCCATGAAGTGATGGGGCCAGATGCCATGAGTTTAGTTTTCTGAATGTTGAGTTTTAAGCCAACTTTTTCACTCTCCTCTTTCACTTTCATCAAGAGGCTCTTTAGTTCTTTGCTTTCTGCTTTAATTGTGGTGTCATCTACATATCTGAGGTCATTGATATTTCTCCTGGCTATCTTGATTCCAGCCTATACTTTGTCTATCCCAGTGTTTCTCATGATGTACTCTGCATGTCCATGTTAATCTCAAGTACAACACTGTAAATATAGTATCCTTCAACAAAAAGAGAAAAAAAAAATTAAGTTCTGCATTTTCCATCATCCATGTTCTCAGACATTAAGTGAACTGCTAGTATATTCCTGATTACCAAAAATTTTTCATATATCATATATTCATACATAGTTTACTCATCTGTTCCTCACTTCATTTTCATCACAGTAACTTGAATTTCACTCAAAAAAGTATTATTGCTTGCAGCTTTCAGCTTAATTAAAAATAAGTAAGAATAATCATTTAAAATTATAAAGTAAAATAATTACATTTATTAAAAATAAACAGAATAATTTAATGTTTTATAATAATATTAGGAAATATCTAACATTTCTACCCAGAGTAATGATTCTTTCTTGAGAGCTTATTATATAAAATAAAATATTAATTAATGAATAAATACTGAATTTCTTATGCTTTTAAAAACTGAACAGGCTAATTAAATGAAAGCCCAAATAGAAATTCAAAGCACAAGCAAAATAGGTAGTTAAAACATGAAGAAATGTACATATATGTTGTTAGGTGAATGGCAAAGAAAAGAAGAATTGAGAAAGATTTTTTTTTCAGGCATTGGTGTCAATACCTGTGGAGAGAAACAAGTAGTAGAAGATTAAATATGCTATAAAAGGGACTTAAGTGATATTAATTTGGCAGCTATTTCTGCTGTTTTCAAGCTAATTTATCTAAGCACACTACAAAGATTTCAGAGATCAGCTTAGTTCTGAACCAGCTGTCTTCATAACTGAATTGGATTAGACAACTTATTTATTACTGCTCAGATCTCTCTTCCTTTCTTTCAGCAAAGCAAACATATGGATAGCTTTCAGTTCTCTAAATTTTCAATACTGTTGAGACACAATCTCTAACGGCAGCATGTGGCATGTGTCACAGTTACACACACGGGAGTAAACAGATGTTTCTAGAAAAATCATGTATACATGTGTGCATTAGTATATATATGTGTGTGTGTGCGTGTGTGTGTGTGTGTGTGTTTATGCACACACTTACATGGGGTGGCTCAGATGTTAAAGAATGCCCCTGCAATGTGGGAGATCTGGGTCCAATCCCTTGGTGGGAAAGATACCCTGGAGGAAGGCATGGCAACCCACTCTAGTATTCTTGCTTGGAGAATCGCCATGGACAGAGGAGCCTGGCAGGCTACAGTCCAAAGGGGTCACAGAGAGTCAGACGACTGAATGACTAAGCACAGCACAGCACATACACTTACATACATACACACACACACACACACACAATTTTCCATATGAAAGTTTATGAATAGTCACATTAAAACCTGTATTAATATGGAACTGACATATTTTGCCTGATATCTCTTGGTCTCATTAAATATCAAATAGTATTTCTACAGGATGTTGCTAGTGGTTACTACTTTAATTAAAACTAGACAGAAACTCATCTAAGTAGGAAAATTTGGAAATACAATAAAACATTGTAAAACTTGAAATGATTTTTTTATGCTTAAATATTATATTTTACATAGATTTAAAATGGAATTATGCCTTCAATAAGGATGGGTGCTCCTAGGCTACACGGGATAATACCTGAAATATTTTATGTTCCAAAAAATCACATTTTATTACTTAATCAAAGACTATCATTACCATATAAGTGACATATATAATGAAAAACAAACAAAAAAATCTTGTACTTAAAGCATCTTATGTATGTTAGCATTTGACAATTAAAAACATTTTACCATATCTCTGCGAGATAAACATAACAGATGTTATAGTCCTCTTTTTACAAACTAAGCAATTGTAGGTAAAAAAGATTTTCCAAGGTCATATGGGTACTATTTCACAAAATAAAAATAAGTAATTATTTATATCTCTATGCAGTGACCCATTACTTATGCTATGATAAAAATTTATCACTTGTTTAAACCACACAGCAGTTGAGCAAGAAGAGAATGTTAATTCACATAAAATTTGAAAATTAATGTGAAAAGAAAACTACATCTCAGATGTCCATATATGTGTATATTATGAATGATTTCTACTGCTATATGATCATATCTTTTTAAGGAAATATGCTGCAGAAAAACATTAAGACTCAAAAACCAAACAGTGAGAATCACTGAGTCTGTGGTTAACATAAAATAGTTCGTGTGAAGAATGAATTTTTTGAAACCCAGAGGCATGGTCAAATCCACTGTAGTACACAACTGAAGAAAGTCTCAGTTTGCAGTTTGTATGTCATAACTGCTTCTCTGTCGGATCCTCATTGGACCCCAACGATCCTGCTGACAGACTTGTCTGGAAGATGACCTCTGGTTATTATTGTATGTTGTTTTCAGAGCAGATGTGTGCTCCCATTTTAGGTTTTCTGCTATAGGGATGCATTACATGAAAGCAGACATAAACTAGCTTCTCATCAAAGCTAATAAACATTCTCATGGGGCCTTCTGTTTAGCACAATGTACAGATTTTAGAATACCTGAGAACAGATCAGTATAGAACTGTGGCAATATTAAAGGGCATTCTGAATCAATTTTTTCCCATCTTATTATTATGTGATATTTTTAACATCTTTAGGAAAATACATAGTATTCACATGTCATGTAAATAACTCATCAAACATTTTCCTTTTTGATTTGTATAAACCTATTAGTAAATATTATATATTTATACTGAATAGGACTAGTGCCCCTATTTTCTTTATTCCTGTTAACTTACATAGTACAAAAGAAAAGATGAAAACAGCTCAAGTGTAAGAAATACTTAAGTAAAATAAGTTTATTGAACTTCTGTTAACAATTTAGGTGTACATAAACATTTTGGGGATATAATACTACACAAATAAATTCACAGCTTACAGAATGAATACTCTCCTGCATATATAACAAAGAAACAAACCAAAAACATTTCTACTGCATGTTTTCACACAGATGAATTTAGCAGTAGCTATAGCTATATGGGTTAATATGCCTAATCAAGCAAGTTCAAAGTCAAAAGGTGTTCAGAATTCTCTCTTGTTTCAACAGCTCTACTTGGCCTATTTGCAAAATTAACTTAGATCAAGGCACTCCTCTGCTCAAGCCCATCAATGTCACTCAGAGTAAATGACAAGGATTTACAAAATTCTAGGAGTCTCCAAGTGATATGATTTCTATTACTTACCTACTACTACTTTTTGAGTATAGCAGACAAACTCCAGTCTTATAGTTTAGCATTTTCTGTTTCCGTAGTGTAGAATGTACTTTTCTTTGGCTTGGTTCCATCACCATAGAAAAAGCAAGGGAATTCCAGAAAAACATCTAATTCTGCTTCACTGACTATGCTAAAGTTTTTGACTGTGCGGATCACAAATTGTGGAAAATTCTTAAAGGGATGGGAATACCAGACCACCATACCTGCCTCCTGAGAAACCTGTATGCAAGTCAAAAGTCAACAGTTAGAACTGGACATAGAACAGCAGACTGGTTCCAAATTGGGAAAGGAGTATGTCAAGGGTGTATATTATCACCCTGCTTATTTAACTTATATGCAGAGTATATCATGCAAAATGCCAGGCTGGATGAATCACAAGCTGGAATCAAGATTTCCAGGAGAAATATCAATAGCCTTGGATATGCAGATGATACTATCCTTATGGCATTAAGCAAAGAGCCACTTGATGAAAGTGAAAGAGCAGAGTCAAAAAGCTAGCTTAAAACTCAATATTCAAAAAACTAAGATCATGGCATCTGGTCCCATCACTTCATGGCAAAGAGATGAGAAAACAATGGAAACAGTGACAGACTTTCTTTTCTTGGTCTCCAAAATTCCTGAAGATGGTGACTGCAGCCATGGAATTAAAAGACACTTGCCCTTTGGAAGAAAAGCTATATGACCAACCTAGACAGCATATTAAAAAGCAGAGACATTATTTACTGACAAAGTCCATAGTCAAAGCTATGATTTTTCCAGTAGTCATGTATGGATGTGAGAATTGGACCCTAAAGAAGGCTGAACACCAAAGACTTGATACTTTTGAACTGTGGTGTTAGAGAAGACTCTTGAGAGTGGCTTGGACAGCAAGGAGTTCAAACCAGTCAATTCTAAAGGAAATCAACCCTGAATATTCTTTGGAAGGACTGATGCTGAAGCTGAAACTCCAATATTTTGTCCACCTCATGAGAAGAGCTTACTCATTAGAAAAGACCCTGATGCTGATAAAGATTAAAGGCAGGAGGAGAAGGGGACGACAGAGGATGAGATGACTGGGTAGCATCACTGACTCAATGGACATGAATTTGAGCAAGCTCCAGGATATGGTAAAGGACAGGAAAGCCTGGCGTGCTGTAGTCCATGGGGTCACAAGGAGCTGGACATGACTGAGCGATTGAAAAACAACAACACATCATCTTCTTCAGGTCTGTACTCAGATGACATTTTCTCTTTGGCTTTTGTGATCATTCTAGATAAAATTGCAAACCATCCTCCATTCATAAGCATGCAAACAGTTGGAATATCATAGGCCCTTTACTCAATTTTTTCTAAAGCACTCACCATCATGTGAAAATATATGTTTTGTTTATTATCTGTCTTCTCCTGTGTGTGTGTGTGTGTGTTTGTGTGTTAGTCGCTCAGTCATGTCCAACTCTTTGTGATCCCATGGACTGTAGCCTGCCAGGCTCCTCTGTCCATGGAATTCTCCAGGCAAGTATGGAGTGAATATTTGAGTGGGCTTCAATTTTCCTTCGCCTGTCTTCTCCTACCAGAATATAAATGCTAAAATAGCAAAGAATTTTGTGTCTCCTTCCTAGAACCGAACATCTAAAATATTATAATAGGTGTTTAACACTTATTTCTTGGTTGATTGGTTGTGCTAATGACAATGCAATTCACTTGTTGACTAAACAAAGTGTGAATTTGAAGTCAAACCATAAATAAGAAGTTTTGAATTAATTTGCCAAGCATTATCTAACCAATTGCTCTATGCTCTAGCTTGTTTGTTTTGGCAACTTTTACTGGTAAGAAAACATAAAAAGTAGCATTTGTATCTTTCTTTAGTGCGCTGTTTTGTCATAATGTTTTATGAACTTACCAAAATATACTTGTACAACGTACAGTTAGCCTTAAGAGACTAATAAGTTCAATGATGGTAGAAATATACTATTTAAAAATTAATTTGAACAAAAAATCATAAGAATTAAATAGTAATGGGAAGTCACAGCATTAAAATTCTAACCATTAAAAAAAATTCTAACCATTAATCCTAAGAAATTTTTAATAACATAAATCTAGTGAAATAAATGCTCAAATTTCAAAAGTTTCTACCAAATTTTCACTTTTAATAATTTTATACAATAATTTATTTTTTATCTTAGAATTTGGTTAAACACTATGTGTATTCCATTTGGAAATAATATACCAATTGACATGTGTGTTTGAAAATGAAAGTGGGAAACTGAAAGTCGAACTCTTTGCGACCCCATGGAATTATTTAAAATGAGCATACATTGGTATATATAAATTAATGTGGGTATCTTTTCATTAAATATCTCATTTTAACAAACAAAATATGCTACAACAAACTATGAGGTTCCATTTAATCCAAGGGAAATTATCAAGTCAAGGTGAATATTTTTCCACTGGGACAATATTATTATTTTTTTTAATTAATTTATTTATTTTAGTTGGAGGCTAATTACTTTACAATATTGTAGTGGTTTTTGCCATACATTGACATGAGTCAGCCATGGGTTTACATGTGTTCCCCATCCTGAACCTCCACCCACCTCCCTCCCCATCCCATCCCTCTGGGTCATCCCATTGCACCAGCCCTGAGCACTTGTCTCATGCATCGAACCTGAACTGGCAATCTGTTTCACATATGATAATATACATGTTTCAATGCTATTCCACTGAGACAATATTAAATTTGGATTAATTTACTAACATGTGCCAGTCCTTATTTAAAAAAATTCATGCATAAACACATTCATACATACATGTGTATAAAAGGAAGGAGAAATCATCTTCTATCCATCTGAGATTCTTAGTCTTACTGAACTTTAATATGTGTATTTTGCACAAAATTACATTCCCTAACTTGTACACTAACAGGTTTAAAACATACATACAGGGTTTTAAAAGTACTTTAGAGAACCACTGTAGAGACCACTCCTGCCTGACTGTATCATGGCACTTGGATGATTAATTAGCCATACCACAACTTAGGGCTTCACATCTTCTAGAGTTGGAGATATTCTGTGTAAAATTGTCTGTGTAAATTATGGATATGTGGATTTTGAATTCTTCTTTGTTACATAAATCCTCAATGTGCATCATGTCAATGCTTTTGACAAAATTTTCTGTCTCAAGTTTTGATAACTCCAAAAGATTGTTTTATATATGTATTGTAGCTGAAAAATAACTAAACTATAATGATAAAACAGTAAATTAAAGTTGTATCAAAGATACTGGAACATATATTAATTTTATACTTCAATTTATACATTTTATAATTTTATTCAATCTATAATATAAATGTGTTTCAGTATAAATCATTTTCAAACTGATATCAAAAAATGATATGAAATTTGGGGCATTTTTCAATGTAGCTCAATTAGGAAGACAGAAGTTAAGTTTATTAGAGTATTGAAGCACAATTACACAAGATCATTTTACTAATATTTATGAAGTTTTATGCACTGGGTATGAGACTTAATAAGACATAGTGATTCTCATTTTTTTTCTGTTTCTAAGACTTCTTTAAGGATTATTATGGATTAATATCTAATTTTATTCAATGTTAAAATGTTCATCACTGCTCTGACTTTTAATTATTTCAGGCTTAACTATTAAAACACATATGGAAAAATTTTTAATTGTATTATCAATCACTGGAAAACATTTTTAGCAAAATGTTAAATGTCTTTTATTTTTATCTTTCCAGAGTATGAAAATTATCATTTTTTTTTACAACAGATTTTCACGGACAAAAACTGAGTGTATATGTGGGAAATGAACTTTGGAGCTAGAATATATTTACAAAGTTCATTGCAACACTATTTACAATAACTAGGACATGAAACAACCTAGATGGATGGATAAGAAAACTGTGGTACATATACACAATGGAATATTACTCAGCTATTAAAAAGAATGCATTTGAATCAGTTCTAATGAGGTGGGTAAAACTGAAGCCTATTATTCAGAGTGAAGTAAGTCAGAAAGAAAAACACTAATACAGTATATTAACACATATATTATGGAATTTAGAAAGATGGTAACAATGACGCTATATGTGAGACAGCAAAAGAGACACAGATAAAAGTACAGAATTTTGGACTCTGTGGGAGAAGGTGGGGGTGGTATGATTTAAGAGAATAGCATTGAAACATGTATATTACCATATGTGAAATAGATGACCAGTCCAAGTTTGATGCATGAGACAGGGCACTCAAAGCTGGTGCACTGGGACAATCCTGAGGGATATAGGATGAGGAGGAAGGTGGGAGGGGAGTTCAGGATGGGGGGCACATGTACACCCATGGCTGATTCATGTCAATGTATGGGAAAAGCCACCACAATATTGTAAAGTAATTAGCCTCCAATTAAAGTAAATAAATAATTTTTAAAGTGCCTATAATTAATGAACTATTAAAGGAAACCATGAGATACGGTGGGCTTAAATTCATGGAAATTGGGTTCACTTCCTTGCTTCATAAACTTGAGCAAGAAATTAACAGTCTATCAGTTCCCCTCTTCTGTTCCATAAAACCTGATGTTAATGCTTGTCTTGCCTTTCTCTCACAGTGTTTGTACAGATAAAAATAAAACTTAAATGATGCTTATTATAGTATCTTTTAAACTTTAAATTGGTATGCAAATATAAAAGAATTATAATTCCAAAACCATATTTCACATAAGTAGTATTTCTATAACAGATTCAAAATTAAAAAAAAAAAAAGAGAGAGAGAGGTAGAGAGAGAGAGAGACTAGATTTGCTAATGTGTTAACTTCAATGGGCTATTGATTCCTTTGAGGTTAATGCATTAATGGCATAACAAGGTGAGTTCAAGATTTGCCTAAAGGTATTTTTTTTTCTGCTTCAGTTCTTTGTCCTTCATTTCTTCTTGCTTTTACCAAAAATTGAAAATATAAACAACCTCAAAAATTGACTCTTCTCATTATACAGAAAACCAAAATATAAGAGACAAAACAGTAGTACTTCATGAGAAAGACAGCTATTAAATAAGAGCTATTAATGCGGCTATCTACTTGAAATGTTTGTATTTTAATCTATCTTTGTCAGTTCAAAAATATTAAACTTTCTCATAATTTTAATGTCATTGTTTTACATATAAATTATAGCTTACATTGTTAGTACATATGCAGTCCTGATTTCTGTGTTCAGTTTATATTTTATTATCATTAAACAGCTTCATCTGGACAGAAACAGATTCATGTCGAAGGGTATCGCTAGTGTTTTCCTTTTATCATATTAAGATTACAGAGACATCTTTTTGGAACAGTATCTTTAGTACCTTGCAAGTGATTGGCTTTCTTGGACTCTTTAATATAATATAAACATTTAAATATTTTTCCTGCAAGTTATTAACTAAATATCTTCAGTTGTTTATTTGGTGGTTTTTTTTTTTTGAGTTCATATGTTTTTTCATGGATCATTCTGAGAAAGAAATCTAGGAAGATGAATCAGGAAAAGAAAGGGAGAAAAAAATAGCTCTAATCTAGTAAACTTAAAGATGAGAAAAGAATGCTTTTACTGAATTTGATTTAAAGTGCAAAAGCCAAAATTTAAGTAATTGTTGGATTTAATTAATTATACTCACATCCTAATTTGATGCTTTAGGGTGTTGACCATTTATAATATCTTCAATTACTATCGTCAAAATATCCATGAAGAAGTCCTAAAAGTGGACGTAAATGAGAAGTGTCTGCACTTTGAATACTTGAATTGTAGATGTCTAACTCCTGATAGGATTCCCTAATTAGAGTAATGCTGACTGGCAGAAAAAGAAAATGAAATACATGTTCACTTATTTCAGATTTTGAGGGGGATTACTAACATTCAAAAGTCTCATTCTATCTCAACAAATATTTTCTTTGATTCACCAGCCATTCTGATATTTCTTTAAACTCATATTCATATAACCCCATAGAAACATTACGCATAAGAAATGGAGAAAATTAATAATAATTAAGCTAAAATACCCTCTTTACAAATGGAAAAACTCAAAGACCAGAATGTGATATATTTATTTTTCTAAAGTCACAGAGGGAATGGGAATAAAGTTAGTATATTGTGTACTATTCTAGTTTATACAATTAGAATGCTAATTAATGAAATAAAGTACAGGTTGGCCACTTGATGTAAAAACCCGACCCACTGGAAAAGATCTTGATGCTGGGAAAGGTTGCGGGCAGGAGAAGAAGGGGCCAACAGAGGACAAGATGCTTGGAGGGTATTATCAACACAATGGACATGAGTTTGAGCAAACTCTAGGAGATAGTGAAGGACAAGGAAGCCTGGTGTGCTTCAGCCCATGGAGTCCCAAAGAGTCAGACATGATTAAGTGACTGAGCAACAGCAGGGTGATGAATCATTAGGTACTTTGTAGAAAAAAATAAAATTGCCTTCAACATTACAGTCATTTCCTCTCTGAAATCAAGATGTGGTCCAGAAGCCCTTCTAAAAGATCAGTGCAATTTTTTTTTTTAATTCCCAAAATAATTTGTGAAGGAAACACTTTCCCATAGGACCTTCCAAACTTAAAGGTGATACAAACAATTATTTTGCTATTCAGTGCTTTTTGACAGTGGAAAAGGAGAAAACTGCCCCTTTAAGCCAGTATAACATTAATCTCTTAGACACTTCTCCTTATGAAACCAAAAAAAGAAAAAGTCTTAGATCAAATATGTGTTGGCTGAAAGTCCTTGGGGATTTTACTTGATTTTAATCTCTTCTAATGCTAGACATTTAAGGCAGAATTCTCAGGTCCAGGAATACTTTGTGGATATATAGGATCTTGTTTTGACACTTTAAGAACTCAGAGAGAAAAGGGAAGTGAAAAAAAAAAAGTATAGACTACAATCATAAAATAAAGGAATAAATATATCCCTGAATGCTTTAAAAAATCAAATTTGGTTATTTTATGACACACAAAGGATCTTTTATTCAAATTCTCAGCATCTAGAAAAAAACTTAGGTATGAATATCTTGGCAAAAGGGACATTATAAATTGTAAAATTTAGGAAAGTTTAACATATTTTGATGCTTTCCATAAATATTAAATATCACATCTAGAAGCAAAAAACTACTTCAAAATAAATAAAATATGCATTTATAATTTTCCATATGTTTAATGTGAATTCTTTGCTTTTGTTTTCTTATAGAATTAATAAAGTAAATTCCAAAATACTTAGACCTTTTCAACTTATAAATTACCAGTACATTAAAATCTACTGTTTAGTGCTATGTTTAGCTCTTTCTCCCAACTCTCAGGTTCATGTATTTGCATTGAAAATATATTTTATTGTTTGGAAATATTGCATGTTAATGGGTTGAAGAAACCCAATCTAGAAGTTTTTAATCACTTATTACAGGAGAGTTGATATAATGAATGACATCAGATGTTAAATGTTTTCTATGATGTAAATAAAGAGCAATGTTAACTGGCAATATGAGAAAACAGTATTTTGATACATTCGTATTATTTACATGAGGAATTTATTTATTGAAAGACATTCATATAGGCTGAATACTTTTATCTCCCCAAAATTTGTATGTTGAAACCTAAGCCCCAATGTAATGGCATTTGGAGGTGGGTATTTGAGGGTGATTAGGTCATGAGGGTTGTTCAGTTCAGTTCAGTTCAGTCGCTCAGTCATGTCTGACTCTTTGCGACCCCATGAACCGCAGCATGCCAAGCCTCCCTGACCATCACCAACTCCTAGAGTTTACCCAAACTCATGTCCATTAAATCGGTGATGCCATCCAACCATCTCATCCTCTGTCGTCCCCTTCTCCTCCCGCCCTCAATCTTCCCCAGCATCAGGGTCTTTTCAAATGAGTCAGCTCTTCACATCAGGTTGAGCCCTCATGAATGGAACCAGTGCCCTTATTAAAGAGACCTCAGAAGGCTTTCTAACCCTTCTCCCACGTGAAGACAGGGTGAAAAGTTGTCAGTCTGCAGCCCAGAAAATGGTTACCACCAGAACCCCACCATACTGGCACTCTGATCTTGAATTTCCAGTCTCCATAACTGTGAGAAATAAATTTCTGTGTTAAACACCTCAGCCTATGTTAGTTCACCATAGCAGCCTGTACAGACTAAAACAAATATGCAATAGAATTTTCATAAAATATTATGCAAATTTTTGAATAATGTGGGAGGATTAATTAATCTGATTAACTAGCTAATGAGTACAATTTCCCCCAATCCCAAACCTAATACAAAATTCCACCACTTTTACTTCTTAATTCCTTTCATCTTTCAAAAATCAATTCTTTACAGAAAACCTCTAACATTGATTACTTTGGTTTCTCTGAATATAGTGAAAGAAAATACTGGTGATAGATAAAAAGAAGAATGTTTCTTTATGCAATAGAAAGAAGGACTCTATTCCATTTTGTCTATCAGCATGAGTTACTTCCACCTTTTTCTTTTCAGCTCATTGAGCTAAATTTACTCCTAACATATTTTGTTAGAAGCCAGTTTCTTGGTTTCAAGAAATGAGAAACACTTTTTTTAGCCCACCAAAATTGAAAATAATTCTAAACTGTGTCATGAAATTACAGATTAACCTATCTTGCATGACAGTAGGAACCTCATTAGAGCCCTCTCTTAAATTTTAAAGCAGGGATGTTTGAGACACTGAAGAATAATTTCTTAGGCATTGCTTCCCATTTGTTTTAGTGTTGATTAGAGACAAATGATTGCACAGGAGCAAGAAAATGGAAAATCATACATTTTTCCCTACAGGAAAGAGTGTGATGGAGAAATAGAATACAGCAATCTACAAAAATTTAGAAAGAAAAGTGTTGCTATTAAGCCACTTCACAAAAAGAGTAATGAGAAATAAACTTGTTCTTCAAGGAATAAAGAATGATACTAATCCTACTAAACTCTGGGAGTGCTTGAGCATAAAGACTGTGAATTAAGTTGATTTTTTTTTTTTGAGTGAGGCAAAATCATTCTAGGCCTGATAAATTATTAAATCTAACCTTTAGAAATGGTTATAATGAGTTCAGTCTTTATTTCACGAGACTCTTCAGTCATTCTGTGCTTGAACCCACTTACTACATGATACAATGTTAAAATAATAGGTGTTGATATAGCACTCACTGGGCACCATCTAAGAGATCAACAATTGTAGGTATAATAATAAGAGTAAAGCAATGCAGAAAGGTTCAGTTTCTTTCACACAAAGACAGACCTATTGGTCTCTATCAGAGGTACGAGCTACTTAGCTTTGTTTTGGTAGTTGTTGATAGTTTGCTAATTGACCAGCTGTATGCTTTCCATTATTACTTCTAGTGATGAAAAATTCACTGCTACAAAACAACATCCTTGGAATGGAAAAAGAGTGTAAAGTAATTTAACAGAGCACAGTTAAATGAACAATGGTAAACAGTGATAAAGTTTTGTTTGTTGGTTGGCTTATTTGCTTGTTTTTAACGCTCAAAAAATTTCTGAAGGCTTTTTAAACTATAAGACTCAGGAAAATATTCATTGTTTGTCCAGTGAATTTACAGATTTCTTATTATTAGACTTACATAGTTAATATAGCTTGTTTTCTTTGTTCTGTTCTCATTTTCAAAAATGAAAGTTTATAATCTCAACTATTCCTGTAGATCAGTGTTTACCTAAGATTTTTTTTTTCGGTGTGTTGCAATTTTTTTCTGTGCATGGAAGATAATATTAATATGTGCTTGACATAAAATATGGGTTTTACAGTGGACTTGGGGAAAAAAGTCAAGCAGTCTTTTTCATTGCGCTATTCCCACAGCCTCGTGAATACAAACATAAGTGGTATGTAAAGAGGGAATGATGTGTATTTCCAGAAATTTTTTGGCCATTGACAGTTTTTCCTCCATGAAACCTGTCTAGAAAACAGGAAATAGATTTCTTGTGACTAGACTTGGAAAATTCTATTATACTGTTCATTCTATAGAATTTCTTAAGTAAAATATATACAACTTCTTGCTATCCATTAACATTAACTATACATTCCTGGGTAAATGATCCAAATTTTTGAGGCATAGATATATAGAGAGATAGATAGGACCATAGAGTTTCAAAATTAAAATAATTTATTCATTAAATACTTAACACAGGGCCTGACAGAGAGGAACACAAAAATTAGTAAAATAAGTATTAAAATTTTATTTTCCAAATATAAAATATAAGAATGGTTGAGTGGATGCATAAATGAACAAATATGTAGAACTTGAATCTTCATTTCCTATGTTGGAGGACAAAGGATCCACACTGCAAGTTGTTGTAAGATAGAGTCATGGCTGGGTTGTGTTTGCCCAGACCTAAACCTACACTTTGGCTTATACTAAAGACTTTAAGTGTTTGCTGAAATAGAATAAAATAAAAATTTAAAAATGGAAAATAAACTGAGAGCTCTCAATGAGTTTGATTCTGTTTCATTGTAGCATTCTGAGAAGTTGCATTAATGAAATACTGCAGCATAAAAAATTATCTAAGTTTCCAGGTCCAAAGTCAGTATAAAGATTTGTCCCTTCTCAAATTCTAGTAATAAGGCTTTTATAACCTAAATTATATCTTCAATTCAGAAAAAACAAATGTATTAACAAATGTTCTTGTTTCTGTTATTGAGTTTTTAACTTTATGGAAGTAACTTTTCCTTCTAAGGTATCAGACATTTTACCTATATCTCAAGAAAAAAATAGAAAATTAGGAGTAAGCTTTATCTTACTTTCAATAATATAGAAGTGTTTATACTGAAGAGTAGACAGTATTTCATTTTATTAAGAATATATATTAGAAATTCCAAACATAACTTTTGATGGGGAAACCTTCATAGCAAATATTGGGAAGCTAGATGAAAAATATTGCCCACTGACAGTTTGAAAAGCAGTAAAAATACAATATGCATTTATCTCTCTATTTGATACACTTTTTTATGTACTAGCACACTTCAACTTTGAGTCTGGGCAATACTTCATACTAATCAGTTAAAGACCCTCAAAGCCTCAGAATATCTAATAACTTAACCAGCAACCTATAATTAGTGTTTTAAAAATAGAATGTACTATTTTTCATCTTTAGATTATTAAATCTGCAATGTTTTACCACTTTACAACAATAATTTCTTATACTGTTATGGAAGATCAAGTTGGAATTCACATTTTTATTAAAATCAGTGTATTCCATCTAGAAGATGATATAATTCAATTAGGAATGATGACTATTTTTACATATGCTTACAAATTTAATGTTTTCATCTGTGAGTTAGTGTTTAGCCCCTCTATAGCATAAACATCCTTTCATTGGTCCCCTATTGCTTAATTTGTGTTGGAACATAATTACTGATATGCATTACTGCTGTGCAATTACAGCATAATCAAGTTTACTTTTTACCAAAAAGAACATGCCTTTTCCATTTCAATAGGTCCTATGGAGATAGAGTATGAGCCACAATTTTTTACCTTTGTGCCATACCATATTTGACTCATCTGATTTACACTGCAGAATATATACTTCTCCTAACTGAAAAGCTAAAACTCATGCCATCAGTTGCACACAAGGCATCTGGGTAAGTATACAAATAGCTGATTATGATGAGTGTCAAAGCCATTTCTCAAACCCCACTGAATCCAATCATATGTTATTGATCAAATATAAATGGGTGTCCTCTCTGTGGCCAAACTTTCAGCAGGTTTTTTATTGCTCCAATGGCAGCATGACAAAATAGACTTTGATCAGCTACCTGTACCTGCCAGAGTTCTCTAATCTGTGAGTGGCATTATTGCTAATGATACTCTAAGTGACCTGTAATGATCATTTAGCTGTTTTTCTTCAGCACTGTGACATAGTCACCTTTCCCATTAAGTCTGAAGATCACCTACACAAAGGAACATATTAGTAGAAAGAACCAGAACACATTAACCAAGTTTCACTTTATTAGGAAATGAACTAGAGAACTTTAATGGTTCTGTGAGAAAATTAACATTTTGAAAGCTTATTTTAACGTTAGAATATGTGCTGATAAGAAGTAAAGGAAAAGGGAAAACTAAAAATAAAAACTAAATTTTTCACAAAGATTTCTTTAAAATAAATAATATCTATGAGTAATGTCATTGCATGTTCCCAGCTATTCTATGTTCTCAGTAGAAAAAATTTTCAGGATATTACTTTTTAAAAAATGCAATAAGAAATCTCTGCTTATATATATCGGTTTCCCTGTGAAAACCAGAGCACTCATGTAACACTTTTGTTTCCCTGTGCTTCCCATTTGTTTAAGTGGGAAGCACACCTTTTCACCTTTAACTTTTATCCAAAAAGTGCAAAAAAAGTCACTTTTATATTGCACATGTTGCTACTCTAGTTTGAAAGCATTCCAGAGAATTCCAACATGTAGAAAGATTTTTTAAAGAAATCTTTTCATGGAAGCTATAATACTTTCTGGTCACTGATCTCCCTGGCCTTCTCTCTTCCACTCCTCCCTTCTCCCACCACTTGCCATCCTCCTCCTCTTCCTCCACTTCTGCCGGCTTCTCCTCCTATTTCTCTAATTGTAATTTTACATCTGTTTCTATTTATTTACAGTTCACTCTCCATTTCCACTCCTAATACTATATTATTACTTATTTCTACATATAAGTACAATCACTTCATCCTTAAACAGAAAAGAAGTCAGACTAAAGATCTTTCAGCACAGCACTTTTTTAATTTGTATATTGTGAATATTTTCCATTTAGTATGGAAATGATGAGAATGGCCATATATCATTTGCTATATTCTAGTAAATGTGGAATATGTACTAAAAGTTTTATATATATTAACTCATATAAATGTCACAACAACCTTATGAGGTCTATCTGTTATTCCCACTTTACAAATGAAAAAACAGAAACACAGAGAGCTTAACTGGCACATCATCGCTATCTGAGATTCTATACCAGGTAATCTGGCTCCAGAAAACTTGCTCTTCAATATGCTCTCATCTTTTTAATAGCTGTCAGCCACTATACAATATAAGTACACCACAATGAATTTAAGACTTTCCTAGTTAATGACCCAGAGAAGGAAATGGCAACCCACTCCAGTATTCTTGCCTGGAGAATCCCAGTGACAGAGGAGCCTGGTGGGCTGCCTTCTATAGGGTCGCACAGAGTCGGACACAACTGAAGCGACTTAGCAGCAGCAGCAGCAGTTAATGAGCATTTAAGAGGTCTCTAGTTTTTCATGACTGTACATAACACTGCAGCAAGCATTTATGTACATATATTATTGGATCCCTTGTTATTTTTGTAAGATAGTTTTCTAGAAAATACTTTGTTTAAAGAGTTTTAAAATTTTTATATGTACTGAAAATTTTCTTTCACTTTAAGAAAAAAATTCCAAACACATGACTCTAATTTCTTGCTGTTAGTTTGCTTCAAGATCTTTCTGAAAACTTAATTGTTCCCCAGTATTAAAGAGTGTGACTAGCTTTACGTGATTAGCAAATTTGATAAGCATGCCATCTAAATCTCTACTAAGACACTGGCAAATAAATTGGATTAAAAAATTAGATTGGTGATTTTGCTCTGGGGCTTGAATATAAACATTTTCTCTATCCTAGCTCACTTATTCCTTCAGTAACAATTATTGTTAATTGGACAATACTGAATAACATTTATTACTATCTTATTGCATGCCAGTTTTCAAGCACAATATAACACTGATAATATGAAATACATAAACATGCTTATTAATATCCCCATTTTATACAGTGTAAAACTAAATCTCTGAAGCATTATATGCCCAAGCCAGAAATAAGTATTTGCAAGAATTGACATACAATTTCATGTTTGTCTGGTTTGAAAGCCTTCATTCATCATCTGTACCATACCTCCTTTCTTAGATAGATTTTTATGGCAATAAAAAACAGATTTATTGAGATTATCTCAAACACAGGAGTTAGTGTGAAAAATATACATAAACACAAAGAAATGGCTGTAAACAGGACTTCCTTTGTGAACAACAACAAAAAAAATTGGAAAAGAAGTGCACATGTTGGGCCCAAGGGAAAATGAGGCCATGGTTCAGGAACCTGTGCTTATTTTGGGTCATATAAAGCTCTACATCTGTGTTTCTAATGCTATCAATATATGGGGTTTATTGATTTTTTTTTCTTTAGGGGAATGCTTATTGATTTTCCATTACTTTTGTAGAGTTAATCTATAACAAAGCAGAATTTCAGCTTTTGCTTCCTCATAGTTTCTTCTTTTTCAGTACATCTGCACAATGTAATCATCTTGACTATGCTTCAACTTATTTTCCCATTACCAAGGACATATTTTGACAACAATACTAAGTGCTATCGATAGAAAATAAGACATGCTTCATGGACATGGATACTTTGCTTGTATAGCTGTAATGGACTTCATGCAGTTCCTCAAATTTTCCATGGCTTTTCTTACTTATTTTTCTTCATATATGTTATTTTTATCTCGTGTGTGTGTGTGTGTACGTGTGTGTGTGTGTGTGTGTGTGTGTGTCAGTCGCTCAGTCATGTTCAACTCTTTGCAACCCCATGAACCATAGCTTGCCAGGCTCCTCTGCCATGGAATTCCCTTCTCCCTGGGATCTTCCTGACCAAGGGATAAACCCAGATTTCCAGCAGTGCAGGCAGATTCTTTACCAACTGAGCCACCAGGAAAGCCCTCTTTTCATCTTAAATATGCTAAATTCTTTGGTCTTATGACAAAATTCTATTTAGTTGCAATGTGTGTCTGCTCAGTTGCGTCCAACTTTTTGAGACCCCAGGGACTGCAGCATGAATCAAATATTATGTTGCCTAGAAATCTTTCCCTAAAATCATCTACAACCCAGAGTCAAGTGCCATTTGGTATGTGTATTTCCCATATGTTTATACCTCTGTAATCACTCATTACTCAATGTGTAATTATTGATTTTATTACTAGTATTAATTAGTACAATCATCATCACATATTATTTTGTTATCAGTAAGTCTTCCACATTGGTCCTGAGGCCCTTTTATGACAGGATTCTTCTCTTTCCCTCTTTGTAGTTATTTATCAGTGATAGAAACTATAAATATTCTGCATATAGTAGTAGAAGAAATGAATGATCAAATCAACTTATACTTTCTCTACTTTTTTGACCAAGGAAAAATTTTAAGGCCCTACCCGAGATGATATATTCATTTAGTAGAGCAGTAACATTAAGATGCTTGCTTAATTCTTTGAATTCTTAAAGCAAAATTATATTTCTTTATTGTTTTGGAATTTTTCATATTTTACCTTCAAAATCCACATAAATCATATATTGCCTTATTTTGCTAGTTTCTCTTTGCATGTTTAATATAGTTCTGTTTCTCATCAAACTTTTCTATTATTACAAAGTCAAAATTATTGCAAAGTGACATATCTTTAATCATTTTTAATCATGATTTAATCATTTAATCACATGTTTAATCATTTATTTAAGAAACATTTTTCAAGTATTGACTTACAACTTCATCTTTTTTGTTATATAAATTTTTATATATGTCCAGCATATTTTCTTATTAGCAACCATGTTAGATCAGGTTTCTAAACACATGTGCACATTTTCTGGAGACAAAATTAGCACTTGACCTTGAACTTTCCTGTCCTATGAAACAGAAAATATGTGTGTGTATGTGTTTGTGTTTTAAGCATAAAGCTTATTGAACACTAGAAGAAAAATAATTGGCAATTATTCATTCTTGAAAATTTGACACAAAAAGTTAAAATACCTAAATTCAGGAGAAATCTTGTTTCCCTCATGAGGCTATTTCAACTTCACTTAGGAAAAGTGACAATGTATCTTTCCCTTAAACGTAATTCTCCACAAAATAAAATGATTTATGATTAAATAGAAAAATTAGCTACATAATTAAATTAAAATGCAATAATATACTAGATATGAGTGACATTAAATACATGTTCAAATATTACTAACTTTAAACATTTTTATTCAAGATATATTTAATTCCAGCACAAATTAAGTTATAATAAAAAATTACATAATAATTTCATATTAGAAATATTATTTCTATTCTTTTTGCCACAGATTGGAAATTTTACTGTAACACTTGCAAACACCTGTTGTCCAAACTTGACTTCTTATCAGTCATGGAATGCTTTAAAACCATACAAGTTCCTGGGCCCGATTTTAGAGATTGTGATTCAATATATCTGAGATAGGGACGTGGAATAATTTGAAATAAGTATTCCAGTTTTTCTGACGTAAGTGGAATGCTCATTAATTTATAAGAACATTTTTTATGTTAGAGTTTATTAATAAATACTAAATCAGTTATCATATTTGAAAGGCAGAGGGAATCCTTAATTCAGGGAGGTGTTTGTTCAATCAGAAATTGGATTGACATATGTGTACTAAATATCACACTGTCAGAGATTAATCAATTCCATTTTTGCTGTACAAACAGAGTACATACATAACCTTATTCTAACCAAGCTTATAAAGCTATATATTGTCAAGTACATATGCATATATACATATAAAATATTCATACCAATATATCTATCACAGATCAAGATATGCACATATGTATCAATTAAAGTGTACAACAGTTCAGTTCAGTTCAGTCGCTCAGTCGTGTCTGACTCTTTGCGACCCCATGAATCGCAGCACGCCAGGTCTCCCTGTCCATCACCAACTCCCTGAGCCCACCCAAACCCATGTCCATTGAAAAGGTGAGGCCATCCATCCATCTCATCCTCTGTCGTCCCCTTCTCCTCCTGCCTCCAATCCTCCCCAGCATCAGGGTCTTTTCCAATGAGTCAACTCTTCGCATGAGGTGGCCAAAGTACTGGTGTTTCAGCTTCAACATCAGTCCTTCCAATGAACACCCAGGACTGATCTCCTTTAGGATGGATTGGTTGGATCTCCTTGCAGTCCAAGGGACTCTCGAGAGTCTTCTCCAACACCACAGTTCAAAAGCATCAATTCTGCGGCGCTCAACTTTCTTTATAGTCCAACTCTCACATCCATACATGACTACTGGAAAAACCATAGCTTTTACTAGACGGACCTTTGTTAGCAAAGTCATGTCTCTCCTTTTTAATATGCTATCTAGGTTGGTCATAACTTTCCTTCCAAAGAGTAAGCATCTTTTGATTTCATGGCTGCAATCACAATCTGCAGTGATTCTGGAGCCCCCCAAAATAAAGTCTGACATTGTTTTCTTTGTTTCCCAACCTATTTCCCATGAAGTGACGGGAACAGATGCCATGATCTTAGTTTTCTGAATGTTGAGCTTTAAGCCAACTTTTTCACTCTCCTCTCTCACTTTCATCAAGAGGGTTTTTAGTTCTTCTTCACTTTCTGTCATAAAGGTGGTGTCATCTGCATATCTGAGGTTATTGATACTTCCCCCAGCGATCTTGCTTCCAGCTTGTGCTTCTTCCAGCCCAGCACTTCTCATGATGCACTCTGCATATAAGTTAAATAAGCAGGGTGACAATATACAACTTTGATGTACTCCTTTTCCTATTTGGAACCAGACTGTTGTTCCATGCCCAGTTCTAACTGTTGCTTCCTAACCTGCATATAGGTTTCTCAAGAGGCAGGTCAGGTGGTCTGGTATTCCCATCTCTCTCAGAATTTTCCACAGTTTATTGTGATCCACACAGTCAAAGGCTTTGGCATAGTCAATAAAGCAGGAATAGATTTTTTTTTTTAACTCTCTTGCTTTTTCGATGATCCAGCGGATGTTGGCAATTTGATCTCTGGTTCCTCTGCCTTTTCTAAAACAAGCTTGAACATCTGGAAGTTCACAGTTCATGTATTGCTGAAGCCTGGCTTGGAGAATTTTGAGCATTACTTTACTAGCGTGTGAGATGAGTGCAACTGTGCGGTAGTTTGAGCATTCTTTGGCATTGTCTTTCTTTGGGATTGGGATGAAAACTGACCTTTTCCAGTCCTGTGGCCACTGCTGAGTTTTCCAGATTTGCTGGCATGTTGAGTGTAGCACTTTCACTGCATCATCTTTTAAGATTTGAAATAGCTCAACTGGAATTCCATCACCTCCACTAGCTTTGTTCATAGTGATGCTTCCTAAAGCCCACTTGACTTCACATTTCAGGATGTCTGGCTCTAGGTGAGTGATCACACCATCGTGATTATCTGGGTCATGAAGATCTTTTTTCTACAGTTCTTCTGTGTATTCTTTCCACCTCTTCTTAAAAATCTTCTGCTTCTGTTAGGTCCATACCATTTCTGTCCTTTATCGAGCCCATCTTTGCATGAAATGTTCCCTTGGTATCTCTAATTTTCTTGAAGAGATCTCTAGTCTTTCCCATTCTCTTGTTTTCCTCTATTTCTTTGCATTGATCTCTGAGAAAGGCTTTCTTATCTCTCCTTGCTATTCTTTGGAACTCTGCATTCAAATGGCGATATCTTTCCTTTTCTCCTTTGCTTTTCGCTTCTCTTCTTTTCATAGCTATTTGTAAGGCTTTCTCAGACAGCCATTTTGCTTTTTTGCATTTCTTTTCCATTGGGATGGTCTTGATCCTTGTCTCCTGTACAATAGTTATCCTTAAAATATTGTTTCATTTGCATATGATTTTTAATTTGCATAAGCTGTCTTTTGTTATAAACTGTGCTTCCTACTTTTTATTTTTGAGATCTGTTAAAGATCTGTGTTGCTGTAACTAAGTCCTTCTACCTGCTACATGATACCTACCATACACAGATACACAGAGTGCCTATCATTTATTGATGAAAACCCATATTATGTCTACATTTTGTCCCCACAAACAGTGCTGTCATGACTCATCTTAAAAATGTAAGCCAGTTTTTGGTAAATACCTGAAAATAGAACTGCTGGCATGTGTGATATTCAGATTCACATCTTTACTAAATGGGGTTACATTACACTTATATCAGGTGGATGCAAACTAATTTCAGTTTTGCATTGTTGAACTTTGCTGTTTGATATTGGAATACATTCTTAAAGAAATGTCATTATGTTGTACATCATTTTAATGCACAATTCTTGCTTTATTTTTTTCTTTTTTTAACTAATTTATTTTTTTAATTTACTTATTTTAATTGGAGGCTAATTACTTTACAATATTGTAGTGGTTTTTGCCATACACTGACATGAATCAGCCATGGGTGTACATGTGTTCCCCATCCGGAGCCCCCCGCCCACCTCCCTCCTCATCCCATTCCTCTGGGTCATCCCAGTGCACCAGCCCTGAGTACCCTGTTATTTTATATTTATTTTAGACTAGGGAAATGATATTAGACAAAAAGCATATTTAAACAATTTTCTTTTTTGAGTTCAAAATGGATTGTAAAATGGTGGAGACAACTAGCAACATCAGCAACACATTTAAACCAGGAACTGCTAATGAATATACAGTGTAGTGTTGGTTCAAGAGGTTTTGCAAAGGAGACGAGAGCACTGAAGGTGAGGAGCATAGTGGTCAGCCATTAGAGGTTGACAACGAACAATTGAGAGGATCATCAAATTTGATCCTGTTACAACTATACGAGAATTTGTCAAATAACTCAATATCAATCATTGCATGGTTGTTCAGCATTTGAAGCAAATTAGAAAGGTGAAAAAGTTTGATATGTGGGTGCCTCATGGTCTGATTCCAAATGAAAAAAAAAATCATCATTTTGAAGTGTTATCTTCTCTTTTCATGTGCAGCGACAAAAAGCCATTGAAAGAGTCAATTCCTAGGCAGATCGATAAGAAGTCCAGGGTGCCCAAGGAGGAGATAGGGGTCTGGGGCTCTCGAAGTGGAGATAGGGGTCTGGAATTCTCAAGGGGGAGGAAAGGACAAACTTTTTTGTCTATATTCCTCAGTCTTAGTCAATTACACAACTCAGTTTAAACTCTGTACTAGGAATTATACAACAACAATGTATCCTGCTTGAGAACAGTTTCCCCTTCCTGAAAACCTTCTGACTAATCCTGAAATCTTAGAATGTATATTATGGGAGTGGGTCTGGTAGGATCTTTCTATTGTCAAATTCTAATCTAGTTATCCTAAAATGTAAGTTGTGGGAGTGGGTCTGGTAAAATTTTCACAAACTTGAGACATTCTTTTGATTCATTATAATAACTAATTAAAAGATATATAACTCCAATGCTAACACTAGCAAGAGGGGCACTCTTTCTGCCCCCTTCTGATACCTGTGTCAGAAACTTTCTCTATCTGTTTTATACTTTAATAAAACTTTATTACACAAAAGCTCTGAGCGATCAAGTCTCGTCTCTGGCCCCAGATTTAATTCTTCTCCCCCAGAGGCCAAGAATTCTGGCATTTTTCGTAGTTCAGCAGCAACCTTTCACCAGATTGTGACAAATGATGAAAAGTGGATTTAAATGACAACCAGCAATGACCCCCGCTCAGTCTTTGGCCGAGAAGAAGTTCCAAAGTGTTTCCCAAAGCCAAATTTACACCCAAAAAAAGGGTCCGGGTCACTGTTTGTTGGTCTGCTGCTGGTCTGTTTCAACCTAATAAATTGTATCAACTATTTACAGCATGTGAGATGAGTGCAATTGTGCGATAGTTTGAGCATTATTTGGCATTTCCTTTCTTTGGGATTGGGATGAAAACTGACCTTTTCCAGTCCTGTGGCCACTGCTGAGTTTTCCATATTTGCTGCCATATAGAGTGCAACACTTTCACAGCATCATCTTTCAGGATTTGAAATAGCTCTACTGGACTTCCATCACCTACACTAGCTTTGTTAATAGTGATGGTTCCTAAGGCCCACTTGACTTCACATTCCAGGATGTCTGTCTCCAGGTGAGTGATCACACCATCGTGATTGTCTGGGTCATGAGGAACTTTTTGTACCGTTCTTCTGTGTATTCTTGCCACCTCTTCTTAATATCTTCTACTTCTGTTAGGTCCCTACCATTTCTGTCCTTTATTGAGCCCATCGAAGAAGCTGAAATTGAACAGTTCTATGACGACCTACAAGATCTTCTAAAACTAACACCCCCAAAAGATGTCCTTTTCATTATAGGGGACTGGAATGCAAAAGTAGGAAGTCAAGAAACACCTGGAATAACAGGCAAATTTGGCCTTGGAGTACAGAATGAAGCAGAGCAAAGGCTAATAGAGTTCTGCCAAGAGAACGCACTGGTCATAGCAAACACCCTCTCCCAACAACACAAGAGAAGACTCTACACATGGACATCACCAGATGATCAACACCAAAATCAGATTGATTATATTCTTTTCAGCCAAAGATGGAGAAGTTTTATAAAGTCAGCAAAAACAAGACCAGGGGCTGACTGTTGCTCAGATCATGAACTCCTTACTGCCAAATTCAGACTTAAATTGAAGAAAGTGGGGAAAATCACTAGACCATTCAGGAATGACCTAAATAAAATCCCTTATGACTATACAGTGGAAGTGAGAAATAGATTTAAGGGACTAGATCTGGTAGAGTGCCTGATGAACTATTGATGGAGGTTCATGACATTGCACAGGAGACAGGAATCAAGACCATCCCCAAGAAAAAGGAATGCAAAAAAGCAAAACGGCTATCTGAGGAAGCCTTACAAATAGCTGTGAAGAAAAGAGAAGCAAAAAGCATAGAGAAGGAAAGATATACCCATTTGAATGCAGAGTTCCAAAGAATAGCAAGGAGTGATAAGAAAGCCTTCCTCAGCGACCGATGCAAAGACATAGATGAAAACAACAGAATGGGAAAGACTATAGATCTCTTCAAGAAAATTAGATATAGTAAGGAAACATTTCATGCAAAGATGGGCTTAATAAAGGACAGAAATTGTATGGACCTAACAGAAACAGAAAAATATTAAGAAGAGGTGGCAAGAATACACAGAAGAGCTGTACAAAAAAGATCTTCACGACCCAGTGAACCATGATGGTGTGATCACTCACACTCACCTAGAGCCAGACATCCTGGAATGTGAAGTCAAGCGGGCCTTAGAAAGCATCACTAAGAACAAAGCTAGTGGAGGTAATGAAATTCCCGTTGAGCTATTTCAAATCCTAAAAGATGATGCAGTGAAAGTGCTACATTCAATATGTCAGCAAATCTGGAAAACTCAGCAGTGGCCACAGGACTGGAAACGGTCAGTTTTCATCCCAATTCCAAAGAAAGGCAATGCCAAAGAATGCTCAAACTGCCACACAATTGCACTCATCTCACACGCTAGCAAAGTAATGCTCAAAATTCTCCAAGCCAGGCTTCAAGCAATATATGAACCATGAACTTCCAGATGTTCAAGCTGTTTT
The DNA here is from genome assembly GCA_024291935.2 of Okapia johnstoni. Classification (NCBI taxonomy): domain Eukaryota; kingdom Metazoa; phylum Chordata; class Mammalia; order Artiodactyla; family Giraffidae; genus Okapia; species Okapia johnstoni. The sequence continues at coordinate 39,738,953 of CM044321.1, forward strand.
TAGAAAAGGCAGAGGAACGACAGATCAAATTACCAACATATACTGGATCATCGAAAAAGCAAAAGAGTTCCAGAAAAACATCTATTCCTGCTTTATTGACTGTACCAATGCCTATGACTATGTAAATCACAATAAACTGTGGAAAATTCTGAAAGAGATGGGAATACCAGACCACCTGACCTGCCTCTTGAGAAGCCTGTTTGCAGGTCAGGAAGCAACAGTTAGAACTGGACATGGGACAACAGACTGGTTTCAAATAGGAAAAGGAGTACGTCAAGGCTGTATATTGTCACCCTGCTTATTTAACTTATATGCAGAGTACATCATGAGAAACGCTAAGCTGGAAGAAATACAAGCTGGAATCAAGGTAGCCAGGAGAAATATCAGTAACCTCAGATATGCAGATGACACCACCCTTATGGTGGAAAGTGAAGAAGAACTAAAGAGCCTCTTGATGAAAGTGAAAGAAGAGAGTGAAAAAGTTGGCTTAAAGCTCAACATTCAGAAAACTAAGATCATGACATCCGGCCCATCACTTCATGGCAAATAGCTTGGGAAACAGTGGAAACAGTGGCTGACTTTATTCTTTGGGGCTCCAAAATCACTGCAGATGGTAACTGCGGCCATGAAATTAAAAGACGCTTACTCCTTGGAAGGAAAGTTATGACCAACCTAGACAGCATAGAACTGCCATATGACCCTGCAATCCCACTGCTGGGCATACACACCGAGGAAACCAGAATTGAAAGAGACGAGTGTACCCCAATGTTCATCGCAGCACTGTTTACAATAGCCAGGACATGGAAGCAACCTAGATGTCCATCAGCAGACGAATGGATAAGGAAGCTGTGGTACATATACACAATGGAATATTACTCAGCCATTAAAAAAAATACATTTGAATCGGTTCTATTGAGATGGATGAAACTGGAGCCCATTATACAGAGTGAAGTAAGCCAGAAAGAAAAACACCAATACAGTATACTAATGCATATATATGGAATTTGAAAGATGGTAACGATAACCCTATGTGCGAGACAGAATAAGAGACACAGATGCATAGAACAGTCTTATGGACTCTGAAGGAGAAGGTGAGGGTGGGATGTTCTGGGACAATAGCATTGAAACATGTATATTATCATATGTGAAACAGAACAACATTCCATGTTCAATGCATGAGACAAATGCTTAGGGCTGGGGCAATGGGATGACCCAGAGGGATGGGATGGGGAGGGAGGTGGGAGGGGGGTTCAGAATGGGGAACACATGTAAACCCATGGCTGACTCATGTTAATGTATGGCAAAAACTACTACAATATTGTAAAGTAATTAGCCCCCAACTAAAATAAATAAATTTATTTAAAAAATAAAAAATAAAAAATAAAATGTTATACTTGCACAAAAAAAATAAAAAATAAAAAAAAATAAAAAGCAGAGACATTACTTTGTCAACAAAGGTCAGTGATTCCATCCAACCATCCCACACACTGTCAGCCCTGTCTATGTTTGCCCTCAATCTTTCACAGCAGAAGGGTCTTTTCCAAAGAATTGGTTCTTTGATCAGGTGACCAAAGTATTGAAGCTTCACCTTCAGCAGCATCAATCCTTCCAATGAATATTCAGGGCTGATTTCCTTTAGAATTGACTTGTTTGTTCTCCTTGCTGTCCAAGGGACTCTCAAGAGTATTCCCCAGCACCACAGCTTGAATGCGGCAGTTCTTCAGTGTTCAGCCTTCTTTTGGCCCAACTCTCACATTTGTACATGACTACTGGAAAAACCATAGCTTTGACTATATGGACTTTTGCAACGTGATATTTCTGCTTTTTAATATGCTGTCTGGGTTTGTCATAGATTTCTTCAAAGAAGCAAGCAACTTTTAATTTTGTGGCAGCATTCATCATGCCCAGTGACTTTGTCTGTGCTTAGTCATTTGATCGTGACCAACTCTTTGCGACCCCATGGGCTGTAGTCTTCCAGTCTCCTCTGTGCATGGGGATTCTCCAGGCAAGAATACTGGTGTAGGTCGCCATGCCCTCCTCCAGGGATCTTCCCAATCCAGAGATCACACCCCTGTCTCCCGTATTACAGGTGGATTTTTTACCATCTGATCCACCAGGGAAGCTCAAGAATACCAGAGTGGGTAACCTATACCTTCTCCAGGGTATCCTTGTGACCTAGAATTTAACTGAGGTCTCTTACATTACAAGCGGATTCTCAAAGAATCCAGTGATTTTAGGGCCCAACGGGGAAAAAAAATCTGCCATTGTTTCCCCTTCTACTTGCCATGGAGTGATGGGACCAGATGCTATGATCTTAGTTTTATGAATGTTGAGTTTTAAGCCAGTTTTTCCACTCTCCTCTTTACTTCCTCTTCACTTGCTACCTTTGTGGTATCATCTTCATATCTGAGTTTGTTGATCTTTCTCCTGGCAATCTTGATTGCAGCTTGTGATTCATCCAGTCCAGCTTTTGGCATGATGTTCTCTACATGGAAGTTACATAAACAGGATGACAATATGAAGCTTTGACCTACTTCTTTTCCAACTTTAAACCAGTCTCTTGTTCTATGTCCAGTTCTAACTGTTGATTCTTGTCCTTTATACCAGCTCTTCAGGAAACAGGTAAGGTGGTCTGGTATTCCTGTCTCTTTAAGAATTTTCCACAGTTTGTTGTAATCCACAGAGTCAGAGGCTTTAGCATAGTAAATGAAACAGAAGTATATATATATATATGTAATGTCCTTATTTTTTCTATGATCCAATGAATACTGGCAATTTTATCTCTGGTTCCTCTGTCCTTTCTAAAATTAGATTATATATATGTAAATTCACAGTTAGTGTACTGATGAAGCCTATCTTGAAGGGATTTTGAGCATTATTTTGCTAGTATATGAAATGAGTGCAATTGTCTAGTAGTTTGAACCTTCTTTGGCATTACTCTTCTTTGAGATTAGAATGAAAACTCATCTTTTCCAATCCTGCAGCCAAAGTGAGTTTCTCAAATTTGTTGAAATACTGAGTGCAGCACTGTAGCAGCACCATTCATTTAGATTTGAGATAGCTCAGCTGGAATTCCATCACCTCCACTAGCATTGCTTGTAGTAATGATTCCTAAAGTCCACTTGACTTCACACTCCAGGATGTCTGGCTCTAGATGAATGACCACACTATCCTGGTTATCTGGGTCATGAAGAATTTTTTGTATAGTTCTTCTGTGTATTCTTGTCACCTTTTCTTAATCTTTTCTGCTTCTGTTAGGTCCTTACCATTTCTGTCCTTTATTGTGCCCATCTTTGCATGAGATATCCCAATTTTCTTGAAGATATCTCTTGTCTTCCCCATTCTATTGTTTTCCTCCATTTCTTTGTATTTTTCACTTAAAAGGGCTTTCTCTTCTCTTCTTACTATTCTCTGGACCTCTGCATTCAGTTGCATATATTTTTCCCTTTATCCTCTGTCTTTCACTTCTCTTCTCAGCTATTTGTAAGGTGTCCTCAGACAATGACTTTGCCTTCTTGCATTTATTTTTCTTGGGGATGGTTTTGATCACTGCCTCCTACAGTGTTATGAATGTCTTTCAATGACATTCATGCACTCTGTCTACCAGAATTAATCCCTTGAATCTATCCATCCCCTCCTCTGTATAATCATAAAGAGTTTGATTAAGGTAATACCTGAATGGTCTGGTAGTTTTCCCTACTTTCTTCAATTTGAGCCTGAATTTTCAATAAGGTCCTCATAATCAGAGCCATAGTCAACTCCAGGTCTTGTTTTGCTGGCTCTATATGGCTTCTCCATATATGGTTGCAAAGAATATGATCAATCTGATTTCAGTTTTGATCATCTGGTGATGTCCATGTGTAGAATTGTCTCCGGAGTTGTTGGAAGAGGGTGTTTACTATGACCAGTGCATTCTCTTGACAAAACTCGCTTAGCCTTTCCCATGCTTAATTGTGTACTCCAAGGCCAAACTTGCCTGCTATTCCAGGTATCTCTTGACTTTTTACTTTTCCATTTCAGTCTCCTATGATGAAAAGGACATATTTTTGTGTTAGTTCTAAAAGGTCTTGTAGGTCTTCATAGAACCGTTCACCTTCAGCTTTTTTGGCATTAACAGTTGGGGTATAGACTGGGATTGCTGTCTCACTGAGTGGTTTGCCTTGGAAATGAACCAAGACCACTTTGTCATTTTTGAGAATTCACTCAAGTACTGCATTTCAGACTCTTTTGATGATTTTGAGGGCTACTCCATTTCTTCTGAGGGATTATTGCCCACAGTAATAGATATAATGGCCATCTGAATCATCTCCTGCTTGAACACATCCAGTTGACCTTGATTCATGGACCTAACATTCCAGGTTCCTATGCAATACTGTTCTTTATAGCACTAGACTTTACTTTTAACACCAGATATATCCACAACTGAGCATTGTTTCTGCTTTGGACCAGTCTCTTCTTTCTTTTTGAAGCTATTTCTCCACTCTTACCCAGTAGTATATTATACACCTACTGACCTGAGAAGGCTCATCTTCAGGTGTCATATCTTTTTGTCTTTCGTAAAACATGTTATTCTTGTTTGATCATGGGATTCCTGAGGCAAGAATACTGAAGTGGTTTTCCATTCCCTTCTCCTATGGACTTTGTTTTGTCAGAACTTTCCACTATGACCCCACATCTTGGGTGGCCTTGCCCAGCACGACTCATAGCTTCATCAAGTTACACAAGGCTGTGATCCATGTGATTGTTTTGATTAACTTTCTGTGCTTGTAGTCTTCATTCTGAAAGCTGTGGGATTACAGTTCTTGCTTCTTCTGTCTGCTTCTGGGAACAGAGACACTGGTAGCAGCAGTCCTGGGAGATGCATGTTGGCATAAGTCCTTTTGGAGGTCACCAGTAGCTCTATCATAGAGCCTGTAGACTCCAGTTCTGGGTTGCCTCCAGTCAAACAACTAACAGGGAGGGAGCACATCTCCACTCATCAGTAGACAACTGGATAAAGATTTACTAATCATGGCCCTGTCCGCCAGAGCAAGACCCAGTTTTCCTCACAACCAGTGCCTCCTATTAGACAGCTTTCACAAGCCTCTTATCCTCATCCATCAGAAAGCAGACAGAAGAAGCAAAAATTATAATCTATCTGTGGTCATGTGATTAAAACGCTGCTGTTCCCTCTGGTGCTTAATATGACATTTAGTAATGAAATAAACATATATGCACATGGCAATTTAATGCTTAAGAGAAGATTTATACATCTGATATTTCTAGTATGTTAATATTAAAGAAACATTCTATAAAATTATAAAATTAAATTTCTCTTAAAACTTTTCACCAAGTATCAATATAAAGTAAAATCGTTCTCTTCTGATTTTGGTTGCAAGTAAGGCTTTAATGAAAAATGACAGCTATGGCTTGGAGATAAGATGATACTAGCACTTATGAATAAAATATTGGGAAATATTAGATTACCTAAAAACAGGATGACCTTGAGCTTACTTTAATTTGGAATTATAGCACTAAATCTACAAAAGAAGTTTCCTGAGTCAATTAGTCATACTATGTCTAGAAAAGTGAGGATTTTTAAAAAATCTAAGTTAGTTAATATATTACTAATTAGGTCTTAGCTAGTATTTTAAATATAATATTTAAAGGGATATGTAAAATAAATTATTGCATAAATATTTATATAGATGTATATATAAAAATCTTAATAATTTCCTTCATGTATATGTAAGTTTAACTATCAGTAATTTGACCTTTTCCTTTAAAATCACTTTGTGCTAGAGAGTTATCTAATATATTTCTATAATGATAAGCTCCAATGAATGATGATAATTTAATTCTCAGAAGCACTCTAATCAATGTTATAATAGAATGTAATTATAATTATCTTTCACATTAACCATTGTATCTTCGGCCCCTGGATATTACTTTGTAAGTACTCTCCTCTTTTATTAAGTATCTCTGACAGAAATATATTGGAAATCTATTACTAAAGACTATAGAAATTAAATAGATTAATCTCAAATAAAGTCACAAGAAAGACATACAAACTGGGAATTCATGCATCTAGTGTGATTTCTTGGAAGTAGGAAAACAATTTCATATATTACTATCCATTAACATAAAGTCATTTATTCACTGAACACATTCACCAAAATTTAAATAGCTAATGCAGACCTAATCACGTGAGACTCTTGAGGATAGCAAGTGTCAGTGTAATGAAACATTAGGACAATCTTTAATACCTAACATCTCTCTCTCTTTTTTTCTTACGGAAGGATAATTGCTTTACAACGTTGTGGTAGTATGGTTGTAGAGTTAGGGGCAAAGACTGAATATATGACTGAATGAAAGAGGATTAGAAAAATTCAAGGAAATGCTAAAAATAATAACAGAGGATACATCATTTTAAAAATATATGCTGTTTTGCGTGTTGTTTATTTTTCTATGCTTTAGTTTTCCTGTATGTAAACTGATAATGATAATAATATAATAACTATTCAATAGATCTGTGTGTGAGATGGTCAATTGAGATAATTTATGTAAAATGCTTAGAACTAGATCTCACAATTTTTTGCTAGATGGCAAAGGCATATAGGAGGAGTATATTATCCTTCTTATGATTTATAAATTTTGCCAAATGAAGTAACTTTGCATCAACATTTTTAGGAGTAGGAAAAACTAACCAAGAAAAGAGGATGGTAATCAAGAAAAGTAGGATGGTAAGACTGGGGAATTTCCTTCAGACAAAGCTCAAATCGTCACATCAGAAATACAGGATGTGATGTGTTCAGAAAACTTTCACAAGCAAAAAGCTATTGTTGAAGAAGTTGCATTGTTCCAGGGCAGGGGTTTGACACAGTGATTGAGTCACTAGCTCTGGGTGCTGTCTGTTCTTGAATTTCATATAAATAGAATCATACAGTATGCACCCTTTGGCACCTGACATTTTTCACTCAGCAAAGTGATAGTAAGATTCATATATTACTGTATAAAGTATTTGTTCACACTGTGCAATGCTTCACTATATAAATATACCAAAATGTATTTATAACTAATGAACATCTTAATTTACCATGCTTGGCATTTATGCTACTATAAATGTTGCATACAAATCTTTTTGTTAGCAAATATTTTCAATTCATTGGGGATTGATGCCTGGGAACGTATATATCCAGAGATAAATGATAAGCATATGATTAACTTTCGTAGATTCTATCAAATAATTTTTCAAAATCATTATACCAATTTATACTGCCACCAGAAATGTGAGAAAATCCAATCTCTTTGCAATAATTATTTTTGTGAATTGTTTTAATTTTAGCCATTGTGATGGGTTTATGGGTTTAATAGACTTGGATACTAAGAGCCTGACACAGAGAATGTTGCAGTCTAATAGCAATAGCACTTGTCCATATTATCTGCCTGAGACTTTAGCTGAGACCATGCACTTTTCCGGCCAGTGCTCAGCCATTGATGGAACAGAGCATTGCTACAACGTCTTGCCACTTCTCAGAAGTGCAGGATTTCTCTGTGGGCAACATTTACAGTGGAGCTCTTCACTGAGCTGACTGTAACATCCTCAGGGCTCCTTGCAGTCTGAATTTCTCTTCCATGATCCTCAATTTCTCTCTCCTTTCACAGATTGGCACTGTGACTTTAAGGATTTTACCTACTTTTTCTACCCCTGATCATTCACAGGCATTCTCCCCAGCAAATTTCACACATCAGTCATCCTCTTGACGTCTGCTTCTCAAAGAAACTAATTAGCACAGTAGTGATAGCTCACAGGGGTCATAATATTAATTTTCCTAATTAAAAAAAAAAGTGATCTTCTTATCATAGATTTGTTGGCTATGTTAATATCTTCTTCTGTAATATAACAGTTCAGAACTTTTATTGAAAGCAAATATTGTTATTGGGATATTTACCTTCTCTTATTAAGAAGTTCTTTATACATTTTGGATAATAGTCTAATTTAAAAAAGATGCATGTACCCCAATGTTCATAACAGTATTATTTACAATCACCAAGATATGGAAGCAACTTAAGCATCCATCAACAGATAAATGGAAAAAGAAAATGTAATATATACATATATATAAAATATATATATATATGCTATGTATATATGTAAAATACATATATATGCTATGTGTGTATATATATATATACATATATATATATATACACACACACATATATGTATATTTACCCATATATATACATACAAAATGGAATGGGAGAATGGGAGGTAGAAACTATCGGGTGTAAAATAGGCTCATGGGAAATATAGTTAATATTTTGTGATAGCTGTCAATGGAAAGTAATCTTTAAAATTTGTATAAGAACTAAAAAATAGAAAAATAAGAAAGAGCATTAATTAGCTAAATTCTGAAACAATTAAAAAAGGTCATTTTTCAAATATAGGATTACAGATATATTTTAGCAAGTTTGTGATCCACAATTTTAGTGTTTTTGATGAACAGTATTTTCATTTTAATAATGTCATTCTTTTAAGATTTTAGGGATAGTTTTGTCAAAAGAACCTACTGGTTATAGCAAACACACTCTTCTAAAAGCACAAGAGATGACTCTACACATGGATATCACCCAATGGTCAATACCAAAATCATACTGATTATATTCTTTGCAGCCAAAGATGGAGAAGCTCTATAGGGTTAGCAAAAACAAGACCTGGAGCTGACTGTGGTTCAGATCATGAGCATGCCTGTGTGCTAAGTCGATTATTTGCAACCCTATGGACTATAGTCTGCCAGGCTCCTCTGTCCATGGGATTTTCCAGGCAAGAATACGGGAGTGGGTTGCTTTATTGCAAAATTCAGGCTTATACTGAAGAAAGTAGGGAAAACAATTAGATCATTCAAGCATGACCTAAATCAAGTCCCTTATGGTTATATAATGGTGGCAACTAAGAGATTCAAAGGATTGGATCTGGTAGACAGATTGCTTGAAGAACTGCAGACAGAGGTTCATAACATTGTGCAGAAGGCAGCTACCGAAAACCATCCAAATAAAAGAAATGCAAGAAGGTAAATCGGTTGTCTGAAGAGGCTTTACAAATAGCTGAGGAAAGAAGTGAAAGGGAAAGGAAAAATATAACCAACTGAATGCAGAATTCCAGAAAATAGCAAGGAAAAAGAAGAAATTCTTCTTAAATGAATAATACAAAGAAATAGAAGAAAACAATAGAATGAGAGACTAGAGTTCCCTTCAAGAAAACTGGAGATATAAATGAATATTTCATGCAGGGATGGGCACAATAAAGGACAGAAACAGTAAGGATATAACAGAGGCAGAAGAAGTAGTAAGAATTCACAAAAGAATTATGCAAAAAAGATCTAAATGACCCAGATAACCATGATGGTGTGTTCACTCACCTAGAGCCAGATATTCCAGAGTGTGAAGTCAAGAGGGCCTTAGGAAGCACTACTAGGAACAAAACCAGTGGATGTGATTGAATTCCAGCTGTGCTACTTAAAATCCTAGAAGATAATACTGTTAAAGTGCTGCAGTCAGTATGCCAGCATATTTGGAAAACAGCAGTGGCCACAGGACTGGAAAAGGTTAGTATTCATTCCAATCCCAAAGAATGCTCTAACTACCATTTCACATGCTAACAAGGTAATGCTCAAATTCCTTAAAACTAGGCTTCAGCAGCATGTGAACCAAGAACTTCTTGATAGGGTTAGAAAAGGCAGAGATCAAAATGTCAACATTCATTGGATTATAGAGAAACTAAAGGAATTCCAAAAAAAAAATAATAACAATCCATTTCAGATTCATGGACTAAGTAAAACTTTTGACTGTGTGGATCACAACAAACTGTGGAAAATTCTTAAAAGGTTGGAATAACAGGATATCTTACCTACTTCCTGAGAAACCTGTGTGCACATCAAGAAGCAACAGTTAGAATGGAACATGGAGCAATGGACAGGTTCAAAATTGCAAAGGAGTAAAACAAAGCTGTATATTGTCAGTGACTGCAGTTATGAAGTTAAAAGACACCTGCTCCTTGGTAGAAAAGCTATGACAAACTTAGACAGCAGATTAAAAAGAAGAGACATACTTTGCTGACAAAGGTCTGGATAGTCAAAGCTATGGTTGTTCCTGTACAGAACAACCTGTTGTACAGAAGTGAAAGTTGGACCATTAAGAAGGCTAAATGCAGAAGAATTATGCTTTCTAATTGTTGTACTGGGAAAGACTCTTGAGAGTCACTTGGATAGCATGAAAATCAAAGCAGTCAACCCTAAAGGAAATCAACTCTGACTATTCATTGGAAGGACTGATGCTGAATACGTAACTCCAAGACTTTGGCCACCTGATGCAAAGAGCCAGGCTCATTGGAAAAGATCCTGATGCTGGGAATGACTGAAGGCAAAAAACGAAAGGGTTGGTGGAGGATGAGTTTGTGAGCCTCACCAACTTCTTATGACAGTAAAGCTTCTTATGACAGGGAAGCTTTGTGTCCTGCAGTCCATGGAGTCAAAAAGAATTGGACATGACTTAGCAACTGAACAACAAAAAAGTGCTTGTGCTAAGTTATTTCGGTCATATTGGACTCTTTGCTACTCTATAGACTGTAGCCTGCCAGGGTCCTCTATCCATGGGATTTCCCAGGCAAGAATAACAGAGTGGATTTCTATTTCCTCTTCCAGGGGATCTTCCCCACCCAAGGATTGAACTGGTGTCTCTTATGTCTCCTGCACTGGGGGAGGTAGGTTCTTTACCACTAGTGCCACCCAACAAACAACTATTCATTATGTGTTACTAAATTCAATTTGCTAGATTGTGCTTAAGATGTTTGTATTTGTAGTCATAAATGATATCGACTCAGTATTTTCTTGTAATATCCTTTTTAAGATTTGATATTATACTCTCTGCATAAAATTGGTTGTGCCGGGAGCCAGATCACGAGATCCCACCCACGACAGAGTCATGAGGTAAAGGGCTGATTGAGCACGGCTTCTCAGCCCTCAGGAATTCTCGGAAGGCTGCCCCAGCACTCACCTTAAAGATGATATCTGTCTTTCTGATATTTGCTACAATAAACCTCTTCTTATTTTCTGTGACTTAGAAAAAAGGATTTTCCTGATTCTCTTCTAAAATAGATCAATCTGAAATCTCAATCGACAAGGCCCCTGAATGGTAGCACCCTAAATAAAATTATCTGGGATATAAAGTGTGCTGATCTAAATTCCTTTTGCTAACATATTGGTTTGATAAATAAATGTACCTGTGCCTTTGGACCTAATGTGCTTGACTGCCCCTTAACAACAGAACAGCATTGAGAGCCTCCACACAGAAAGCCCCAATGGGCACAGAGCCCTTTGTAGGAAAGAAAGGCTTGTTAGAAAATATAAGAAATGTTGCTTTATAAAACTGTAACTTTGTTTATACTTACTCATTATGCTTTTTTACTCTTAACGTATTTAGCCTATATAATGAAAGTATAATAGTTAAAAGATTTATATAAATAAAAGTTTAGCTTTTATACAAATAATAAAACAATTGTTGATTTAACTGATGATTCTTACTTAGAGCTGACCTTCAGCTTGCTGACCTTCTGGGACCACATTCTTTTCTGTTAAGCTCAAGGCGTAGAGTAAATTACCGAAAACAGGTTTTACCTTGAAACTTTCTATTGATAAATTCTTTCCTGCTGTGCCTGATACAAAAGTGTTCTGACTGATCAACCCTTATCAATAGGAGAGTCACAAGATGTTAGCGGGCCCCCAGGCCGGAAGATGATGTAAACAAAATGAGGCTTTTTGTAACTAAAAACAGGCAAACAGTTTCAATGAAGGTCAAAAACTGCTGGCCTATTAAGCTGGATTGATAGGCCCATTAAGCTGAATTCATATGCCCACTAAGCTGAATTGGTATGATTCTATACTTTACGTTTGTTTCGATGTAGCACAAAAAATATAAAAACTGTCTTAAAAACAATAAAGTCGGAAGACACTTGGAAACACCGCGACTCGCTGTGTCTTCTCATTCGTATCGCCGACGCCGTCCATCCTAAGGGAACCCTGACCTGCTGGAGCAGGACTCCGGCATGGTTGCACACTTTTCTAAACTCTGAAGTATTTTATGTAATATTAGTATTTTTTTCCTTAAATTCTTGAGTGAGTTTACCCAAAAAGCCATTTGGACTCAGAGTTTTCTTTGTGGGATAATATTCTCTGAGATTTGTGATTCAAGCTATTGTATATGTCCACTACTGTTATTCATTTCAATTCATCTCATGATTTTAATTATGTAAGTGAATTGCTTTACATTACTAATTTTCTGTATTTTTTTTTCCATTTTATCTTCAATCTCCTGAAAGATGAAATTTATTTTCTCCTTGGGATGCCTTTCTTGAGTAGGTTTTTTTTTTTCCCACGCTTTATCTTGTTTTGCCTTTGCTATGATACAACAAATGTTGACAATTTGATCTCTGATTCCTCTGCCTTTTCCAAATCCAGTTTGAACATCTGGAAAGTCTCAGTTCACATACTGTTGAAACCTGGATTGGAGAATTTTGAGCACTACCTTACTAGTGTGTGAGGTGAGTGCAATTGTGTGGTAGTCTGAATATTCTTTAACATTACTTTTCTTTGGGATTGGAATAAAAACTGACCTTTTCCAGTCCTGTGGCCGCTACTGAATTTTCCAAATTTCCTGGCATTTTGAGTGCAGCACTTTAACAACAAGATTTGAAATAGCTCATTGAAATTCCATCATCTCCACTATCTTTATTCATAGTGATGCTTCCTAAGGCCTATTTGACTTCGCATTCCAGGATGTCTGGCTCTAGGTGAGTGATCGCACCATCATGGTTATCTGGGTCAATAAGATCTTTTTTGTATAGCTCTTCTGTGTATTCTTGCCACCTTTTCTAAATGTCTTCTGATTCTGTTAGGTTCATACTGTTTTTGTTCTTTATTGTGCCCATCTTTGCATGAAATATTCCTTTGATATCTCTAATTTTCTTAAAGAGATCTGTAGTCTTTCCCAACCTGTTGTTTTCCTCTCTTTCTTTGCATTGAACATCGAGGAAGGTTTTCTTAGCTCTCCCTGCCATTCTTTGAAACTCTGCATTCAGATGGGTATATCTTTCCTTTTCTCCTTTGCCTTTAACTTCTCTTCTTTTCTCAGCTATTTTTAAGGCTTCCTCAGACAATCATTTTGCCTTTTCGCATTTCTTTTTCTTGGGGATGGTCTTTATCACTGCCTCTTGTACAATGTCATGAACCTCTGCCCATATTTCTTCAGGGACTCTGTCTATCATATCTAATTCCTTGACTCTATTTGTCACTTCCACTGTATAATTGTAAGGAATTTGATTTAGGTCATACCTGAATGGTCTAGTGGTTTTCCCTACTTTCTTCAATTTAAGTCTGAATTTTCCAAAAAGAGTTTCATGATCTGAGCCACAGTCAGCTCCTATTCTTGTTTTTGTTGACTGTACAGCGTTTCTCCATCTTTGGCTGCAAAGAATATAATCAATCTGATTGCTTCCTGAGAAATATGTGTGCAGATCAAGAAGCAGCAGTAAGAACCAGACATGGAAAAATGGACTGGTTCCAAATTGGGAAAGGAGTATGTCAAGGCTGTCTATTGTCACCCTGCTTATTTAACTTATATGCAGAGTGCATCATGCTAAGCACTTGGCTGGATGAAGCACAAGTTGGAATCAAGATTGCCAGAAAAATATCAATAACCTCAGATATGCAGATGACACCACCCTTATGGCAGAAAGCAAAGAGGAACTGAAGAGCCTCTTGATGAAAGTGAAAGAGGAGAGTGAAAAAGCTGGCTTAAAGCTCAACATTCAAAAAATGAAGATCATGGCATCTGGCCCATCACTTCATGGCAAATAGATGGGGAAACAATGGAAACAGTGACAGACTTTATTTTCTTGGGCTCCAAAATCCATGCAAATGGGGACTGCAGCCATGAAATTAAAAGACGCTTACTCCTTGGAAGGAGGGTTATGGCCAACCTAGATAGCATATTTAAAAGCAGAGACATTACTTTGCCAACAAAAGTCCGTCTAGTCAAGGCTATGGTTTTTCCAGTGGTCATGTATGGATGTGAGAGTTGGACGGTGAAGAAAGCTGAGCGCCGCAGAATTGATGCTTTTGAACTGTGGTGTTGGAGAAGACTCTTGAGAGTCCCTTGGACTGCAAGGAGATCCAATCAATCCATCCTAAAGGAGATCAATCCTGGGTGTTCATTGGAAGGTCTGATGTTGAAGCTGAAACTCCAATACTTTGGCCACCTCATGTGAAGAGTTGACTCATTGGAAAAGACCCTAATGCTGGGTAGTATTGGGGGCAAGAGGAGAAGGGGACAACAGAGGAAGAGATGGTTGGATGGCATCACTGACTCGATGGACACAGGTTTGGGTAGACTCCGGGAGTTGGTGATGGACAGAGAGGCCTGGTGTGCTGCAATTCATGGGGTCGCAAAGAGTCGGACACGACGGAGCCACTGAACTGAACTGATATGCATAGTACATAACTGAAAGAGACTAAGAGATATATCATACTGGCAAAAAGTAAAATCAAAAATTTACTCAAAATTCTTTTAAATGAATCTCTTTCTGTAAAGAACTACACCTGTAGATGACTACATTAGGCTCTGATACATACAAGCAATATCATGCTATAATAATTTTGTTTTAACCTGAACACACAAATATCCAGTTTTCACTCTTTTCCTTCATTTATTTATTTATTTTAGTATTGAGAGGGGAGAGAGTATTATAACTTTATTTTACTGTTTTGAATATTTCACCATGAAAGTTACTGAATGTCTAATTCCATTTTTCTAGCTACATACAACACACTTCTATGCAGCTGTCCTAGTTTGCTGTAAACTCACAATAGCCAAATATGAGGGAAGTTTTGGCTTTACTGAAATAATTCTTAGGTATTCTTGGCTCTTGACATTTTACTCACCAAATCTTTCCTCAAATACCACTTCTAACCATATCCTTAAATGTATATTTTCTTCATTCCCCAGCTATAATCAGGAATCTATATTAATCTCTTGTTACCTATAATTTCATGTCTGAACCCCTCAGTTGCCTTTAAAGTTCACTGATAATACATGCTCTATCATCAAAATGTCTTTGTTCCCATTCCTTAAAACAATACCTCATCTATTCTGGATATTGCTACTCCCTATCTATACTAGGATACCGGTATGAACAGCTACATAATCCCTGGATCATTTTTTAAAGGGAAAATATATTTTGAAAGCTTGTATGAAAAAAACTTCAGTTACAAACTTAAGTATCATACTTAACAAACTTTTCACTTGTAAGGTATCACTTCAAAACAAATACTTTGTAATATACATATTCATATGTATATGAACTTAAATATACATGGAACATAGTGAGTATATAAGATGATTGTTTATGATCATGACATCATATATCATGACATCACGACATGTGTGCATGATATCTAGTGATCTACAAATTTCATTTTGATAAAACACAGCATCCATTTCTTTGATTGTACCTACCCTAAATCTAAAATTGATGCTTTTTAACTATGGTATTGGAGAAGACTCTTGAGAGTCCCTTGAACTGCAAGGAGATCAAGCCATTCAATCCTAAAGGAAATCAGTCCTGAATATTCATTGGAAGGACTGATGCTAATGCTGAAACTCTAACAATTTGGCCAACTTATGCGAAGAACTGACTCACTAGAAAAGACCCAGATGCTGGGCAAGATTGAAGGCAGGAGGAGAAGGGGATGACAGAGGATGAGATGGTTGGATGGCATCACCAACTCAATGGACATGAGTTTGAGCAGGCTCCAGGAGTTGGTGATGGATAAGGAAGACTGGCATGCTAGAGTCCACGAGATTGTAAAGACTCAGACACTACTGAGTGACTGAATTGAACTGATCACATAGGGTTCCTGACAGAGAATATAGCCACTAGTTGGTAACAGGCTCCAGAAATCATATTGAATTCCAAAGCTACACCAAGTCAATCGATATCTGGTCTGTGGGCTGCATCTGGGCAGAGATGCTCTCCAACAGGCCCATCTTCCCCAGGAAGCACTACCTTGACCAGCTGAACCACGTTCTGAATATTCTTGGATCCTCATCTCAGGAAGACCTGAATAGTATAAAAAATTTAAAAGCTAGAAACTATCTGCTCTCTCTTCCACACAAAAATAAGGTGTCATGGAACAGGCAGTTCCCAAATGCTGACTCCAAAGCTCTGGGTTTACTGGACAAAATGTTGACATTCCACCTCAAGAAGATTGAGGTGGAGCAGGCTCTGGCCCACCTGTACCTGGAGCAGTAATATGACCCGAGTGACGAGCCCATCACTGAAGCACCCTTCAAGTTTGACAAGGAATTTGGATGACTTGCCCAAGGAAAAGCTCAGAGAACTCATATCTAAAATGTTCTCCTTATATAATCATATTTCACCCTTCCTTGAGTTACAAGGCATGGAGAAACCATTCTTAGCTAATCTAAATTTAATGATTTTTCCATTTTGTCTAAATTTCCATTCTTTATAGTTAAAAAAAAACAAACACTTAATGCTTGATTCAAAATTTAACTATACCACTTCTACTCACCTGGCTAGTAGAATTGAAATGGATCTTGCATTAACTTATAGAAACAAAGCTTGCGTACATATGCACATTACCAGTTTCTTGATGGATATATCTTCATTATTTAAGGTATTGATAAACAGTAGTAGAATTTGAAAAACATAATCAGTCTTGTTTATGAATTAAATAACTTTCTCTAATTTCATTGTTCTGTTTCAAAGTTTTTGTCTTATGAATAATGGGTTTATTGGATTATGCAAATTCAGTCTAACTGAAATATAATGTTAAAAAAACATTGTGAGTGAAATTTATTTTAATGTTAATTATAATATGTCACAATAAATTATATTAAGGCAATTAAGAGAAATTGAAAATTTTGTGAATACACCTGCCACAGAATACTGCTTTTTATCTTTGCCCTTAAGATATTTACCATGGGCTTCCCTGGTGAATCAGATGGTAAAGAATCTGCCTGCGATTACAGAGAAGACTTGGGTTTGATCCCTGGATTGGGAAGATTCCCTGAGAAGGGCAAAGCAACCCATTCTAGTATTCTTGCCTGGGGAATCCCCACGGACAAAGGAGCCTGGCGGGCTATAGTCCATAGTGTCACAGAGTGTTGGACACGACTGAGTGACTGAGCATGGCACAACAAATGCATGTGAGAACTGCAAGATGTTTTTATTTGTTTTCTATGCTTCTATCTTAATTATTTCCATGCTTTTCTTATAGTTTCTGGTAAAACATCAGTTGCTGGTAAAACATTTAATTCTTGAAAACAGAATAAGACAAAACATCTTAGAACATATAGTAAATGTGCTGTATTTATTTTACTTAACAAAGAAGACTAACATAAAGTACAGTATCAGAACACACCTTGTAAAAAAGCAGAATGTGGAAAAAGCTATTTTAATGTATCCATAGTGTTGAAGCAGACATAAACAATCATTTCAAAATTAAAAATTACAGTGAGTCTAATTAGTGCTACAGTTTCTATAAAATAGACTGGTGGAATTTAATCACATAAGGAGAACCCAAAGCACCTCCCTTTAAAATATCATATAAGTCACAGTATATATTTTACATTGCAATAATTTTTATTGTTCCTAGAAACAGAAAATAAATATTTTAATATATACATTTTCTATATTTCATGCATCAATATTTGCTTACTTATCATATGAACATTGCTATTTTAATATTCTTTACAATTTTATTTAATATAACTACCTGCTACTTTTCAGCAAGTTACACTCTATTTTTTTAATTTATTTATTTTAAATGGAGGAAAATTGCTTTAAAATATTGTGGTGGTAAGAATATACAATGGAGTAAAAACAATCTCTTTAACAAGTGGTGCTGGGAAAACTGGTCAATCACCTGTAAAAGAATGAAACTAGAACACTTTCTAACACCATACACAGAAATAAACTCAAAATGGATTAAAGATCTAAATGTAAGACCAGACACTATAAAACTCCTAGAGGAAAACAAAGGCAAAACACTCTCCGACATAAATCACAGCAGGATCCTCTATGACCTACTTCCCAGAGTAATGGGAAAAAAAAAAGCAAAAATAAGCAAATAGACCTAATTAAACTTAAAAGCTTTTGCACAACAAAGGAAACTATAAGCAAGGTGAAAAGACAGCCTTCAGAATGGGAGAAAATAATAGCAAACGAAGCAAGTGACAAAGAATTAACCTCCAAAATACACAAGCAGCTCATGCAGCTCAATACCAGAAAAATAAATGACCCAATCAAAAAATGGGCCACATTTTGTTTGGGTTGTTTGTTTCTCTGGTATCGAGTTTTATATGAGCTTCTCGTATATTCTGGAAATTAATCCTTTGTCAGTTGCTTCATTTGCTATTATTTTCTCCCATTCCGAGGGTTGTCTTCTCACCTTGCTTAGAGTTTCCTTTGCAGTGCACAAGCTTTTAAGTTTAACCAGGTCCCACTTGTTTTACTTTTGTTTTTATTTCTGTTACTCTAGGAGGTGGGTCATAGAGGATCTTGCTTTGAGCTATGACATCAAGTGTTCTGCCTATGTTTTCCTCTAAGAGTTTTATATTTTCTGGTCTTACATTTAGGTCTGTAATCCATTTTGAGTTTATCTTTGGGTATGGTGTTAGGAAGTGTTCTAATTTCATTCTTTTACATGAAGCTGTCCAGTGTTCCCAGCACCATTTATTGAAGAGGCTGTCTTTGCCCCATTGTATATTCTTGCCTCCTTTGTCAAAAATAAGGTATCCATAGGTGCATGGGTTTATTTCTGGGCTTTCTATCTTGTTCCATTGATCGATATTTCTGTTTTTGTGCCAGTACCATACTTGATTCCTCCAGCTCCATTCTTCTTTCTCAAGACTGCTTTGGCTGTTCAGGAGCTTTTGTGTTTCCATATGAATTAAGACTTAAACGGACATTTCTCCAAAGAAGACATACAGATGGCTAACAAACACATGAAAAGATGTTCAACATCACTCACTATCAGAGAAATGCAAATCAAAACCACAATGAGGTACCGCCTCACGCCAGTCAGGATGGCTGCTATCAAAAAGTCTACAAACAATAAATGCTGGAGAGGGTGCAGAAAAAAGTGAACCCTCTTACACTGTTGGTAGGAATGCAAACTAGTACAGCCACTATGGAGAACAGTGTGGAGATTCCTTAAAAAACTGGAAATAGAACTTCCATATGACCCAGCAATCCCACTGCTGGGCACACACACTGAGGAAACCAGAAATGAAAGAGACGCGTGTACCCCAATGTTCATCACAGCACTGTTTATAATAGCTAGGACATGGAAGCAGCCTAGATGTCCATCAACAAACGAATGGGTAAGGAAGCTGTGGTACTTATACACAATGGAATATTACTCAGCTATTAAAAATGCATTTGAATCAGTTCCAATGAGGTGGATGAAACTGGAGCCTATTATACAGAGTGAAGTAAGTTAGAAGAAGCAGATATTTCTACTTGTGCTTTATTGACTATGCCAAAGGCTTTGACTGTGTGGACCACAATAAACCATGAAAAATTCTTAAAGAGATGGGAATACCGGACCACCTGGACCTGCCTATTGAGAAACCTGTATGCAGGTCAGGGAGCAACAGTTAGAACTGGACATGGGACAGCAGACTGGTTAAAAATAGGGAAAGGAGTACGTCAAGCCTGTATATTGTCACCCAGCTCATTTAACTTGTATGTAGAGTACACCATGAGAAATGCTGGGCTGGATGAAGCACAAGTTGGAATCAAAATGCCAGGAGAAATATCAATAACCTCAGATATGCAGCGGAGAAGGAAATGGCAACCCACGCCAGTACTCTTGCCTGGAAACTCCCATGGACAGAGGAGCCTGGTAGGCTGCAGTCCATGGGGTCGCTAAGGGTCGGACGTGACTGAGTGACTTCACTTTCACTTTTCACTTTCATGCATTGGAGAAGGAAATGGCAACCCACTCCAGTGTTCTTGCCTGGAGAATCCCGGGGACAGGGGAGCCTAGTGGGCTGCAGTCTATGGGGTCGCACAGAGTCGGACACGACTGAAGCGACTTAGCAGCAGCAGCAGATATGCAGATGACACCACCCTTATGGCAAAAAGTGAAGAAGTAAAACTAAAAAGCCTCTTGATGAAAGTGGAAGAGGAGAGTGAAAAAGTTGGCTTAAAGCACAACATTCAGAAAAGAAAGATCATGGCATCTGGTCCCATCATTTCATGGCAAATAGATGGGGAAACAGTGGAAACAGTGACAGGTTTTATTTTGGGGGGCTCCAAAATCACTGCAGATGGTGACTTTTGCCATGAAATTGAAAGACGCTTGCTCCTTGAAAGAAAAGTTATGACCAACATAGACAGTATATTTAAAAGCAGAGGCATTACTTTGCTGACAAAGGTCCGTCTAGTCAAAGCTTTTGTTTTTCCAGTAGTCATGTATGGATGTGAGAGCTGGATGGTGAAGAAAGCTGAGCGCTGAAGAATTGATGCTTTTGAACTGTGGTGTTGGAGAAGACTCTTGAGAGTCCCTTGGACTGCAAGGAGATCAAACCATTCCATCCTAAAGAAAATCAGTCCTGAATATTCATTGGAAGGACTGATGCTTAAGCTGAAACTCCAATACTTTGGCCACCCCATGCAAAGAACTGACTCATTTGAAAAGACCCTGATGCTGGGAAAGATTGAAGGCAGGAGGAGAAGGGGATGACAGAGGATGAGATTGTTGGATGGCATCACCGACTCAATGGACATGAGTTTGGGTAAACTCCTGGAGTTGGTGATGGACAGGGAAGACTGTCGTGCTACAGTCCATGGGTCACAAAGAGTCAGACACGACTGAGCCACTGAACTGAATTGAAGCCAGAAAGAAAAACACCAATACAGTATATTAACACATATATATGGAATTTAGAAAGATGTTAACGATGATCCTCTAAGCGAGACAGCAAAAGAGACACAGATATAAAGAACAGACTTTTGGACTCTGTGGGAGAAGGTGAGGATGGAATGATTTGAGAGAATAGCATTGAAACTTATATATTACTATATGTGAAATAGATGACCAGTCCAAGTTCAATGAATGAAACAGGGCACTCAAAGCCAGTGCACTGGGACAAACCTGAGGGACTGGATGGGGAGAAAAGTGGGAGGGAGTTTTGGGACGGGGCACACCTGTACACCTGTGGCTGATTCATGTCAATATATACCAAAAACCACTGCAATATTGTAAAGTAATTAGCCTCCAATTAAAATAAACAAATTAATTTAAAAAAGAAAATTATTTTCCCTTCATTACAAAGAAGATTCTGCTTGATGATGTATTGATTTCTCGGGTTAATATCAAATACTTACCATGTAAAGAATTTAAAAGTCATCAAGATTATATATCTTTCAAAAGTATATGCCATAATATTATGCAACAATTGTGCTTATTCTTAATAAGCTGTTTTAACATAGAAAAAACATTGTGATGGTGTCTTCCATACATCTACATGAATCAGCCATAGGTATGTATACATGTGTCCCCCACATCCTGAACCCCAATCCCGCCTCCCTCCCCATCCTCTCCTTCTAGATTGCCCCAGAGCACTGGCTTTGGGTGCCCTCTTCATGCGTCAAACTTGCCCTGTTCATCTGTTTTACATATGGCAATGTATATGTTTCAAGGCTATTCTTTCAAATCATCCCACCATCTCCTTCTCCCACTGAGTCCAAATGTCTATTTTTATTCAACTTTTATCTGGACATGTTAGAAAACATATTAGCTTTTATTAATAGTTCACACATCTGTGGTGTTTCAATGTTTAAAGCACATACAGGTGAATAGGAGAAAGTTGAATGGCATAGTTTTTGTTTTTTGAACGGAAATTGTGTTAAAGGTGTATTTCCTCTAAGACATTAAGGCATTGTAACTTGTTTTGGCTGTATCCCATTTTCTTTCCATTTATTTCTGTACTCTTCAGTTGCTCCAACTGAAAGCTGTGTCTCCATACATTTTAGTCTTTTTCTGTTGAAGAAACTCAACAGAATAGCTGACCACATCATGCCAAGAATACTCACTTCAATCAAAGACTAAGTAAAAATGCTGCACAATTTCAAACTAAAAAAAGAGTTTGAAGATATTTGCAGCTTCTAAATCTTTCTTTTTGTATGAAAGCAGATTCTAATTTTAAAAGCAGTACTGCCCTTAAACGTGCAATTAAGCTGTGTTAGTGGAGAGATCACATTAGAAATCATGGAAATTAAACATTTATAACACTGGATCAAAAATGATTTGTGCATCACACTGATGATCCTTCATTTATACAATTACCCCGGTATGAAATAAGCATTAGACGCAGTTTCTAATGAAAAATGTATTAGTCCATGCTAATACAAGCAAATAGAAGTTAAAAAGATTGGGTAAGCATACTCAGCTGCAAGAGCATAACAATTCATGATGCTCCTGGCAGTATAAAAATCAATATTCACAAAGGCTGGAAATTTTAGTAAAGTGCGTGAAGTACAATGAGTAAGGTCCATTCTTTGTACCAGGATACTTTTTCTGTTGTGGACATTACTTTTTAATAGGGATGATGATAAAAGTTTACTTGCATCAATAAAAATAATTTCAATATCTTCCTAGCACACATTAGAGGTTGGCTAGGAAACCAAGAATAAAATAGAATTCCTCTTTTATGAACTCAGAGTCTAGTTAAAGGAAAGAGATAGCTATGAATATATCATAATTAAATATTAAAAATGATAAATTTTGTGTGTACAGAATCATATAGCAAATAGGTATGAGGGTATCACATATGAATAAAGGAAAGAAGGAGGGAAGCATCAAAACAGAGGATTATATAAAGGTAAAATAAAAACATGTTCTTTGAGCAGTGAGGCAACAACTGCATCTCTACTCATCCCTCTCTGTAGGATGTCTCCTTGAAAGCAGAATAGGCCAGATAACAGGGCCAAAGGTTTGATTTTATAATTCAAAGTTACAGTCTTTCTGACTCTTGGTACCATGTATATGTAAAATTGAAATTAACCTTCTCATAATGAACACAGGAGACAATCACTAGGTACATCTATTTGTTTCTCAAAGAGACAAGAGGAGTTTTAATTTTTCTTCCTCTCTACTGTTCAATTTGTGTAATATTCCATCCAGACTTGTAGTCATTTCTGTGTTAGCATACATGCATGCACATTCATAATGCTTATTTAAGGTTAAATTGTTTCCATCTCTCTTCAATATTGATATGAAGGGAAATTTGTTGACAGGATTATTTTATTTTACCAACAGTGGCCAATTATGCCAAAAGTTTGGCAGAACATTTTCCTGAATTGGAAGGAAGATAACTAGATTCTCTTTTAATTGTAAGTTCTATTTTATCACTTTATTGTTTTCATTAAAGGCTCTGTTACACAGGATACACTAAAGTAATAGCATTCATTTAGTTACTAAAAACAATGTGAGAATTAAGCACAATGTGACTTTCTTTAAATCAATGCTTTTTGATAATCAAAACCATCAATAGCCACTTACCTCTAGTTTCCACCAAAACAAATTTCTTAGTGTACTATCTTCATCAATATGACATTGTATTGCAATCTAAAGAACACTTGACAAGGGAGATACAAGTTGCAAATAATGTCATTTTTTTCTGAAAAACCAATATGAGTAAACATTAAACTTTTCTTTTTTCAAAAGATAGCATCAATCAACTGTTTATACCCCAATACTTGTTGAAATACTTGAATCAAAATATTTACTTTGCTGTATTCACTAATGCTCAACTATAGTATCTTGATTTTTAGCCAAGCTTAACCAAGCCCTTGTGTTCAGAGACCTAATTTGAACAAGATTCAAAACTTCAAAATTGTAATGACTTTGCCTTTCCCACTCTGAAGTGTTACCAGATCTTCATCAAGGAAACAATAAGAACAAACTAAATTTTGCTTTATAACACATGGTTTGGGTGTTCTTTAAGTATATGTAAACTGCACAGATTAATAGCATAATTTCCATAGTAAAAAAATTAAGAGGTTTAAGTCTAGTTAAATCAAACTTATGGAAGCCCAAGTTCATCACTAAATAGTGGCTTGTGTTGGCAGAGTACTGCCAGATAAAATAAACTCTACTCAATGTTGCTAAAAAGTGGGGAAAAAAGTGAAAAGAAAACTGAAATTTATCTGATTTCAACTTGTATCTCCGTATATCTTTATCTATCTACATCTATAGCTATATTTCTTTCTGCATCTATATTTATATCTATACATCACAATAATCCAAGCAGAAAACAGATGTAAATGCAGATGATTGCCTACTCTCCCATGTGGCTTTGAGAAGCAAGAAAAAGCAAAAGAAAGTCTCTTAATTCTTAATCCTGCCCATTCTCCCCTCACATAAACCAAACAAAATTGTGTGTGTGTTGTGTGTGTGTGAAAATGAGATACAAGAGAGAAAAAATTAAGCAGGCAACAATCTTGACATTTCTTTTACTCCTGATTTGAACTGAAGCAGATGGTTAGGTTAAGAAGAAATTCTGGAAATAGATATACAAATCTAAAACACCCTAATAACAGAAGCTACTCATAAAGCTTGCATTTCTCCAACAGGCACAAAGAACCAGTTTGCTAAGCATTTGTGTGTGTGTGTGTGTGCCTATTGGGAGGATAACTGGAGAGTGAAGACAAAATTATCATAATCACCCAGAGCTAATTATCTCCTTCAGTAAACAGAAATTTAGCAGAAAGGAAGTTAAATGAGAAAATAGATAAGGCAAAATCCTCTAGGGGAGTATGAAGGCCAAGGAAATAAAGTATTCCAGTAACTCAGTTGAAGTTTTCTCTCCAGCTGGACACTAACAATGACCTTGCCTGAAACCTGTCATGCCAACTGTTTCTTCAAGGATACTTATGAGAAATGGGACTTACTGAGAACAAGGCTGTGAGGAGTGATGGGTAGAGAGGGAAGTAAGACTCTGTAAGACAGATTACCAAAGTATATCTTTAAGAGACCCTCAAAATGAGGAGAAGATAAAAATCTAGGTCATGTGTTCATCATAAATGCAAGAGTCTTATTCTTGTGTGCCCATGAAGGAAAGGAGAACCCCCTGTCAAGGGCACTCACCAATTAAAAAGAGAATCAATTATTCATTAAATGACCAAGACAAGAAGCTAAACGTTCCAGAAAATTAATAAAGCAATGTTGACTCAAAAAGAAATTCCAGATGAATAAAAAATTGTTTATAAATAACCTGTACATTGGAACCATCAGGGAATTCATATTTTGAAGTGGCTGTGAGAGGGAAACTGTAGAGGGAAGCAGCAATAAATGAGCAAAACATTCATAATGTGTACCTAGAATAATGTTCTGATGAATTTAATATTTATTTTTGAATATTTCAGAATCATAAAATTTTAAAGAAATATCAATCTTTCATTGATGTTAATCTTGAACTTATGTGTCCTGCCAGTCAGAGTGCAGGTTTGGAAGATAATTTTCTGACACAGAGTATTTCAGAAGCGAGTGAATTTATTAAGAGCAAGGAACAGAGATAATAAAGGCACTGAAAATTCAGGGGACTGAACCCCTGACAGACTAGGTAGAGCCAATGCTTTCTGTGGGTTAGCAGCTAATCTTTGTAGCCTCAAGGGGCAGGACTACACGTTATGGAGATTTTTGAGGTTTATTAATCACAGGATAATATAGCTTAAATACACTCTTTCTAAAAACAGCTGATTTTAAAAAAATCTGTACTTTAACAAAATGATAAAAAAAGACTTTCTGTTACTCAGGAGAAAAATGATGTCCTTTATTTAATTGGAGGCTATTTACTTTACAATATTGTGGTGGTTTTTGCCATACATTGACATGAATCAGCCACGAGTATACATGTGTCCCCCATCCCGAACACCCCCTCCCACCTCCCTCCCATCCCATCCCTTTAGGTTGTCCCAGAGCACCAGCTTTAGGTACCTGCTTCATGCATCAAATTTGCACTGGCCATCTATTTTACACATGGTAGTATACGTGTTTCAATGCTATTCTCTCATATCATCCCACCCTTGCCTACTCGCGCAGAGTCCAAAAGTCTGTTCTTTACACCTGTGTCTCTTTTGCTGTGTTGCATATAGGGTGGTCGTTACCATCCTTCTAAATTCTATATATATTAGAATGAGATTTCATATATATATATATATATATGAGATGATACCTCATTTTGATTTTGATTTGCATTTCTCTGATAATGAGCGACACTGAACATCTTTTCATGTGTTTGTTAACCATCTGTGTGTCTTCTTTGGAGAAATGTCTGTTTAGCTCTCTGGCACATTTTTTGATTGGGTCATTTATTTTTCTGGTATTGATTTGCATGAGTTGATTGTATGTTTTGAAGATTGATTCTTTGTCAGTTGCTTTGTTTGGTATTATTTTCTCCCATTATTAAGGCTGCCTTTTCACTTTGCTTATGGTTTCCTTCATTGTGCAAAAGCTTTCAAGTTTAATTAGGTCCCATGTGTTTATTTTTGTTTTTATTTTGATTACTTTGGGAGGTAGGTCATAGAGGATATTGCTGTGATTTATGTCAGAGAGTGTTTTGCCTATGATTTCCTCTAGGAGTTGTAGAGTTTCTGGTCTGACCTTTAGACCTTCAATCCATTTAGAGTTTATTTTTGTGTATGGTGTTAGAAAGTGTTCTAGTTTCATTCTTTTACAGGTAGTTGACCAGTTATCCCAGCACAACTTGTTAAAGAGATTGTCTTTTCTCCATTGTATATTTTTTTGCCTCCTTTGTCAAATATAAGGTGTCCATATATGTGTGTATTTACCTCTAGGCTTTCTATTTTGTTCCATTGATCTATATTTCTGTCTTTGTGCCAGTACCACACTGTCGTGATGACTGTAGCTTTGTAGTATAGTCTGAATTCAGGCAGGTTGATTCCTCCAGTTTCACTCTTCTTTTTCAAGATTTCTTTGGCTATTTGAGGGCTTTTGTGCTTCCATATGAATTTTTAAATTATTTCTTCTAGTTCTGTGAAAAATAGCATTAGTAGCTTTATCAGGATTGTGTTGAATCTATAGAGGGCTTTGGGTAGTATATTCATTTTCACTATACTGATTCTTTCAATACATGAACATGCTTTATTTCTTCATCTATTTGTGTCATCTTTGACTTCTTTCATCAGTGTTTTATAGTTTTCAATATATAGGTCTTTTGTTTCTTTAGGTACATATATTCCTAGGCATTTTATTATTTTCATTGCAGTGATGAATGGAATTGTTTCCTTGATTTCTCTTTTTACTTTCTCATTGTTACTGAAAGGAATTCAAGAGATTTCTGTGTATTAATTTTATATCCTGAAACTTTACTATATTCATTGATTAGCTCTAGTAATTTTCTGGTGGTGTCTTTAAGATTTTCTATATAGAGGATCATGTCATCTGCAAACAGTGAGAGTTTTACTTCATCTTTTCCAATCTGGATTCCTTTTACTTCTTTTTCTTCTCTGATTGCTGTGCCTAGAACTTCCAAAACTATGTTGAATAATAGTGATGAGAGTGGGCACCTTTGTCTTGTTCCTGATTTTGGAAGAAATGCTTTCAGTTTTTCACCACTGAGGATAATATTTGCTGTGGGTTTGTCATATATGGCTTTTATTATGTTGAGGTATGTTCCTTCTATGCCTGCTTTTTGGAGAGTTTTTTTTATCATAAATGGATGTTAAATTTTGTCAAAAACTTTCTCTGCATCTACTGAGATAATCATATGGTTTTTTTTTTATCTTTCAATTTGTTAATATGGTGTATCACATTGATCAATTTGCAAATATTGAAGAATACTTGCAAAATACTGCACAATTACTCTAAAGACTCAATTCCTTTAAAATAGTTAAGCTTTTAAAAAATATTCTATCAAATAATTAAAATTTGATACTCACATACTTGAATAAGCACACACACACAAAAAAAGTCACAGATGTCTGCATTGATGTACACATCCATTGGCAAGTCAAGAGATTTTATGTAGGCTAAAGTTAATCTGTCCTTTTTTTTTTAATCTTGATGGTAAGTATTATAACTAAAAATGGTATTTTACCAATGAACATAATGATCACTAGGAATCAAAATTTCTACTTTTGTACCCCATATGTTGCACTTATTACAAATTTTTATTTTATAAAGGAAATCTCTGATAGAAAGTATTTTGTATATCAAAAGTGGAATTTATCTGTAAAGTCATATATATAATGATTAATTGCCACTATATTCATTAACAATTATTAGAGGAATTGTATAGGGATACATTGTGTCATCAACTGACTACATTTATTGTTATTAGAAAGCCAGACTTACTAATTAAAATAACTTTCTAATTACATACCTGCATATTTTATATTAATATAAATAGCTACATTATTTTCTTGACACTGTGAAGAATAAAAAAGAATTATGATTTATTGCCAATCTGTGAAAAATCATTTGAGTAAAACTGAATGAGAAAACCCTAAACAATAGTGTACACATTTCAAAGGAGTGTTGCAATCTAAAAGGTTAAATCAAGGATAAGTATGCAGCTGACATCTATTACATTTACACATTGTTGGCTTCTGAAAATATCTGAGAAAATGTTTAAGTTGATCAAGCAATTTACTAAAATAGTCTAAAGGAAAACTCAAGCTACAATAAACAAGCAATATAAATTTAGAGATTTTGTGGAAATATATTAGATATTGAAATTATTCACAATGTAAAAAGGGCAATCTCTTTTTAAGAAATGGAAATATTCGTAGGCAATGTCTTCACCTTAAAGCCTATATATAACTATAAATCAATATTTGACAGAATAAAAGCTTTCTCAGCTTTTCACCAAACTTACATCAAAACAATTACTATTTTTTCACCCAAAGGTTGAAGTCAGGTGTAGTGTTTTGGAGTAAGAAAATCCAGTTTCAAATATTGGAATAGGTGCTTTCTTTTGCATTTGTCATAATTTTTATATAAACCATCTGGGCTCTAAAATTTTGTGTAAAATTAGGTTAGTTTTTGACAAAAATTCATGTAGTATAGAAGATTATAGTGTGTATTCAGTTCAGTTCAGTTGCTCAGTCGTGTCCAACTTTTGCCACTCCATGAATCGCAGCACGCCAGACCTCCCTGTCCATCACCAACTGTCTGAGTCCACCCAAACTCATGTCCATTGAGTTGGCGATGACATCCAACCATCTTATCCTCTGTCATCCCCTTCTCCTCCCGCCCTCAATCTTTCCCAGCATCAGGGACTTTTCCAAGGAGTCAGCTCTTCGCATCAGGTGGCCAAAGTATTGGAGTTTCAGCTTCAACATCAGTCCTTCCAATGAACACCCAGGACTGATCTCCTTTAGGATGGACTGGTTGGATCTCCTTGCAGTCCAAGGGACTCTCAAGAGTCTTCTCCAACACCACAGTTCAAAAGCATCAATTCTTTGGCAGCTTTCTTCACCATCCAACTCTCACATCCATACATGACTACTGGAAAAACCATAGCCTTGACTAGATGGACCTTTGTTGGCAAAGTAATGTCTCTGCTTTTTAATATGCTATCTAGGTTGGTCATAACTTTCCTTCCAAGGAGTAAGCATCTTTTAATTTCATGGCTGCAGTCATCATCTGCAGTGATTTTGGAGCCCAAAAAAATAAAGTCAGCCATTATTTCCACTGTTTCCCCATCTATTTCCCGTGACGTGATGGGACCGGATACCATGGTCTTAGTTTTCTGAATGTTGAGCTTTAAGCCAACTTTTCACTATCTTCTTTCACTTTCATCAAGAGGCTCTTTAGTTCTTCTTCACTTTCTCCCATAAAGGAAGTGTCATCTGCATATCTGAGGTTATTGATATTTCTCCCAGCAATCTTGATTCCAGCTTGTGCTTATTCCAGCCCAGCATTTCTCATGATGTACTGCGCATATAAGTTAAATAAGCAGAGTGACAATATACAGCCTTGACGTACTCCTTTTCCTATTTGGAACCAGTCTGTTGTCCCATGTCCAGTTCTAACTGTTGCTTCCTGACCTTCATACAGGTTTTTCAAAAGGCAGGTCAGGTGGTCTGGTACTCCCATCTCCTTCAGAATTTTCTAGAGTTTATTGTGATCCACACAGTCAAAAGCTTTGGCATACTCAATAAAGCAGAATGGCTGTTTTTATGAAACTCTTTTGCTTTTTCGATGATCCAGCGGATGTTGGCAATTTGATCTCTGGTTCTTCTGCCTTTTCTAAAACCAGCTTGAACATCTGGAAGTTCACCGTTCACATATTGCTGAGGCCTGGCTTGGAGAATTTTGAGCATTACTTTACTAATGTGATGGTGATTGCAGCCATGAAATTAAGAGACGCTTACTCCTTGGAAGGAAGGTTATGACCAACCTAGAGAGCATATTTGAAGCAGAGACATTGCTTTGCCAACAAAGATCCATCTAGTCAAGGCTATGGTTTTTCCAGTAGTCATGTATGGATGTGAGAGTTGGATGGTGAAGAAAGCTGCCAAAGAATTGATGCTTTTGAACTGTGGTGTTGGAGAAGACTCTTGAGAGTCCCTTGGGCTGCAAGGAGATCCAACCAGTCCACCCTAAAGGAGATCAGTCCTGGGTGTTCATTGGAAGGACTGATGTTGAAGCTGAAACTCCAATACTTTGGCCACCTGATGCGAAGAGCTGACTCCTTGGAAAAGACCCTGATGCTGGGAAAGATTGAGGGCGGGAGGAGAAGGGGATGACAGAGGATAAGATGGTTGGATGGCTTCAACTTCTCAATGGACATGGGTTTGGGTGGACTCAGGGAGTTGGTGATGGACAGGGAGGCCTGGCGTGCTGCGGTTTATGGGGTCTCAAAGAGTCAGACACGACTGAGTGACTGAACTGAACTGAACTTACGAGCGTGTGAGATGAGTGCAATTGTGTGGCAGTTTGAGCATTCTTTGGCATTGCCTTTGTTTGGGATTGGAATGAAAACTGAAACCCTTCAGATAGTGAGGGACTTGCATGCCTGGTTTTGTGCAGTCCCTGAAATCCCAAAGAGTCAGACACGACTTCACAACTTGAGAAGAGCAACAATATTGGGTGCATATGTGTTTACAATTATTTTTTCATGAATTAATCCCTTGATAATTATGTAGCATCCTCATTTTTCTCTTGTAAAAAATTTTATTTTAAAATCCATTTTTCTGATACATGTAGTGCTAGTCCAGCTTTCTTTTGATTTCCTTACATGCAATATCTTTTCCCATACCCTCATTTTCAGTCCATATGTGTCTCTAGATCTGAAGTGTGTTTCTTTTAGATAGCATAAATATGCAAGTCTTATTTTTGTGTCTATTTAGCCTGTCTATAGGAGAAGGCAATGGCACCCCACTCCAGTACTCTTGCCTGGAAAATCCCACGGATGGAGGAGCCTGGTAGGCTACAGTACATGGGGCCGCTAAGAGTCGGACACGACTGAATGACTTCACTTTCACTTTTCCCTTTCATGCACTGAAGAAGGAAATGGCAACCCACTCCAGTGTTCTTGCCTGGAGAATCCCAGGGACGGTGGAGCCTCGTGGGCTGCCGTCTATGGGGTTGCACAGAGTCGGACAGGACTGAAGCGACTTAGC
Organism: Okapia johnstoni; assembly: GCA_024291935.2. Taxonomy (NCBI): domain Eukaryota; kingdom Metazoa; phylum Chordata; class Mammalia; order Artiodactyla; family Giraffidae; genus Okapia; species Okapia johnstoni. The sequence goes on from CM044321.1 coordinate 39,770,670, forward strand.
AGCAGCAGCAGCAGCCTGTCTATGTCTTGTGTTAGAGTATTTAATCTTTTACACTTCAGGTAATTATCAGTAAATATGCTTTTAATTATATTTTGTTAATTGTTTTAGATTTGTTTTCATACAATTTTCTTCTTTTAATCTCTTCCTTTGTGGTTTGTTGATTATATTTACTGCTATACTTGCATAATATATTTTAGCCTAAATAATGGACAATGAGATTAATGGAATAGAATAAAGAGCCAAGAAATAGATTCACACAAATCTATAAACTGATATTTAACATTGGAACAAAGGCAATACAATGGATAGTCTTTTCAACAAATGGTGCAGGGAAAACGGACATCCACATGTGAAAGAAATGAACTAGATCCAACCCTTACACACTTCATAAAAATTAACTCAAAAGTATCACAGAATTAAATGCAAAACTCAAAATATGAAACTCCTAGAAAATAAGATAGAAGCAATAGATGTTGAATTTGGTGATGATATTTTTAGGTATAACATCCTTGATCCATGATAAAAAGTCGACAAGTCTGACTTCATCAAAATTAAAATTTTTAGCTCTGTGAAAAATACTCTTAAGAAAACGAGCAGGTAAACCACACTGGAAGAAAATATTTTCATGATGTATATCTAATAAAAATTGCTATCCAAAATAAAGAAAGCTCTCTTAAACTCCACAATAAGAAAGAAATAACCCAAGAAAAAAAAGGAGGAGGGGGCAAAACTTTAACAGACACATCACTAAAGAAGATACATACAGATTGCAAATTGAGACAGAAATGATAGCCCACTCCAGTACTCTTGCCTGGAGAATCCTAAAGGCAGAGGAGCTTGGCAGGCTACAGTTCATAGGGTCACAAAGAGTCGGACACAACTGAAGCGATTTAGCACACATGCATGCGCAGATTGCAAATAAGCCTATGAAAAGGTCCTCCATATTCTATGCTGTCAGGGAAGTGAAAACTAAGCCAACAATGAAACACTAGTATATATATTTCTGATATATATATATTAGAAGGGTCTATATTTACATCACTGATAGCATCAAGTGCTTGTGGAGGTATGAAGCAACAGAAACATTCATTTCTGGTGGGAACCCAATATGCCCAGTTTGGAAACGAGTTTTACAGTTTCTTGCAAAACTAAACATTCTCTTACCATACGATCCAGCAATTGTTCTCCTTGGTTTTTATAATGGAACTGAAAGCTTATGTCTATACAAAATTCTGTACATTCATAAGAACTTAATTCATAATTATCAATCCATCCTACTTTTGGATCAATAAGCTGTGGTGCATGCAGACCATGAAATATTATTCAGCACTACAAAGAAATGTGTTATCAAGCCATGGCAAGAAATGGAAAAAAAAAACACTTAAATGCCTGTTTACCAAGTGGAAGAAGTCAATTTGACAATTCTATATACTGTATAATCCCAACTACAGCAAGGCATTCCAATTCTAAAAATGTCAAAACTGTTGAGTCAGGTGAAAGGTCAGTTGTTGTCAGGTTGAGGGAAGAGTAAAGGATGAATTGACAAAGCAAAATACTTTTAAGGCAGTGAAACTATTTTGTATAATCATATAATTGTGAATGTGTGTCATTGTTACAATTGTCCAAACCCATAGAATGTACGTGCACCCTAGTGAAAACTACAGAGCATGGGTGATAATTATGCATGAATTTAAGTTTATCAAACATACAAATGCACTGCTATGATAAAGAATGTTGATAATGGGGGAGGAATTGTGTATATGGTAAACTTCTATACCTTCTGCACAATTTCACTATAAGCCTAAAGCTTCTCTAAAAGATAAGGTCTATTTTAAAAACAGACAAAAACATGAAAAAATTGTGATTTACTCTATTACATCTTTCCATAATTCAGTTCATATAGCATTATTTGTGTATGTGAGTATTTGTGTCTGTTATTGTATATGTTTATATATATGAAATTTTTCTGTTTTATGATATTTTTCTTTTATTATCTGTTTTTTTTTTTATTATCTGTTTTGTAGCCCCTTATACATGGGATCTTTAGTTTATGTATTGGTATATGATATATTCAATAAAAAGTTTCTTTGATTTTCTGATTTGATATTTTAAGAGTGTTTTGTGGTGAGAATATTGCATATGGGAGACATTCTGTGTCATTGAATGTCTTTGATCACATGTCGAATCTTTGCCTCTCTTACATCTAGACACTTCAATAGTCAATTAATAAGTAATGGAGCTAAAGATCAATAGCATTTAAGAATAGTATCACAAGATGATGTGTTAAATCAACATTATTGCTAACTTGAAACAATATTTAATGTAGATCAAGACATAGAATTTAGTAGGAAGGATTATAGAGGAAGTTTTAGGTCAGAAACTTAGAAGACATTTTTCCAGTAATGAAATAAAATACAATAAATATGTTAATGAATAGAAAATATATATATCTATCCTTAGGAAAGCAGCAGTGGCTTATAACAAGTATTAAGAATATAATATAAAATATTAAATTAGACAACTATGGCACAGTAAATTATTGATTGGAAGTACTAATATAAAATATTTTAAAATTAAAAGCATCATTTCCTCCCTTTATCTTCTTTTTTCTTTCTTCCTTCCTTTGTTTCATATCCTTATGCCATGATGTCTCAAAGAAAGTACCTGGATGCTCTACCTCAAATCTTTTTGTGCATACCCCAGTGGAACATATAAGAAAGTTAAGAATAATATATTTTGCCAACAATGTTATCTGAAAACATAAAACATTAGCTGTGAATTTATACAAATGATATTTACGCTATTGTCATTGTTCACTTGCTGTCATGTCTGATTCTTTGCGGCCCCAAGGACTGCAGCCCGCCAGGCTTCCCTGTGCTTCACCATCTCACCAAGTTTGCTCAAACTCATGTCCATTGAGTCCGTTATGCCATCCAACCATATTGTCCTCTGTCCTCCCCTTTTCCTGCCTTCAATCTTTCCTAGCATCAGTATCTTTTCTAATAAATCAACTTTTTGCATGAGATGTCCGAGGTATTGAAGTTTCAGCTTCAGCATTAGTCCTTCCAATTAATGTTCAGGGTTGATTTCCTTTCAGATTGACTGATTTGATCTCCCTGTAGTCCAAGGGACTCTCAAGAATCTTCTCCAACAACACAGTTCAAAAGCATCAATTCTTCTGTGTTCAGCTTTCTTTACGGTACAACTCTCACATCTCTACATGACTACTGGGAAAAACATATATTTGACTAGATGGACCTTGTCGGCAAAGTAAAGTCTCTACTTTTTAATATGCTGTTGAGGTTTGTCATAGCTAGTATATTTTTAAAATTGATAATACTACTTATAAAGTAATATGTTAAATGCTATTTATTGTCCATAATTCAGCATAATAATAATGAACTAAATTAAAAATCAGGTCATAATCAGAATCTCCAGTTATTTTCTTTCCCTGGACACTGTAATTACCAATAAAACCAACCTAACTTTTAAATACAAATTAAAACAATATGCCTGAATACAACTATTAAAATATACTTTTTAAAATGTATCTGCAGTAGGTTAAATTTAGTAATTTAAAAATAGCATGGAGTTTTTCTTTTCAACCAGAAAAAAATCAGATAATAGCTAACATGGGTTGTTTAGAATCACATTGCATTTTAATTATCATTTTCACTATAGTTAGTGGTTATCAAAGACCTTTCTTTACTTCTTTAGTTACCACAAGCAACATTCATCACATCAATGGCATAAAAGCTAAATTGGTTTTCTTAAGTTTCTATCGTCTTCAACAACACAGCCATAATTTAGAATAACTGATTTTATTACATTAATTTAATATGATAACATTAAAGTTAAATAAGCATCCAGTGTTAAAAAGGATAATTTCTAATTGTTTTCTATTAACTTCAAGTTTATCATTTTTCTGATTGTTCAATGTAGGACTGATGATGACATTGAAAATATTTTTTTTCTCTAAGCAGAGAAAGAAACATAACAATGTAAAACTGAGATATAAAAGCTAGAAAGGAATTCTTCATAGAAAAAAACTGAGACAAAAAGTAGGGTTTTAAAGTTTAATTTTAGGTATTGTGAAAGAACCATATGTTCTTATTACCAGCATCTGTTAGTTATGGTGATCTGGTTAAGTACTTTTACAACAAATGAAAATATTTTGAATTGCTTCTTTTTTAAGTAGGTGGAGGCCATGAAATGAGTTAAATAGAATGCATTTTTGTTTTGCTTTGAAGATCATGGTTAAGGATTCCTAAAATTTGTCATTTATAGCTCATTTCAAAAAATTAGTAATGCTCATAAGCTGCATTTTCTAACCTGTATGTGTGCTTAGTCACTAAGTCTGATCTGATTCTCTATGACCCTATGAACAGCAGCATTCCAGGCTCCCCTATCCACGGGATTTTCCAGGAAGGAATACTGGAGTGAGTTGCCGTTTCTTCCTCCAGGCGATCATCCTGACCCAGGGATTGAACTCACCTCTCCTGCATCTCCTGCATTTGCAGGCAGATTCTTTACCATTGTGCCACCTGGGAAGCCCTAAGTGATGTTAAAAATGCTCTTTTAAAATACATACTTTTAGGAATTCCCTCATGGTTTTGTGGTTAGGACTCTGTTTCCACTGCAGGGGGCATGAGTTTGATCCTAGTTCAGGGAACAAAGATCCTGCATGCAAAAGCCAAAAAATAATAACGATAAAATAAAATACATACTTTAATGATGAACACTTGATCACTAAAATAATAGGTCCTTTCAAACATTTATCAACGTGATTTAGCATTAAGTTAATCTGAGATTTCACACAGGCCATTTAAACTACCAAGTATTTATGGCATCATTATTACTACACTGACCATGCAACTAGGAAGTACATTCATTTCTCTGACAATTGTGAAAAGTGAAAGTGAAAGTCACTCAGTCATGTCCTGCTCTATGTGAGCCCATGGACTATATAGTCCATGGAATTCTCCAGGCCAGAATACTGTAGTGGGTAACCTTTCCCTTCGCCAGGATATCTTCCCAACCCAGGGATCAAACCTAGGTCTCCAACATTGCAGGTCGATTATTTGACAACTGAACTATCAGGGAAGCTTTGGTTTACATTAACCATGATGCAGGCCCAAAAAGTTTTTCACTGATTTGTGGTACTAATGAATAAAGTAGATCCTATTGAAGTCCCTAAATCTGGTGACAAAATTTCAGGACGTTTGAAAAACTTCTTGAATAGATAAAAATTTCACTGACTGGTAATTTACAAGTGTGCAGAGTACACTCGGGTATCTGTGAATAACTCTTAAAAAGTTTAGAATGTGTTAGAGAAATGAAGAGGGAACAAGGTGGCTGAAGAGATTTTCTTGTTTTGCAGATAGTATTTTACAGTGAACTGTGCTTTCTGGTTATGTGAATTATTCTTATGTTCATCAATACCAACTGTGTAGAACTAATTAATATTTGGACCAGATAACAAGGTTCTCAAAATTATATTTTTGGAAAACTCTTACTTTATGGGGGGCATAGGAGGGAAGTCCAAGAAAGAGGGGATATATATATATATATATATATATATATATATATATATATATATATACACACACACATATAGTTCATTCAGGCTTTCCTGGTAGCTCAGCTGGTAAAGAACCTGCCTGCAATGCTGGAAAACCCAGTTCATTCCTAGGGTTGCATGGCAATCCACTCCAGTATTCCTGCCTGGAGAATCCCCATGGACAGAGGAGCCTAGTTGACTACAGTCCATGGGGTAACAAAGAGTCAGACACGATTAGGAAACTAAGCACAGCACATCACATAACTGATTCACTTCACTGTGCAGCAGAAGCTAACACAACATTGTAAAGTAATTATATTTCAATTAAAAATATTTGCACACTGAGACAAGATGGCAGAGGAATAGGACGGGGAGACCACTCCACTTTCTCCCCCAGAAATTCATCATAAGATCATTTAAATGCTGAGCAGCTCCCACAAAACAACTTCTGAACACTGGCAGAGGACACCAAGCACCCAGAAAGGCAGCCCATTCTCTTCAAAAGGAGGTAGGACAAAATATAAAAAACAAAAAATGAGACAAAAGAGTTAGGGACTTGATCCTTGGGAGGGAATCATGAAGGAGGAGAAGTTTCCGCACAGTAGAAAGTCCTCTCACAGGGGGGTCTGTGGGGAGTTTTGGAATCTCAGAAGGCAACATAACCAGGGGTGGGGGGGAGGTGGTGGAACAAACACAGAATACATGCCTAACTGCAACTGCAGAAAAGAGAACTTTCCCGCAAAAGACTCTAACCTAACAGCCTAATGTGCAGTCTGGCCCACTCATAGAACAAAGGATTGAGCTAGCTGGCTGCTTACCGGCTCCTCCCTGCCCAGAGGCAGAGAAGAAGGCTTGCAACAGCCAGAGCCAGAAGGCAAGGGGCTGCTGCAATCTCAGCCCCAGAGAAGGCATCTTCCACCAAACTGTGAGCAGGCTCCTAGCTGCTAATCCCTTCTTCCTGAGATCTTGGATGGCTGACATCCACCAGGAGGGTGGCAGCCTGAGATCAGCTTTCCAGAGGAGATGTATAGCACACCTGAGACTGTGCTCTCACAGCACACCCAAGAAACAGCATCAGGTGATTAAGACACATGGCCCACATGGGACAGTGTGCTCACCAAGCACCTGGTTGCCTGAGCCGCTCAGACCTGGGAAAGGCACAAAACACACCCCCAACCCATAGAAACTGAGCCAGAACTGTGTCTGAGTGCCTTCTGTGGAGGTACGGGTCAGCAGTGGCCTGGCACAGGGGAAGGGTCTCTGGGTGCAGCAGACCTGGGTATGACATAAGCCCTCTTGGAGGAGGTCACCAGTAACCCCACCATAGAACCACCAGAACTTACACAGGACTGGGGAAACAGATTCCTGGAGGGCACAAACAAAACCTTGTGCACACCAGGACCCAGGAGAAAGGAGCAGTAACCCCACAAGAAACTGACCCAGACATTCCCATGAGTGTCCAGGAGTCTCTGGGTGAGGCATGGCTCAGAGGTGGCCTGGTGCAGGGTTGGAGGCAATGAGTGCAGCACTGCATGCATGGGACCTTTTGAGGAGGTCGCCATTATCTTCATTACCTCCACCATAGTTTGGCCTCAGGTCAGCCCTGCCCATCAACAGAAAACACAGTTAAATATTTACTGAGCAAACTCCGCCCATCAGAACAAGATCCAGTTTCCCCCTCAGTCAGTCTCCCATCAGGAAGCTTCCATAAGCCTCTTAACCTTATCCATCAGAGGGCAGACAGAATGAAAATCACAATCACAGAAAAGCAACCAAATTGATCCCATGGGCCACAGCCTTGTCTAGCTCAATGAAACTATGAGTGATGCCATGTAGGGCCACCCAAGACAGATGGGTAATGGCGGAGAGTTCTGACAAAACATGGTCCACTGGAGAAGGGAATGGCAAACCACTTCAGTATTCTTGCCCTGAGAATCACATAAGCAGTATGAAAAGGCAAAAAGATATGACATTGAAAGATGAACTCCCCAGGTTGTTAGGTGCCCAATATGTTACTGGAGATGAGTGGAGAAATAACTCTGGAAAGAATGAAGAGAGAGAGCTAAAGCAAAAATAACACCCAGTTGTGGATGTGACGGTCAATGGAAGTAAACTCCAATACTCTAAAGAGCAACATTGCATAGGAACCTGGAATGTTAGCTCCACGGATCAAGGCGAATTGGAAGTGGTCAAACAGGAGATGGCAAGAGTGAACATCAACATTTTAGGAATCAGTGAACTAAAACAGACTGGAATGGGTGAATATAGCTCAGATGACCATTATCTCTACTACTGTGGGCAAGAATTCCTTAGAAGAAATGGAGTAGTCCAATTGTCGAAAAAAGAGTCAAAAATGCAGTACTTGGATGCAATCTCAAAAACGACAGAATGATCTCTGTTTCCAAGGCAAATCATTCAATATCATCATTTAACCCAAGTCTATGCCCCGCCCAGTAATGCTGAAGAAGCTAAAGTTAAACAGTTCTGTGAAGACCTACAAGATCTTCTGAAACTAACATCCAAAAAAGATGTCCTCTTCATTATAAGGGACTGGAATGAAAAAGTAGGAAGTCAAGGGCTACCTGTAGTAAGAGGCTAATTTGGCCTTGGAGTACAAAACGAAGCAGTTCAAAGGCTAACAAAGTTTTGCCAAGAAAACGCACTGGTCATAGCAAACACCCTCTTCCAACAACACAAGAGAATACTTTACACATGGACATCACCAGATGGTCAATACCGAAATTAGATTGATTATATTCTTTGCAGCCAAAGATGGAGAAGTTCTATAATGTCAGCAAAAAAAAGACCACGAGCTGACTGTGGCTCAGATTATGAACTTATTATTGCCAAATTGAGACTTAAATTAAACAACGTAGGAAAACCACTAGACCATTCATGTATGACCTAAATCAAATATCTTGTGATTATACAGGAAGGGACAAATACATTCAAAGGATTAGATCTGATACATAGAATGCCTAGAGAACTATGTACAGAGGTTCATAACATTGTTATTCATAACATTCATAACATCCCCAAGAAAAATGAATGCAAAAGGTAATATGGTTGTCTTACAAGGCCTTACAAATAGCTGAGAAAAGAAGAGACGCTAAGGACAAAGGAGAAAAGGAACGATATACCCATTTGAATGTAGAGTTCCAAAGAATAGCAAGGAGAGTTAAGAAAGCCTTCCTCAGTGATCAGTGCAAAGAAATAGAGGAAGACAATAGAATGGAAAAGACTAGAGAACTCTTCAAGAAAATTAGAGATACCAAGGGGATGTTTCATATAAAGATGGGCTCAATAAAGGACAGAAATGGTATGGACCTTACAGAGGCAGAACATATTAAGAAGAGGTGGCAAGAATACGCAGAAGTACTATACAAAAAAAGATCTTCATGACTCAGATAACCACGAAGGTGTGATCACTCATCTAGAGCCAGTTATCTTGGAACATGAAGTCAAGTGGGCCTTAGGAAGAAGCATCACTAGGAACAAAGCTAGTGGAGGTGATGGAATTCCATTTGAGCTATTTCAAATCCTGAAAGATGATGCTGTGAAAGTGCTGCACTCAATATGCCAGCAAATCTGGAAAATTCAACAGTAGCCACAGGACTGGAGGTCAGTTTTAATTCCAATTCCAAAGAAAGGCAATGCCAAAAAATGTTCAAACTACTGCACATTTACACTCATCTCACACTAGCAAAGTAATGCTCAAAATTCTCCAAGCAAGGCTTCAACAGTATGTAAACCATGAACTTCCACATGTTCAAGCTGGATTTAGAAAAGCCAGAGGAACCAACGATCAAACTGCGAACATCCATTGGATCATCGACAAAGCAAGAGAGTTCCAGAAAAACATCTACTTTTCCTTTATTGACTACACCAAAGCCTTTGACTGTGTGGATCACAGAAAACTGTGAAAAGTTCTTCATGAGATGGGAATACCAGACCACCTGACCTGCCTCCTGAGAAATCTGTATGCAGTTCAAGAAGCAACAGTTAGAACTAGACATGGAACAACAGAAAGGTTCCAAGTAGGGAAAGGAGGACATTAAGGGTTTATATTGTCATCCTGCTTATTTAACTTATATGCAGAGTACATCATGTGAAATGCTGGGCTGGATGAAGCACAAGGTGGAATCAGTATTGCCAGGAGAAATATCAATAACCTCAGATACTCAAATGACACTACCCTTATGCCAGAAAGCAAAGAAGAAGTACAGAGCCTCTTGATGAACGTGAAAGAGGAGAGTGGAAAAGTTGGATTAAAACTCAGCATTCAGAAAACTAAGATCATGGCATCTAGCCCAATCAGATTAGTTCAGTTCAATCACTCTGTCATGTCGGATTCTTTGTGACTCTATGGTCTGCAGCATGCCAGGTTTCCCTGTCCATCACAACTCTCAGAGCCTGCTCAAACTGATTTCTATAGCACAAGTGATGCCATCCAACCATTTCATCCTCTGTCATCCCCTTCTCCTCCTGCCTTCAATCTTTCCGAGCATCAGGGTCTTTTCAAGTGAGTCAGTTATTTGCATCAGCTGGCCAAAGTATTGGAGTTTCAGCTTAAGCATCAGTCCTTCCAATGAATATGCAGGACTGATGTCCTATAGGATGGACTGGTTGGATCTCCTTGCAGTCCAAGGGACTCTCAAGGGTCTTCTCCAACACCACAATTCAAAAGCATCAATTCTCTGACGCTCAGCTTTCTTTATAGTCCAACTCTCACACCCATACATGACTACTGGAAAAACCATAGCTTTTACTAAATGGAGCTTTGGTGGCAAAGTAATGTCTCTGCTTTGGTGAGTTGGTGATGGACAGGGAATCCTGGTGTGCTGCAGTCCATGGGGTTACAAAGAGTAGGACACGACTGAGCGACTGAACTGAACTAAACTGATGGGACAGATGCCATGATCTTAGTTTTCTGAATGTTGAGTTTTAAGATAATTTTTTTCAGTCTCCTCTTTTACTTTCATCAAGAGGTTGTTTAGCTCTTCTTCACTTTCTCCCATAAGGGTCGTGTCATCTGAGTATCTGAGGTTTTTTACATTTCTCCCGGCAATCTTGATTTCAGCTTGTGCTTCATACCCGTCAACAATACAACATTTTGTTTTCACTTTTAAATGTAAATTAGAATATCCTCATATTATTAATCACGTAAAATCAAATTAATCAAATAAAATCAAATACCATCAGTCAATCTCTCTTCAGTGCTTTTAAACATGTCAATTCCTGAGGCAAGTGGAAAGGAAGAAAGTAGAGTATGAAACTAAAATAAAAATAGTTCTTCAGCTGATTAACAAGGTACCACTTTGCCAAACTGTGGTTCACTGTTTCCAAATTGTAAGTTTCTTTTTACTAATTTTTAAAATTTTTTATTTCCCTTATTCAGTCTAATATATAGTTTATTTAAAGTTGATTTGCAAATACATGAATGCCTGAGTGGTTTCCCTTTTCTGCTTCTGAGAGTAGAATTTGCTTCTATGTGTTTCATGGTTTGTGTATATACTCAAAAGCACATTTTGGGTTTATATTTAGGTATTTTCACACACTCCAGAAGAAATTAAGAGTTTACCTAAACAGTTTACAGTCCTCTAGTAGGCAAAGTAAATTGCAGGTTTAGGTAGATGGAACAAAATTTAATCAAACATTGCTTTCCCATGTTTCAGTCTGTTAACAATTTGCTAAAGATTTTTAAGGCTTCTCCAAGAGGAAGAAGGTATTTATTGAATGCAGTTGGAATCAAGTGCAATTAGATGAGCTCTCATTTATAATGTTACCAACTTCTCTTCCATTGTCTAATAAAGAAATGCCCCAATGATGAAAGGAGAGTCCTGAATTAGCTTTTATGTTACATAAAGCACACTTACTAGTCTCTCAGCCTATTTAGTAATATGTAGGGACCTCTATCATTTCTACTTTTCACTACTTGGTCCTAAACTAAATAGCAAGTAACCAATATGGCCCATAGTTTTCCAGCTTCTCATTGCCATTACCAAATTAAGCTTTCATTGCTTAAGTGCACTTAGACCTCTTTGATGGTACTTTGGAATATGGCTCTGTTTCTTATTACAACATTCAGGGTCTTAGAAGAGAATAGTTATTATTTAAACTGTTTATATGAGGACTGTAGATGTTTAATTTTAGAAAGATTAATGGAGATCAATTCTGCCATCATTTTTTTAAAGATGTCTTGATAGATGGAATATATAAAACAAAATTAGGATATGGAACAGATCTGTAATAATATTCACTCTATTATAAGAACTCATCTTGCTAGACAGCTTCTTATTAAGGAAATCAAACATTTGAGGGCATCACTGTAACTATATGTTTTTATATTAAATTTATTCAATATCTATTTTTCAATTAGCTAGATGAAACTTTGTCTTCCAATATTTAACATGCATATGGTACACACTGCTGTGTGAAACTTAAATCTTTCAGTTCTGCTTTACATGATTAACATTTCACCCAGCTTCATCTGTATGTTTGATTTTAAACTTTTGGTATATTCTGGGATTCATGCTTTGAATGATAAAACAACAGCCTCAACTCTGAGAAGATGATTTTGTTATGGTCTTACTCACAGAACTGATTCATCTGCTCTCAATTTCTCGCACTTTATAATTCACTTGTATATGTGTATGTGTGTGCTTCATTCACATTTAGGCTTCTGCAAAAAGCTTTGGTTTACCTTTCAAACAGAAAAAGAAATACAGGCAGTTTATTCATCTGATCCTTCATGTAGATGGTTCAGAGGGTGAATAGAAAAAGTAGCTACAGGTTTGTTTCTGAAAACTTTCCACAACAGTACTGAATGCTGCTGCTGCTGCTAACTCTCTTTAGTAGTGTCCGACTCTGCGCCCCCATGGACTGTAGCCTACCAGGCTCCTCCATCCATGGAGGATTTTAACCATGGGATTAAAACCGTGGGATTTTCCAGGCAAGAGTACTGGAGTGAGTTGCCATTGCCTTCTCCACTGTATTGAATGAAACAGCGTAAAAATAAACATAAAGCAGTGTGATATTTTTTGTGGGGTGAGAGGATGTAATGACCCTGCCTTATATTACATATGAATTTGTTAGATTAAAATTTCAACATAGCTCAAAAATCTGCTTGTTATTACTTCTATACTTTATCTCTTGCTTTTCAAGCACTGTACTCCAGTACTCTTGCCTGGAAAATCCCATGGACGGAGGAGCCTGGTGGGCTGCAGTCCATGGGGTCGCTAAGAGTCGGACACTACTGAGCGACTTCACTTTCACTTTTCCCTTTCATGCACTGGAGAAGGAAATGGCAACCCACTCCAGTGTTCTTGCCTGGAGAATCCCAGGGACGGTGGAGCCTGGTGGGCTGCCATCTATGGGGTCGCACAGAGTCGGACATGACTGAAGTGACTTAGCAGCAGCAGCAGCAGCAGCACACTATTGTTGTATAACTGTTGCCGAAATGTTTTTTGTTTTTGTGTTTTGTCTTGTTTTGCTTTGTTTTTCGCAATTTTAAGCAAGAATTAACCTAAGTGATCAGAGTTTTAATTTCTAATACTATCCTTATGGAAATCACAAGAGAAAAGGGCCCATATTGCCTATGATAAACTTGGGATATTCTTAGTTTTTTTTTTTTTTTAATTTCCTTAATTCCCTATATCAGTTACTCTCTCTCAAATCTAGTTGCTGGTTCCTTTGAGAATATGAAACACACTATCAAGCTATATCCTTACAAAAGGTACTTAATAATTTCTTACTAACTGGAAAAACAGTGCATAGTCTTATAATCCCTGATGATAATGATCACCTGTTACTTTTAAGGGATTAAAAAGATTTCTGATTTCATCTTGTTAGGTAGAAAGTTAGTTGTGAGCAAGGGAGGGGTTACCTAGCCAAAAAGGATGCAAGCTGATCTCTAACATACACTCCAACACACTCCAGTGTGGCGGCAGAAAAGCTCACAGATAAGCTACAAAATAGCAACAGACTTTCACACAGTGGATACAAACTAACCACAGTGGCTTCCCCAACTTGTGTATATGTGCCCTTGATGCACAGCTGTGTCCTCAAGTGACCTTAGGCATCCAGGAGCCTATTGTTGTTGTTGCTTTGTTGTGGTTTAGTCACTAAGTTGCATCTGACTCTTTGCGACCCCATGGACTGCAGCAAGCCAGGCTTCCCTAGTCCTCCACTATTAAGGGTTTATAAATATTCTATACATACATGTGTTTGATTATAATGGACTGAATTATGGGAAAGACATGTGCCATAGAGCCTGTCATTATGTAACTTATAAATGTCAATCAAAACTGTCAGACCATACCCATCTAAGTGAAAATGTAAAAGTCCTATCTTTAAAACACCCCCTCCCCCCCACACACACCTGACATTTTTGTGCCAGTGCCTCTCTTGGTTTGGCCCACCTCTCCCCTGTGGTGTTCCTTCTGTTCTTTCCTTAATAAACTTGTTTTATGCTACAAGTAAGACCCCCAATTCTTCTTTGTGTCCTTGCCAAGAGCTGTGGCCCACAAGGAAAGGTCTTCTTTGACCCTCCTCTACCTGGTAACATTCCAAACCAGTGACATGTTCAGATGTGTGTGTATCATCATCATGGAGGATTTTGTGAGTACAAGATAATATATCTTTTTCACAGATTTCATATCAGTCCCTGAATATGCATTCATGCAACACATACACTTTGCAAGGTAACATGCCATTGTCAAGATTAAAAAATAATAATAATAAACAGTATTTAATGGAAATATGTTCATCACTAGTCACTATGGAAATGAAAATTAAAACCACAGTGAGATATCACTATATACCCATATACCCATCAAATGGCTATTAAAAAAAGAAGTGTTAGGCCACAATTCATCTGGGATTAAAGTCTCTATGCTGCAGAAAGCTAAAATCAAGGCCCAAGTAGGCACCTGCCCTTCAAAAACTTCTCAAACTGCATCAGCGTCATTCAGACTAGCAAGTGGTGCACTTGACCAGGGCAGCCTTAGGAATCCAAAAAGACTACTTTAATTTGAGGGAAAAAATAGGTATTTTCAATTGAAACATCAGTTTTCCTCCAGACATAAATATAATTTGGGTTACTAACAAAATTGAGGTTTTAAAAATTATTTTAAATTTAACTAATTTAATTGAAATTAAAATTTTTAATTTTGTGCAAGAAAATAAAAAGTTATCATAAAATAATGAAAATATACATTTACCACAGATTTATGAAAAGAATAGTAACATGTCTGTAGTAGAAATTCTTCATAGACTTGTTATACAGTAAGGATTATTGTTTTATGATCATGCATCTTATACTCCAATACAAGCTTATGAATATCTTAATTTACCCTATTTTGAGAATGAGTTCTTTGTAAAGTTTTTTGTTTAATTCATAGTGCCATACCAAGTTTCAAGTCAATGTGCTAGGTCCCTAACTTTTCATTCCTTTTCACCAACACAATCACATTGTAAATATGAGCATATACTAAATAGAATGATGTTCTTTAGCACCATCTAGCTTACTTTTTGAGCAATTCACAGCAATACAATACTTTTTTAACAACTGGATGGTAATCTTAAACAGTATTGCTATGAAGGAGTATGAAGATAGATTAAAATGACTGAAAGTACTAATGTCATTAAAAATTACTAATGAACACTGTTTTCTCATAGCATTAAGGGATTCACTTTAAGTGCTGTCACCACATCTTCAGAAATCATTTTCTTTGTGCTAATTGCCAGAAATGCTTCACTTAAAACAATGGGAACATTTTTAGTTAATTATCCTTCAGTTACTAATAATGTTTAGAATGAAATTACTTTTTATCAATTAAGAATGAAAGCAGGTTATAAAAATAATATACTAATGCTCACTGTCTTTTTTCATCAAGTGTAAGTTATTAGCATTGTCCTGATAGAAACAGACAAGTTATATATAAACTAGGGAAACAAAATTCATTATGTTAACCTATACCTAGGTGATAAACACAATTAATCATAGGAAAATGACATCCATCGTTTAACAAATACCTTCTAAAAGAAAATATTTTATCAGTTTCTGATTGGGATATCCTAAGTTATTCTGATATTTTCTAATAGTTGTTATTTCCTCCTCTAGGGGATCTTCCCACCCAGGTTTGGAACCCACGTCTCCTGAGACTCCTATATTGGCAGGCAGATTCTTTAGCACTGAGCCACCTGAGAAGATGTAATTTCCTATTTAAATTTACCTATTCTGCTTGAGGTTGCTGCTCTTCATTTTATTTTACAATAGCTACATATTACTCTAAAATATATAACAGCAAATCTATTTAGGAGAGAGCATAGAACTCTAATGAGTGTAAAATATTCACTAGTGCAATGTTTTGTTTAGAATATTCAATGAATATTAGCTAAGAAAAATAGTAAAGCAACAATGATTTTGAAATCAACTAAGGTTTTAAGAAGCTAATAATATGAATAATCAAATAAATATTAAAATAATTTGATTCACTATATTTATGAGTATATAGTTTGTTTACTTTAGGTGAATTCAATAGAATATGTTTCAAGAATAATCCATCAATGTATAGTATTTTATTAAAATAAGTACACCTTTTCAAGCTTCCTCTTGGAAAAAAGCATATTTCAGATATGACTAGCTTGAGTTGAAACTTAGAATGAAATACAATGACATTAGTCTGGTTATTAAAACTACATAAAATTTTAAGGTATTAGAATAACTAACCTTTCCACCCATTCATTTATTTAACAAATATTTGTGGAGTTAACAATTATTTGCCAGTCACTCTTCTAAATGACCAGAGTGCAATGGTACTACTCAGTGCCATTAAAGTCTCTGATCTTAAAGAAGTTCTATGCTGATAGAGAGATACAAACTGTGTGTGTGTGTATGAGAGAGAGATGTGCGATAGGGTGAAGTATGTAGGGAATTAAAGTAAGTGATGTGATAGTGATGTGTGTATTTCCTTAGACTAGATGGGCAAAGGATGATATTCAAGAGAAATTTGAAGGTCAGGGAGTTCACCATAGAAAGAAAAGAAGGAAGAATATTCCAGGAAATCAAAACACCTATTTCAAATATTCTTAAGTGGTTAAGAGCTTATCATATTTTAAAACTAAAACTATAGTGTGAGTTTAACACAGTAGGTAAGATAAAGAGTAATGAGCTGTAGGACTGAGGCCAGTCCACCTTAAGTGTTTCATAAGTTAGGAGAAGAAGGTTCAATCTTTCCCCTCTTCACAATGTGGTTGCTTGCCTTCCTTCCTACCTTTCTTCCTTTTTTCCTTATTACAGTAATCTCAGCAAAAGTTAACAGTGGCGTTTGTTAGGGAGGTAGTAAGGTACATGTAAGAACATAGAAGTCCATATATGTTTAGAGGTAGCATAAAAGGAAATTTCTGATGGAAACAAGTGTGAAGAATGTGAGGGAGAAATATCAAAGGAAATACAATTATTTTAGATTTGACAACTGGGTGCTAGTGTTGTTTTCAATAATTGGATACTAGTTTCACAAAATTGAAAGAGTGATTGATATGCAGTTTAAGCGACAGCAGAGTTAAGGTTTATATTTTGGTCTTTTTTTTTTTTTAGCTTTGAGATGTTTGTCTTATTGAGGCATCAAGTAAATATTGATATGAGTCTAGTGTTTGGACTAGAAGTCAAGGCAGAGAATATAGCTTCTAAAATCATCTGTGCATTCATAGATATTTTTTTCCTAGAAATAAATAACCTAATTAAAATAGTTTCAATTTCTGGTTTTATAGGAATGAGAAAGAAAATAATTTTTTTTCTTTTATATTTTCATTAAAAAAACAAAAAAACATATTGACCATAGGACACTTTAAAGTGAAGAAAAAAAGCAATAGTGCCAAACACAAATGAACATGACAATTAGGATTTTAATGTACCTGTATCTATTTTTAGATTTCCCACATAAAAAATCCTAAAGGTGAGAATGTTCCCTGGAAAAACCTAAAACATCACTAAACAATTTTTGTTTAATCAAGAAGTATTTTTTTTTCTTTAATAGTAGTTCTATGTACTAGAACAATACATCTGTTAAGGAGCGTGTCCTTACCCCATTCATCTTTTCCAAAATTTCTATCTCCATAACTATTTTCTTTATAGGACTTTGGACTCAATAGCATGGTAGATTATAGAAACTGATATGAATATAGCTAGAATGGCTACTGTATAGCTAGTGCAGTGTATATAAAAACATCATACAGAGCAAAATATCCCAATTTGCTATCCCTCCTCAAAGCTTTAGCATTTTCTCTTCTGCCTGTTTTGAAGGATACAGCTACTTTTCTGTACTTAATTTAATTTACAATATTTTGCTGATGACCAGGATTCCATATTTTCCCACATTATCCTCTTAGCATCTGTCTTTTTTATTCCTCGATCATTGCCTATAAGATTAAAAAGTCTTTATTCTGAAGCAAAGCCTTGTTTTTACCCCATATTCTGCCAACCTGGAACAGATCCAGAGTCTTATCTCATATTTATACAGATTGCTAAATCCTATTCCCTTAATTGTCTCAGCTGGGGAGCCAAGAGCACATAAAACAACTGGTGGCAAGTATGTATACAGCAAATAGGTAGAGCAGGTTCTCCTGCAAAATGCAATGCTGTATTAAGAATCTTTACAGTTAGGGGTTCTTTCCTCTGGAGGAAACCAACCCAATCGCTTCTGTTAAAACTCCTTTGCTATACACAACCACCGTCCAGATGGTAGCCTCTGACACCACAAAGTGCCCAAGGCAGAGAGTTGTGGCTGTAAGATGTGCATATGAATGTGATAGAGTAAGAAATATTTTTTATTTGCAACTGAAACAAGCACTTAGGAAATGGAAACTTTTTGACCGCTCTTCACACTCTGTGACAATGTTGTGCTTTGCAATTAGTATAAAACCTGAAATTTTATTTTGCTCATTTGTACATGTGTTAAAGGTCTATTTTAGGGCTTCATTGTTTTCCTATGAAAGTGTAACACGCTTTTAAGACAAAAATTCTACAAAGTTATGCATATTTTGTTTATAATATCTTTTATTTTGAGACTATTTTGATTTCTAGACCTAAGACTTTAGATCACTATAAAGTTTAGTTCTAGCAGAAAGCCTTTATCTTGTGTCTATTATCTTTGTTCTCATTTTTCAGCCTTAAAGAATGAAAGATCACAATTACTGTGCACCTATAATTTTTTTTTTTCATGCCTCAATTCCATCCTTATGAATTTCCTATTGATTTCAAAGTTAGGCCCAAACTTGTTTGAGTCATATAGATATAGCAAAAGGAGGTTGAAATTAACAACTTAGTGTTATTAATTCCATATTTGGAATCAAGATAATAATCACAAGACTTTTTTTCTTGATAAGGTAATGTCTTGCTAGCATATTTTAAAATAAAGTTAAATCCCAAAGTTAAATGTTGTAGATTCGTAATTTGATACATAAAATGTTATATAATCATTTTGATTATTTTTTCTCCCTCATTCCAAAGAGAATGTATTAAAGTAAGTAGAATATGCAAATTTTCAAGAAATTCAGAATAACTACACTGGGAAACTAAATGTTAACAGTGATGTTCTGGTGCATAATAGAACATATTATAGCATGATTTTATGTTTCTAGAGTATTAGAAGTGTTGAAGTTAAACTTCAAGACTTTAGATAGGAGATAAGTCAGTTTGTAATATAAGTAATTTGACAATTTGCTTACACATAGCTATGTCATTTATTCATTCATTAAATGTATCGTTGGTCTACTGTGTGCTAAACCCTGCTGATACTGCAAGGGTACGGTACTAAGCCAACTAACAAACAGGTACAAACTTTAAAATATGGCCGATATAGCATAAATTAAAAGTGAAATGAAATGGCTGAAAACTTAAAAATGAAAAATAAAGCTGCCTAAGCTCACTTTCACATAATGTGCACAATGAGGAAACAAGAGAAATAATTTTAAAATTTGCTAAGAAACTGACATTGAGAAAAGAGAAGAAAATTTACCAATACAGAGTAAAAT
This sequence comes from Okapia johnstoni, assembly GCA_024291935.2. Lineage (NCBI taxonomy): Eukaryota > Metazoa > Chordata > Mammalia > Artiodactyla > Giraffidae > Okapia > Okapia johnstoni. Next base: position 39,790,264 of record CM044321.1, read on the forward strand.
AAATAGAAAAATGACTATAGCCATGCTCCTACAATTCTTAGTGACAAATTAATTTTGAATTGTGTAGAACATACACATTCATCAATTTGCCTTTATTCAGAGATATTTTTGAGGAGGATTCTGCAAGTCTCTTGTTGTGAAAATTAGTTTTCAAAGTTGGATTTGCCAGAATGGCATTCTTGGATCTTTTTAAAAAATAAATCCCTTTGAGATGATAAAGAAATATACAATATATACCAACAAAATCTTATTTTCAAATCAAATAACAAAGTGTTTTATGTATATTTTATATCCCTATTTAATAATAAAATAATTTGTATTTTCATCAGATGACATTATTACACAAGCCCAGATTTTTCTATTTCTCATGTGACATCAGCCCATTTCATACACTACACATTGGGGAAATAATACAAAAAGAGAAAAATTAGTATTGTAATTTTGTGATGGTTCTAGCTAATAGGAATCAGGTAGATTGTTTCTTACATGTATTTCTCAGAGGTAACAGGTGGATTTTTTGATATTTATTCACTTCTGTCCTACAAAATACATTTAAATATAAATACTGAAGGATATCATGAAATTTGGCACAGATGAAAAAGAATAAACTTTTTAGAGTGTGTATGTATAAACATTCATTTCTGAGAAATTATAGATATTTTGTTAAAATTGAATATTTAATGTGTATTTAAATTCAAAATATTCATAAATATAACATGCACTATACTTATTTTAATTAAATATTAATTTGGCAAGAAATAATGTTGAAATACATCTAACATTAAAAAGCATAAATTGTGATTGTGGGGCTTACTGTTCCACAAAAAGCTCTCCTTCAACTAAAAGAATAAAACAATTATATATTTTAAATATTCTTTCAGCATGTATCAGCATGTCTTTGTCACTCTAATTCTGTTTATAAATATACTCAATTAACTCACACAATAATTAAGTATTTCACATATTGAGTTTGACAACCCAAATATATATACTGTATATAGATATACATATCACAAACACTATATTTATGTTATATATGATATATATTTATAACTAAACATTCTGATATTAGATAGATCTTATTTTAAAATAATGTTTATTGATTCTACAAATTATTAAATATACTTATATTTTCTTTTTATTTTCTTAAGGTTTCTCTTTCAGTTCAATTCAGTCACTCAGTCGTATCCAACTCTTTGAGACCCCATGAACCGCAGCACTCCAGGCCTCCCTGTCCATCACCAACTGCCAGAGTCCACTCAAACCCATGTCCACTGAGTCGGTGATGCCATCCTACCATTTCATCCTCTGCCATTCCCTTCTCCCCCTGCCTTCAATCATCCCCAGCATCAGGGTCTTATCAAGAGTCAGCTCTTCACATCAGGTGGCCAAAGTATCGGAGTTTCAGCTTCAGCATTAGTCCTTCCAAAGGACTAATGAACACCCAGAACTGATCTGCTTTAGGATGGACTGATTAGATCTCCGTCGAGTCCAAGGGACTCTCAAGAGTCTTCTCTGACACCACAGTGCAAAAGCATCAATTCTTCTGCATTCAGTTTTCTTTATAGTCCAACTCTCACTTCCATACATGACCACTGGAAAAACCATAGCCTTGACTGGATGGACTTTGTTGGCAAAGTAATGTCTCTGCTTTTTAATATGCTGTCTAGGTTGGTCATAACTTGCCTTCCAAGGAGTAAGCATCTTTTAATTTCATGGCTGCAATCACCATCAGCAGTGATTTTGGAGCCCCCAAAAATAAAGTCAGCCACTGTTTCCACTGTTTCCCCACCTAATTTCCGTGAAGTGATGGGACCGGATGCCACGAGCTTAGTTTTCTGAATGTTGAGCTTTAAGCCAACTTTTTCACTCTCCTCTTTCACTTTCATCAGGAGGCTCTTTAGTTCTTCTTCACTTTGTGCCATAAGGGTGATGTCATCTGCATATCTGAGGTGATTGATATTTCTCCTGGCAGTCTTAATTCCAGCTTGTGCTTCCTCCAGCACAGCATTTCTTATGATGTACTCTGTATGTAAGTAAAATAAGCAGGGTGACAATATAGAGCCTTGACATAATCCTTTTCCTATTTGGAATCAGTCTGTTGTTCCCTGTCCAGTTCTGCCTATTGCTTCCTGACCTGCATACAGGTTTCTCAAGAGGCAGGTCAGGTGGTCTGGTATTCCCATCTCCTTCAGAATTTTCCACAGTTTATTGTGATCCACAGAGTCAAAAGCTTTGGCATAGTCAATAAAGCAGAAATAGATGGTTTTCTGGTACTCTCTTGCTTTTTCGATGATCCAGCAGATGTTGGCAATTTGATCTCTGGTTCCTCAGCCTTTTCTAAAACCAGCTTGACTATCTGGAAGTTCACGGTTCATGTATTGCTGAAGCCTGGCTTGGAGAATTTTGAGCATTACTTTACTAGCATGTGAGATGAGTGCAATTGTGCAGTAGTTTGAGCATTCTTTGGCATTGCCTTTCTTTGGGATTGGAATGAAAATGTACCTTTTCCAGTCCTGTGACCACTGCTGAGTTTTCCAGATTTGCTGGCATATTGAGTGCAGCACTTTCACAGCATCATCTTTCAGGATTTGAAATAGCTCAGCTGGAATTCCATCACCTTCACTAGGTTTGTTCATAGTGATGCTTCCTAAGGCCCACTTGACTTCACATTCCAGGACGTCTGGCTCTAGGTGAGTGATCACACCATTGTGATTGTCTGGGTCGTGAAGAACTTTTTAGTACAGTTATTCTGTGTATTCTTGCCACCTCTTCTTAATAGCTTCTGCTTCTATTAGGTCCCTACCATTTCTGTCCTTTATTGAGCCCATTGAAGAAGCTGAAGTTGATCAGTTCTATGAAGACGTACAACACCTTCTAGAACTAACACCCAAAAAGATGTCCTTTTCATTATAGGGGACTGGAATGAAAAAGTAGGAAGTCAAGAAACACCTGGAATAACAGGCAAATTTGGCTTTAGAGTACAGAATGAAGCAGGGCAAAGGCTAATAGAGTTCTGCCAAGAGAACGCACTGGTCATAGCAAACACTCTCTTCCAACAACACAAGAGATGACTCTACACATGGACATCACCAGACAGTCAACACCAAAATCAGATTGATTATATTCTTTTCAGCCAAAGATGAAGAAGCTCTATACAGCCAGCAAAAATAAGACTGGGCGCTGACTGTGGATCAGATCATGAACCCCTTATTGCCAAATTCAGACTTAAATGAAGAAACTGGGGAAAACCACTAGACCATTCAGGTATGACCTAAATCAAATCCCTTATGACTATACAGTGGAAGTGAGAAATAGATTTAAGGGACTAGATCTGATAGACAGAGTACCTGATGAACTATGGACAGAGGTTCATGATATTGTACAGGAGGCAGGAATCAAGACCATCCCTAAGAAAAATAAATGCAAAAAAACAAAATAGCTGTCTGAGGAGGTCTTGTAAATAGCTGAAAAGAAGAGAAGTGAAAAGCAAAGGAGAAAAGGAAAGATATACCCATTTGAATGCAGAGTTCCAAAGAATAGCAAGGAGAGATAAGAAAGCCTTCCTCAGTGATCAGTGCAAAGAAATAGAGGAAAACAACAGAATGGGAAAGACTAGAGATCTCTTCAAGAAAATTAGAGATACCAAGGGAACATTTCATTCAAAGATGGCCTCAATATAGGACAGAAATAGTACGGACCTAAAAGAAGCAGAAGATATTAAGAAGAGGTGGCAAGAATACACAGTAGAACTGTACTAAAAATATCTTCACAACCCAGATAATCACGATGGTGTGATCACTCACACTCACTTAGAGCCAGACATCCTGGAACGTGAAGTCAAGTGGGCCTTAGGAAGCATCACTATGAACAAAGCTAGTGCAGGTGATGGAATTCCTGTTGAGCTATTTCAAATCCTAAAAGATGATGCTATGAAAGTGCTGCACTCAACATGCCAGCAAATATGGAAAACTCAGCAGTGGCCACAAGACCGGAAAGGGTCCATTTTCATTCCAATCCCGAAGGAAGGCAATGCCAAAGAATGCTCAAACTGCCACACAATTGCACTCATCTCACACGCTAGTAAAGTTTCTCTTTAATATTCTGATAAAATGACACATGCAATAAGGTTTATTATTTTAATATAGTGTAACATGAAAGCAAAAATGAAACCACAAATACAGTTAATAAATTAATATAGACCTTCAACAAATTAATAGCAATGGTTTCCACATTTAAAATACTGAGAAATCATGAAAAGTTTTTCTATACAACTGTTAAAATTTATCAGTTTTAAATCGGCCACATTGTGGTAAATCCAAAAATAATTTGCCTGTGAAAATGAAGTACATTTTTTCTAGTACTGACCAGTATATTATGGTACAAAACTCACAGATGCATTTGTCACACGTTGAGTTGCTAAAGAAGGATTCTGTAGAATTGTATGACTTTTAAGAAAATCAATTTGATGTATATTGAAATCCTATCCTATCAGTCCCTTAATGAACTGCTAGCAACACAATAATAGAGAAAACAATACTTGATGAGCTTAATTTTGTCAATTTCGAGATCACGATAATCAGTTTTATTATTTTATGGAGAACCAAACCAAAATTCGGCAAGATTATTGCCCTAGACAAACTCACAGAGCCCACAAAGTTTGCAATAAGAATAGGAAAATCACAAAAAAAATTATGACAGTGTGAGAAGTGTTACCTAACTGGTCTATTGGACCCTTGCTGGGATCCTAATCTGAGTCAAGACCCCTTGTCTCAGCCAGGGAGTTTCTTTTTCCTGTCAGATTGTCACAGAATGAATAGAATGAATGCTGAGACTGGAACAGCACTAGCTTTATTCAATGACCAAAAAATAGAGAAGAGGAATCTAGTTCATAAATGAAATCAACTTCTCAACCCAAACTAGGTGAAGATATCAAATATATGGTAGGGCTGTGGTACTAGGGAGGGATTTGGAAAGAGTAGGAGGAATATTCACGAATTGTGTTAGAACAGCAGCGTGGTTTGGGCTTGGAATTGATACAGCTCTCCTTATTTGTCCTTTTATGGACTTTTCCAGTTGTTGTCTTGGCAATCATCAACTGTCATGGTGCTGGTGGGTGTCATTTAGCATGCTAATGAATTACAATGAGCTCAAGGTCTCCTAGATTCAAATATTTGTTCTTCTTTGGGATACTTGATTTCAACCAATTCTTAAAAAAATAAAATAAAATAAAAATATTCATTTAATTTACTTGGTTGAACCAGATCTCAAAAGCAGCTAGAGGGATCTTCTATCTTCCTTGCAGCATGCAGGATCTTTTGGTCATACCATGCACCTCTTGACTCTGGTAGGTGGGATCTAGTTACCTGACCAGGAATGTGAATCTGAGCCCCTTTCACTGGGACCATAAAGTCTTAGCTGTGGAACCACCAGGGAAAACTTCAACCAGTTTTTGTTTTTATTCCTTTGCAAGCTTCCTCCTGAAACTTAGATGAGAATAATTGGTTTCTATCAAGGAAGGGGCAGATGTATGATTCTGGGGCAACAGTCTTAATAAAATCAAGGGGTTGCAGCAAGGAAAGGGTGTGATTAAGGAAATCTAAAAAGAAAGGACACTGTAAAAGGTCATCTGGCAATAGTTGTAGCCTTTAGTGGAGAGGCTTTGCTGGTACAAAGTGAAATGAAAAAAAAAAATCATAACACAACTTCTCATTCATCTCTCCCTTGGGTCTCCTGCTGGACTTCCAGTGTAACATGTGGCCTTAGACCAAAGCAAAAAGGCTATATAGCTAAATAAATACATGGAACCACCCATCATCCTGAGGCCCTAAACAGTGTATAGCAGTATGAAGAGTGGATTTGGATAGGCAAGTGAATAATATCCCATGTCTTCAACACTTTTTATCATCAACGTCTCCTTCTTTACTTTGCTTAGGTGAAACATTGCATTTGCCAAATGGTTTTCAATCCTCTATTGCACAATCATATTCTTTCTACCAACATGAAACCTAAAATATCAACTTTTCAAGGTTCTTTATATAAGGTAGTTGGAGGGAGGTTAGTAAAATGAAATAATGTATTGGGATAAAGCATTTTGGATTAGTTCTCTTTTTTATGTTTAGTCATTAGGCTTCATATTATAATAATATCCACCTTGTTCCCTTTCCATGTTCTCTTTAATTTCTGCTGGATGGGGTCTTTCACTTAGTGGAGAAACCCAAATCTTCCCTCCACATCATCCGGGTTTTTCAAAGCTTTGTCTTTATTGGGACTACTGGGCAGTAAGCAATAAAAAGTACCACAGTGAGTCACTTTGGTTAGAAAAAAAAAATCATCATTGTCTCTACAGTGAAGCAGTGAGCCAGTTTTATCTAGGTACAGTTAATACACAACCTTCTCATCTGTTGTAGGTTCAATGAATAAGGAACCCAAAATGACAGTCTTAGCTTCTAGGTTACCAAAATTGTGACTTACTTCTCTTGGAGAAGCATTCATTCTCGGGGCACAAGGAGCTCCTAGCTCACCAAGACTGTAGGGGGACAAAAGCAAATTTATTCCACTCTATTGATAGTTTTAATAGTGTAATAAGCTGCTCTCTCCTCCTTTCTATGGTTTATCTACATTCCGTGTATGGACTAGATGTCAGCATAAAGAGACCTTTGATTTAAGAAATATATACCATCATGTGGGAAAAATCTTAGTTGTTTGGTTTCCTTAAATTAATGTTTTCGGGGCATTTTGTTAATGCCAGCTGTTTCTGAATGATGGATAATCCTTAAACTAGTGAATTTGTATGGGAATGAGACTATTTTCTTATGCAGTAGTCACGTTTGGATCAAGTTACCTTTTGAAAACACAGAAATGATTAAAACATTCCTATTTTAAAAGTGTTCTATAGCTTCTCATTTCCTCCAAACTAAAAGCTCAAAGCAATTAATATAAACTATAAATGTAAGATCTGGTTTTAATTTTTATGTTTTGTTTTTATTCTCTACTAAGAATTTCTAGATTTTCAAATTAAAACCATGTTGGACTACATATCATTTACTTTCCTCAACTTTTGTTATATTTCTGAAGATACCTAATCTACCAGTTCCACTTGTACAACTTTCATTACTAAAATTCAACTCAAAGACTAACTCTTCTAAATTTGCTAGGCCTGAAGGTAATTATGTTTTTTTCCCCTTCCCTGTCTTGTTTTTGTCTGTCAAAATCTCTCGAGAGCAGTCAATATAGATATACTGTACAGGCAGAATTCCATTTATTGCATTTCGCTTCCCTGGTGGCTCAGAGGTTAAAGTGTCTGCCTGCAGTGTGGGAGACCGGGTTCGATCCCTGGGTCAGAAAGATCCCCTGGAGAAGGAGATGGCAACCCACTCCAGTATTCTTGCCTGGAGAATCCCATGGAGTGAGGAGCCTGGTAGGCTGCAGTCCATGGGGTCATAAAGAGTCAGACACGACTGAGTAATTTCACTTCACTTATTGCACTTCATGTTTATTTTATTTCTTATACATTGATGGTTTGTGGCAACCCTGCTTATAGGAAGTTTACCCACAGTGTCTCCAGAAATATTTTCTCGGTCATTGTCTGTGTCACATTTGGGTAATTCTCACAATATTTCAAAATCTTTCTTCTATTATATTTGCTGTGATCCATAATCAGTGATCTTTGGTATTGCTATTGTAATTATTTTGAAGTGCTACACGCCATGCACATATAAGACAGCAAACTTAATTGATAAATGTTCCATGTCTGACTGCTCCACCCACCAGTCATTCCTTAGTGCCACCCTTTCTTTCTCTGTCTCTTCAGGATTCTCTACCCCCAGAGGCACAACAATATTGAAATTAGGCCAATTAATAACCCTACAATAGCTTCTAAGTTTCAAGTGAAATGAAGACTTGCAAGTTTCTCAATTTAAATCAAAGCTAGAAATGATTAAGCTTGCAAGGATGGCATGTTGAAGCTGAGATAGGTTGAAAATTAGGTTTCTTATGCCAAACAGTTAATAAAGTTGTGAATGCAAAGGAAAAGCTCTTGAAGGAAATTAAAAGTACTACTCCAGTGAGCACAAGAATGTAAGATAGCAAAACAGCCCTTTTCCCGATATGAAGAAAGTTTTAGTGGTTTGGATAGAAGATCAAACCAGCCACAACACTGCCTTATGCCAAAGCTTGATCCAGAGCTAGAATCTGACTCTTTTCAATTATATGGAGACTTAGAGAGGAGAGAAAACTGCAGAAGAAAAGTTTGAAGCTAACAGAGATTTGTTCATGGAGTTTAAGGAAAGAAGCCATCTTCACAACATAAAATTGCAAGATGAAGGAACAAATGCTGATGTAGAAGTTGCATCAAATTATCTAGAAGATCTAGCTTTAAAAAATGGATGAAAGAGGCTTCACAAAATAAGAGCAGCCATCATCATGGAGCTAAGACCCCACACCAGCAGCAAGATTATGACTCACTGAAGGGTCAGATAATGGTTAGCATTTTGTAGCAACCACACGTTATTTAGCTGAGAAATGTTTTTTAGACATAATGTTATTGCAACATAATAGAATATAGGATAGTAGACATAACTTGGGAAATCAAAAATCTTATGTGACTTGCTTTATTGCAGTATTCACTCTATTGCTGGTGTGGAACTGAATGCTCATACCTCCAAGTTATGACACTACCTCCATGTAACTCAGTGGTTCATTTCTAGTTTTAAGCTCGTTGAAGCCAGAGATCATATTATATAATTTTGTGAACCATGGTACCAAGTTTACAAAGTTTTCATTAGTTCTTTGTTGATGTGAATTAATGCAAGTATATTTACTAAAAAAAGTAAGATCCAATCATAATAAAGATAAATCGTACTTTATCATTAAATGTTAGAATATGTTTTTCATCTTTTCTTAAGGTATCTGTGTAATAAACAGAGCACTTGAGTGGTCCTATTTGCATTCCTGATATTTTATAAAGCATATTTGATACTTCTCTGTTATCAAATTTTGCAGAAGAGACTGCTCCACGGAGAGAGACAAAATATCGTCAAAGCCTCCTGTTGATTTAGTGAACACTGAAAATACTTTTGAATAGGTTAGTAGGTATTTAGAGCTTATTTGCTGTCAGTGATGATTAAATCAACAAACATTTCTTAAAATATGGATAAACCTACACTACAATAAGATAATAGCATCTTGCCCTAAGAGTGTATGATCATTGCTATTTTCAGTGACTAAAGCATATGTAACCATTTAGTTCTACAACAAATTTTGCTAAATACAAAAGCATGGCAGTATTAAAAATATTTTAAAACTCCAGATCACTATGCAAAAACATTCATTTGTGTATATGTCTCCTCTTATTCGTCTATATTGCAAAATGTGTATCCAATAGTTATATAAGAAAAAAAAAGCTGAAAGTTTCATCTCCAAAGACATTTTGAAAATTTTCAGTTATTTCCATTAGATAACAATAATTTGAAAGGAAATAATACAAAATTGGCTGAATATTATAGTTTTTTATTAACAGTACACAAGATTACAATGTTATATTAATTCAAATTTAACCAAAAGTTAACTTAAGCCAAAAGTTTGTTAGTTAATATGATATTATGCTTTTGTGTCTAATTTTTATTCTATTTTGAAATTCAATAATCTTCGTAATCATCTTGGCATCAAACATAAAGTTGATGGTGAGTATATTAAATTTTTGCTTTTGACTCAATTTCTGAAAACTTAATAAACATAATTACTAGTAAATGTAAATGTGCTAACATTAAGAAATTTGGAAATTTGTATACATACATATATATACATATAATTTTCTTGTTTATTTGTTAATTCATAATGTTTTACTCAATTTTTTGCTCATTCAGCAAATACTTAATATTAATACAAGCTATTTATTAGCATTGGAAGACTCTAGGAACACAATAATAAATAAAACAAATACAGACAAACATCCTATCATGATATTGAAATTTAATGAAGAACCTAAATAAATGATTGCAGAGAGATCAAAGCTACTAAGTGGACTGAATGGAGGGAGAGACAGCGAAAGTTATAGGTAATTATGTAATTTAAGGATTAATAATATGAAGAAAAGCTAAAGATAAGTTTAATAGAGTATAAGAGCAATCCTTATTTGGGATTTGAGAGTCAGATTAGGTCTATTTGAAAAAAAAAAACAGTATAGGAAGTAATCAAGTAAAGAGCAGGTCATTCCTTGGAATGGGGAGAATATTTCCTTTGGTTCAATGACTACATTTTGTATAAGAAAGAAGGTGTGGAGGGAGTCCACAGTAAGTAGAACTGGTACACGAAGTAGAAAGGGGCAGTAACAGAGACAAGATTGGTGAGTTAAGCATGAATGGGAAATGGCACAGAAGCAGGGAGCAAATATGTAGGCTTGTGAATTAGCCTAATTACTGCAGGGAATTATTGAATTGTTTGAGTTATAGAAAGGTTGGAGTTTTGTGCCTATTGAACAAACACTCTATTATATGGAGAATAAATTGGAAGTGGGTTAAAACCTAAGGAACAAGACAGGAGAGACATGTCAGAGATCTGAAGTGTTCTTTGAAGCAAGATGATGGTAGTTGCACTAAAATGATGGCAGATACTATAAAGCACAATGAATATAAGTATTTTAGATGTTAAATATCTACAAAAAGGTGCTATTTAAAAGACTAAAGTAAGAAGGAAATGGACAGATAACATTATGTCAAAGGTTATCCTTAATTTTTAGGAAGAGTCAACCTGTTAGATGAAACAAAATTTATTGAAATGGAGAACACAGGCAGACTAAATTGCTTCACTAAATTGATGAAAGCCTGAGTGCAGAGTGGGGATGGGAAAGTGGTAGCATATTGTAGGGAGAGAGCCAATTAGCCAATACAGCGTGGTCAGGCTCTCATCCCACGTTTTGTAAATAATGACTATGTAAGAAACACAAGCTGGAATCAAGATTGCAGGGAGAAATATTAATAACCTCAAATATGCAGATGACACCACTCTTATGGCAGAAAGCGAAGAAGAACTAAAGAGCCTCTTGATGAATGTGAAAGAGGAGAGTGAAAAAGCTGGCTTAAAGCTCAACATTCAGAAAACTAAGATCATGTCATCTGGTCCCATGACCTCATGGGAAATAGATGGGGAAACAGTGGAAACAGTGTCAGACTTTATTTTGGGGGGCTCCAAAATCACTGCTGATGGTGATTGCAGCCATGAAATTAAAAGACGCTTACTCCTTGGAAGGAAGGTTAAGACCAACCTAGATAATGAAAGCCGAGACATTACTCTGCCAACAGAGGTAGGTCTAGTCAAGGCTATGGTTTTTCCAGTAGTCATGTATGGATGTGAGAGTTAGACAGTGAATAAAGCTGAGCACCGAAGAATTGATGCTTTTGAACTGTAGTGTTGGAGAAGACTCTTGAGAGTCTCTTGGACTGCAAGAAGATCCAACCAGTCCATTCTAAAGGAGATCAGTCCTGGGTGTTCATTGGAAGGACTAATGTTGAAGCTGAAACTCCAATACTTTGGCCACCTCATGTGAAGAGTTGATTCATTGCAAAAGACTCTAATGCTGGGAAGGATTGGGGGCAGGAGAAGAAGGGGACGACAGAGGATGAGATGGCTGGATGGTATCACAGACTCGATGGACATGGGTTTGGGTAGACTCCGGGAGTTGGTGATGGACAGGGAGGCCTGGCGTGCTGCAATTCATGGGGTCGCAAAGAGTTGGACACGACTGAGCGACTGAACTGAACTGAACTGAACAGCTGAGATCATTAATAGCCTGTACATGTGCGTCTCGAGTTTTATGTACATCTGAAATCACTTATAGCACTGGGCAGGTGCGTCACGAGGTACTCACTTGTTCACGGGCTACTTTGTGCTATGCACATATGTAAGCTCCACCTAAAAAGTGGTGGCATTACTGCAGCATTAGAGCTGTGCTTTTTGGCTCAGTCATGAGAGGAGAGCATGCAGGATGTCTGCTGGGCCAGCCAAGAGAGAATAAGCATGTCTGCAGTTCCTACGGCTCCTCCAGTCTTCTCCCAGCCTCTCAGCTCATGACTTGCCTACCCTAGGTTCAGTGAACAGTGAAAACAGAAAGACAATTGGCATCATGAACAAGATCAGCAACACAGATATAAAGAGATCAGGCTGTTAGTTCTGAGCACATGAATTTGAAAGTGGCTGAGAAATAATTGTACAACTGGAGTTATTAACAATATAGTTGAATATATGGATCTGGGTTTTTATAGATTAAAACTACAAGAGATAATACCAGATGTCTTTTAAAAGTTTTACATAAAATAATTCACTTAGAGACACCTTGTGGCTCAAACCATAAAGAATCCACCTCCAATGTGGGAGACCTGGGTTTGATCCCTGGCTTGGGAAGATCCCCTGGAGGAGACCATGACAACCCACTTCAGTATTCTTGCCTGGAGAATCCCCATGGACAGAGGAGCCTGGTGGGCTACAGTCCATGGAAACACAAAGAGTCAGACACAACTGAGCGACTAAACACAGCTTAGACATACAGTGGACATGAAGAAAACAATAGACTCTAAGAGAGACTTGAGGAATTCCAGTAATAATATATCAAGTTAAACAGCTTTGAAAGAAAACCAAAAAACTAGTAATCTAATGGGGATTGAGAAAAGAGAATATCACAAAAGACATGTTTATTCAATTGTGGTGAATTTTGCTAAGATGTCTAATTAGCTAAAAAGGCAAAGAAATAATTTTAAAATTAAGATTATTGATTCTTTTGTTTACGTTCCAGGTAAAGACTTAAATAATTTGCCTCCATGTATCATGCCTAGAATTAAAAATAGAAGGATTTGAAACATTAATGAGTTATATTGCATTAATAAATTTTAAGATAAAACCCTTAGAGAAGAATAAAATTGCATATGTATTTTCCTTATGAAATGAAACTGATCTATAACATTAATTAAATTTAGAAATTGTTTATATTTAATCAGTCTTTACAGAATATTGCAACATTATTTGACTTCATGAAAAGAAAATAATACATAGGGCCGTTATCAATTCTATTAAACTTGTAGGTTATCAAAGTCCATTAGTTTTTGATGATAGTATTTAGAAGTAGCAAGTATTAAAGTTAATATTTGCATTAAATGGTTTATAGTATATGTGTATAAAAATTAGAGTTAAATTTATTAAGGATTAAATCTCAAATGATATTCAGAACAAAGGGAAACATTTTCTCCATAACCATTCTATCTTTGGCTTCAAATGCATTTGTTTAGTAGCAATTACTTGAATCAAAGCAAAATTAATTTCTTTCATCTGTAGTTAAAAAACACCCATGCAACTTTCACAGAATTCAAAGATACAGAAACATGAAATTCTATTTTCTACCTACTCCTTATTTCAGGATTCCCCAGAAAAGCACCAGTGTTACAAAAGCAGCTGCTAATATTTAGTGATAATCCTCTGTACTGTATTAGTTTTGTCTTTTGGGATAGGAAATTGATTATCTGACCTTAACATAGTGAAGACTTTGCAGGTGTGTAGCCTTCTACCTCAGATAGTTAATTAGTTATGTAAACAGTGAAAAATAATTAAAAGTACAATACTGTTTTAGTTTGATCAGGAAAACACCAAAAAATGAAAAAAACAGGCTTTATTTATTTTTCTTTTCCATAACAAGTTATGGATTAAAATGCTACTGCCTTAAATAATGCACTTTATGGTGACTTTTGATATTTTATAAGCATATTTATAAGCTTTTCAGCAAAGAGAGCTGATGGGGAAAGAACTGACACTAAATAGAGTTACAAATCATGATGCTCATGTTGTTCACCACCCTGAACAACAAAAACCCTTGTGTATATGTGATTTTAGTTATTTGCAAGACAGAATTTATAGTTTTCAAATATAGTAAGTATCCAATCATAATTGACAAATTATTTTCTTTCTTATTCTCACAGTAATTTCTCAGTGTCTCATCAAGTCTTACGTTACAGTATAACATAGACTCTACTGAGAAGTCTATCGAGAAAAAAAAAAAATAGGTGTTTTCTTCTGCTAAGTACCCAATTCTACCAATCTGGACAATGACCCTGCTGTTTTTCTTATGTTTATATAAGTATACATATATTATATATACTTACTTTTATATAACATATATTATTCTGGAGAAGGGCAAGACAACCCACTTCAATATTCTTGCCTGGAGGATCCCATGGACAGAGGCAATGGACAGGCTACAGTTCATAGAGTAGCAAAGAGTCAGACACAACTGAAGCAACTTAGCGTGCTCACGATGTATATTATATATGTATGTAATAGAACAGTCTTGCAAAATATATATCAAGTCTATTTTCTGCATATACCCTGAGAATCCACACTCATGCTACTGTCTCCATGAAGTTTTCATTTTTCTATTTGCATTTTTTTTTGATCCAGGAAAATAACTTAAAATCATTGTTCACATTGGTAGAACTGGGTATTTAGCAGAAGGACATGCTTATTTTTCCTCAATAATTGGGCATCCTGGTGGCTTAGACAGTAAAGAATCTGACTTCAATGCAGGAGACCCAGGTTTGATCCCTGGCTCAGGAAGATCCCCTAGATAGGGGATCTTATCTACCCATTCCAGTACTCTTGCTTGGAGAATTCCATGGACAAAGGAGCCTGGCAGGCTACAGTCCATGGGGTCACAAAGAGTCAGACACGACTGAGCAACTAACATGTTCACTTTCGTTACATATTTATTTATATAGAGATATATTTATATTCAGTTCAGTTCAGTCACTCTGTCGTGTCCGACTCTTTGCGACCCCATGAATTGCAGCACGCCAGGCCTCTCTGTCCATCGCCAACTCCTGGAGTCTACCCAAACCCACGTCCATCGAGTCGGTGATGCCATCCAGCCATCTCATCCTCTGTCGTCCCCTTCTCCTCCTGCTCCCAATCCTTCCCAGCATCAGGGTCTTTTCCAGTGAGTCAGCTCTCCTCATCAGGTGGCCAAAGTATTGGAGTTTCAGCTTTAATATCAGTCCTTCCAATGAACAACCAGGACTGATGTCCTTTAGGATGGAATGGTTGGATCTCCTTGCAGTCCAAGCGACTCTCAAGAGTCTTCTCCAACACCACAGTTCAAAAGCGTCAATTCTGTGGTGCTCAGCTTTCTTTACAGTCCAACTCTTACATCCATACATGACCACTGGAAAAACCATAGCCTTAACTAGACGGACCTTTGTCGGCAAAGTAATGTCTCTGTTTTTAAATATGCTATCTAGGTTGGCCATAACCTTCCTTCCAAGGAGTAAGCGTCTTTTAATTTCATGGCTGCAATCACCATCAGCAGTGATTTTGGAACCCCAAAAAAAATTAAGTCTGACACTGTTTGCACTGTTTCCCCATTTATTTCCCGTGAAGTGATGGGACCAGATGCCATGATCTCAGTTTTCTGAACGTTGAGCTTTAAGCCAACTTTTTCACTCTCTTCTTTCACTTTCATTAAGAGGCTCTTTAGTTCTTCTTCACTTTCTGCCATAAGGGTGGTGTCATCTGCATATCTGAGGTTATTGATATTTCTCCCGGCAATCTTGATTCCAGCTTGTATGTATATATACAGTTATTCTATGAACAACACAGGCGTGAACTGCACCAGTCCACTTATACGCAGATTTTTTTTTAACAAGTATTGCAGTCCTACACAATCAATGATTTGTTCTATCTGAGGTTACAGAACTGTAGACATGAAGGGTTAACCTGTAAGCTATACACTGATTTTCAACTGCACCTTGGTAGCTAGGGAGTCAGTGCCTCTAACCCCCAGGAGAGAGGCTGTGTTATGGCTGCTGTGCCAGCCAGGAGAGAATAGTGTCTGCAGTTCATGGCTCCTCAAGTCTCCTTCCAGCCTCTTAACTTGTGCCTTGCCTACCCTGTGTTTGACGAACATTATGCACAGAGAGATACAGTAAGACAATTGG
Source organism: Okapia johnstoni (assembly GCA_024291935.2). NCBI lineage: Eukaryota > Metazoa > Chordata > Mammalia > Artiodactyla > Giraffidae > Okapia > Okapia johnstoni. The sequence continues at coordinate 39,806,235 of CM044321.1, forward strand.
CGCAGTGAACAGGATCAACGATATATCAAACATCCTAGGTTGTTTTCTTTATCTTCACTCCTTACCTAATGTAGGCCAGAGGCTCTACTCTAACCTCCATCATTTAGCCATTATACGCAGATGTTCTGTGCTCAACAATACAAATTATGTCTGCAGTGATTGCCAACTCCCTTGACTTAGTAATTGCTTTATTTTAGGTATCTGTAGATTCCTCTTACTTTCTAATTTGTTTAGATAGCCACTAAAACCAAGTTTGGCTCATTTTGGAGAAACAGTCCTAGTCATCTTAGGGCTACGTTATCTATAGTTGATGTTTGTGTAAATATATTCAAGTCTTTTGGATCAACCCTAAAGTTTATGTCATCATGGGCTTAGGGGAAAAAATAATAATTACTAGGGTTGATTCCAGATAAAAAGTACAATTCAAGAACCCAAAGCATTGATTACAATTGTTGGGGCTCTGAAAGTTGCACTAACTTCTGCTAAGAGGCTTAAGTTGACAGCACCTCAACATGGGCTCCCAGATGACTGATAGGTACTGGGGCTCCCAATTCAATAGAATAATTGAATCCAGTTCTTGTTTTTGAGGACAGTTATTCCAACATGACTGATTTGACCATACCACTGGCCAAATGGCATTCTGAGAAAGATTCAAAAGGATGGGACTGAAAAAGACATCCTAATTTGTTGACATGCATATTGTGTGGAAGTTGCAGGATCTGGGGTCATTCCTTTCTTTTTGCTTTTGATAGACTGTTTCCAGAGTTCAGGAAAATAGAGCTTAGACTATGGCAGTTTTGACTCAACTGCCTGAAGGACTGAACATTATGAATATGCTCACGTAGTCCCCAAAAGCTCTTTTGACAAGCAAGCCTCTATATTTTGTTAGGCATTTTCACCTACCTCTGCTGGTAGAAGTTTGATAACAATGTGTTCAGGATTGATGCAACTGAAGCTTCTGACTTGCCAAGTAACAGGACACCATCTTTGCATGATATCTTAGAATATCAGATATGGAGTCACTTATGTTCAATCCAGACCAACCCACTTGGGGGAAAATTCCAAGGGAATTTGTCTCACTAAGATTTCTCTACATGAAGCTCTTCATTATCAAAACAAGATACTCTGGTACTCATGATATAATGAAGGTCAAGCATGTAACTTGTTAATTTCTATTATGAACTCAGATGCAGAAGAAACGATAATTTATTGGTTGGACCTAAAGGGTCTCACAACCAGGTCCTGTTCATGTTTCTTTCCAACTATGAAATTTGCCCAAACTCTGTACATTGAATTTAGTCACCCCTCACCCTTATTATGAGATAGAAATTATAACTTTGGTGCCCACAAGACAAAGTTTTATTTCCCCTGCTTCCCAAAGTTACTCAGAATACACAGACAGGTGTTTATGGTCTTAAGTGGACATGTCCACTTAAATGTGGACAATATGTCTTTGAGCTGCCTCTAGCCATCTTTCTCCTTGAAGTAGGTTAGATCAGAATAGAGATAGGAAAGGGTCAGGAGTGCAGAGAAGAGTGGTTTCTTACTGATAAACAAGGCTTTTGACTTACAGGGGCATTCCTTCCAACACTCTATTAACAAAGCCTGAACAGAAAGGAGTTTATGGGTTGAGTTCTGATATCACAAAGTGTGGCAATATGATGGATTTGAAGCAAATAAAAAGTAAATCAATAACTGGCATGGTCCACCCTTTTGCTACTCACCTTTTATATATACCGTTCTTCAAACCTAGCAAGATGTGGCTATTCCTCTTTCAATAATAGTTTCCCTTTCTCCCCAAAATAGGGAGTCAAAGAGTCTCAATAGTAATTTTACCAATCTCCAGTTAATTAGTCAGTTTCTGTCAAAGCATTACTGAACAAAAATAACCAAATATCTAGTAGCACTTTAACAGAAATTTAGTAGTAATTAAAAGACTAAATAGTGAAGCTAACTTCTAACACATTGTAATAAAATAAAATTGGAAAGAACCACAAAAAAGAAAAAGATTTGATATCTGTACACAGATACTGCTAACAAGCAAAGAATAAATACCCAAAGGTACTAAAGTCATCATTCTGAGGTCATAGTTGGTGGCCATGGCTTCCTTTTCCTATCATCCATTCCACATTTCCTTAGACCTTAGCAAAATCTTCAGAAGGTTTGAGTTCCTTATCATGTAGAATTACATAAATCTCTTTTGAATGATCTGGCTTCAAATGTTCTGCCTTTTTTGATGATGTAGTTTCCTATTAGTCTTTACCATTTGAAAATAGAAGGGCTAAAATGTGCCCTCAAAGAATTTCCTGGCCTTAGACATATTTTTTTCTTGTCTTCATTGTATGTGTATATGTTAAGCATCTTCAGTCATGTCCAGCTCTTTGCGATCCTATGGACCATAGCCCAGGCAAGAATGGTGGAGTGAGTTGCTATGCCTTCCTCCAGATGATTTTCCTGACCCAGGGATTGAACTGACTTCTCTTACGTCTTCTGTATTGGAAGATGAATTCTTTACTACTAGCACCACCTGAGGAGCTCCTTCATTGGATAGCACAATCCAACTTCTCTGGAAAGATTGGCAGCACCAATCTTTCCAGCCAATAGAGTAAGCTTTTTTTTTTTGACATGTTGACTTAGTGGCTTATGGGTTCCAAAATAACTAAGTGTTGGTCTCATCTTCAATTCAATGGATTCATTGTTGTATACATTAGTGGGAGCATTACCCAATTGAGAACTAAGATCTTCAAACTATCAGAGATAAAAACAGTTGGTATAGGAAGCAAGTCTTTTGTGAGTGTGATATTAGGAATAATAGAAGAATCATACACACTTCTACCTCTTGATTCCCAGAACCATGGCAAATGTGAAGCTACTCTCTGTAGACTAAAGGAGAGTGATTAAGAAAGAAGACCATTGCCCAAGGACTAAGATTCAAAATCTCTTCGAAGAGGGTTTGATAAACACAAAAGCAAAATGGAACAACTACAACAAAAATAAAACCTTACTGGTGTCAATGCAAATTGCCTTAGAGTACAGACTAGAGTTATTCTGTGGAAGTTACCCAGGGTTGCCACAAGGTATGTGGTAGGGCACATAATATTTATAGAAGTGGTCACTGGGTTGGGAAGAGTTGATGGAAGTTATAGCTAGAACTGCTGTGGAAGTGCTTACTTGGTTGAAAAACAGGTCACTTAGGACACATAGTCAGAGAGGGCCTATGGCAGTCTTTGTCAAGTAGGGAAGTGTTTATCTGAGTGGTGGTAGAAACATATTCATAGAAATAGACCACTGACCAAGAGAATGTGTCTTGAGATGATCTCCACACAGGCTCTTAGGGGCAAGGAGACAAGGACCTGCTTGAGTGAAAACAACCTTATATAAAAGCATCCTCTGAACTGGAAGTCTATGAGGTCTATTAATACCGGGGGGAAATAAATAATTGAAAATAAATCTCCTGCCAACCTAGAAAATCTCTCCAAAAAAAGTACAAGAGAAATAAAAATAGTTTTTATTACTGAAAGAACATTAAACTAGAATGTGATGTGCATTACAGGCAATCCCTAAAGAGTTTCAAAGATACCAAAGAATCTTACCGTTTTATGTAGCCAAGTGATACATTGTATAGATGTGTTTTTTCCCCAAATAAACAATAATTAATCTTTGAGTGAGAGGACTCAATAGCACCAATTGTTACATATAGTTCATGCTAAATCATTTGGTGATTGGAGTAGCCCCTTGTTTTGCTAAATGCTTTCAAAAGAAAAAAAAAATTATAACTTTTGGGATGTCGGGAGCCGCCATAGGCATTACTGACAAAATGGAGGCACAGCCCCAACCCCCTCTCCTCATCCCGCAGGCACGGTCCCAGGATGAAGGAGTTAGGTCTTGTGATTCTGACTTGTCCTTTCCTTCCTCCGGTTGAGTCGGCTGGAAAGTATGTTATAATCCATAAAGTTAACTATTGACATTTGTTCAAGGATCTTTACAAAGAATACTCCAGGATGAGCACATAGGCTGCAGCTTGAGACCATGGGAAACATTGTTATCTGAAACCTGCCTGAAGGGGAATGTTTATGGCAAAAGAAGCTTGCTGAGTTTAGGGGTTAGGAATAATTAAGAATAGTTAGAAGCTAAAAGTTTAAGGTATGTTGTAGTGTTGGCATATTTTACTATAGCTTATAGAAACTAGGTATTTTAGAGATACTAATAGCTAAAAGCCTTTTTAGGAGATGATGAGCTTAAGTTACTAGGGGATAACAAGATTTAAAGAGATAAGAAATAAACTGAGGAAAGTAATATACAGCCCAGAGACAAACTTGAGTTACAATGTTATCACAAGGACACTTAAGAGGGAACTCTGAAGGACAACAATGATTTATGGAGACAGTAAATATGGGTGAGGGGAAACTGAAGATGTCATACCTCTGACCTAATGCTTTTGTAAAAGTATAAAAGAAAACCTGATGCTTAAAATAAACACGAAGCCCAGTGCTTTGAGCGAGAGACTGCATCATTTTCGTTCGCCGACCCCGTTCATCCCTTCAGGGCTATTCCCTGGCTGCCGGAGCTGGACTCCGGCATTGGGAGAAAGGTTAGGTTTGCTATTTGAAGCCAGGAGACAGCTAAAACTGCCATGCTGCCTGGAAACTAGGTTATATAGCTGATATCTTGCTTGATGATTACATTTCAAAGAGATGACTCCTAGGCCTTGACTAGGTTGCCAGGTTCCTGGGTTACTCATTTACTATTTTAAAAGATAAAATGTGTACATTTCAAAGAAACAAACAAGCAAAAATACACGTTTTCTAAAGTAAATGCTCTAAGAAAAGGCAGATTGAGGGTAGTCTTTTATTTTCAACAGGGAGAATTAAGTCATATATATATATACATATATATAATTGTATTTATTTATTCATTTTGATTGTGCTGCATGTTTGCTACTGCATGGAGTTTTCTATAGTCGAGGCAAGTAGGAGCTACTCTCTAGTTGTGGTATGTGGGCTTCTCACAGTGGTGGCTTCTCTTGTTGCTGAGCATGGGCCTCAAGGGTACACGGGCTTCAGTAGTTGTGGCACATGGGCTCAGTAGTTGCGGCTCCCAGTCTCTAGAGCACAGGCTCAATAGTCGTGATGCATTGGCTTAGTTGCGCCACAGCATGTGGGATCTTCCCAGACCAGAGATTGAACCCATGACTCCTGCATTTGCAGGCAGATTCTCTACCCCTGAGCCATGGGGGCAGCCCAAGCTTCTTATTTTTGATTTGTATTTTCTCTTACAGTGTGATCATCAATGGACCTCAGCAACCATGCTCCATAAAAGAAAAAAATGAAAAACTGGTAGCAAGAACAGAAATGGAAAAAGAAGTGATATGCTACCTCTGTCTCCTTACAATATTACTCTAATGCTTTCTGTTGACAAAGCTGAATATTTTTGCTAGGTATAAAGAAGTTTTCAGAGGATATTGCTTGAGTATTACAAACAGAATAAAGAAGTGTAGATTAGGAGTTGAGAGGCAATAAATTGATACCATGTCCACATACTGTACACAACTGTCTCTACTTTTTTTTTTATTATTATTTATTTTAGTTGGGGGCTAATTACTTTACAATATTGTAGTAGTTTTTGCCATACATTGACATGAATCAGCCATGGGTTCACATGTGCTCCCCCTCCCGAACCCTCCTCCCACCTCCCTCCCCTTCCCATCCCTCTGTGTCATCCCAACGCTCCATCCCTGAGCATCCGTCCCATGCATAAAACATGGAATGGTGTTCCGCTTCACATATGACAATATACATGTTTCAATGTTATTGTCCCAGAACGTCCCACCCTCATCTTCTCCCTCAGAGTCCACAGGACTGTTCTATGCATCTGTGTCTCTTATTCTGTCTCACATATAGGGTTACCATTACCATCTTTCAAATTCCATATACATGCATTAATATACTGTATTGGTGCTTTTCTTTCTGGCTCACTTCACTCTGTATAATGGGCTCCAGTTTCATCCATCTCAATAGAACCGATTCAAATGTATTTTTTTAATGGCTGAGTAATATTCCATTGTGTATATGTACCACTGCTTCCTTATCCATTCGTCTGCCGATGGACCTCTAGGTTGCTTCCATGTCCTGGCTATTGTAAACAGTGCTGCGATGAACATTGGGGTACACGCATCTTTTTCAATTCTGGTTTTCTCGGTGTGTATGCCTAACAGTGGGATTGCTGGGTCATATGGCAGTTCTATTCCCAGTTTTTTAAGGAATCTCCACACTGTTCTCCATAGTGGCTGTACTAGTTTGCATTCCCACCAACAGTGTAAGAGGGTTCCCTTTTCTCCACACCCTCTCCAGCATTTATTGCTTGTAGACTTTTGGATAGCAGCCATTCTGACTGGTGTGTAATGGTACCTCATTGTCTCTACTTTTTATTGTTTAAATAATAAATCCCAAATCTTACATCATAAGAGTGTATAGACATATACATTATTACTCTTCACAGCTGCAAAGTCTCTATTGTGGAGTGGTGATACAGTTTATTCAATCTATTGATGGATAATAACTTATATCCAAGATGCACTGTTTAAAATTGCAAATACTACCGAAACAGATATGCTTAGGCATATGTATTTTAGGACTTTTGCCAGTGTATTTTAGGATAGATTTCTTTAAATGAGATGTCAGTGTAAAAGAGGAAATACATAAGTAATTTGGAAAATTCCTCCTCACGTGACTGTACAGTTTTGCTTTGCCAACCACAAAATGTTTGAGGTCTTGCTTCACTTTAACCTTGGCAACAATTTATTTTTGGAAACTTTTGAATGCTTGTCAATTTTACTGATAAGATATGGTATATAAGCAAAGCTTTAATTTACTTTTTTATTTGGCTATATCGTTTAACTATCATTCAGGGAGTTTATTGTTGTCAATTGTTGTCAGTAAAAGAAGTGAACTTAGAATTTGAATTTGGAATAAAACCCTAAATAAGCTTATTTTATTCTCCTAGACATATGTATCTCTTTATTTTTAAATATACCTTTAAGCACAACAAGGCATCTATTAATGGGTAAAATGTATCTCAGAAACATAGTTGTTAGACAAAGAAATGATATAGAAACATTAAAACGTATTAACAGTTTTAAGAGAGTTGCAAAGTAAGCTCAGAACTCATAAAAATACAGAGATAAATACTAGAAAAATTATATGAGATGTAGAAAAACAAAAAATAATATTGGTGAATCTTGATGAGAAAAAAAAATAAGTTGAAATGAGAAGTCAGAAGGATCAGAGTAGCAATGCTGTTTAGATATATCTAAGATCTAAGATGAATTGCTGACCTGTCATAAAAGTAGGAGAGTATAGGATAAAAATTCTTCTTTCAAAAAACATCTCCTTACAATAAGTTTCAACAAGTAAATCTATATTTAGAAATATAAGCTATAGCACAACATTAATACAGTAAAGTATAGTACAAACAGTATAGCAGGGTATAGTCAATCAACTATAATTCACTAAAAAGTCATCCAGACAAAGAAATACGAGCTGTGGACAATTTTCATAAGAAGAGAACAAACACAGCACAACAAAACTGCCCTTTTTAAGCATATCTGTCATGTCACCCAACCACAGCCAAACTTTCTGTACTAATTTTTTTTTTTTTGCATGATAAATTATATAGTCTATTTCTTCTTCCACATCTCACTCCAAAAGATCACTGGTTTTGAAACTTACTTTTCTTAGGGTATGTATACTTCGTTTAATCTTTAGAAATAGTTGATTTTGACTGCAAATATCTACTACAGCATTATAAATGTAAACTCATCGGTATCAAATCAAACTCAAGTGGACTTATATTTGCTCACTTAGTTTCCAAACTGGCATGGGTAAAATCCAATCCTACTTTTGTTTGGAAGGAATGTACACTACGTGTAGGAGTAAGTAGTGTGAGTTAGGTGATAGGTAAGAGACTTGTTTATGAGCACAAAAACAAACAAACAAAAAACAGAAAATAAAATTTAGTAATAATCGATACAAGCTGTCAGATTTTTTCCCAAAAGTTTTTATGTGGTTATGAATCTCAGATAATATCTCTGAAAGTATTATATCTTCGCCAATTTCATTCACCTCAGTCTCAGCAGAAAAATTAAAATTAAAATAAATAAAGCAGGAAAATAATATTCCTCATACTTAGAAATAAATATATTTTAAATACAATTATGTGACTTGGGTCATTGCTCTTTCAATCAAAATTTTAAATTTAAATGGACTTAAGTGCAAGTTTTTGCAGTGAATTTCAGAAACATCAACTATATATACACAGAAAGGAAAAATTGCCCTAATTTCTTCGTGTGAAGAAAGCCTGGGTTTTATTTAAAACATACAATGTAATCATCAGTGTAATTCAATGGCCTTTTAAAAAAGCAGATGTAACCTTATGCTTAAGTTATACAAGAATGTCTTAGCCAGTGACCCAGTAGTAAAGAATCCACTTGCAATACAGGAGATGCCGGTCCCTGGGTTGGAAAATCCCATGGAGAAGGAAATGGCAAACTGCTCCAGTATCCTTGCCTGGAAATCCTTTTAGACAGACGAGAGTGGCGGGCTAAGTCCATGAGGTCTCAAAGAGCAGGATATGACTGAGCAACTAAACAACAGCAACAAAAGAAGCAAGTAGCCTCACTATATAAACAGATGGTATAATTATCCACGTAAAGAGTTTATTATAATGTTAATTTGAGATTATGCAGTAAACTAAGATCATGGTATCTGGTCCCATCACTTCATGGCAATTAGATGGGGAAACAGTGGAAACAGTGAGAGACTTTATTATTTTGGGCTCCAAAATCAATGCAGATGCTGATTGCAGCCATGAAATTAAAAGACGCTTGCTCCTTGGAAGGAAAGTTATGACCAACCTAGATAGCATATTTAAAAGCAGAGACATTACTTTGCCAACCAAGGTCCGTCTAGTCAAGGTTATGGTTTTTCCAGTAGTCATGTATGGATGTGAGAGTTGGACTGTGAAGAAAGCTGAGTGCTGAAGAATTGATGCTTTTGATCTGTGGTGTTGGAGAAGACTCTTGAGAGTCCCTTGGACTGCAAGGAGATCCAACCAGTCCATCCTAAAGGAGATCAGTCCTGGGTGTTCATTGGAAGGACTGATGTTGAAGCTGAAACTCCAATACTTTGGCCACCTCATGAGAAGAGCTGACTCATTGGAAAAGACCCTGATGCTGGGAAAGATTGAGGGCAGGAGGAGAAGGGGACGACAGAGGATGAAATGGTTGGATGGCATCACCGACTCAATGGACAAGAGTTTGGGTAGACTCTGGGAGTTGGTGTTGGACAGGGAGGCCTGGCATGCTGTAGCTCATGGAGTCGCAAAGAGTCAAACACAACTGAGTGACTGAGCTGAACTGAACTGAACTGATTGGAAGATAAAAACACTTTTCTTTGTGATATGGTTACTCTAAATCAGATATTGACTAAGTATAGACAGGTCTAAGATTATGACCAGGTGTAAGGGTCCCTCCAGATTTACAAACACAGATGAAATGAATGAATTAATAAAGATTTGCATTTGAAACATGACAACTGAGAGATTTACTATTATCTCAAATGATACTAGAGAAAAAAATGAGTTCTGCTTGACATAAACTTTTTCTAATATGTAAAGCAATATTTAAATTGGGATAATCTTAGTGGTAGAATGTGTTTAAATGTGAGTGGATTGGCCATCTCATTTTTTAAGTTTTTTTTCTTTTAATCAACCTGTAGGTGGTCATTTGCTTGAAGCAGAAGATTCAAGGATCTGCAAGATACAGTTCCTGCTCCCAGGTTTACATCAATCTATTTCTGTTGAAGAAATTTCACTGCCCTTTTGGTAAGAAGCCTTTTATTGTTTTGTTTTGCTTTGTTTTGTTTTTAAGAATACTCCTTCCCCAACATGCAGCACACTGGCACACACACACAAACAGAACAACGATTCATGATTGTTAATTTTTCAATACCTAGCATATATTTCACCTGGACAGAAAAATTTAGATTGAATTTCAATTGTAGTGTTTGATTTGTAAGAATTTTTGTTTTCCTTACTTTTACGTTGTTCCTTTTAAGAGTATGTCAACTTTCATATATACATATATCCCTCATGCTTAAACTCTAAAGCACGGCATAGACATACTAAATTCTAAATTCCTATATCACTCTGAAAATTCTTTCATGTGTGTGTTTTTCTATTTGTAGTTTATCTGGGGCGATACAGATAACATTTATGGTCTTTATTTGCTCAGATGAGAATTGCTGCTGTTAAAATACCCTGAAAACAACATTTCAAATTAAGCCCAAAATGATTTGCACCATGCTGTTGTCATCTTGTGTGAGACTTAAACAAGAAATAACTGAAGTAAAAACTACCAGTAATGCCTATAAAACTGAAATGAAACATAAGCTCAACCATGACTGGATAAGTACGTTTTTTCCCCATGCTCTACTACATGGAAAGAAGATGATAATGTGTGACATAGAATTTCTAGATATCGCAAAACAGACAGATTTTAATTCTAAATATAGTAAGAATATATAAAATGGTTCATTTCTCTAGTATTTTGTCTTTATATAATTGAGCAGTGATGCACCAATGACATATTAAGTGGTGATCCATTGAATGTGATATTCTTAAAAATTAAAAGAAACACATCTGAAAAATTGAACTTTTTATGATATATAAATGTCAATATTAGAAGAATACTTTCACGTTTTTTTTTGTTTGCTTCTATCAAAATTACTGTATATTTTTGCTGGATCACGGACATTATCTTTTAGAACAATATTTTTACAAATTTTTGATGGCTCTAAGGGTCATTTTTCTTCACAAGTTTTGCTCTATTTTCCAGGTTTCAAAATACCAAATCCAAGGGTCATGTTAATGCAGTACCTGCTGGAGTAGAAAGAAACTCAGCAAACATCAAACTGATTACACTTTGATTCAGAGTTCTCTTGAGGGACATGAAGAATAATAAAAATCACTCATTTAAGCAAAACTTTTAGTTCCGTTTGTAATATTATCTTATTTTATAGAATCAAAAATGTAATTAAAATGATATCAATAAAGATGTCATTTGGGAAGGTGATTATTAGTAATTAAAAACTGAGAAGATCTATTTACTCTCATATCTAATCTCTTGTTTGGACATTTGCAGGAGGGCAATAGTATTGGAAGCCTTGTTTCAACATGGGATTCATGCACTGATAACTATGTACCATAAAAACAATTCAGAGTAGTTCTGTAAGAACTGCTTTATATTTAAATTTGTTTTATATTCACTATATGATTTTCTCTTGTGAAGTCCTTAGGAATCTGACTCAAGTTGTTCTTTGCCTAATGAGAAATGAGGCACACATACAACTCTTTTTTTGGACTATTGCCTTATTATGTGAATCACTAATTTTTAAATTAGTAATCTCAATATCTAACATTTCAGTATACAGTGGACTGAAAATAAATGGGTACTGTATGCTTTCCTTGCTTTGTTTTTAAACATTTCTTAGCCTGTGATTAATTTTGAAGATAATGTAGCTTTTTTCTTTTAAACAACTGATGTAATGTGAACTAGGAACTATACTTTCAAAGTTTGTCAGGTGTCATTCAACTATTTTAGCAGTTGCATTTTATATGTATACATCTTAGTCTGTTTTAGCCTCATAAAAACTTTATTAAATTAGTACAACGTGTTTAGACAACAGACATGCCAAGGAAAAATTCCCTCAGATCTGACTGTTGGTTTATAATATGATACGGTCAGGATTATAAAGTAGGTTTGAGTGGCTCAACTACTTAATTCTTTGCACTATATAATAAAAATAAATAAATAAATAAATCAGGGGCTATTTATTATTAAAAGATGGCTTTGTAATATTTTCATGACCCAGATAACCATGATTTTATGATCACTGACCTAGAGCCAGACATCCTGGAATGTGAAGTCAAGTGGACCTTAGGAACATCACTATGAAAAAGCTAGTGGAGGTGATGGAATTCCAGTTGAGCTATTTCAAATCCCAAAAGATGATGCTGTTAAAGTGCTGCACTTGATATGCCAGCAAATCTGGAAAACTCAGCAGTGTCCACGGGACTGGAAAAAGTCAGTTTTCATTCCAATCCCAAAGAAAGGCAACTCCAAAGAAGGTTCAAACTATCACACATTTGCATTCATCTCACACACTAGCAAAGCCATGCTGAAATTCTACAAGTCAGGTTTTAACAGTACGTGAACCGTGAAATTCCAGATGATCAGCCTGGATTTAGAAAAGGTAGAGGAACCAGAGATCAAATAACCAACATCTGTTGGATCACTGAAAAAGCAAGAGAGTTCCAGAAAAACATCTATTTCTGCTTTATTGACTATGCCAAAGCCTTGACTGTGTGGATCACAATAAACTGTGGAAAATTCTTCAAGAAATGAGAATACCAGACCTCCTTACGTGCCTGCTGAGAAATCTGTATTCATATCAAGAAATAACAGTTAGAACCTGACGTGGAACAACAGACTGGTTGCAAATTGGGAAAGGACTACTTCAAGGCTGTATATTGTTACTTATATACTGCTTATTTAACTTATATTTAGAGTACATCATGCGAAATGCTGGGCTGGATGAATCATAAGCTGGAATCAAGATTGCTGGGAGAAACTTCAATAACCTCAGATATGCAGATGACACCACCCTTATGGCAGAAAGCGAAGAAGAACTAAAGAGCCTCTTGATGGAAGTGAAAGAGGAGAGTGAAAAATTTGGCTTAAAACTCAACATTGAGAAAACTAAGATCATGGCATCCAGTCCAGTCACTTCATGACAAATAGATGGGGAAACAATGGAAACAGTGAGAAACTTTATTTTTGGGGGCTCCAAAATTACAGCAGATGGTGACTGTAGCCATGACATTAAAAGATGTTTACTCCTCGGAAGAAAAGCTATGGCAAGCCTAGACAGCATATTAAAAGCAGAGACATTACTTTGCCAACAAATGTCCATCTAAAAAGCTATGGTTTTTCCAGTAGTCATGTATGGATGTGAAAGTTGGACCATAAAGAAAGCTGAGCACCAAAGAATTGATGCTTTTGAATTGTGGTGCTGAAGAAGACTCTTGAGAATCCCTTGGAGAGCAAGGAAATCAAAGCAATCAATCCTAAAGGAAATCAGTGCTGAGAGGTATATTCATTGCTGAAGCTGAAGCTCCAATACTTTGGCCACCGGACAGGAAGAGCTGACTCATTGTAAAAGACCCTGATGGTGGAAAAGACTGAGGACAAGAGAAAGGGGCAACAGAGGACAAGATGGTTGGGTGGCATCAATGACTCAGTAGACATGAGTTTGAGCAAACTCAGGGAGATAGTGAAGGACAGAGAAGTCTGGAGTGCTGAAGTTCATGGGGTCACAAAGAGTCAGGCAAGACTTATCAACTGAACAACAACAAATACTCTTGTTAGCATCTATGAGACCCATTGAGGGGCTTCCCAGGTGACACTAGGGGTAAAGAACCTGTCTGTCAATGCTGGGGACATAAGAAGCATGATTTTGATCCCTGGGCTAGGAAATTCCCTGGAGAAGTAAATGGCAACCCACTCCTGCATACTTGCCTGGAGAATCCCATGGACAGACGAGCCTGGTGGGCTACAGTCCATGGAGTCACAAAGAACCAGACAGGATTGAACCACCTTAGCATACAGGCACACAGAGGGTTCGAAGAATGAACACTGGTGGGATTCAGTTTTTCCATATCCACTTTAAAATGGATTAAGAGAAAATTCTGCTTGTCTAAAGGCAAGGAAGCAGCTTTTCAGGATGCTGCCTCCATTTGCAAGTCTTAGAAATGTATAATTTCCTATATACCACTATTAGTCATATTTTTTCCAATTATCACAAAACTCCAGACTTAAGGTATTCACAATGTCCCACAAAAGTAATTTCCATACAAACTAGCATGTCTCCTTCTATAGCTGCATTTTTCCATCTCTTTCAAATTGTGGAATTGCAGTAGGTCATAAATGATCCCGTTTCCCTAGAATCATCTCTGAACATTTCTGTCACCTCCTTTATTACAGAGAAAGGTTGCTCCCTTCTGAGATCTCTGACTATTACCCTTCGATTTTCTCAGGAGGTGCCTGTTTTCTCTACCTTCGGCCACAGAAAGGGTATAAATGGCCTATGGTTCCTCCTTTGTTAGGAGTCAATAATCTGACTGCTATGCTCATTTCTCTATCATATCCTTCTAGTACCCAGATTGTTCTCTCATAACAGCCTGCAAAAGCTATCAATTACCTTGTTCACTGTTACTCATTCCAACCCACATCATCTTCCATTCCTCCCCGGATTAAATTTCACAGTCAATCATTATATTCATTTTCTTATTTACATCATCATTAACCTTAACTGACTGCCTTTTTAAACTTTGTCCTCAAGAACAGAACTGCAGGTAACTCTTCTCAAACATCAAAACCAACCACCTTCTATCTTCTCCCTCTGATCTATATACTTTGTGTGATATCATGATTTATACTAAGAAATATATATGTGCTCTTTGCCCATGGTTCCTGGCTTATAGCTTCCAAAACCTTGGAATTTCCTGAGCAATAAGAGCAACAGGAGCATCTTTTATAATAAAACTCAATCTCTTGCTGTATGTTCCTAAAATTGCTTCAGTGTCAAAAAGGTGAAATAGGTGTTTTATTAATAAAAATCAGCTCCTTTCCACCACACATTGGATTTATATCAATGAGGTGAGCTTTGGAAAGCATTTTTAAGTAAGGAAGCTGACTTTTAGGAGATCCAACTTCATGATTTGAGCATTGGAACTTTGTATCTGGCTCTCCTGACCTCTGAGGAAAAGAGAGGAGCTGTAAATTGAATCAGTTGCAAATGGCCAGTGATTTAATTTAATCAAATATGCTTATGTAATGAAGCCACCATAAAAATTCAAAAAACTGAAATTGGAGAGCCTCTGGGTTTGTTAATACGTTTTGAGATGAGAGAGTAACACTCTCAGAGAGAACATGGAAGCTCTGCATTCTTTCCCCATACTTTGTCCTGTGCATTTCTTCCATCAGGCTGATCCTTAAGTACACTATAGAATACTAAGCTGGAAATCTAGTAAGTGAAATGCTTCTCTGAGTTCTGTGAGCCTTTCTAGGAAATTAATTGAACCTAAGGAAGGGAGATCATTTGAACTTCCAATCTATAGAACAGGTAGCACAGGTGACAACATGGATTTGTGACTGGCATGTGAGGTGTGGAAGAAGAGAGTAGTTTTGTGGGACTGAGCCTTTACCTGTGAGACTGACACTGTCTTGGGATACATAGTATGAGAATTGAGTTGAATTATTGAACACTCAGGTGGTGATGGAAAATGGCTTGATGGTTTGGTGGAAACATTTCCTTCCCCCACACACATTGGAATTAGTGACCAGAATCTTTATTTTGTTTAGAAGCAGTCTTTTTAAGACTCAATACTTAAAACAGACTACAGTTTCTTACATTGTGACCTCTATATCATGCTCTTTCCTACTTCCTTTCTTCATTTAAAGGAAGCTGCAATGATCCCTTGGTATAAAAAGAAATAAGGTTTAGATAGTAAGGCAACACATAGACTCTCATCGATGCTTGCATTTTTCCTTTGTTGGGGCAAAAATTCTAAAGGGAGATCTCCTCAAAAGTTTCAGGCTATGGTCTCCATCTCCTGCTAAGATTGCTACTTCAGTCATTGGCTGTAACTGATTCAATACAGAAAGTAGGAAAAAAGTTTTTTTCTTTCAGCCCTACAAGTGTATAGGTTGACTCTTATGGATGGTGATAGAAGAGGTGAATTCTTCTCCGCTTTTAGGCTATCTAGCTCTAGATTGAGTGCATCTTACTATTTAAACACATGAAGAGTAGAAAGAATTTGAGTTTCTGACTAGTATTATTGCTTCAGGACTATCTACTTAAGTGTACTGCTGAAATAGGCAACATACTCAAAGTTTCTGAAAAGGTCCTAACACCACAGCTTTAGTTAACAAGTGGCATCCTTCTAAAAAAGAACAAAAGTAAAATTTTCCAAGTCTTTTATATCACACTAACAGTTTTTCAGTGTACAGTATCTAAGCAATTTGCTGGTCACTCCTACTAAACCTATGATACGTGTTGATTCTTATAGAGAGCACACAACAATTCAAGACCAGATTCATTAACACTTAGGCTTCCATTTGTCTCTGAATGATGTAACTCCCCTATAACAGCATTAAACAAGATGAGTTTTATTTCTTTCTCATACAAATGTCTTGAGTTAGGTATTTTTTTTTATTATTTTTAAAATTTTCTTGTTTTGTTTTGCTTGACATGCTTCACAATGGTTATCTTATTTTTCAAAATGGCTTACTCAGATATAAAACACAAACACTTTCTCACAATTGCTGAAACTTGTATACATCACTTTTGCTCACATTCCCATTAAAATAAGTTAGTGTTATCACCACTTATAGCTGCAAGAGTGCCTAGGAATGTAGTCTTGGTTTTAGCAGTTATGTTCACAGGTACGAATTGATTTGTCATAGAATTTGAGAAAACATACTGAATAAAAATAACCTGACTCTGCCTATTGGTTTTGTGGAATGTCTAAATTTATCATTTGTTAGATACAGAGCCTTTGAAAAGTTCCTTAACCTTTGCTAAAGACAGTTTTACTGCTTACAAAATAATTAAGGTAATAATTCAAAAGAATTTATTTTAATATAAATAGTGTCAACTTCGGAGAAGTCAATGGCACCCCACTCCAGTACCCTTGCTTGGAAAATCCCATGAATTGAGGACCCTGGTGGTCTGCAGTCCATGGGGTCGCTAAGAGTCGGACACGACTGAACGATTTCACTTTCACTTTTCCCTTTCATGCACTGGAGAAGGAAATGGCAACGCACTCCAGTACTCGTGCCTGGAGAATCCAAGGGACTACGGAGCCTGTCGGGCTGCCGTCTATGGGGTCGCACAGAGTCGGACACGACTGAGCGACTTCACTTTCACTTTTCCCTTTCATGCACTAGAGAAGGAAATGGCAACGCATTCCAGTGTTCTTGGCTGCAGAATCCCAGGGACGGCAGAGCCTGGTGGGCTGCTGTCTATGGGGTCGCACAGAGTTGGACACGACTGAAACGACTTAGCAGCAGCAGCAGCAGTGTCAACTCAAAAACATTGCCCAAACCTAAAATTTGAGAGTTATGTTTTATTCGGTGGGGATTTTTAGGGCTTCAGGGCCAGGATACAGAATTTTAAGTAACCTTGAGAGAAGTGCTCTGAGGCAGTGAGGGAGGAGTCAGGTTATATAGAAGTTCGCAACAAAGGGCAAGTAAACTGAACATCAGAAGACCACTGCTAATTAAGAAAAATCAGATATCTCAAGTTAAGGAATTTAGCTCTTTCTCTGTATGGGAAGATGCAAGAGTCTAGGCTCAGTGAAATCTTTACTTTCATATGTATCTCAGCTAACTGGGGCCAGTATCCTGCATTTTTCCTACCCCCCAAGCTTGACAGGAAATGGCTACAGACTGATGGCTACTAGATAGCAGATATTATTCTCCCTACTGGGCACTCTCTGGGCTCAGAAAATCACATTTGGAGGGCCAGGATCGCTGATGGCTGTGACATCCTTGTTTATTGGCATGGCAGGAAATATTCCATTTTTCAGTCTCTCCTCATGGTAAGGAAATTTGACCAGTGTTAGGGAGATATTTTATGACTAATTTTTGTCCCATGGTGCTGGGATGTTCATCCTAGATCAGCTGAAAGTTCTGCCACTCCAGGTGTTAATTTCTGGATTAGGCCTACTGATAGATAATAAAAGATTTTCTGGATCTTCTATCTTCTAACCTATTAGGATCCAGGAGATATTTCCCTTGTTGCTCTCCTTGTACTTAGAATCATACAATTATAATTATTGATTGTACAGAGATCTATATATCTGATTAATTACTTCAAGTCATCTAGTCACCACTACATTTGTTGGAGGCCTGGATACATAGTGTAAGAGATGATAATCTTATAAAAAAAAAAAAGAAGTAATGTAGTTAGTAACATTGACAAAGTCATAGTGTAGTGGAGAGACAATGGCATAAACAATTTGGAAACAAAGAGCAAATTAAAACAATTATTGGTATAACTAGTCGCAATCTAGTTGCAGTAAACCATAAGTCCATAAGAGAACCAGCTGGAGAAGCCAAATTTTGGCAGGATCAGGTAGAGAGGAAAAGATAACTGCTTTAACTTTGTTTACAGAGACATACTTTATCAACTTGCAGGTCAAGGGATGAGGGAGAAAAGGTTACTGGGAAATAGATTTAAGCTAGTATATTTTTCAAAGTCAAAGTTATAAATCATATTTATCAGTTCACTTAAGTCCCATCTAATCGATTTCTGTTGATCTGCAGTAATCAGGTTTTTTATTAGTTTGTCATTTATTATCCAACTCAATGACATTACTTAAAAGTTCTCAGAAACTTACATTTGTTTAAATAGTTCTTTTAATTTTTAATGAGTCTTTTTGAAAACCTCCATTTTGTAAAAGCAGTGTAAAATTATGATAGTTTATAAAGGACAAAACATAAAGTAGCATGGTTAAAAATTTGAGTACAATGCAGTTAACAGGACACTTGGATATTTCTGAAACATATAACATTTTAAGATAATCACTGCAATTATGACTGATAACATTATATTAGGACATATCAGATGTTAGGGATTTCATATAAATTTTGGATTTATCTTAATGACCTTTATCCATACATTTTAATCTAAAGCTTACCTCCAATCATTTGACAATGTTTCTAAATTAAAAATATGAAATAAACTTAGTTTACTATTCTTTTCTGGGATGTCTCAGAGATGTTTCTTTGAAGTATCCCAGAATTAAAGAAGACTAAAACAGCTTAGTAAAACTTTGATATTTGGGAAATTAGTTAGAAGTATCAAAAATGTTTTAAAATACAACAGGATCATAGATCAGTGAAAGAATACTTATTTAACCAGTTATAAATCAAAAGAAAACAAGTATAGATCACTTAAGAGTGCAAAAACTCACACAGTTTATTATCAAAAAGGAGCACTTCTAACAGGGAGAAAACAAATTGTAATCCTGCACTAGTTCACTCAACAAAATCCATTTAATTAACTTTAATCTAAGTTTAGTGAATCCTGACTATATATAAAGCTTTTTTCTCTTCAGGGTTCCTTTCCATAATCTTTCATCACTTTCTGTATCTAGTCTGTCTCTCATTTTCCATCAAATAAGACTAACTCACTCCTTCTTTTTCTTCAGTAAAATGTAGCTTCATTCCTCATACGTTCTTTACTGAAAACACACATCCTACTTTGCCCTGTTTACTGAGACCCTACTATATTGTTTTAGTAGTTTTAAATTATATGTTTAAATTAAAATCCTCAACTCTTAAAACCTTATTTTTTTAGTAAAAACTAAGAATTAAGCAATTATGAACAGTTTTTCGCACTAGTATTCTATAGATTGGTGAGCATAAACACCAGTAATAATTTTTTTAAAACAATTAACTTTTTTATAGAGACCATCTCAGGGTGACACTAAATATTTCCATTAATAGTCCTAAATACCTTTAATTTCTCTATTTAGTAATTGATATCTCAGTGTCTTTTAGCTATTTAATAAACTTCCATCACTTAAATTAACACAGTTTTAAAACTTCAAGTTACCAAATATCTGGAGAGATCATTTTAAGTAGGCATTTCTAAGATATAATTATTTTAAAGAATTTATCCCAAAGTTCTTATCTCATATTTACTTTAAAGTTTCATCATATTAAGTTATTTTCCTTGTAGCAGATATAGTAAGTCTTATTTATTAAGCCTAAGTAAAATGAAGTATTGTACTTCATTTTTGATGATTTTTAATGACATGTCTTATATTCATTAGATCAACAAACATTAGTATCAGATATCAATTTAATATTGAATAGTTCTCAATTCACATGAATTTGAAAGCTGTTCTGGCCAGTTTCTTTAAATGTAAGCACTTTTTATTAAAAATAAATAGAGCTCTTTATAAATCTAATTTCCATAACTTTTAGAAGTAGAGATATCTCATATGTATAATTTGTACACAGACACAAGTCAAAGCTAGGGATCTCATGGCTTCACTTGAAAGCTAGTTATGAGTCAGGTATTATGATATAAACTTACTAGCTTACAAACAGTTGAAGTACATTAAAGTTGTTTGTTCAGATGACTAAAGCTTACTGTCTGTGCTGAGGGATCATTTCTAGCAATTTGAATTTTAAAACTGCCACTTTTCCCCTCTTTGTTTCAGGTCCTGTCTGATTGAGTTAAATGAGTCCTTGTAGCCTATATTTACATTTATGGCTTTTAGAGATTTGCAAGAAAAAGTCAGTTGTTTTTAGTTTCCCAAAGAATGATTCTGTTAGCTAAAGATACTAGTATCAGTGACAAGATTCTAATGAAACTGAAATTCATTTTACTGGTGTTATGTTTTAGAATTTTAGAGCTTAATTTGTCGTGTTTTCAAAGGTTTGTATGAGGCACTCAGCAAACATCTTTCTAAGGCTACAAATTAAACCCAAAGTAAAATCACTATTTTTATCTTATTAGCCCTTGTATGTTAGTTTCTTTTTTTTTTTTTACATAATTTAAGGTTATTTTATTTCTTTACAAGAGGAACTTTTTAACAAATGTTACAGGTGTCAATCAACCCTTGTTCAAAATTGGGCACACATCAAATCTAGCATTATGGGAGTTTTATTTGGTAGTGAACTTTTAACTATTTATACAAATGCCAAGAGATACTACACAAAGCATCCACAGGAATTTTTTTCATCTTTTTTTGAATTGTTCACAAACATCTCCTACATAACCCAACATTCAACAGAGAAATGGTACATCTTTTTCCTTTCAATTTGCATACAGTGGAAAAACAAGAATATATACATATCACAAAATTTAGCTAATAGACACAACAAATCTGATAGTTTAAATCTGTAGGTGAGAAATTATCTAATAAAAACAATCAGAATTTAGCATCAGTCACTTCCATAACCAAGTATTATTCTGATTAATAAAACTTGCTATTAAGTTTCTGGTATATATTTATACCGCTATTCCATCAATTGTGTTGCTCCCCACCTTGGTTCTTCACAAACAGAAAATCGTTGCAAAGTAGGGGCAAGCATTTGCAAAAACAAACACAATTCCCCAGCTTATTATAAGCATGAATGTGTGGTGGAATTTCTTCCCAAGCAATGGACTTTCAAATTATTAGGAATCACCTGAACTGAGTACGCCAAGATATTTTGCCTAAGTCCAAGAAGAGATGCTATTTATTTATATCCAACAGAGGACTTATAATTAAACTTAGTGTTCCATTTGGGGTTAGGTTGGGGGGAATTTAGCCATTTGAAAAATGACCATCTTAAAAAAAATGACCACCAAAAATAGGTTCACTAAATTTATTTTAAAAATCATAAAACGCTTTTTACAAAAGAGCATTACATTCTGCACACTGCTCTGAATAGAAGCCAGAGACATATGGACTACTGTTACTTTTCCTCCCTGTCCCACCACCCCAAATGTTACAGTGACCACAAAGCAAAATATTCACAATAATTTCATGGGAGGGGGCGGGGACCTCTTTAAACCACCAACAATGAATAAAAATTAAAATTCATTCACTCTGCTGCTGTTTCAAAATTTCAATATTAGTTTTTGGACACCCTCCCCCACCCCCAGCCCTGTTTGTAAGGAATTAAAACATTACATCTGGTGAGCAGCAAAGATTTTACTACATCTCAAATGCAGAACACTTATGAAGCAGAGGAATGTTGGCTTTTTAAACAGAAGCAGATTAAAAAAAAATAAAATGCAGGACTCCTTCAGTTCTTCACTGCTGCTGCTGCTGCTAAGTCACTTCAGTCTGTCTGACTCTGTGCGACCCCATAGACGGCAGCCCACCAGGCTCCTCTGTCCACAGGATTCTCTAGGCAAGAATACTGGAGTGGGTTGCCCTTTCCTTCTCCATCAGTTCTTCACTAGTCTTAGAAAAACTTTCCAGAATACTGCTTCACACTGATCTGCAGCAAATACTGTGCATTCTGTATCTGGTCCTGTGTTCCTGTAATGGTAATGATCTGATCTTTGGATCCTTCTAAAGGCTCGTCAATTTTGATCAAAGCTTTTGACTCATGATGAATTTGTTTAATCCGCTTACCACCTTTGCCAATAATAGATCCAGCCAAATCTTTGGGAATAGTTACTTGTGTAGTAATAATAGGTCCACCAAGATCACCATATAAGGCACAACCCTCTGCATAGGAATAATCATATCCAGAGCCACCCTGTGGTTCATAAGCATCTGCCACTCTGATGGGCTCCATGTATCTATTGCAGAGTCCCAGGTTTCATCAGCACTGAAACCAACCATGCCATGGTAACATCTCCAGGTCTTCCTCTTCTGTCATAGGCCATTAGATCTCCTCCTTTAGGTGGTGGTGCTGGTGGTGGAAGAGGAAATTTCCGAGCTCTACTACCACCTTGGCCACCTCATCCAAGAGGGGGTGGAGAAGGTCCTTGAGGAGGTCTCATATCATCATAATCTCTTCTGGAGGGAGGCATGGGACCCCCACCCAGACCAGGCGGCATTCTGTCAAAGCCACCTTTTCCCTGAATGGGAACTCCCACAGGACATCCACGGCGGTCATCAAACATCATTGTAACACCACCATAATCATAGGTTTCATCATAAAAATTGGGATCATGAGGCTGAGTGTGTCCTTTGATGGGAGACTCAGATATAAGATCAAGGATGATCTTCATGCACTCTCCAAACCTATCAGGTTTTCCTCCGATAAGAATGACTCTGTCAGTAGATTGAGGACATTCCTGGAAAAGCTTGATTGTTGTCTGAGTGTTCTCTCGAAGTTCTTTGATTTTAGCACCTTTGACCCCAATAATTCCTCCTGCCAGGCTCTGATGAATCAACAGTCTCAACTTACAGTCAAAGTCACTTCCTTTATAGTGTTGGCAATTTAAGCATTCCACAACATCAGATTCCAGAGGGAGCTGGCTGGTTGCAGTGGGTGATGGCAACTGCAGGCCATCTTCCAAGGTAGAGATGATTTTCTTCAGAATTTCTCCAATCGTTTCAATATCAGCACTGATACTCAATATGCGCTGGGGGTCACTGCTGTCTGGGACTGAAATACTGGCATTGTAGTCTGTATGGAGAGCCTTAATATTCTTGCCTCCTTTTCCTATCACTGCCCCAGCATTCTCACTCTGAAGCAAAATGCATAATTCAACCATCTCATCAGTGTTTCTAGATCTTTTAAAAGCTCGTTCATCTTCCATATATTCAGCAGGGCGTTTACCAAATTCGACATTGGTTTCGGTAAAGGTTTCCTCTGTTCATTTTCCATTTTCTTGCATTCAAGGGACACACCTATCGGTTATTAAATACGTCTTTCTAGTGCAGAACTGAAGTGTTCTGGGCGGGACGAACTGACACCCTAGTGCTGTAGTAGCCCTGCAAGGCTACCGTCCTTACGCCACAGTGCCTCCTCAGCCGGTCACAGCAAGACAGAGAACACAGTTTTCTAGTTTTTATTTACTTTATATAGCTCAGATAACTCTTGGTTAGCGTGTTCAGTTAATATTCTCTCTGTGGCAATCTATATGCCTTGTCTTATGATACCACACTGGGGAATTATTCACCAATGAAACATGTCTATCCTACAATATAATTAAACAAGAGATGCAATTATCTTATAGAAGTCCATTTAAATATACCAATTTTGTATACTTTCATCTAAATTCCATTGACTTCTATGCCTTTAACTTAAGCTTTCTTTAGGATCTGATCAATACGCTTTTTTCTTAGCGGAGGAGTTTTAGAAGATTTTTGTTGTTGTTTTTGTTGCTGTTCTCCGTGCATTTTATCTACTTTTAAATAAAAAGCTCTGGGATCCCCAGAATGGCGTTAAGCCAAGGAGGCCAGGCCCTTTGGCCTAACTGTTATACCAAATAATTGCTTGCCAGATATCTCAGTGTAAATTTTTCTAACCCCTTTAATACATATATTTTAAAACAGGTAAATTGAAAGACTTGCTTGGCTTTTAACACTGGGGACCAGTAGATGGTCCCTTTTGGCCTATTTAACCTGAAGTAGTGAGTAATATCAAATTTTGTTTTAATCACCTACATATCCATCTTATTTATCCCATTCTAGATAGCCATCCAAAGATTTCTTTATTCGTTTGAGATAACTCCTTTTAAGAAAGTTCTACCTTGTTGGAAATTATAGCCAGACTTACCTTGAAAGTTTTTTCCTGTTGACATTATAATTATTCTAATGCTCTTAACATTCAAAAAATGAAGATCATGGTCTCCAGTCCTATCACATCATGGCAAATAGATGGTGGAAATGTGGAAACAGTGTCAGATTTCATTTTCTCAGGCTCCAAAATCAATGTGGATGGTGACTGCAGTCACAAAAGTAAAAGATGCTTGCTGCTTGTAAGAATAACTATGATTAACCTAGACAGTGTATTAAAAAGCAGAGGCATCACTTTGTCAACAAAGTATATATAGTCAAAGCTTTTTTTTCTAGTAGTTATGTATGGATGTGAGAGTTGAACCATAAAGAAAGCTGAGTGCCTAAGAACTGATGCTTTCAAATTGTGGTTCTGGAGAAGACTCTTGAGAGTCCCTTGGACAGCAAGGAGATCAAAGCGGTCAATCCTAAAGGAAATCAGTCCTGAATATTCATTGGAAGGACTGATGCTGAAGCTGAAGTTCCAATACTTTGGGGACCTGATAGGAAGAGCTGACTCATTGTAAAAGACCCTGATGCTGGGAAAAATTGAGGGCAAGAGGAGAAGGAAGCAACAGAGGACAAGATGGTTGGGTGGCACCACTGACTCAGTACACATGAGTTTGAGCAAACTCAGGGAGATAGTGAAGGATAGGGAAGCCTGGAGTGCTGCAGTTCACGGGGTCACAGACAGTCAGACCAAACTTAGCAACTGAGCAACAGTAAATGCTCTTATTAACATCTGTAAGACACATTGAGGGGCTTTGCAGGTGGCACTAGTGGTAAAGAACCCACCTATCAATGCTGGAGACATAGAGCCATAGGTTTGATACCTGGGTTGGGAAGATCCCCTGGAGAAAGAAATGGCAACCCACCTCAGTATACTTGCCTGGAGAATCCCATGGAAAAGGAGCCTGGTGAGTTACAGTCCATGGAGTTGCAAAGAGTCAGGCATGACTGAGCGGCTAACACTGATACTGTCAAGACCAACTGAGGGGAGCAAAGACCACAAAGGAAGCTTCCCAAACTAGTTTTTCTTACTCCTCTTAAACAACAGAAGGTTTTTTTGTTGGTTTGTTTGCTTTGTTTTGTTTTTGAAATACAGCTGTTTATAATGTGAGCACTCTAGATTCACAATTAGTTTCTCCAGTTTTAAAGGATTCATCATTTGGTTATCAATAAAACATACATCAATAGTGATTTAAACCATTAAGACACAAAAGATTGCTCCATAAGAGAGTGGGGGAGGACGTAACCTAAATCCAAAGAATTTACTCTCAAAAATAGTGTGGCAAAAGCCAAGTTTCCAAAAACATAAACAGACAAAACACACAAATACAAAATGTCCTGGGAAGATCAGTTAGAACATTGTCACCTCAAAGACACCAATAAATGGAAGTTTCCCCCTAGAAGGCCTTTGTTTAAGGTTTTATTGGCTTTTAGCCTTA
Source organism: Okapia johnstoni (assembly GCA_024291935.2). NCBI lineage: Eukaryota > Metazoa > Chordata > Mammalia > Artiodactyla > Giraffidae > Okapia > Okapia johnstoni. Next base: position 39,832,046 of record CM044321.1, read on the forward strand.
ACTGCATAGGCAGTAAAAGAGTCCACTTAAGTTTTAGGGTGAGAGTTCCTTTAATTTCCAATTGAGTAAATAATTGTAAGTTTTGGATGTACATTTACTTAGCTGCCAATTTCTGGTTCCTTTTTCTTTTATTTAGATACCTTGATTTCCCGTCTGAAATCAGTTTATGGAGATAAAATTGCTTGTGACAACAGTGCAGTGGGCCAGTGTGTGCTGCTTGAGAGCTTAACCTCTCTGGTTTTGCCCCAGAGTTGTTTTAGCCCCATATTACATGCCTTGGGTCTCCCAGTGGAGTATAAGACTTCCATGGTCAATCCTTATGTGCATTTCTGGTTGAGGAGTTTGTTAATTACATGAGTGAGTTCCCCTATAGGAACAAGCCGAGCCATGTGAGAGCTTGGCTCTACCAAGTTTCTCAGACACCCGAGACAGCCCTTGCCAGTCAGGAGGAGAGAGTCCCTTCTTCAGAGATCAGGAGGTCTCATAACATTTCAGTTTTATTTTGACAAACTCTATTAAGGTAGCCAACTCAAGGAAAAATGGCAGGCCAGTCTTCCCCCAAATAACTCAGTCCCAACTTGCTCAGTGTTTAACTGGGCAAGTCTTCCCAGTTTCTAAACTAAGGCTCACCACTAAGTATCCAGACTGAATCTTCCCAGTGCCTTAACCCTGAGGAACATCTGGTCAGCTCCTAAACTGAGCAGAACTTCCCAGTCCTTCAACTGAGGATATCTCACCCACTGTCTATACTGAGCAATCCAGATACCATTTCTCAAAAACAAGTTTCAAGGATAACTGATTCTCCTCTGAATAAAACTCAGGATCATCAACCAATATAGGAGATCCAAGAACTAGGACAGACTCACTCAAATCCTTCTGGACTTGCTAAGGTGACATATGGGCACAAGAGGCCTCTGCTGGTTCCAAGGTTCTGGATCTTCATAGAGTTCAGAGAGAGGGGAGGAGTCTACTCTGGGTCCCTTCATGGTCATCAAAAATGTTGACTGAAAAACAGAAAGTTATGTTTTTATTTGGTGGGAATTTTTAGGACTTTAAATCCAAGAGCTAGCATTTCAAGTAACCCTGAGATAACTTCTCCAAGGAGGCATGGGGAAGAGTTAGATTATACAGAGGATTGCAACCACAAGTAGTCCAAACCTCATAAGATTATTGTTGATTAATGAAACCTCTATTCAGGACAAGAAGCAATAGTTAGAAACAGATGTGGAATAAGGATGTATGTTATAATCCTGCTTATTTAATTTATCTGCAGAGTATATCATGTGAAAAGTCCAGCTGGATGACTCACAAACTGGAATCAACATTGCCGGGAGAAATATCAACAACTGCAGATATGCAGATGATACCACTTAATGGCAGAAAGTGAAGAGAAACTAAAGAGACTCCTGATGAAGGTGAAAGAGGAGAGTGAAAAGCCTGGCTTAAAACTCAACATTCAAAATATGAAGATCATGACATCTGGTCCCATCACTTCCTGGTAAAGAGTTGGGGGAAAAGTGACAGACTTCATTTTCTTGGGCTCCAAAATAAGTATGTATGTTGACTGCAGCCACAAAATTTAAAGACATTTGTTCCTTGGAGGAAAATGTGGGACAAAGCTAGGCAGTGTATTAAAAAACAGAGACATCACTTTGCCAACAAAAGTCCATCTAGTCAAAGCTACGATTTTTCAGTAGTCATGTGTGGATGTGAGAGTTGAACCATAAAGAAGGCTGAGTGAATGAGTGAGTGAAAGTCACTCAGCCATGTCCAACTCTTCGTGATTCCATGGACTATACAGTCCATGAAATTCTCCAGGCCAGAATACAGATAGCTTTTTCCTTCTCCAGGGGATTTTCCCAACCCAGAGGTCAAACTGAGGTCTCCCGCATTGCAGGCAGATTATTCGCCAGCTGAGCCACAAGGGAAGAACGCTGAGCACCTAAGAATTGATGCTTTAGAATAGTGGTGCTGGATAAGACTCTTGAGAGTCCCTTGGACAGCAAGGAGATCAAAGAATCAATCCTAAAGGAAATCAACCCTGAATATTCATTGGAAGGACTGATGCTGAAGCTGAAACTGAAGCTCCAATACTTTGGCCACCTGATGCAAAGACCTGACTAATTGGGAAAGACCCTGATCCTGGAAAAGATTGAAAGCAGGAGGAGAAGGGGGTGACAGAGGAGCAGACTGTTGGATGACACCACTGACTCAGTGGACATGAGTTTGAGCAAGCTCCAGGAGTTGATGAGGGACAGAGAAGACTGGTGTGCTACAGTCCATGGGGTTGCAAAGAGTCAAGAACAACTTAGTGACTGAAACACATCAACAGCAACAAAAGCAAAACCAGATATCTCAAGTTAAGGAATTTAGCACTTTCTATGTATGGCAAGATGCAAGAGTCTAAGTTCAAAGTAATCATTCCTTTCTTATGTATCTCAAGCTATCCTGCATTTTTCACATCCTCCCAAGCTAAATAGGGAGTGGCTGCAGCTTAATGGCTGCTGGATAGCAGATATTGTTCTCTCTACTGGGTATCCTCTGGGCTCAGAAATTCACATTTTGAGACATAGGATCACTGATGGCTGTGACATAGTTGTTTACTGTCATGGCAGGAAATACTCCATTTCTCAATGGTTTCAATTACTGTGAAATGCTAATGTCAATATAGTGGCTTTCCTGACAGCTCAGTTGGTAAAGAATCCACCTGCAATGCAGGAGATCCCAGTTCGATTGCTGGGTTGGGAAGATACACTGGAGAAAGGATAGGCTACCCACTCAAGTATTCTTGGCCTTCCTTTGTGGCTCAGCTGGTAAAGAATCCTTCTGCAGTGCGGGAGACCTGGGTTCAATTCCTGGGTTGGGAAGATCCCCTGGAGAAGGGAAAGGTTACCCACTCCAATATTCTGGCCTAGAGAATTCCATAGGCTGCATAGTCCAGGGTTGCAAAGAGTCAGACACTTCACTTCATGTGTATTTTCATATAATTCTCACACCATTTATATATAATATTATTGCATGATTCAAATAATATATATATATATATATATACACACAATCTCTATAATGATATATATAACAACCCCAGTCTTACACCTATGTTTTCCTGATTCCAGCTTGTTCTCTATAATCAAAGATATTTCCAAAATCAAAATTTTGATCTCTGTTTATTCTTGCAAAAGACTTCTAAATCTCAGTTAATTCTAGTTAAGGCAAAATACGTAGTATGTCTTATATTCAAATGACCTTATTGGGATCTCCATTTAATTTGTTTTACATATATATATATATATATATAATTTTAGTTTCTAGAAAAAACATTATTTGATTTTCTGTGTCTCTTTACTGTTCTTTCACTTTGCTGGAGATACCTATCTGCTTCCATTCAGGTTTCACATGTTATTCTAATATCCCTTGCCATTGTTGGTTCTACATTGGTGGGTAAGGCAGATATCATTCTTGTTCTCATGGAGTTTCTATTCTCACAATTAAATAGGACTTAGGAGTAATAAACAAACAGACAAAATCATTCTTTTTAAATAGGAGATAGTCAAAAATAATGCTGAGTTAAGTGCAAAATAAGGTGATAGTAGTTGAGGAATAACTCCTGGTAGAGATAACCTAAATTATGACCTGAAGGAATGAAAGGAGTTGGCTACCCCAAAATGTATAGAGAAAATCAGACATAAAGTATCTGAAATGGGAAAGAACATGGCATATACTAAAGTCAATCAGAGAACTACTGATTCTAGAAAATAGTGAGCCATGGAGAGAGTACAGTGACAGTAGAGAAGCAAAAGTAGGCCAGACAAGAATCAGCCCCATTGTCTATTTTAGTCCAAGTCAATGAGAGATATTGAACAGATAAGTGGCATGACCTCATGTTTTAGTGTTTTGAAGAGAGTAGTTTGGAGAAGAGCAAGAATGGCAGAGGACTCAAATGTGGATAGAAGAGTCACACTTGACAGAAAAAAATATATATATATACATACACACACACACACACACACACATATTAAAGTGCTTGTTTCAGCTAGTTTAAGACCTGAATTTTGTGTTCATGCAGTTAATAGTGATCTAGCCATCTCTTTATGTGATTTGATTTTTTTGTCCTAAGAAAATTTAGCTGTCTAAGTTTTGAGTTTCAGCAATAATTAAAAAAAAAAATTAGGCACTGTAAAAGATAGATAAACATGCTTGATAAAGAAAGATATTTGAATTTGAGTGTTGGAACATTTTCAGTCACATATAAATTAAGATGTAGAAGTGTAAGGAACTAAGTATATTTGCAGTACACTTATGAAAATGAGCATGAAACATAGAATCTATGCTATAAAAGGTTAAGCCAATGGAATAGGTATACAAGGTGAATGAAATGATGGGCTTGATGGATTAGATATTGAAGAATTCAAAGTTTTGAAGCATTGAAAATCTGAAGCACATGAACTTGAGTACTGAGTGATGGTTCTCAAAGAGTGTGTGTGCATGCTCTTGGTTGCTCAGTCATGTCCAACTCTTTGCAGCTGAATGGACTGCAGCCTTCCAGGCTCCTCTGATCATGTGAAATACTTGAATCCTAGAATCCTAGGTGGTATTGTTATCAGCGATCATGGGCTCTGTGGTTTGTAACTGAGGGTGAGTGGTTGAGATTGTATATAGGCAAGCTGGAAATGAAAAATTAAACTCTTGGATGAATCCTCCACATTGAAGTTGAAGATGCTGATGTCACAGGAATAGAGGAAGAGAAGAATAGTTAATAAGGTATTCTTAAATCCCCCATGTAAAAGATTACAAAGGGATCAGTAGATCTGTGAATTCCTGCATTGGAGACAGGAAGAGAAAACAGATCTTTAAATAAAGGATAACCTTTCAAGCACACAGTTTTACAGAATGGAGGTGGAGAAATAGTTTGGGTGTAACAACTGATATCCAGGAGAACAGATACCTCAATTGTTGTCTATGAGATATTCAAGACAAAATAGACTCCATGGGAAGAGTTTCAAGGAATTCTTACCATTTCTTCTAATTACTCTGCATTTTATTTAGAGTTATAAAATCTATCAAAATGTTTCAGTTTGCAAATTCTTATTTGAATAAAGAGCATATTTTATACATTTTACCAAGATTGTTGGTCAGCTTGTTTTATTTTCTGTCTACAATTTTAAAACTTAGAGGAAACTTTGTTTTCAGTCATATTTTTAATAGAGGATAAAAATCTGAGTTGCACTCTGAATTTTTTCACTAATGTTAGTTCATTCCTCTCTTAATTCACAATTCTCAATAAAATGACCTTCCTTTCTTTGTTTTATTGCATTGTGTTTTGCTTCAGATAATCTATTATTCAAAGCATATTCTATTAAGTGTAATTCTTTGTAACCTGGGTTGCCTTTCATGTGAAAAGTTTCCTTCATCTTAAAAGAAATGATTTTGTACTTATTGCATGTAACGCCTTATGTTACATTCAACCAGCTGGGAAAAGACAAAGGCACTGCTCTGTGGTGAAAGAGCCTACAATGTAACATGCCTCCTCTTTAAACCTTCTTTCTTTGAAAGAACTTAAGTGCTTTATTCCAATTTTCATAATTAGAGTTAGAATATCACCATTAGAATTTTGACTGACAGAGAAGGTCCCAGAGACATTTTTGATAATAAATTAGTTCTTATCAGGTGCTAGGGACTAGGCTAAATATTTTTCATTTGTTATGACAAAAGCATCATACTTACAACAGCAGTATGAGTGGGGTGCTACTATTCAAATCACCATTTTAGCTATGAAATTACTAATGCTTATTTATAATGATGTAACGTGTCCAAAATAAAGTCAGTAAGTGACTCAGGTCACAAAAGCAACATCAGTCTCTTAAAAAACTCCATATATAAAAAATAAATAAATAAATAAAAAAAAAAAAAAAAAAAAAACTCCATATATCTAACAATTATTCTCAATAACTACTTGCCATTATTTCTACTTTCTTGTATTCACTTGGTAGACATCATCTCTATTTGTTGTGCTTTAATATTTGGTCCATTTTAATATATATGGGTAAGACAGTTTTAAAAATATATGTCATTTTCATGTATATTTTTAAAAATTAAGTATGACTATGATAATATACATTCAATCAACTTATAAAATTAGGAGCCAAATGATAAAAAGTCAAATAGAACCTCAAGGTGTTGAAAATGAGCTTGGTGGGGTATTTCTTTCCTCCCTCTTTCTCTCATTTATTTCATTTTTTGCTCAGATACTCCATCTCGACTAGCCTAGCATCCATTTGCCTGCAAAATATATAATTAAAACTCAAGTGTTAATCATTATGTGTATGTGTGTGTGTGCTCAGTTGTGTCCAACTCTTTGAGACCCAATGTACTATAACCCGCCAGGCTCCTCTGTCCCTGGACTTTTCCAGGCAAGAATACTGAAGTAGGTTGCCATTTCCTACTCCAACGTATCTTCCTGATCTAGAGATCAAACTCTCATCTCTTATGTCTCCTGCATTGGCAGGAAGATTCTTTACTACAGTGCCACCCGAGAAGCCCATTAATCATTATATTATTGCTTAATTAAATGTCAAGATAATTGTGACAACTCAGTTTCACAAACTCTATATACTGAATGAGTAGTTTGCTAATGGTAATAGTGTGTTCAGTGGTAGTAGAAGTAGTAGTGGGTGTACGCACTGGGCGGCAGTGTGGGGATAGTGTAGTTACACTCTCCCTTTGTCCTGCATTTCTGTCCTTCCATTTCTAGTTGTTGTTGTGTTACTAGCACACCAAGCTAAATTCTTTTGAGTAGGAGATTTTTATATAAGTGTTCCGTTGGGGTTTGAAACCTGATTTTCAAAAGAAAACGAATAGTTTGCAAAAGAAAGAAGTAGGTATAACAGGGATATATAATACTATTATATTACATATATAATATATATTTATATAATTTATTTAGAGGCATAAATAGTTTAAAAAGCAATTTCTCTATAGCAGTTGTAGAGGACTGAGGTCCCCTTTAAAAATAAAGAATAGTAATGCCCTTTGAAAAGCATGAAGTTAACTTTGCTATGTCTATAATTTTTTCTTTTATTCTACTAAAACCTGCTGTATTTCTTGGGAAAAATTTTTTTTTCTCTGAAATTCCATTTCACCTTTTAATTATATGGTAACTTTTGAACTAGGTATTTAATGTAGTAACTGAATAGCAACTCTGGCTGACAAAAGAATAGATGAAAACTAGAGTCATCCAACGTGTGCAGCATAAATAATTCATTTTCAGAACTCAAAGAGGCAAGGAAAGTTGCTAGTAACTGTTTTGTACTGATTATCAGAAGAACTGATGATTGGAAAAAGCTTTCTAAAAATGTAGGACACTACAACCTAAATATTGCCATGGAGATAGTGGCTGGCATAGCAAAAGAATAATTGCAAAGAAAAATATGCCAGAGTTTATGGAGGGAAGACTGACAGCAAAATCAATGCGAAATTGTAAATCGATTCTGTAGTCTTTGTCCTTAAGACTGAAAATTATTTTTTTTCAGTGACTATTACAGAAATTCTTATGAAAAAGAAGTCACACTGACTTTCTTATTATTTTTGATTTTTTTTTAATTTACAATAAAATTGCAAGGGGTCAGATCTTCTTTGCTCTGTACCCATCTGTCAAGGTATCTCCTCCCCTCTCTCCCTCTTTCCCTTCTCTTTTTCTCTCTCTCTAATGGATGAAATGCAATATCTATGTCCTTCTTTCAAAAATATGAAAATATATTATTACAATTATTAGCACACTCTCTTCCTTCCATTTCAAATCATAACTGTAATTTCAATAAATCAAGGGAAAATATAATTTATAATCATTTAAAAACACAAAAAATGGAAAATCAGTATTTTGCATATGTATATGATTTATACAGGCAAACATCTAAAATAATTATTTATAAAATTATACATCTAGTTGGTATATGTATTAAAATCTAATTTAATAACAAAAAGTAAATGAACTTCTTAGTACTCTCAAAGCTCAAAGTTTTAAAAGTCACTCATGGCCATTATGGGCTCAGATGGTAAAGAATCTACCTGCAATGCAGGAGACCTGGGTGGAGAAGCAAATGGCTACTCACTCCTGTATTCTTGTGTGGAAAATTCCATGGACACTGGAGCCTGGTGGTCTATTGTTCATGGGGTCACAAAGAGTCAGGCACAACTGAATGACTAACACGTTCACATTTACGACCATTATGAGATCATATATTTAGTTACTCAGCTATTCATATTCAGTGCTTAAATGGAAAGAAAGCAATAGTTGATTTTTTTTTATTCTTATAGATAAATCAATATTCCATTTTGGGGGGAAAAAGTTATATGTTTTAAATGTTGCAAATAAGGAAAACAGGTGTTTCAAGAGCATATACTGAACATGATATTTTGGCTATTCATAACTTGTGTTTTGATAATGTCCTCTTCACCCTATTGATGAAGGAGGGATTTCTGCCCTAGGGTTAGGGAGTGGCCTAACCCTAACATGACACCCAGCACCACACAGATGAGATGGACAGCCATTCATAGTCACGTGTATTCAGAACTCTAGGTGGAGGACACCGTATAACACGCAGGGACACACGGGAGTTGTATTCTAGAGCAGACTGAACAAGCAGGTACTATGGAAACATTCTTCATAATAACTTAGCAAGCAGTGGGATGATTCCTGGTTCCAGTGGGAAGATTTCATTATCCAGGATATCTCCCTAATCCAAGGGTTGGCCCTGTGTCCCCTATATTACAGGCAGTCTCCTGCATTATAGGCAGATTCTTTACCACTGAACCACCAAGGATTCCCCGCTGGTATATTATACTAGTTCTCATTTTGATTATCACCCTCTTGTCTGGACAATATCATTGAGTCATGTTGTGCTTGATTTTGTTTCCTTCCAAGGTTTCCTCATTGCTGTAATTCCCTAACTCTTATCTGCTTCAGTTTGTCTTTGTTTGACATCATATTTTAATGTTTATATTTTTCCTGCATGCATTATTTTCCCAACTCTTCTCTCTCAATATATTCTGCTGTAGGAGACAGGAAGAATAAAAGAAAAGCAGGCTCTGGTGAGGGCCGCAAAAGGAATTTATAATTATTGATAAACTGGATGCTATAAGGCATGAGACTCTTGGAACAACTCCAGAGGGAACAGTTCAGAATCTTGAAAACAAGATATGAGACCCCAGACTGTTTCCCAACTGGCGTCTCAGAGTCACATGTTTTAGGTATCTGGAGGAAAATCTATAGATAAGAATATTAGTCTTAGTTACTGATTTGTTATTGATTACTGTTTCTTGGTTACTCAGTGGTTAATGATCACTTTGTTCTTTGGCCCTGAAGGCCACAGGAGTTACAGCTTAACTCCCTGCGCATTCTTTCCTTCATGGCTGAGACTGTAATAAAGCTGATGTGGCTTCAGTTTCAGTGCCTTCACCTGGGAATGTGTTGGTCCCCTGATCCTCTCCTTTCACTGAACTCTTGCGTCTTGTTTCTCATTCTCCCACCACATCACGGTTTTGGAAACTCTGCTTTTTGAGCCAGACTTGACATTCTGCTATCAAGTAGTCATTTGCTTTTATTTTTCTTGGCAACAGCTGGTATTTATCTTGGTATCCTGAGTCCTACCTCATTCTAGTCTCAACTGGCTGGCCTGCAGGCCCTCTGTGAGGCTGTGATTCTCTGGTCTTCCTTCTTTTTTTTATTTGTCTTTTTCTTGTTGGAAGAGGTAAAAGAAGTTGTTTCTTTTTTACTCTCAACTTACCCACTGTTAAACATTCACTTAAGTGTCTTTTAATTTTGTTTTCATTGTTGCCCAGCTAAGAAGGATGCTTTAAACATTTTCTGCTAATCTCCCCTCAACACACAGAATTTTAATACTACATATATAATGTGTTTAATCAGAAAATGAGTAAGGCAGTTTTTCTTCCCCAGGAACTGATTTTCACCCTCTTGCAAATGATTTTGTTCTATCACAAATGCATTATCTTCTCTACTGTTGTTTTTGTTTAGTTTCTCAGTCATGTCTTGACACTTTTGCAACCTCATGGACTGTAGCCCACCAGGATCCTCTGTCTATAGAATTTCCCAGGCAAGAATATTGGAGTGGGTTGCCATTTCCTTCTCCAGGAGATCTTCTCAACTCAGGGATTGAACCTATGTCTCTTGTGTCTCCTGCAATGGCAGGTGGAATTTTTAGCCCTGGGAAGCCCCCATCTATTCTATTACAGTGCAATAAATCCAGCAACTTTCTGAGAAAAAAGGAATGAGAATTATTTTCAAAAATATATTAAAATATATTGTATAGAGGTATTTTTTTAAGTTTAAAAATCTTACTCCTTCCACCACCAGAAAAACTATTTAATTATACTTACAAGTTAAGCAGATCTTTAAAAAATAAAAAAGGAAAGGAAAAGAAACATAAAAATAGATAAAGAACAATGGAAAGGGAAATATGAGATACTTGTGGCCAAGCAGATATTTTAAAACTATAGGTAAGGTTTTATTTCTTAATCAGGGAGATGGTTCCCTGCTGTTCACTTTATTATTAAATTGTTACACCACTTCTCTGCTGTGTTGTCAGAAAAGGTATTTCTATATTTACTCTATAACTGACTTCAGTCTGACTTCTGCCTCCTTCATGCTGTTATGCTTGCCTACTTTCAGACTGTTATTCAACAGCTGTGCACAGCTATGTCCCTACAGTTTGCTAAAGTATTGGCAGGCTGCCATACTGGTAAAGACTTGCTGCTATGAGCTCCTGAGTCCCCTCCCACTGTGCGGTTTGTTCCATCACCTCTCTTAATATCCAAAGCTTTTTCTAAGTCTAGCATGTAAAGGGTTAATGCTTGGCATAATAGAGGCTTCCCATGACCCTGTTCTGGGACTGGAATACTGTCTATCCTGATTGATTGCTAAACACTGCTAATATGGTTGTTAATTATGTAGAATATTATTTTGGCTTATATCCATGTCACCAGCTGTGTCCATGATGCCAAATTTATGGGTCCTTTTCTTTCCTCCTCTAGCTTGCCCTTTCAGTAGTGCTTGTCAGAAGTGGACACCCACTCTGTCTTAATGCTGTCTGCCTCCTAAGCTTTGATTATGCCACACTCTTCTGGGTTTGCTTCTAAGGCCTGTCAGTACCTTTTCTTTTTCTTAGGCTCCAATTTTTGAATTACCTCATAACATACATTAATATTATTAATGATTTATCTGTCATTCATAAGACAATTTTAAACAGGATGATCAATGAAGGACTCAGTTTAAAAATTATTATTTAATGCAATGTTTCACCTCATTTGTTTATATATATATATATATATATATATGCCTTGATATTTATTGCTATGCTATACCAAATGCATTCAGATGATATTGTGCTTTTTTAACATTTAAATTGTGTTTAAACATTTTTTAAAAATTTTTTATTTATTTCTTCCTGCTTGCCTCCAATACTTGCCTTCGCTTTAGTCATCATCCATGTTTCATTCATGAATTAACAGAACCTTTTGCATTTTCCTCTGTGCTTTTACAGTGCTTAAAAATAGACACATATACACACATATACACATATCATAGCTTTGAAAATGATTATGATATTATTTTCACTTATCTGACTCATGTTTTAAAATACCTTGGTAAAATGTATTTTTTCTAGCTTAAATGGCATAATTCCAACCCATTTATTTTAATGACTGTGTAATATTCTATGGGATAAAAAATGTCATTCATTTCCCTACTGGTAGGCACTTACTTTCCAATTTTGTGAATAAAACAAAACGGTGTATCAAACATGTTTTTAAATGAACTATGGGTGTGTGTGCTTCTCCTTATTTTTATGAGATCTATCCATGGAGGTTTTCGAAGGACCAACCTATATACATCTTTGTGGTTTAAATAGATTTATCTGTAATCTTTATAAAACAGCTGGGGCATGACATAAATCTATCAGTAGAAGAACCTTCTCTGAACATGTTTAAGAAAAGTCTTTCCTGGCCTTTTCTAGTCTATTTTTTCCCAAGGTACTAAAAAGAGGGCATGGCAACCCATTCCAGTATCCTTGAGTGGAGAATCCCCATGGAGAGAGAAACCTGACAGGTTACAGTCCATATGGTCGCAAAGAGTCAGACATGACTGAAGCAACTTAGTGCTCGACCAGGCATTACAGTGTCATTAAAGGAAACTATTTACAGGAATGAAACTTGGGAAGTCTACCTTTTTGTGTCTATGACATTTGTCCACTATGTAAATAACATATTTTTCTCTATAAATTTATTCATAGTTTCCTTTATCCATAGTTTTGGATTTGAGATGCATTCAGTTTTCTATGACGAGTATATGTAAGACAGATTATAGACACTGATGAACAATTCATGTCATTTCAAACTGCTACCAAGGAATAAGAAAAGGAGATAGTGAAAGCAAAATCAAATGATTTTCCACAATTTTCTCTATTCTTGTCTCCTTAAGTTCCTCAAATAAGGACAAAAGCATTTCTTAATAAAACTCATCTTCCAAACTTTTGGTGGCTAGGAGAAAAGGTCAGCTTCTTTTCTAATGCAGATTCCACAGTAGCCAGAATTAAAGAATTTTTTTTTTTATGACCTAGACATATGGCAGAGATTAGAAAATGAATAGGAAAAGGTTCTGATTGACTGGCTAATATTCTAATGAGGTAGATTAATCAATGTAAATCACATAGCTCCATTAAAATTGTGTTTCAAATTGCTAATTTCATTTTCTTCCAGCAGAGAAAATGCCAGTCTTTTCCTACATAGTAAAACCGTCTTGTTATAACAACTAAGCAACTCCAGAGTTACAGTTATTGTGGAACATCTGGTAACTACAAGATGTGGCTCCTTAGAGAAAACCACATCGCTGAAAAAGAAGAACTTGCTCAACCTAGCTCTATTTCATGTTTTGTTATACTCTAGAGTCTGCCTGCCTCATAATACAGTAATCACTTTCCTTTGGCTCCATAAATGATACCACAGATGCTACAACTTGCTATAATTGAAACAGTTTATATAAATAAATAATCAAAATAACAATATATGCATAAACTATATGCACATTTTAAAGGTTGGATTGAAAAGAAATTGCAAGATTGTTACCTAGGTCAATAAGATGATGCCTATCACATTTATTCCTTAAGAAATTGGGGGATAGAGTGAATTCTACTCCTGACCTCATTATTTTTTCTTTCAAACTGTATAACTTATTTCAAAAGTTATCCCAACAATGGAATTACAAAGATCTGGAAGTGTAGCAAATTTTTTTTTACATTACTGTCATCTGACTAATTTATAATATAACTTCATGGTAATTTAATGTTTTTCCATGTTTCTATTTTAAATAGATGTTAGACATATTCCTGTATGTGATATCATCTTCTACTTCTACAACCTTTCTTTTTTGTATCTGATATCATGCTCCTAAAGTTTACTCAAATTTTATTTTCTTGAGCTGGACATTGCATCGGGTAAATAAAACAAATCCTATAATTTGTTTGGTAAATTCTTCTAGAGCTTAAAATGAATATTTTTGTGCATTTTTTTGATTTACATAATCTTATCAATTTCTTCTGAATTATAAGGACATGAAGAGTAAGGCAGTAAGCAATTTGGATATCAAGCATCAAGGATGAGTTAATTCACTATGTGTGTGAGGAAAACAAAGTGAGAGAGAATATTTAGGGTGCAGATAATATCTGATTGGTTTAAATCCAAGAGAATCTTCTGAAACAACTGTGAAACCTAAAAAGTTCCAATATTATATTAGAGCTTTCAAAAATGTAATTATGTAATAATATTCTGTTTCTCATTATAATCACATTAACTTTACCCTTGGCTGGAATACATGAAGAGTTTAAATACTAGACATTGAAGAAAAATCCAAGTAGAAAAGAAAAATCCAATTATCATCAAATAATATGATAATTAAAGTACTTGTGTTTTGTGTTTTTTAAATTTCAATATCAGTAATTTTTTTTTCATTTGAGTGTTTGTTTGGCCATCAAGGTACAAACAAGTATGAATATGTTTATTTTTTAATTGGAGCATAATTGCTTTACAGAATTTTGTTGTTTTCTGTGTAATTGGTGAAGATTTGGTACCAATATGTCTTTCTTTTGTATTGGTACTCCTAAGCTTTATGTTGTGTTAATAATATGCTTTCCTTGTATTTTATTAGAGAAAAGATTTTGAAAGCTTGAATCTTAAGAGATGTAAGGCCCATCTTGAATATGACCCCAAGGACCTAATAATAGTCAGGACCATTGTGAATGCAGCAAAATCAGTCTAGCTTTCTCTTTCTTCTCTACTGATTGGCAACTTCAGCAGTACAGATATATTTATACAAAATTGTCTTCAAAAAATAAATTTGAATAGATCTAAAATTTGGTAAAACACCTTACTTTGATGATTTTTATAAAATACACACAGATTAAAAAGCAGTTTTCCACACAAAATCTAAGAACTGCTTTCAAAATTAGCACATATCTATCACTTGTTAATTTCTTCTCTACTGAATGATTCCTATACTCAAAAAGACAAATGATCAATTGCCCTTCAGGTGTATTCTTAACTGGGCTTTTGTCTTAATATCTGTCTGCATGATAACTAGTAATTAGAGGTTACTTATGATTTATTTTCTTGCATTTTGAATATGCAGTAGCTGAATCACAACTTAAGCAACCTTCAAAAGAAGAATAGAAAGATAATTTAATCTTTGATATTTTAGAGTAAAATTTGGAACAAATTCATATACTGACTCATTTTGGTTTTCTAATAATTGCCTTATTTTTTTTTCATTTTTAGAACTATGTGTTATCTTATAAACCCAAATTAAATGTTTGAGTATCTACATATACTGTAATTCTGTTCCAATTAAAATAATGTTATCTTTATGCATGGAAGGGAAGAACATGTTCATCTTAGTTACTTATCTATTAAGATTTGGCCTGTGTCATTAAGACTCCTTCAAAGCAAGGGTTGTAATTCTTTCAACTGATGAAGCAGATGTTGCATTAAGAGGATGTGAAATTTGTGTCATCATTTTATTGACTCAGAGCTCATGAAGATTCAGCTAGTTATTGTAACTGCTCACAAATGTCTTCTTTTTGCAATAATAATAGACCTAAGGTATCAAGCCCAGGACAAATATTTCTGTACTAAAAACTCCCAACTACAATCTAGTAGAAATATTTTGAGCCTGAAAGGTAACATCAGATTGTGATGAGAATATGAATCATGTATTACCTGGTCTCTAAGGCCCAATCTGCCTTTTCTACCCTCTGATTAGTATAGACAGGTATTCAAGGAGGGGAAAAATGCAAAGTGAGCTTTATTTGAGTTTTAATGAAATAATTTGCTCCTCCTAGCAGTTTTCTATCAAATTAGCAATGTTTCTTCAATATACATAAATATTAAATTTGTCTAATACAGTACAAAATTGCCTTATTAAGAATGCTCATGTTGTAATAATGTGAAAGAGAACTAATGCAATATAGCACTAATTCAATTTGATGAAAGTTACTGATACAGAAAAGCAGCTCATTTTCCCATGTGGATGTCAAAAATATCTACCCTGCCTCACTTTAAAGAATTTCTCCAGTAAAACTAAAAGTATTCTAGCCAATTGTATGACAGATTGAAGACTTCGATATAGTCCGAGACAAGCAGATCCAGCCTTAGCTCTAATTGAGAGAGGAGCTGTTTATTTAATGATCTGAGAAATACGTAAAAGAGAGGTAAATCTTGGTAATGAATAATATAAAACAGTCTTCAATAGGAGAATCATAATGAGAATGGGAAATATTTGGAAATGGAAAAGTTGCTATCTCAAGGAAAAGAAGAAATTAAACATAAGAATTACAAAGGTAAATTTATTTTGTAATTTCACTGAAGATTGGCTGTGATAATAAGGGTCACAGATATGTACATGTCCTTATTGCTATAAGGGTGTACATTTCTCAACTAGTCCTCACATTTTTTTCTTTACTATTTCTATGATTAGTTGAATTGTGTCTGCAGAAAGTATTCCACATCTGCCCTTTGTCAGTCACCATTTATTTTGTCTTACACTGCAAAATTATTCCTGTTAAATGAAAAAGATCCTGTTTATCTATCATCCAAGCTAAATATCTTTCCTCACTTGAAATTCTGCTGAAAGTTTTCTCCTTTTCTCAAACCAGTATAGTTACAGTTTTTACGTAAGAATGGAGGCACTAAGTATTGATTATGAAGATAATGAATTCTCTATATGTTTGGTTCTTAATAAATCATAAGGAAGGACAATATAAACTGATTATAAAAATATCATGATAATTATAAAAATATATCAAGGATGACAAGAGTTTTAGAATTAAATCACACAGGTATACCCACATATAAAACACTCATGTGTGTTATGTTTCACCTATCTCAACTACTATAGTTGCAGATGTATCAAATATTTTTTTTATTTTCTTTACTATATATTAAAAAGCAATCACTTTCCATTTCTGCAGCTTTCCATTATATTTTAACTTCCATTTATTCTTCCATTCATACCTAAACTTCAATTTAAATGTTATATTCTTATATCATTTTTGAAACTCCAAAGTTGAATTATGTTCTTAATTACAAATATTCCATTATGATAGATGCAACTTTATATTATATCTTTTATGAGTGTCTCTTTTTCATTAGAATGCTGTTCTGTAAGATGAGACATTTCCCCCCCTTCTCTATTAAGAAGTATCTGGCAGTGTCTGATACATAATGCATACACATTAACTGCTTTAATTTTATTTTAATTGTCAGCAAGTTTTCCTTCAGGAGTTTTTCATCAGAAACCCCATTTTTAACATATCATTCACTGTTTTTCTTGTTTTTTGCTTTATTGAGTTATAGTTGATTTACCAATGTTGTATTAGTTTCTAGTATATAGCTAAATGATTCAGTTATGTCTATATCTATTTTTCATTACAGTTTATTACAGTATATTGAATATAATTCCCTATGCTATATGATGGGATCTTCTTGTTTATCTATCCTATATATAATAGTTTGCATCTGCTAGTCCTAAACTCCCAATGCAATCTTACCCCACTTCTCTCCCCTTTACTATATTAAATATCACTGTTGTGCTAAAATAAAACTGATTATCCTTCTTTTGGGCTTTCCTGGTGGCTCAGTCAGTAAACAATCTGCCTGCAATTCAGGAGACAACCTGCAATGCAGGAGACTGTAGTTCGATCCCTGGGTCAGGAAGATCCTCTGAAAAGGAAATGGTTACCCACTCTAGTATTCTTGCTTGGGAAATCTCATGGACAGAGGATCCTGGAGGGTTACAGTCCATGAGGTCACAAGAGTTAGGCACAACTGAGTGACTAAACCACCACATTCTTCTTTTAAAATTTCTAATCTTTACCTTTTTTCTGTTTCTGTTTATCCTATGTAATCCTCTTTTAACAGTCCTTACTTGCTTTCTACAAGGTTGGACTCAAAAGTAGATGGACATAAAACCAGTATTCCTATTTAGTTTTACAGCTTCATGCTCTTGCAAAAGAATTAGTAAGATGGCATGTGCATGAAGGTGTTAATAAACATCTGCTTATTAAATACAGGATTTCTTGGTGGTTGCTTACAGAGATTTGAACTTAAAGGGAAAAAAGAGAGGAGAGCTGACATTTCAATTGTGTAGATGAATCCTATGAATAAGGAAGAATCTGTGAATTATTTACTCTATGTCCAAATCAAACTTGCGAATATGTTAAATCAGGATAAAGAAGATAAAATGTTTGCTTTTTACCATGCTTACTTTTACAGTAGTGATCTTATGGTTGTCCACTGGTCTTCCATATCTTGTTTTATTTGTAAGTTTATTGGACCCATTCTAATGATGAAATACTCAGTGTTTTATTGAGAGAAAATGCATAAAGTAAATATTTCATTCACAGGAAAAAATATTCCTTAAATATCTGGGAATAGATAAGATAAGAATAGAATAGAGATATTCTAAGGTAATTGAGAATAGGTAAGATTTATCTTATAAACAATAAGATAAATTTGTGAGGTAATTTCTTAGGTGTTAACATAAAAAGTTAAGAAAGTAGATTTAATAAGAATTTTCTATGTTAAGAGAGACAACTCTCATTCCTTCTTATCAGGAATTTTCTTTTGAATTGCATTCTTTGCTAATATAAATATCTTTATCTATGTCGTCTATGTTTTGAAATACGGAAAAATGATTGGTTTTATCCAAATGATTTTTAAAATTTTTAGTTATGCTGACTTTTACTAGGATGTGTGAAAATGAAAGTAGGAAAAATCTCATTCAGTCTCTCAATATTTTAATGACTCCAGAATTTTCTATCACATTTAGTAATGCTCATGCTAGTCTCCACACATTTTTCCTTAGTACAGATGAAATAATATTTTATAAAATTATTTTAAATCCAAAACTGTTTTTATTTAAGAATTCTAAGTTTTCTTTTCTTTGGAAAACCAAGACTTCCTTTTTTTTGTTTAAATTCAGCAAATACCTCTTTGTTAATCATAAAAAAATCACGGCTTTACATAGAACAACGCATACATATGCTGGCTTCTGACCTCATATACGTATAAAAATCTATTTGGCTGAAGATTAGACAAACAACTGATAAAAAAATAAGTGCATAAGTTTAAAGAATTACATAACTAAACAAATTTTAGCATAATTACCATTATTTCATCAATTCAGTTCAGTAGCTCAGTCGTGTCTGACTCTTTGTGACCCCATGAACTGTAGCGCACCAGGATTCTCTGTCCATGGAATTCTCCAGGCAAGAATTCTGGAGTGGGTTGCCATTCCCTTCTCCAGGGGATCTTCCCAACCTGGGGATCGAACTCAAGTCTCCCACATTGCAGGCAGATTCTTTACATTATTTCATTCTTTTTGATGGCTGAGTAATATTCCATTGTATATATGCATCACTACTCCTTTATCCATTTCTCTATGAATGCACATTTAGGTTGCTTTCATGTTTTATCTACTGTAAACAGTGTTACAATGAACATTGTGGTGTGTGGATACTTTGGACCATATTTTTGTTTGAATATATGCACAGAATTGGGGTTGCAGGATCATAATGTAGCTTTAGTTTTTGTTGTTTTTTGAGTAACCTCCTATACTCTTGATGTTAATGTAAGTTGGTACAGTCATTGTTAAAATACCAATTTACATTCCCACCAACAGTATAGGATGACATCCTTCTCTCTACCCCTTGTCCAGCATATATTGTTTAAACATTTTTTGGTGGCATTCTGACCTGTGTGAGCTGATATCTTATTGTAGTTTTGATTTACATTTCTCTAATAATTAGCAGCAAGGAACATCTTTTCATGTGCTTCTTAGCCATTTGTATGTCTTATTTGGAGAGAAGCTTATTAAGGTCTTATGCCCATTTGCCCATTTGTTGGTTTGTTTTTATGATATTAAGCCTCATGTGTTGGTTGTAGTTTTGGAGGCTAATCCCTTGTCAGTCACATAGTTTGCAAATATTTCTCCCATTCTGTGGGCTGTCTTTTCACATTGTTTATGGTTTCCATCCATTGCTTGCAAAAGGTTTTGAACTTAACTAGATCCCATTTGTTTATTTTTGTTTTTATTTCCATTACTTTTGAAGACAGATTGAAAAAAAAAATTGATGTGATTAATGGCAAAGAGTGTTCTGTGTATGTTTCCCTTTTAGAGTTTTATAGTGTCTGTTCTCACATTTAGCTCTTTCATTCATTTTGAGATTATTTTTGTGTATGATGTTAAAGAGTGTTGGAACTTCATTTTTTTTTTTAAGTGTAGCTTTCCAGTTTTCCAAGAAGCACTTATTGAAGAGACTGTGTTTCCTCCATTGTATAGTCTCATCTCCTTCCTCAAAGATTAATAGACCATAGATATATGGGTTTATTTCTGGACTTTCTATTATGTCCCTTTGATCTGTATTTCTATTTCTGTGCCAGAATTTTACTGTTTGGATAACTATACCTTTGTAATAGTGTCTGCAGTCAGAGAGCCTGATTCCTCCATTCCATTTTTCTTTCTTAAGATTGCTTAGAGTATTCAGGGTCTTTTGTGTCTCTACATAATATTTTTTTTATTTTAGTTCTGTGAAAAAATACTATTGGTAATTTTATAGGGATTGCATTGAGTCTGTATATTACCTGCCTTATAGTCTCCAGTCAAAGAACATATTTCTGTTTCTGTTGTCTCTAATTTCCACAGGCATCTCTATACAGATCCTTGTTTTCAAAGGTTACTTAGTTTTTTCTATTTGTTTTAATTATATGTGATTGTTTCTTTACTTTCTATTTCTGATCTTTTGTTTTTACTGTTTAGAAATGCAACAGACTTCTGTGTATAATTTTGTAACTTGCAACTTTATCAAATTTATTGATGAATTCTAGTAATTTTCTGGTAGTGTTTTCAGAATTTTCTATGCATAGTATCATGTCATCTGCAAACAATGACAGTTCTACTTCTTTTCCAATTTTGATTCCTTTTACTTCTTTTTTCCCTCTGGTTTCCAAAGCTATGTTGAATAAAAGTAGGGAGAATATACATGCTTGTCTTGTTCCTGATCTTAGAGAAAATGCTTTTAGCGTTTCACTTCAAGTATGATGTTAGCTGTCAGTTTGTCATGTATAGTCTCCATTATATTGGGGAAGGTACTCTCTATGACCACTTTCTGGAGAGTTTTTATCATAAATGTGTATTGAATTTTGTCAAAATTGTGCCTACATCTACTGAGATGACCATATGCTTTAGTCAATTTGTTGATGTGATATGTCACACTGATGAAGTTCTGGATACTGAAACATGCTTGCATTTCTGGGATAAATCCTACTTGATGATGGCATATGATCTTTTTTAATGTACTGTTGGATTCAGATTCCTAGTATTTTGTTGAGGATTTTTGCATCTATATTCATCAGTGATATTGACCAGTTGCTTTCATTGTTGTGGTATCTTTTTTTTTCTTCTAGTTTTGATATTTGGGTAATGGCAGCTTCTTAGAATGAGTTTGCTAGCTTTCCTTTCTCTACAATTTTTTTGGAGCAGTTTCAGAAGGATAGGTTAAATACTCTCTAAATGCTTGATAGAAACCACATGTGAAGCCCTCAGGTTCTGGACTTTCATTTGTTGTGAGTTTTTAAATCACAGCTTCAACTTCAGTACTTATGATCGGTCTGTTTTTGTTTTGTTTCTTCCTGGTTCTGTCTTGTGAGATTAGATATTTCTAAAAATTTGTTATTTCTTCTAGATTGTCTGTTTTATTGGAGTACAGTCACTTGTAGTAGTCTCTTATGATCTTTTGTATTTCTGTGCTGTCAGTTGTAATTTCTCCTTTTCCATTTCTAATTTTATTGATTTGAGTCCCCTTCCCCCCTCCCCACTTTTTTTTTTATGAGTCTGATTAAAGATTTATCAATTTTGTTTGCCTTTACACAAAAGCAGCTTTTGGTTTCACTGATCTTTGCTATTGATTTCTTCATCTCTATTTTACTTATTACTGCTCTGATCATTATATTATCTTTCCTTCTACTAAATTTGTGTTTTGTTCCTTCTTCTCTCTCTAGTTGCTCTAGGTGTAAGTTTAGGTTGTTTATTTATTTCAGATTATTTTTTGCCCTGAAGTAGACTTTTTATTGCTAGAAACTTCCCTCTTAGATTTGCTTTTGTTGCACCCCATAGATTTTGATTGCTACACTTTTGTTTTCATTTGTCTGTGTGTATTTTTTTTTTAATTTCTCCTTTGATTCTTCAGTGTTCCATTTGCTGTTTAGTAGCATACTATTTAGCCTATGCTGGTTTGTGCTTGTTACAGTTTTTGGTGTTTTTTTTCTTTCTTGTAGTTTCTTTCTAAACTCACAGTGTTGTGGTTGGAAAGAATGCTTGATATGATTTCCATTTTCTTAAATTTGCTGGAGTTTGCTTTATGGTTCAGCATGTTGTCAATCCTAGAGAATGTTCCATGTACACATGAGAAGAATATATATTCTACTTCTTTTGGATAGCATGCTCTACAAATATCAATTAAATCCATCTGGATTAATGTGTCATTTAAGACTTGTGTTTCTTCTTTGATTTTCTGACTGGATAATCTGTCCGTTGATAAAAATGGGATGTTAAAGTGCTCCACTACTACTTGATTACTGTCAGTTTCTCCCTTAATGGCTGTTAGTAATTGCCTTTTATATTGAGGTGCTCCTATATTGGGTGCATGTATATTTATAGTTGCTTTATCTTCTGCTTGGATTGACCCTTTGATCATTATGCAGTATCATTATTTGTCTTTTATAAAAGTCTTTATTTTAAGTTCTATTTTGTCTAGTATGAGTATTTTTATACTCGCTTTCTTTTGATTTCCATTTGTGTGGAATATCATTTTCCATCCCCTCATTTTCAGTCTCTATTTGTTCCTAGGTCTGAAATGGATATCTTGTAGACAGCATTTACACAGGCCTTGTTTGTGTATTCATTCATCCAGTCTATGTTTTTTGTTTGGAAGATTAAACTCACTTACATTCAAGATAATGGGGGTTCCCTTGTATGTCATTTGTTGGTTTTCCATTGTTGCTTTTTTTGTTTTTTATCTTTAATTTTCGTCAATTTGATTACTATATGTCTTGGCATGTTCTTGGGTTTCTTATGCCTGGGACTCTCTGTTCTTCCTGGACATAGATGATCGTGTCCTTTCCTATGTTAGGAGAAAGTAGTATTAACTTTTCAAATATTTTCTCTCATCCTTTTTCTCTCTTCTCCTTCTGTGACCCTTATAATGTGAATGTTGGTGCGTTTAATTTTTCCTAGAAATCTGTTAAAATACCTTCACTTCTTTCCATCCGTTTTATTTTTATTCTGTTCTGTGGAAGACTTCTACCATTCTGTCTTCCAGCTTACTTTTCTTCTGTCTCACTTTTTCTGCTGTTAATTCCTTCAAATGTATTTTTCATTTCCATTATTGTATTGCCTATCTCTGGTTGTTTGTTCTTTAGTTCTTTTGGGTCTTTTAAAAGTATTTCTTGCATCGTTTCAATCCTTGCCTCCATTCTTTTTCCAAGATCTTTGATCATCTCATTATTATTGTTCTGAATTATTTTTTCTGGTAGATTGGCTATCTCCTCTTCACTTATTTGTTCTTCTAGTGTTTCATTTTGTTCTTTCATAAGGAACATATTTCTCTGCTTTCTCATTTTGACTAACTTTCTGTGATTGTGATTTCCATTACACAGACTGCAGGGTTGTGGTTCTTGCTTCTGCTGTCTGTAGAGGCTTGCTTTACTATGAGGCTTTCACAAAAGTGAGATTCAAGGAAAGAACCCTACCAAGTACTCTTGACCACTGGCGCTGCCGTCAAGTTATAAGTTTTCAGCACACCCTCTGGTCCTATATAAATGTCAAAGACCTCAAAATCAAGTGGGCTAGGAAGAAAAATAGCTACTGAGGTCGATTGCTTCATTCCAAAACATCATATCAAGAACATTTTTTTTTCATTCTTCCTTCCCTCTGTGACCATCCTTTTCCTAATTCTTACACCATAAAGCTTTTTATAACTCTCTTTTATCCACTTTTGCCTTGCCCTGGTCTGGGAAGTTGGCATTGTTCAGTATGTTCAGGTCACTTAAAAAGATAGTAATCTAGCGTCCAACTAACTGTTGGATTTACTGTGTTATTAGCGATCCTACAGTCCTGCCCATTAAGAACTTCTCCCTAATTTTCGTGCCTCTGTCTCCTTGAAACAAACTTGCTGGACAAACACCTCTGGGAAAATAAAGACACAGTTATGTGAAATATATAAACAGGCCAACTGGCTTTAAGAGATATTCACTATTTGGTATCATATCTTTGACTTATTTGCTTCTAGGTGATTTGGGTCATGGATAACCTGGCTCAGGAGTGCTCTCCAAACAGTAGGCATTGTGGTGTTGTTAATAATTATAACTGTCTCCTTAAAGTGCTACATTCACTCAAAAGTTTTAAATGCATGTGTGCAGCCACTGACAGGCCAACAAAGCTAAAATGGGCAAGGAAGGCCTCATTCAAGACTTATGCAATAAAGGCAAGGTATTCAACTCAACTCCACTAAGATGAAAGGGTGAAGTATATTTAATTTTAATTCCTAGAAAAAGCTAATAGCATTTCTAAGTTCTAGGATAAGCTAATAGAAAAGTGCTACAGGATATAAGGAGAATAATTGATTAACATGATGGGGCTATCTGTATTTTCTAATTGTCGCTTTTCAGAGTTAGGTTCCTACCTTCCCATAGAAAATTGGAGATGGGGTGTTATCATTCATGTCGATTCTATTTCAGAGATGGCTCCCCTGGTCCTGAGAAAAACATTTTAGGATATAGAAGATTAACATCTCTAAAGATCAGAGAGAGTTTGAAATTAGAAGTTTCCTAAACTAAATGTTTTAAGAAAAGGAAAGTGAAGTAAGAAGAAAGTTTAGACAGGCTGAGGGGAAACTTAAGGCAGTCTTGGTCACTGCCTAGGTCAGGATGCTTCAGGAAACTATTACCTATCTGAACTTCACAGATGAGCAGCAGTGCCGAAGAAGATAACTCACAGGTGTTCAGGATGCTGCATCTAACTTATCCTCTAAATATGCAGACTACTCATCTTTGCATAAAAGACTGACTTATTCTTTAAGTCTGAAACTTATCCTCTACACATCATGTGATATTCTTGCAGCAGATGCCGAAGAAGTTAACATTAAATTTCTCAAAATATGTTATTCTTATTTAAATGCTTTGCATTTATTTGCTCAAAATTTATGTTCAAATAATTGGTAAATGTTGGTAAATGTTTATGCATAATTGAAAACTGTTGGAGAGTAAAATGTTCTCTTTATGCATAAAAAGACTGACTTATTTAAGAATTCCTCTGTCAAAACTTGCTTTATACATTGTGAAATTATTTTATATACTCTAAATGGATTATCACCTTGGTAAATTAAATATTTCATTATATTATATTTTCTCTAACAATATTTTATATCTTTCAAGGTGTTTGTTTTAGATGAATATAGTTAAACTATTTTTTTTTTGGTTACACTTGTATTGGTGCAACTTGATCTATAGCTTGCAAATGAAATTTTGTGTATTATTTGCATTACTTGTGAAGAGTTTGATTTTTATTAAAGTCTATTAAATTTGCCCATTGTGAGAGCATTAAGTACATCCCATTACACTTACTAACTAACTACATATGACTACTACAAATATTTGTTTAATTTATTGAATGTTATCTATTTTTTAATGTTTTATAAATATTATTATATTTCTTACACTTATTCGAATAAATTCAAATCACTCAATTATTATCACTACTATTTTCAAATTTTTCTAAATTTCAATTTAGTTATGAAAGAGCTCAATAATTATAGCAAGAATAATTAACTTCAGTTCAGTTCAGTTCAGTCCTGTCCGACTCTTTGCAACTTCATGGACTGAATCACATCAAGCTTCACTCTCCAGCACCAACTCATGGAGCTTGCTAAAACTCATGTCCATTGAGCTGGGAATGCCAACCAACCATCTCATCCTCTGTCGTCCCCTTCTCCTCCTGCCTTCTGTCTTTGCCAGCATCACAGTCTTTTCCAATGAGCCAGTTCTCATCAGCTGGCCAAAGTATTGGAGCTTCAGCCTCAGCATCAGTAATTCCAATGAATATGTAGGACTGATTTCCTTTAGGATTGACTGGTTTGAACTCCTTGCAGTCTATGGGACTCTCAACAGTCTTCAACACCACAGTTCAAAAGCATCAATTCTTTGGTGCTCAGCTTTGTTTACGGTCTAACTCTCACATCCATACATGACTATTGGAAAAACCATAGCTTTTGACTAGATGGACTTCTATTAGCAAAGTAATGTCTCTGCTTTTTAATATGCTGTCTAGGTTGGTCATAACTTTTCAACCAAGGAGTAAGCCTCTTTTAATTTCATGGTGGCAGTCACCATCTGTAGTGATTTTAGAGCCCAAGTAAAGAAAGTCTCTCACTGTTTCCATTGTTGCCCCATTATTTGCCATGAAGTGATGGGACCAGATGCTATGATCTTTGTTTTTTGAATGTTGAGTTTTAAGTCAGCTTTTCACTCTCCACTTTCACTTTCATCAAGAAGTTGTTTAGTTTTTCCTCATTTTCTGCCCTAAGAGTGATGTCATCGGCATATCTGAGGTTCTTGATACTTCTCCCTGAAATCTTGATCCAGCTTCTGCTTCATCCAGGCCTGTATTGCATTATGTACTCTGAATATACCCACAGTCTCTCACATCAGGAAGCTTCCATAAGCCTCTTATCCTTATCCCTCAGGGAGCAGATAGAATGAAAACCACAATCACAGATAAATAATCAAACTGATCACACGGAACACAGCCTTGTCTAATTCAATGAAACTATGAGCCATGCCCTGTAGGGCCATCCAAGATGGATGGGTCATGGTAGAGAGTTCAGAAAAAACGTGGTCCACTGGAAAAGGGAATGGTGGACCACTCCAGTATTCTTGCCTTGAGAACCCCATGAACAGTATGAAAAGGCAAAAAGATATGACACTGAAAGATGAACTAACCAGGTCAGTAGGTGCCCAATATGCTACTGGAGAAGAGTGGAGAAATAACACCAGAAAGAATGAAGAGAATGAGCCAAAGAAACAACAACACACAGTTGTTGATGTGACTATGATGGCAGTTAAGTCTGATGCTGTAAGGAGCAATATTACATAGGAACCTGGAATGTTAGGTTTATGAATCAAGGCAAATTAGAAGTGGTCAAACAGGAGATGGCAAGAGTGAACATTGACATTTTAGGAATCAGTAAACTAAAGTGATCTGGAATGGGTGAATTTAACTCAGATGACCATTACATCTATTACTGTGGGCAAGAATCCCTTAGGAGAAATGGAGTAGCCATCATAGTCAACAAAAAGAGTCTGAAATGCAGTACTTGGATGCAATCTCAAAAATGACAGAATGAACTCTGTTATTTTCCATGACAAATCATTCAGTATCACAGTAATCCAAGTCTATACCCCAATCACAATGCCAAAGAAGCTGAAGCTGAATGGTTCTATGAAGTCCTACAAGACTTTCTAAAACTAACAGCCAAAAAAGATGTCCTTTTCATTATAGAGAACTGAATGCAAAGGTAGGAAGTCAAGAGATACCTGGAGTAACAGGCAAATTTGGCCTTGGAGTACAAAATGAAGCAAGGCAAAGTCTAACAGAGTTTTGCTGATCATATCAAACACCCTCTTCCAACAACACAAGAGACAACTCTACACATGGACGTCACCAGACGGTCAATATCAAAATCAGATTGATTAGGCTCTTTGCAGCCAAAGATGGAGAAGCTCTATAGAGCCAGCAAAAACAAGACTGGGAGCTGACTGAGGCTCAGATCATGAACTCTTTATTGCCAAATTCAGACTTAAATTGAAGAAAGTAGAGAAATCCACTAGACCATTCAGGTATGACCTAAGTCAAATCCCTTACAATTATAGAGTGGAAGTGACAAATAGATTCAAGATATTGGATCTGATAGAGTGCCTGAAGAACGTTGAACAGAGGTTCAAGACATTGTACAGGGGGCAGTAATCAATACCATTCTCAAGAAAGAGAAATGCAGAAAGGCAAAACCATTTTCTAAGGAGGTCTTAAAGATATCTGAGAAAGGAAGAGAAGCCAAAGGCATAGGAGAAAAGGAAAGATATATCCATTTCAATGCAGAGTTCCAAAGAATAGCAAGGAGAGATAAGAAAGCCTTCCTCAGTGATCAATGCAAAGAAATAGATGAAAACAATAGAATAGGAATGAGAGATCTCTTCAAGAGATCTCTTCAAGATAATTAGAGATATCAAGGAAACATTTCATGCAAAGATGGGCACAATGAAGGACAGAAATAATCTGAACCTAACAGAAGCAGAAAATATTATGAAGAGGTGGCAGTAATACCCAGAACTATACAACAACAATCATCATGACCCAGATAACCATGATGGCGTGATCATTCACCTAGATCCAGACATCCTGGAATGTGAAGTCAAGTGGGCCTTAGGAAGCATAACTACAAACAAAGATTGAGGTGGTGATGGAATTCCAGTTGAGCTTTTTCAAATGAGTCCTTCCATTGTTCACGAGGGAGATGGAAATAATTATAAACTTTACAGTGCAGTAAGCTAATTATTCCGGTTGAGCTAGTCCAAATCCTAAAAGATGATGCTGTTAAAATGTTGCACTCAATATGCCAGTAAATTTGGAAAAGTCAGCAGTGGCCACGGGACTGGATGGACACAGAAATCAAATTGCCAACATCTACTGGATCACCAAAAAAGCAAGAGACTTCCAGAAAAACATCTCCTTCTGCTTTACTGACAATGCCAAAGCCTTTGACTGTGTAGATCATAACAAATGATGAAAATTCTTCAAGATATGGGAATACCAGACCACCTAATCTTCCTCCTGAGAAATCTGTGTGCAGGTCAAGAAACAGCAGTTAGAAATGGACATTGAATAACATACTGGTTCCAGATAGGGAAAGGAGTACGTCAAGGCTGTATGTTGTCACCCTGCTTATATAACTTATATTCAGAGTACATCATGAGAAATCCTAGACTGGATGAAGCACCAATTGGAATCAAGATTGCCAGGAGAAATATCAATAACCTCCGAATGCAGGTGACACCACCCTTATGGCAGAAAGCAAAGAACTAAACAGCCTCTTGATGAAAATGAAAAAAGAGTGAAAAATTTGGCTTAAAAATAAAAATTCAGAAAAAAATAAGATCATGATATCCAGTCCCATCACTTCATGGCAAATAGATGGGGAACAATGGAAACAGTGAGAAACTTTATTTTTTGTGGCTCCAAAATCACTGCAGATGGTGACTGCAGCCATAAAATCAAAAGACGCTTGCTCCTTGGAAGGAAAGCTCTGACCAATCTTGACAGCATATTAAAAAGAAGAGACATTTCTTTGCCAACAAATGTTCATCTAGTCAAACTATGTTTCTTCCAGTAGTTATGTAAGGATGTGAGAGTTGGAGTATAAATAAGCTGAGTGCCAAAGAATTGACGCTTTTGAACAGTGGTTTTGGAGAAGAGTCTTGAGAGTCTCTTGGACTGCAAGGAGATCAAACCTGTCAATCCTAAAGGAAATCAGTCCTGAATATTCAATGGAAGGACTGGTATGAAGCTGAACCTCTAATACTCTGGCCACCTTATGTGAAGAACTGACTCACTGGAAAAGACCCTGATGCTGGAAAAGATTGAAGGCATGGGGAAAAGGAGATGACAAAGGATGAGATGATTGGATGGCATCACCAACTCGACGGGCATGAGTTTGAGCAAGTTCTGGGAGTTGGTGATGGACAGGAAGCCTGGAGTGCTGCAGTCCATGGGGTCATGAGTAGGACACAACTTAGCGACTGAACTGATCTGGACTGAGGAGTACTGAGGACAAATGAGCTAGTCTCTGAAAATGCATGCATTTTATATGCTAAACATACTATCTTGGAAAATTATGGCAAATAATACACAATTACATATTCCATTAACATTTAGAAGTGTGCCATCATATTTCATATAACATCTGAAAAACTTTGCTGTACATTTTTCACTGGAAAAAGAAAATTATATCTTAGAAGTATGGTAAAAAAGGATTTTAACAATTACAAACCCTAGAAGGACTTCGGGATCTCAAAAGTTCTTGGAGTACACTCTGAGAAGATATGACATGGAATAAAAGACAATATTATAGAGATGGTTTGCTTTGCTGCAATAGCTGTAAGAGATGAATTTGTTACAAGAGTGTGGTGCTGCTGGAAAAACAAAGCAAGCATAAACAAACAAACAAATACCCCAGGGTTTTGGGTCTTGAGATTTGTCAGTAGCAGAATCTGGTAATGTTTGAAGAGACTATTTGTAGGAGCTGAAAGATGGTGAAAAAAATTGTTACAGAAAGCTTGAAAAATGGTAATCCATATAATATAGTTGTGACAAAAAAAATGGTTAGGTTTCAACTTCTAGTTCCTTGGATGAAAAAGAAGCATGTGCCTAAGGAAATTTAAGAATTGAGTAAAGTTTCATAGAAGAATGTTAACATTTTATGTAGATTTTAACAGGTGCATTTGATAGGATACTAGAAAATGAGAAAAACTAAAGAGAGAAAGTGAGAGATTGCAAGCAAAACTTAGAAGAAATAGAAGAAGCTGAAAACTCTTTTAGTTAGAAAGTATATCTCTCACCCACCCTTTTAGACAAAAAACCTTCTTAAATTAAAATAAAATCTGGAGGCAAAGCCAATTGGAAGTATGACTGTAATTTCCTTTGTTAATACCATAGAGAAAGTTAAAGAGATTTGTCCTCTCCGGTAAAATGACTTCTAGGAGACCTCACAGGGGACTCTCTAATGTCCTGAAAGGTAAAAAATCCACCTGCAATGCAGGAGACACAGGAGATGTGGGTTCAATCTCTGGATTAGGAAGATCCCCTGGAGGAGGAAATGGCAACCCACCCCAGTATTCTTGCCTGAAAAATCCTATGGACAAAGAAGCCTAGTGGGCTACATCCCAAAGTGTCACAAAGTGTTGCATGGGACTGAGTGACTGAGCACAGACACACAACACAAGAAACCTTAAGGACATTATGTCACAGCATCACAAGCCCAGAGTGGCAATGGTTAGATAGAAAGTGTGAAAATGGCTTTTGACATCTAGAATTCAGATTTATAGGGCATAAATTTTAAAAGGAACTGTATTAGCTCCCACCTTTAATTAAAAGAGACTAAAACTTTCAAGATGGAAATACACCTTAGGCCCCCAAATTTCTCCTGGCTGAAAACAGGCTGAGAAGTTTACTCGAAGAACATATAACCCAAAGCCTTATTCAGAAGTGTTCAAGAAGGGTAAAAAAACAAGAGTTTTCTAGAGAACAGAAGGGAAAGTTGCAGAGAAAATGCACTGGAGAGTCCACATTAAGAAGTCAAATGAAATATTCCTTGACTCTGTATTTTGGGGTGAAAATATGCTGACTGTATTGCAAAATAACTTAGCCAGTGACAGTAGTCCTCTTTCATTCCCCCCCTAATCAAAGGGGGTGCTTATAAATTTTCCTCTCCCTTAGTCCCCATTGCATTATGGGACTTGTAATTCCATAATGAAATTAAAAACCTCTCGTTCCTTGGAAGAAAAGCTATGACAAACCTAGATAGCATATTAAAAAGAAGAGACATCATTTTCCTAACAAAGGTTCATGTAGTCAAAGCTATGGTTTTTCCAGTAGTCATGTATGGATGTGAGAGTTGGACCTTAAAAAAGACTGAGAACCAAAGAATTTATGCTTTTGAATTGTGGTACTGGAGAAGACTTGAAAATCCCTTAGACTTTAAGATCAGGTCAGTCAACCCTAAGGGAAATCAACCCTGAATATTCATTGGAAAGACTGGTGATGAAGCTGATTCTCCAATACTTTGGCCACCTAATGTGAAGAGCTGACTCATTGGAAAAGACTCTGATCCTGGGAAATATTGAAGGCAGGAGGAGAAGGGGGCAATAGAGGATGAAATGGTTGGATGGCATCACCAACTTGATGGACATGAGTTTGAGTAAACTCCATGAGATAGTGAAGGACAGGGAAGCTTAGCATACTGGAGTCCATGGGGTCACAAAGAGTTGGACATGACAGATTGACTGAACAACAATAACAAACATTAGCATTACTGGAAGTCAATGGTGAAGCTCAGAAAATTCTACATTAGAATAATATTCTCAATGTAATAGAAGGCCATGGTGATCACAAAAATGATTAAATACCCTCTTCTCTGTATAACTAATAAAATAAGACTACTGTTTTGTAAAGTTGATTTTAAAATGCAATCACTGAACTGCCATAATTTTAATGATTAATAGATTTATTTAATAAACAGTACATAAAGTCATCATTGCCAGACTTAAAACAGCATTACAATTTTGCCAAATGGATATATCCAGGTAAACTATGCCACATTATGTCATACAACAGTTCTGATGACCAGAATGTTCCCATATGTCCATTTCAGTAGATTTCCACCCCATCCCCCCACTTGCAATCCTTCCAAAGTAAGTATTATTCTGGTATTTTTTTTAAAAATCAGACCACATAAATATGTTTTATTATTGTTGCTGTTTATTTTGCCAACTTCCCAGAATAATTTCTGAGTGAAAGTGATGCCAGTTTTTTGGTTTGAAAATTACTTTCTGAACTGCCATAATTTCTTGACATCATCTAATAGGTTAACTCTCTCTCCTTTATTTAACCCCTCTTTAAATCCTCTACCACAATTTTAAATCTTCAAAGAAGTACCCCCACTCCAGCTGTCTTGGGTCATCTTCATTCTTCCTAAGATATATTTTCCTTGATATACCAAATTCATAAACCTAATTTTATTTATTTATTTGGCCACTCAGTATGGCATGTGGGAACTTAGTTCCCCACCAGGAATCAAGCCAGTGCTCCCTGCATTGAAAGCATGGAGTCTTAACTACTGGACGATCAAGGAAGTCAAAGCTAATTTTATTAAACATAGGTGTGTTCCCAGTGGTGTTTACTTCTTGGCTTTAACAAACAAAGAAGAAAATGTGACAGAGAGCATTTAGGCATCTTCATCTTACAATGTGATTAGGTTATTTGATTATGTGACTGGTTTTTATACTTCCAAATTCAGTACATACATTATAATATAAAATAGTGTTTTATATATTTTATCAAGAATAATATTAAATATCTTATTTTAGTAATTACTTGGTGATTTGTGATGATTGGAATATTAAAATCTATAGTTCCAAGGATAAATTAAGCATACTTATAAGGTACATTTCTGTGATTTAAAAATGTTTAAATTTACAAGAAAACTCATGCCTACCAAATCACAATTTTGTTGTAATTATGTGTCTCCTTAGGGAAAACATGTGTCTACTACAAGAGGTGTTGGTAATCGTTGTCAGTGCTGTGATTATGCCCTTTATAATGCTCCTTCCTAATTCAGAGGGCAGGCATGTTTTTTTTTCTTACTGTTAATTAATTTCTCTTCAATAATCCAAATGTTTTGTTTCTATAGTTTATTCCTTCCTGTTGACTTCTTGGTAATGAGATTAATCTGTCTGATTTCCCTCCTTCTAGCTCAATATTATGCTTCTATAATCATACAATCATCCCCTTTAAAATGGTAGTGAAAACCTAATTTTGCCCATATTTATATTCTTCAAACATGGAAAAGACTTTTTTTTTTTAATCCATGGACATGGAAATTTTCCAAGCAGAGCTTTTTAAAGCTTTTTTTTTTTTTTTTTACATTATTCCTCACCCTATAATTGTACAACAAAAATCTCATACCAGTACAAACACAGAAATAATGTACTATTATACTATAATACTATTGTAATAAAATGTGATGTAAAATATAAAACTAAGTGAAATTTATATATTTCTTCTGCTTATTGTTGACCCAGTTCCATTTGATTCGCTCCTTTTATTCATGAATTCATGTTTTATCGGCATCTCCATACCCTTTGATGAATGAACTCAAATTTTCAACCAAACATGTATTGAAAAGTAATAGTGACTTGTTTAAGCAGTGGTTTTCAAGTTTTCCATGGTTTAATTCGTGTAGTTTTAATTAATTTGCTAATCAAAGGTTATTAATGTTGATGTATGCAAGAAATTATAAATAAAAACATCTGTAAAACAGTTAAAAGTTATTTGGTTTGGAATGTGTCAATTAAATTTTCTGGCATGTATAACTAGATTGGTATAACAAGCAACCACCGATCCATACCCCTACAAGTTTCTGTCCTGTTGGCCAGTCTTAGAAATATCAAATTTACCAACCCCCATAATTGTATCAATTCCTAAAAATAAAAATCGTCTTTCCGTCTCAATCTCAGGTGTCCCTAGGTATTCACGGGAAATTTGCTCTAGAATTCCAAAGATATCAAAATCTTCAGATACTCAAGTTGCTTATATAGAATGGCAAAGTGCAATGGACCCTCAATCTCTGTGGGTTACATTTCTAGGGATACAGATACACGCACACATACACATATCCTATTGTTCCGTTGCTCTAGAGAATCTCTATTGATAAAAACACATAACTTTAAGCTAGAAACTCACACTTATTCTAAGATTATCAATTTTTAAGACTAGGCAATATTGAGAGCCTCTTTGAGGTGTGGGTTAACTAATTTAACACGTATTCAGTGCAGTCCATGGGGTCGCTAAGAGTCGGACACGACTGAGCGACTTCACTTTCACTTTTCACTTTCCTGCATTGGAGAAGGAAATGGCAACCCACTCCAGTGTTCTTACCTGGAGAATCCCAGGGACGGCGGAGCCTGGTGGGCTGCCATCTATGGGGTCGCACAGAGTCGGACATGACTGAAGCGACTTAGCAGCCGCAGTGCATAGAGTATGCAGTTTTCTCCATTAATGATGCTCAGTGAAGACACAGAAACAGGATTCATAATTCTATTTCTACCAGTTGACTTTTAAATAATGAAATCCAGAAATTTGAACTATTTATTTAAATGTCTAGTTTTCTTTTTTCTTTGAGATTTTTGAACTTTGGGGAAACTGAAAAGTGATATCATAGAGTAAGTAAATTCACTCTTTCAGTTGATAGTTAGAGAGCAATATGGCAAAAGTGTTTTGAGATAATTTATGAAGTATCTAATAAAAAATAGACCAGAAGCATTTCTTGAAACATCAAGAAAGTTTGAGTTTTAGAAATAGTGAAAATAAAATTAAATTAATTGATTTCTTGTCACAATGACTTTGACTAACAATTTCAATGGTATACCTAGAAATTACTAGAGATTTTGCCATTTGGGCAATTACTTTTTTGGTGATGAGAATTTGATTATGTGACTTTGGGAGCAAATGTCAACAATGAAGAGGCTAAAAATATCCTTGGAAGTTCAGTGATCAAGCAATTATGACTCCAAGGGTGGAAAATGTATACATATGGGTAATTTGAAAGCTGTATCTATCACTTTTGTATATGATGCATTCTGGATTTCCTTTCTTACTTAGGAAGACCTCCACACAGTACATCTTAAACTATTATTTCATGCCCTCTTTATGTTCACTTAACTTTTGTTATTTTCAGTTATTAAGCATAGCTCAAGCTTATTTTCATATATGGTATGAAGTAGAGATCTAATACAAATTATTTTTTTTCTAATATATTTTAGAACTCTTTAAAAATTGTGGTTCTTTAGATGGTGACTACCTGCTATTTAACAATTTTTTAAATATATGTACATTTATCCTTTGCAAATAATATTTTCTTTCAGGAAGAAAAATAAACTATTCAGAAATATGTGATGAATTCCTTTAGCATAACAGCCTATCTGATGATAAATTAGGGTAGTTATATTATTTCATCAAATTTGGCTGGGACATTTTACCCAGTCACTTGCAACTGAGAATAGCTGAGACTTACTTCTGATGACAGATGGGCATCCAAACAGCTTGTTCTCAAAGTTGACAGTAAAATCTTCTTTTTAAAAGATTACTTAAAATTATAATTTAAATAATTTGAAAGACTTATAAGACCATTATAGTTCTGCTTTAAGAAAAGATGGTTTATCTTCTAATAGATCAACTGATCTAAAGGGAATAAGAGAATCCCATTGACAAGAAAAAGTAATAAAAAAATTGAATATACTTGAAGGCATCAGAAATCTAAGGCAGCAAAGACTTGAGAGAACACAAATCTAAGAAAATGGGAATTGTGCTAAAATTTGGTATGCATTCTGCAGCAGCCAGTGCTTCCAATGTGGCACTAGTCATAAAGAATCCACCTGCCAACATAGGAGACCCAAGAAACATGGGTTCAATTGCTAGGTTGGGAAGATCCCCTGAAATAGGAAATGGCAACCTACTCCAGTATTCTTGACTGGAAAACTCCATGTTCAGTAGAGCCTGGCAGGCTACAGTCCATGACTGAGTGACTGAACAAACACAGTCTATAGCAGCTATTTCCCTTAGGACATTCTTGAATTCTGAGAACACAGCAAAGTCTTATGATTTCAACAAAGTCCTGCAGGAATGATCTGATACTAAGAAATAGAAGGAAAAATTCTTATAGCAATTTTTAAGACACAAAAGATAACAAACAGGTACTTGAGGGACATGAATCATAGTTCAGTTTGGATATACATCAGTGTATAACACCCTAGACTCAGGTGGAACTACTACATGGATATGCTTGATGGCTAGACATGAAACAGAGAGAATAGAGATTAATCCAAAACATAATACACCTTTTAGTCATTTTGGTCTGGATTGAATCAAGGTGATCAGTCACTCTATTTTTCTAGCAATGGTTATTTGATTTAGTTGCTTAGTCTTGTCTGACTCTTGAGAACCTATGGGCTATAGCCCACCCGGCTCCTTTGTCAGTGAGATTTCCCAGGCAAGAATACTGGAATGGGTTGCCATTTCCTTCTCCAAGGGATCTTCCTGACCCAGGGTTCAAAGTCTCCTGCATTGCAGGAAGTCTCCTACACTGCAAGTGGATTCTTTACCAACTGAGCCACAAGAGAAGCCATCTATATTCCTTGCAAAGGGAAAGCTTAATTCTCTAGGTCAAAAGAAAGAATCACATTGCATAAGGGAACATCAACTAACCTAAAGCCAAAAATAAAATAAAATAAAACCAAACAGAACTACCTTATTGATCTAGACTTCAGAATTTTCAGACACATCTTTAAAGTGATTCAGGTCAACCTATTTACAAAAATAGAGAATAATACATAAAAATTATTGTTCAGTCATGATTTACTCTTTGCAACCCTATGGACTGCAGCACACCAGGTTTCCCTGTCCTTCACTGTCTCTCAGAGTTTGCTCATACTCATGTCCATTGAGTCACTGATGCCATCCAACCATCTCATCCTCTGTCATTCCCTTCTCCTCATGCCCTCAATCTTTTCCAAAATCTGGATCTTTTCCAATGAGTCAGATCTTTGCATCAGGTGGCCAAAGGATTGGAGCTTCAGCTTCAGCATCTGTCCTTCCAATGAATATCCAAGGTTGATTTACTGAATATTCATAGGATATGAATTTGGTGATTTTCGAACCAGAGTTTGGTTGGTCCCCATGCTGTCCTAGGGACTCTCAAGAGTCTTCTTCAGCACCACAATTCAAAAGCATCAATTCTTTGGTGCTCAGTCTTCTTCAGGGTACACCTGTCACATCCATACATGACTACTGAAAAAACAATGGTATTGATTATGCAGATTTTTGTCAACAAAAAGTGAACATGAATAGCACCAGCTACTTAAAATATACCAAAAAAAAAAAAAAAATCCAAATGTTTATTGTAGAAGTAGAAAATGCAGTAACCAAAAGAAAATGAACAATAGATATATTTAAAAGCAAGTTAGTTGTAGCAGAACAGAATATAGGTAAACTGAAAAATCAGAAAAATATCTGGATAGAGGTCCAAATAAGGAAAGGATGCAAATAGATAGAAAGGAAAAAAAAAAAAGTGAGACAGAATTAAAAGCCAAGGGTCCCCAAGCCCTGGATCACGAACTGGTACTGTTAGGAGCCAGGCCACACAGCAGGAGGTGAGCAGTGGACTGGCAAGCAAACATTCATCTGTTTTTACAGACACTCATTGCTTGCATTACTGCCTGAGCTCTGCTTCCTGTCGGACCAGTGGCAGCATTAGATTCTCACAGAAGTGTGAACCCTACTGTGAACTGCATTTGTAAGGGATCTAGGTTGCATACTATGAGAATATAATACCTGATGACATGAGATGAAGCTGGGAAGTGGCTGAAAATACAAGTTATCATTAACAGAGAGGTCTGCACAGAGACCATAATAAATCAATGGCTTGCAAATTCATATTAGAACCCTAGCAGTGAGTGGCAAGTGACAAGTTGCACCTTGTGGCAGGTTTTATAGTGGCAATGAGTCGATGTACTTCAATTGTACAACTGTATCTGGTGGCAAGCATTATGTCAGAATCTGACACTTACTTTAGTCCATGCAGACCTACTCATTGTTGTATTTATTTACCACTTCCCATTCGTACCTCTTTCCTTCACTGAGCACTTGTCTCAAACACAGTTTTGGTAAGCTATGCTGTGCTGTCTCAGTCACTCAATCCTGTCTGACTTTTTACAACCCCATGAACTTTAGCTCACCAGGCTCTTCTGTCCATGGGGATTCTTCAGGCAAGAATACTAGAGTGGGTTGCCATGTCCTCCTCCAGGGGATCTTCCCAACTCAGGAATCAAACTGGGGTCTCCTGGATTGCAGGTGGATTCTTTACCAGCTGAGCTACAAGGGAAGCCCCTGTGGTAAACTAGCCCTAGCCAAAATGGGTGAAAACAAATGTCTCTAGAGAGTTTCTTTGAAAAAAGAGAAAGATCCAATGATGTACTTAGCAGAGTACTCTAAATACTCTTACCAGAGTACTTAGCAGAGTACTCTGACTGCTAACAGAAAAGAATATTGCATTTAAAAGGAAATGCCAAGAGTCCTACTTATATTATGGGTTCAGTTCATTGCAACAGGTGATTCAGGATCTCCAAGTTGGCTTTGTATAAAATGTGGTGATCAGCTATCTAGTGAAGCCATGAAACCTTCAAAACCACTTTGCCAAATTGAAACCAAGCACCCTGCATTAAAAAACAAGTCTTTGGAATTTTTCAAAAGAAAAAAAAAAATAAGTGAACATGAAGAAAAAAAAAAACAATTATTAAAGTCCTACTTTTCATCAAATATGTCTGTACCAAGAACATCATTCTTCATGGCTAACCACATAGCTAAAATTAAGAACCTCTTTAACATTGGTGAAGAGATGATCCTGCCAGCTGCCAAGGATATTTACCACGAACTTTTAGGAGAGGCTGCAGTTCAAAAGGTTGCACATGTTTCTCTTTTGACTGCCACCATAACTAGACAAATTGATGAAATAGAAGAGGATATTGAGGCACAATTATTAGAGAGAATTAATGGGTCACTGTGGTACACATTCTGGTTGGTGAATCTACCAATGCTGACAAAAAAAGCTATAATGTTTGTTTTTGAGTCATATATTTTTCATGAAGATGTACATGAGGATGTATTATATTCAGTTTTGTTGCTAACCAACACCACAGCTGCAGAATTCTTCAAGTCTTTAATTATTACATATCAGGAAAAGTGAACTATCATTTTGTCTTGGTATATGCGTGGATGGATTGGCTGTAATGACTGGATGGCTTTCTGGTTTCACAACTTGGGTCCAAGAAGTTGTTTCTGAATGTGAATTGATGTAATCTGTCATCCATAGAGAAATCCTGGCTAGCTGAAAAGTGTCAACTGAATTTAACAAAGTTTTGCAAAACGTGATTAAAATTATCCACCACATTAAAGTACATGTCTTTAACTCAGATCTTTTCATGAAGTGAGGAAATGAACACAGAGCACACATGGCTTCTCTGATACAGAAGAGGGAGATGACTTTCTAAAGGTAGGTCAATGGCCAGAGCTTTTGAGTTACCAGGGCCGCTCTAGAGATTTCTTTTAGAACAGTCACCATTGGCAGCACATTTCAGTGACACAGAATGGGTCACAAAACTTCCAGCATATTCAATCTCTCAATGAACTCAATCTGTCTGTACAGGGAAGAATAACAACTGTGTTAAGTCAGCAGATAAAATGGCTACTTTCAAAGCCAACTTGAAATTATGGGGGTAAACGCTGAACATGGGAATTTTTGACATGTTTCAACACACATTAGCAGAGATTTTGAAAGAGGCCAAACCAGAGATTTTTTTTCTCCCAAGTGGTGCATAAACACATATCTCAGCTTTCAAAAGAATTTGGACACAGCTTCTCAACCACAAAAGACTCCCAAAATAGGGAGGACTGGATCCTTGAACAATTTGTGAATAAACCAGGTGAATCAACTTTGTCCATGCTGGAAGAAGATCAACTGCTTGAGATCTAAATGACAGTGGTCTTAAAAGTATGTTTGAGACAACTTCAAATCTCCATACATTCTGGATTAAACTCAGTAAAAGCACTGAAAAGCCCACTTCTATTTCCAACATTCTTTGTGAAACAGGATTTTTTGCATTACAACAACCAAAAAAGATCATGGAATAGATTGGATATAAGCAACCCACTTTTGATGTCTTTGTCTTTCACCACCCTGGGATGGGACTGTTTAGTTGTAGGAAAACAAGCTCAAAGTCCCCACTGATTCTGCATTACAGTGAGTTGTATAATTATTTCATATCACAATGTAATAATAATATAAATCAAGAGCACAATAAATGTTATGCAATTGAATCATCCTGAAGCCATTCCCCCTCCACCCCAGTCCATGGGAAAATTATTTTCCACAAAACTGGTCCCTGGTGCCAACAAGGTTGGAGACTGCTGCAACCAGGGACACAGTGAGAAAATCTTTCTATTTATTAAATAAAATTCCAGAAGAAATGTGGAAAAAAGGAGAAAGAGAGCAACAGGCAGAATAAGACTAACACTGTATTCAAGAACGTTGCAATTGATAGGTTTCCAAAATTCACAAATGGACTCAAATCACAGATTCAAGAAGCTGTGCAAATATCAATCAGAATAAACACAAAGAAAACTAGAGGCAAAGGATATCTTCCAAGCATTCAAAGAAAAAAATATCATGTTATCTTAAAAGAAACAAAAAATAAAAATTCAAAACTAAATTTCATTAATGTTGAAAATCTGAAGCTTTTGATGGCATCTTTAAGGTGACTTGTACAAAGAACTCTATAACTCACTTCCCCAAAACAAAAGTCCAATAAAAATGAGGTCAAAATAAAGACATGTTATGCCAAACAAAATCTATAAGCTTTCAACATCAGTAAACCTGCGCTAAAAGAAAGTCCAAAGAGAGTCACTCAGGAAGAAAGAAAATACTACTAGACTGAAATTCTGCAGGAAGGAAGGAATTAAAGGTAACTAAAAGTAAATATATCTGAGGTTATTGATATTTCTCCCAGCAATCTTTATTCCAGCTTGTGTTTCTTCCAGCCCCTAGACTCCAGGAGTTGGTGATGGACAGGGAGGCCTGACATGCTGCAATTCATGGGGTTGCAAGGAGTCGGACACGACTGAGTGACTGAACTGAACTGAACTGAAAAGTAAATGTGCATACAAAGAAATACTGACTGTTAAAAACTATTAATAAAACTGGTATGCCAAATTCACCACAAATATAGAATCAAAGAATATGGTAATTTTGGAGAGATAGCAAAAGTGGTCATTAATATGTTTTAACTAACTAAATTTGCCTTATTTTTATGATATATAAAAAGGTAACAGTAAAAAAAAAAAAAAGAAAGAAGTCTATTAATATTAAAAAAGGGGGAAAATTGAGTAACAATGAAGACATCAACCTCATTTGACCCTCAGCCACTGCTAATATTGAAATGATTGAAAAATATAACTGGCTTTTTTAAGCCTAATAATTCATATCCATAGCAACCTCTGTAAGAATTTTTATTCTAGTCTAATAAAACTTTCTATAAATATGGTTTTATTAGACATCTTTGAACATTTATATTTGACAAGCACTTACATTTTCTCATGTATAATATTGAAAAAGGATTTTCCTCCTAAAGTCTATTTTAATCATGAAAATTATTTTTTGATCCAATGAATTCACTTTTCACACCTTTTAAGCTACATTGTTGTCTTTATTAGAATGAATAGCTAAAAATGATCCTATTATCAAAAGCTTTCAGAGAATCTAACAATTGATAACTAGAAGAAGATTATATTAATTTACTTGCCATCGGCTTTTGACATAACTACTGTCTTAGTGTTTTACTTCTTATTAAAGTAAGGAAAGGCAAAGTTGGATACTGGAGCTTTCATTAATTATCTCTATGAACCAGTGATAAAGATACATGTGGTAATTTCTCCAGATTTTCAAATCTCATAGACTCAACTTGATATTTTCCCCAAAATCATATCTTTAATATTGAACAATGACAATTCTATGTAGCATACTGTATTATAGTAACAGATTGAGTCTCCAGAGAAACAAATTTAGTATTATTCAAAAGTTTCTTAGTATTTGCAATTAAGTAAGTTTACTTTAAAACAAGCTTGTTATTATATGAAACACTATCCAACAGTATTTGTGGTTTAAAAAAATGCTATTAATGAGTGTGGGACCATTAATGAATATTTGCTATTTAAATGAATTTGAAAAATAAATTTCACATTTATTTTTTTTTGACAATATCCCAAAGCAGAATATAGCTGGGTGTATAAATATACACGAAGGAATAGGACAGGGAGACCACTTTCTCCGCCACAAATTCATCAAAAGGTCATCTGAATGCTGAGCAACTTCCACAAAACAATTTCTGAACACTAGCAGAGGACACCAGACACCCAGAAAGGCAGCCCATTCTCTTTGAAAGGAGATAGAAAAAAATATAAAAGACAAAAAGAGAGACAAATGAGTTAGGGACTAGACCTGTCCTGGGGGGAGAGTCATCAAGGAAGAGAAGTTTCCACACAGTAGGAAACCTGCTCACAGGTGGGTCTGTGGAGAGTTTTGGAATCTCATAAGGCAACAAAACTGAGAGAAAAATAAAGAAAACACAGAATACAGGCCTAACTGCAACTCCAGAAAAGAGAACTTTCCCACAAAAAGTTCTAACCTAACAACCTAACCAGCTGTGTACTGGCCTCTGCCCGCCCAGAGGCAGAGAGGCAGTCTTGAGACAGACAGAACTGGAAGGCAAGGGACTGCTACAATCTCAGCCCCAGAGACGGCATCTTCCACCAAACTGTGAGCAGGATCCCAGCTGCCAACCACGTCTTCCTGAGATCCTGGATGGTTTCCATCTAGCAGGAGGGTCGCAGCCTGAGATCAGCTCTCAAGAGAAGACATATGGCACACCTGAGACGGTGCTCTCGTGGAGCACCTGAGAAACCAAGAGTCTGGGACCAGGGAGGTGATTAAGATGCATGGCCCACCTAGGACAGTGTGCTCACCAAGCACCTGGTTGCCCGAGCTGCTCAGACCTGGTAAGGGCACAAACTGCACACCCAAACCACGGAGACTGAGCGAGAACTGTGTCTGAGTGTCTCCTGTGGAGGTACAGGTCAGCAGTTGCCTGCTGCAGGGGCTCAGAGTGCAGCAGACCTATATAAGGCATAAAACCTTCTTGGAGGATTTCAACATTAACCCTACCGTAGAACCATCAGAACTTACACAGGACTGGGGAAACGGACTCTTGGAGGGCACAAACAAAACCTTGTGCACACCAGTATCCAGGAGAAAGAAGCAGAGTCCAGCAATGAGTGCATGGGGCCTTTGGAAGGAGGTCCCATTATCTTCATTACCCCCACCATAGTTTTGCCTAGGGTCAAGTAACAGGGAGGGAACACAGCCCTGCCCAAGAACAGAAAATTGGATTAAAGATTTACTGAACATGGCCCTGCCCATCAAAACAAGAACCAGTTTCCCCTTTGTCTGTCAGTCTCTCCCATTAGGAAGCTTCCATAAGCCTCTTATCCTTATCCATCAGAAGGCAGACAGAATGAAAAACCACAATCACAGAAAATTAACCAAACTGCCACAGCCTTGCCTAGCTCAATGAAACACTGAGCAATGCCATGTATGGCCAGTCAAGACGGATGGGTCATGGCGGAGAGTTCTGACAAAACATAGCCCACTGGAGAAGGGAATGGCAAACCACTTCAGTATTCTTGCCTTGAGAACCCCATGAACAGTATGAAAAGGCAAAAAGGTATGACACTGAAAGATGAATTCCCCAGGTCGGTAGGTGCCCAATATGCTGCTTGAGAAGAGTGGAGAAAAAACTCCAGAAAGAATGAAGCGATGGAATCAAAGAAAAAACAACACCTAGTTGTGGATGTGACGAATGATGGAAGTAAACTTCAGTACTGCAAAGAGCAATATTGTATAGGAAGCTGGAATGTTAGGTCTATGAATCAAGGCAAATTAGAAGTGGTCAAACAGGAGATGGCAAGAGTGAACATTGACATTTTAGGAATCAGTGAACAAAAATGAACTAGAATGGGTAAGTTTAACTTATATGACCATTATATCTTGGTCATATAATGGTGATGATCATATATTCTTGTGGACAAGAATCCCTTAGAAGAAATGGAGTAGCCATCATAGTCAATAAAAGAGTCCAAAATGCAGTACTTGGATGCACTCTAAAAAAATAAAGAATGATGTCTGTTCATTTCCAAGGCAAACCATTCAATATCACAGTAATCCAGTCTATGCCCTGACAG
Organism: Okapia johnstoni; assembly: GCA_024291935.2. Lineage (NCBI taxonomy): Eukaryota > Metazoa > Chordata > Mammalia > Artiodactyla > Giraffidae > Okapia > Okapia johnstoni. Next base: position 39,876,393 of record CM044321.1, read on the forward strand.
TAATGCTGAAGAAGCTGAAATTGAACGGTTCTATGAAGACTTATAAGACCTTCCAGAACTAACACCCAAAAAAGATGCCCTCTTCTTTATAGGATCCTGGAATGCAAAAGTAGGAAGTCAAGAGCTACCTGGAGTTAGAGGCTAATTTGGCCTTGGAGTACAAAATGAAGCAGGGCAAAGATTAACAGAGTTTTCCCAAGAGAACACTCTCGTCATAGCAAACATCCTCTTCCAACAACACAAGAGAAGTCACAACACATGAGCATCACCAGATAGTCAATACTGAAATCAGGTTGATTATATTTATTGCAGCCAAAGATGGAGAAGCTCTATACAGTCAGAAGAAACAAGACTGTGAGCTAACTGTGACTCAGATCATGAACTCCTTATTGCCAAATTCAGACTTAAATTGAAGAAGGTAGGGAAAACCACTAGACCATTCAGCTATGTCCTACCAAATCCCTTACAATTATACAGTGGAAGTGACAAATAGATTGAAGGGATTAGATTTGATAGACAGAGTGCCTGAAGAACTATGGGTAGAGGTTTGTGACATTGTATGGGAGGCGGTGATCAAGACCACCCCCAAGGAAAAGAAATGCGAAAAGGCAAAATGGTTGTCAGAGGAAGCCTTACAAATAGCTGAGAAAGGAAGAGAAGTTAAAGGCAAAGAAGCAAAGGAAAGATATACCCATTTGAATGCAGAATTCCAAAGAATAACACAGAGATATAAGAAAGTCTTCCTCAGTGAACAATGCAAAGAAAGAGAAAAACAATACAATGGGAAATACTAGAGAGCTCTTCAAGAAAATTAGATGTATCAAGGGAACATTTCATGCAAAGATGGGCAGATGGGCACAATAAAGGAGAGAAATGGTATGGGCCTAACAGAAGCAGAACATATTAAGAAGAGGTGGCAAGAATACACAGAAGAACTGTACAAAAAAGATATGACCCAGATAACCATGATGGTGTGATCACTCACCTAGAACCAGACATCCTGAAATGTGAAGTCAAGTGATCTGTAGGAACCATCACTGTGAACAAAGCTAGTGGAGGTGATGAAATTCCAGTTGAGCTATTTCAAATCCTAAATGATGATGCTGTGAAAGTGCCTCACTCAATATGCCAGCCAATCTGGAAAACTTAACAGTAGCCACAGGACTGGAAAAGGTCAGTTTTCATTCTGATCCCAAAGAAAGGCAATGCCAAAGAATGTTCAAACTACTGCACAATTGCACTCATATCACACACTAGCAAAGTAATGCTCAAAATTCTCCAAGCCAAGCTTTAACAGTACGTGAACCATGAACTTCCAGATGTTCAAGAAGGTTTTAGAAAAGGCAGAGGAACCAGAGATCAAATTGTTAACATGCACTGGATCATTGAAAAAACAAGAGAGCTCCCCCCAAAACATCTACTTTTGTTTTATTGACTATGCTAAATTCTTTGTGCAGATCACAACAAACTATGGAAAATCCTTAAAGAGATGGGAATACCTGACCATTTGACCTGCCTTCTGGGAAATCTGTATGCAGGTCAGGAAGCAACAGTTAGAACTGGACATGGAAAAACAGACTGATTCCAAATAGAGAAAGTAGTATGTCATGGCTATCTATTGTCACCCTGCTTATTTAACTTATATGCAGAGTACCTCATGCGAAATGCTGGGTGGGATGAAGCACAAGCTGGAATCAAGATTGCCAGGAGAAATGTCAGTAATGTCAGATATGCAGATGACACCACTCTTATGGCAGAAAGTGAAGTAGAACTAAAGAGCATCTTGATGAAAGTGAAAGAGGAGCCTGAAAAAGTTGGCTTAACGCTCAACATTCAGAAAACAAAGATCATAATACACGGTCCCATCAATTCATGACAAATAGGAGGGAAAACAATGGAAACAGTGGGAGAGTTTATCTTGGGGGCTCCAACATTACTGAGGATGGTGACTGCAGCCATGAAATTAAAAGACACATTCTCCTTGGAAGAAAAGTTATAACCAACCTAGACAGCTTATTAAAAAGCAGAGACATGACTTTACCAACAAAGGTCCATCTAGTTAGAGCTATGATTTTTCCAGTAGTCATGTATGGATATGAGAGTTGGACTGTAAAGAAAGCTGAGTGCGAAGAACTGATGCCTTTGAACTGTGTTGTTGGAGAAGACTCTTTAGAGTCCCTTGGACTGCGAGGAGATCCAACAAATCACTCCTAAAGGAAGTCAGTCCTGAATATTCATTGGAAAGACCGATGCTGAAGCTGAAACTCCAATACTTTGATCACTTAATGTGAAGAACACACCCATTGGAAAAGGACCCTGATGCTGGGAAAGATTGAAGTAGGGAGGTGAAGGGGACGACAGACAATGAGTTTGTTGGATGGCATCACCGACGCGATGTACATGAGTTTGAGTAGGCTCCAGGATTTGGTGATGGATAGGAAGACTGGCATGCTTCATTCAGTCCATGGGGTTGCAAAGAGTCAGACACAACTAAGTGACTGAACTGAGCTGATAAATATACACAAATATTACTAAATTTACTAATCTAGCAAATGAAAATCTAGGATATAATAGATAATATTTCTAGAGCTGCCACAAGTAACTAAATGCTGCTCAAAATAAATTCCGTTTTGTGAGTATTTACATACAAAATTTGGTCATTGAGGCCAGCTTTTCAATATTGTTCTCTAAATATAAGCCAAGAACTGTGTGGTCTGCTTGTAAGAAGGTTGTATTTGAGCATAGTAGACCAATGCTTTTACTGAAGAACTAGAAATAAGTAAATACAAATTACAGTTGTGTATAAAATTATATAAAATGGTATTTATGATTAAAATTATCAATGGCAAATGCACATAAATGTATATATGTTTAGTAAATGTGTGTGTGTTTTTATTTATGTTTATTCAGCCATCTCCAGCCAAGAGATTAAGGAGATTAATTGATATTCAGAAGACAAAAGGGCACATCTGAGAAACTGAACATTAGAATCTATTAGATTCTGATTTAAAAACCTAAGAGAACTTCATAGGAAATAAAAAAGAGCCAGATGTTCAATGAGTATGATCCCAATATCAGCCAAGTCCCATTTAATTCAGTTCATGATTAGATTGAAGTGATATGCCTATCAGCAAAATTCAAGCAAGATGAAGTATAACAAGTATAGATTATATTTAATTAAGTTATTATCAGGCTATAACTAAATGTAGGTGCATAATGATAAACACTGGGAAATTATATTCAAAGAAAACATCTTGAAAAGCATCTAGAAAAAATGAAATATCATTATTGTCTAAGAGTAAAATTAAAACTGACTGTTTCCCTTAGAAATATAAAAGCCAGAAGAAACATTTAAAAAAATCTTTAACATCACAGAATGAAATTTTGTCAATGTAAAATCCTTCATCATTTTTGAAAAAATGAACTCCAAACTAGTATGTGTTGGCAGAAACAGAAGTTCATAGGATTTGTCAGTTAAACCTGTACAAAATACTAAAAAGAAAGAAGTACTAAAGATAATTCTTCAAGAAATATTAAAAAGAAATTCTAAGGAAATACTAAATAGAATTCTTCAAGATTAAGAGAAAATAATTCCGGATATACTTTAAAAGAAAAGATGATCCTGAAAAATATATCTTTGTGGATAATTTTCTAACATGTAACTATAATCGTATGTGAAATTCTATTAAGTATAGACTGAAATCCAGCTAAATTATAGACCAAAACCCAGCTAAACTATCTTAAGGTCTTTCCATTTTTCTGAAAATGATTAGAAATAAAAATTTCAAGCAGTGACTAAGCAGTCTATGTCAATTATATAATATAGTAATGAATTATAAATTAACACATAACTAACAAGATACTAGGAACAATGAAATTCTTTAAAAGAAAATCTTGATTAGTCCAAAATAAAAAGCAAAATAGAAACAATAAAACAAGTTGCAACAATAGAAAGCAAAAGAAAGCTTATAGATTTAAACTAAGTGTAGCAATAATTACACAATATATAAAGAGAAAATATTGCAAGTATTGTGAAAAGTAATTTTTTGTAGGGAAGTAAAACAAAAATCTATGTTTCTTAAGAGCAGATGTTATAAGTTAGAGTAAAGATAAGTATGTATCATGCAAAAATGGATCAGAAAAACGCTGATGTACCTAACTCATTAGATGAAGGAGACAGTGACCAGGAACCTTACCATTGTAAATAAGGCATTTCACATTATAGTCTTAAATCATGAGTCACATAAAATAATTATAAACTGATATATTCCCAGTGACATAATTTTATAAAGGAAAATTAACAAAATTTTAAAAAAGGAATTAGAAAATATGTTTTTCACAGGAAATCAAAAAGATTTCTGGCCAAGGCTCACAGCAGCATGACTGAACATAATAGATACTTCCAATATTATTGAAGCTTCCAATATTATTGGAGCTCAAGCTCATTACCTGAACTTCCAAGATTATAGAGTAGCATAGGAAACCAAGGGAATAATTGAACTGTGTCCCTTAGAAACTTCCACAAAGATCTCTGTTGCTCAGAGCTTTCTTAAATTCAGTTCTTCTCCTGGTAACCTTGTAATTAGAGGCTAGTAGAATTCCCAGATGTGATACAGTTAGGGAAATCAAATTAGTCTTGTTTAGGCTTGAGAGACAAAGCAGAGTATTCCTCTGACCTTGCTTCTAACCTGCCTGGACACTGCCCTCACTGGGAGTGACTGGGAGTGACTGCCTGCTGTGAGTCCAAGACTTGCAGTACCATAGATAAGATTCGGGAGAAATCTTGAGATTATTGAGCCCCTGGAGGAGGCCTGGCTAACTAAGCCCCAGGCTTAGCAACAGTCCAAGTTTTACCAGACAAAACAAACAGCATTATCATGAAACCAGGCTTGCAATTTGGTCACAGATTGATGATGATATCAGTTTGCCTCCATTCTGGGATTATAAGCAGGAAACTCAAACTGCAATCTTTGAAGTCTCACCCATGAGGTGGACATGCTGTCTGGGACCCTTTCCCAACTGGGACTCCAGATGTGCTGTGACATGGGACTTCGCAGGGCTGTTTAACTCTGGATGCTTGTCAAAACCCAATTTGGTGATGTTCTCTGCTTTTCCTATTTTTCTTTTCTTTCAATGTTAGTATGTTGAAAATATGCTGGATAATTCTCTAATAAATATTTTTATTATTTATTTGTATATAATGAGAGGCTTATTTTGTTAACATATCCTTTGAACCTGAGACGGAAGTGAAAACTTTCAGCAAAACAGATACATGATTTCTCCAGAAACCAAACATCTCAAACAATAACTTTGGAGCTGTCAAATACAACATATTTTTGGTGTCAAAATAATATTTCTATTAAGTCCAGTCAAAGTTATATAAGTACTTTACCATTTATGTGGAATCTGTACTTTAGTCAGGCTAATTCACACTAGCATTCAACAGACCCTATGAAGTTTCTTCACAATCTTCAGTCCATTTTATCCATACTTATGCAAATGGCCTTTGGTCCACTACTGTGAGTTTCACCAAGAGATCTTTTGTTCTGTCATTTTTAATCAAAATCCTCTCCCTTACCTACACTCATTTTAATAAGCATGGATTCTAAAAGGCCTGAAGCTTCTTCTTTATAACATCATCAGAATTCAAAGCCAGGCTAAATTAATACATTAAAATCCTTTAAAGTTTTGAGTTACTGTTGGCATAGCTAGATTACTAATGTCTTATAGACATCTATTAAAATTAGAGTATAATAATTTCACCAGTGTTCATATGGCTGCATGTGTGTGTACTAAGTTGCTTCAGGTGAGTTTGACTCTTTGCAACGCTATGGACTGTAGTACACCAGGTTCCTCTGTCCATGGGATTCTTCAGGCAAGAATATTGGGGTGAAGGCTTCTCTGGTGATCTAGTGGCTAAGACTGAGCTCCCACTGCAGTAGGTCCGGGTTCAAACCCTGTTCAGGGAGCTAGATCCCACATGCTACCCTCACACTACAACTAGAGAAGCCTGCATGACACAATGAAGACTCAGCAGAACCTAAATAAATAAATAAATATATATATATACACATATATATATATATATTTTTAAGAATATGGAGTGGGTTGCCATGCCCTCCTCCAGGGGAGCTGGCCCAGGGGTCAAATCTGTGTCTCTTACATTTCCGGCATCGGCATGTGGGTTTTAACACTAATGACACTGAAGTAGAAATTACTAGGAAGTCAGTGTAGAACTCTGAGACCTTGTTTCAGTAAACATCTTCCTCCATTGTCCTGAATTCTTGGAATGTGTCTTTAGTCTGATAAATTATCAGCACCCAGACCCAGGGAAGGACTATAATTAAATTCTGTTCCAAATGCTTGAGGGAAAAACAACTGTTAATCCTTAATCTTAAATCCATACATCTCAGTTCAGTTCAGTTCAGTTGCTCAGTCGTGTCTGACTCTTTGCAACCCCATGAACCGCAGCATGCCAGACCTCCCTGTCCATCACCAACTCCTGGAGTCCACCCAAACCCATGTCCATCGAGTCGGTGATGCCATCCAACCATCTCATCCTCTGTCGTCCCCTTCTCCTCCTGCCCTCAATCTTTCCCAGCATCAGGGTCTTTTCCAATGAGTCAGCTCTTCGCATCAGGTGGCCAAAGTATTGGAGTTTCAGCTTCAACATCAGGCCTTCCAGTTAACACCCAGGGCTGATCTCTTTTAGGATGGACTGGTTGGATCTCCTTGCAGTCCAAGGGACTCTCAAGAGTCTTCTCCAACACCACAGTTCAAAAGCATCAATTCTTCGGCTCTCAGCTTTCTTTATAGTCCAACTCTCACATCCATACATGACTACTGAAAAAACCATAGCCTTGACTAAATGGACATAAAAGAGATCAGTCCTGAGTGTTCATTGGAAGGACTGATGTTGAAGCTGAAACTCCAATAATTTGGCCACCTGAGGTGAAGAGATAACTCATTGGAAAAGACCCTGATGCTGGGAAAGATGGAACGCAGGAGGAGAAGGGGACGACAGAGGATGGAGAGATGAATGATGTGCTATTAGCATGCAAGGGATATCTGACTGTGAATCAACCTGGTTACCTACAGGACTCCAGGCAGTGTCCATAGCTGATCCTAATTTGGCACACAACAAAGACAGCAATGACTGGACTAGAGTTCACTTTATCACTTACATTAAGGAAGGCTTAAAAAAATTGCCAACTAAACCCTTAAACTACTCCAAACTAACTGGAGTGACTCAGGAAAAGAAGGAAAATCCCACAGGTTTTCTGGAAAGGTTCAGGGTTGAGAAAACATACTTATTTGGCCCCAGATTTCCCAGAGGCCCAACTTATTCTTAAAGACAAATTTACTACTCAATCAGCTCCAGGTATTGGAAGGAAACTCCTGAAATTGTTCTTCTGCCCCAATATGAATTTAGAGTGTCTTCTAAGTGTTGCCACATCAGTATTCTTTAAGAGAGATCAGGAGGGATGTAAGGAAAAAGAGATGCCAAAGCTTTTATTATGGCCTTATGGGGCTCCAAACCTTAGGGCTCCAAAGTTGGGAGGACAATAGCAAAAACCTGGAGCCTGTTTCCGTAGTGGCAAGGATGAACATTTAAAGGAACAATGCCCCCAAGGCAAGCATAGGCCACCACCGAGGCCTTGCCCCACTTGTAAAGTAGATCACTGGAATAGTAACTGTCCCCAGGGATGTAGGTTTCAGGGCTCAGAAACTCAGACCCAGGATCAAGACTGACAGGGCCCGGGGCTTCCCACTTTGGCTCCTGTCCTCATCACCTGGCGGGAGCCTCGGTCGACTCTAATTGTAGGAGGCCATCCTGTTAACTTCCAACTCAATTCAGGAGCCACTTTCTCAGTCCTCCTCTCTAATCCGGGTCCTCCTTCTACTAAGTTAGCTACTACACCTGAAGTTTCTGGAAAGCTGATTACAAAATTCTTTACACAATTGAGTTGTAACTGAGATTCCATTCTTTTTTCTCATGCCTTTCTGATAATACCAGAAAGCACAACCCTTATCCTAGGAAGAGATATTCTATCTAAAATGCAAGCATCAATTCATATGGAAATGGAATCTACAGAAAATTTATGCTTATCCCTGACAGAAGCAGAAATTAGCCTGAAATCTGAGCATCCAGAGGAAAGATAGGAAGAGCCATCTCAGCTCAACCAGTGCAGATAACTCTTAAAAATCCTAATAACTTTCCTCACCAGAAACAATACCCTCTATAGCCAGAGGCAAAAGAGGGACTCATTCCCTTGATTGAAAACCTCAAAGGGCAGGGGCTTTTAATCAAATGTAACAGCCCTTGTAATACACATATTCTGGGAGTCACATAATGATTCATGGAGTCTCAAAAGGTAGATGATATTGTCCTTTGTGCTGACACAGAGAAAAAATGTTGCCAAGCCACCTGTGATTGCCTTAATTATCTAGCTTGATGTGGTTCAGTTAATTCAGTTGCTAAGTCATCTCTGACTCTTTGTGGCTGCATAGACTGCAGCAAGCCAGGCTTCCCTGTCCATCACCAACTCTCGGAGCTTGCTCAAACTCATGTCCATCAAGTCAGTTATGCCACCCATTCATCTCATCCTGTCATCCCCTTCTCCTCCTGCCTTAAATCTTTCTCCGCATCAGGGTCTTTTCCGATGAGTCAGTTTTTGCATCAGGTAGCCAAAGTATTGTAGTTTCACCTTTAGCATCAGTCCTTCCGATGAATATTCAGGGAAGATTTTCCTTAAGATTGACTGGTTTGATGCCCTTGAAGTACAAGGGAATCTCAAGAGTCTTCTCCAACACCACAGTTCCAAAGCATCAACTCTACGGTGCTCAGCTTTCTTTATAGTCCAACTCTCACATCCAAACATGACTACTGGAAAATCCATAGCTTTGACTAGGTGGATCTTGTTGAAAAGTAATGTCTCTGCTTTTTAAGATGCTGTCTAGTCGTGTCATAGCTTTTCTTCCAAGGAGCAAGCATCTTTTAATTTCATGGCTGCAGTCACAATCCACAGTGATTTTGGAGCCGAAGAATATAAAGTGCCTCACTATTTCCATTCTTGCCCCATCTATTTGCCATGAAGTGATGGGACCTGATGCCATAATCTTAGTTTTCTGAATGTTGAGTTTTAAGCCAACTTTTTCCCTCTCCTCTTTCACTTTCATCAAGAGGCTCTTTATTTCTTCTTCACGTTCTGCCATGAAGGTGGTGTCATCTGCATATCTGAGGTGACTGATATTTCTCCTGGCAATCTTGATTCCAGCTTGCACTTCATCAGCCTGGCATTTCACCTGATGTACTCTACATATAAGTTAAATCATCAGTGTGACAATATACAGCCTTAAAGTACTCCTTTCCCAATGGGCAACAAGTTTGTTCTTCCATGTTAGGTTCAAACTGTTGCTTATTGAGCTGCCTACAGATTTTTTAGGAAGGCAGGTAAGGTGATCTGATATTAGCATCTTTTTAAGAATTTTCCACACTTTGTTGTTATCCACACAGTCAAAGGCTTTAGTGTAGTCAATAAAGTGGACATAGATGTTTTTTCTGGAACTCCCTTGCTTTTTCAATGATCCAACAGACGTTAGCAATTTGATCTCTGGTTCCTCTGCCTTTTCTAAATCTAGCTTGAACATCTGGAAGTTCATGGTGCACATACTGTTGAAGCCTGGCTTGGAGAATTTTGAGCATTAGTTTGCTAGCATGTGAGAAGAGTGCAATTGTGCGGTAGTTTGAGCATTGTTTGATACTGCTTTTATGGGGGATTGAAATGAAAACTAACCCTTTCCAGTTCTGTGGCCACTGTTGAGTTTTCCAAATTTGCTTGCATATTGAAAGCAGCACTTTAACAGCATAATCTTTTAAGATTTGAAATAGCTCTACTGGAATTCCTTCACCTCCACTAGCTTAATTTGTAGCGATGCTTCCTAAGGCCCATTTAACTTCCCATTGCAAGATGTCTGGCTCTAGGTGGGTGATCACACCATCATTTTTATCTGGGTCATGAAGATCTTTTTTGTATAGTTCTTCTGTGTATTTTGCCACCTCTTCTTAGTATTTTCTGCTTCTGTTAGGTCCATACCATTTCTGTCCTTTATTGTGCACATCTTAGCATGAAATGTTCCCTTGGTATCTCTAATTTTCTTGAAGAGATTTCTAGGCTTTCCCATTCTATTGCTTTCCTCTATCTCTTTGCATTGACCACTGAGGAAGCCTTCTAATCTCTCTGTGCCATTCTTTGGAACTCTGCATTCAAATGGGTATATCCTGGAGTCCAGCTCCAGCAGCCAGGGAAACACCCTGAAGGGATGAACGGGTTGGTGAATGATGCAGCCTCTCACTCATTTGGACTGCATGTTTATTTTAAGCATCAGGTTTTCTTTTATACTTTTACAAAAGCATTAGGTCAGAGGTATGACATCTTCAGTTTCCCCTCACCCATATTTACTGTCTCCATAAATCATTGTTGTCTTTCAGAGTTCCCTCTTAAGTGTCCTTGTGATAACATTGTAACTCAAGTTTGTCTCTGGGCTGTATATCACATTCCTCAGTTTATTTCTTATCTCTCTAAATCCTGTTATCCCCTAGTAACTTAAGCTCATCATTTCCTAAAAAGGCTTTTAGCTATTAGTATCTCTAAAATACCTAGTTTCCATAAGCTATAGTAAAATATGCCAACACTACAACATATCTTAAACTTTTAGCTTCTAACTATTCTTAATTATTACTAACCCCTAAACTCAGCGAACTTGTTTTGCCATAAACATTTCCCTTACAAGCTGGTTTCAGGTAGCAATGTTTCCCATGGCCTCAAGCTGCAGCCTATGTGCTCATCCTGGAGCATTCTTTGTAAAGATCCTTGAACAAATGTCAATAGTTAACTTTATGGATTATAACATTCTTTCCAGCCAACTCAACTGGAGGAAGGAAAGGACAAGTCAGAATCACAAGACCTAACTCCTTCATCCCGGGACGGTGCCTGCGGGATGAGGAGAGGGGATTGGGGCCGTGCCTCCATTTTGTCAGTAATGCATAACGCGGCTCCCGACAATGAACCATCCAGGATCCCAGGAAGACGTGGTTAGCAACTAGCACCCTGCTCACAGTTTGGCAGGAGATGCATTCCCTGGACTGAGATTGCAGCAGCCCCTTGCCTTCTGCCTCTGGCTGTCGCACACTTGTCTCGCTGCCTGTGTGGAGGACCATAGATGGCAACCAGCTTGCTCTCCTTTGATATTCACTAGGGCATAATCCTTTGTTCTGTGAGAGCACCAGGGGTCACAGTGCATTGTTAGAGCCTTCCCGCAGGAAAGGTCCTTTGTTTGTCTTTCAGGCATTCCCACTGTTTGAGAGGCTATGTCACATTAGTCCCCTCAGAGTGTCCTCAGGGCATTCAAACGTGATCCTTACCCTAATGAATGATGATGCAGCCGCTAGCACCTTCTCACCCAGTCCCCGTTTGCTGCCGGCAGATGCCTTTTTTTTTTTATGTTATGCTGCCCTCTGAGATCCCATTGTTCTCTACTGACCCAGCCTGTGAGAGGGTTTCCTACTGTGTGGAAACTTCTCTTCCTTTACAAGGCCATCCCCAGGATGGGTCTCTATCCCTAAATCCTTTGTCTCTCTTTTCATCTTTATTTTTGTCCTACCTCATTTTGAAGAGATTGGTTTGCCTTTCTGGGTTTTGGGGTTCTCTGCTGCTGCTGCTGCTGCTAAGTCTCTTCAGTCATGTGCGACTCTGTGAGATCCCATAGACAGGCTCCTTCATCCCTGGGATTCTCAAGGGAAGAATACTGGACTGGGTTGCCAGTTCCTTCTCCAATGTAGGAAAGTGAAAAGTGAACGTGAAGTCGTTCAGTCGTGTCTGACTCCTAGAGACCACATGGACTGCAGCCCACCAGGCTTCTCCATCCATGGGATTCTCCAGGTAAGAGCAGTGGAGTGGGTTGCCATTGCCTTCTCCTTGGGGTTCTCTGCCAATGTTCAAACGTTGTTTTGTGGAAGTTGCTCCACATGCAGATGATCTTTCGATGTATTTGTGGGGTAAAAAGTGGTCTCCCCATCCTATTTCTCTGCTGTCTCTGGACTGTTCACTCTACAACTTATTTATGGTGTCACTGTATATCAAAGAAATATGTGCTAACTCAAATCACAAAGATTTTTCTCTTATGTTTTCTTCCAGAAATTTTATACCTTTAGTTTTACATTAAAATCTATAAACAATTTTAATCAGCTTATTTGAGAAATAATTTATGATAATGATCCATTTTGAGTTAATGCTTCCCAGATGGTTCAGGGAAATTGAGCATTCACCTGTCAATGTAGTAGATGAGGGGGATGCATGTTCAATCCCTGGGTTGAGAAGATACCCTGGAGAAGGAAATAGCAGCCCACTCCAGTATTCTTGCCTGGAAAATCCCATGGACATAGGAGTCTCATGGGCTACAATTCACGGGGTCACAATAGAGTCAGAGGTGACTTAGAAACTAAACACACACGCACACACACAAGCTTATGGTACAAAGTATGAGTCAATGTATGCATACATTTTTGCTGTTTAGTCCGACTCTGCAACCCCATGGACAGCAGCAAGCCAGGCTTCCCTGTCCTTCACTATCCCCTGGAGTTTGGTCAAATATGTACATAATTATGGTTATAATTATGGGACACTTTTTGCACAAATGGTTGTCCAGTTTTTTAAGTACTATTTGTTGAAGACTATCCATTGCTCATTGAAATACATTTCATCTTTGTTTGAAATCAATTGACCACATACATGTGAATGTATTTTTGACTGTCTATCTCAGGGTTTAGTAAATTATGGGCCAATTATGGCCTAATACTTGTTTTTGCCAGTAAAGCTGATTAGAACAAGGCCAAGGTCATCTATTTACATAACACCTAGGATTGCTTCTAGGCTGCTGTGCCAGAGTTGAGTTGTGAAAGAGGCTTTTGACCTACAAAATCTTTTTTTTGTTTTAATCTGACTCTTTGCAGTAAAAGTTTGCCAGCCATCTTCTAGGGTCATTTTTTTTTTTCCTTTATCATGAAATTATAATAACCAGAAATTTCTTTTTTACATTAGTTGAAACTTATACACATGAAATTAAGACCTGTTAGACTTTGTCTTTCCCTCTGGAATCCAGAGATACATGATTCAGTCTGGAAACTAGTAGTTTTCTTTTTTTTTTCCAAGGGTCTTTTTAAATAGAATTCCAAACTGCCTTGTTTGTGATTTTTTTAGTGAATGTAAATAGTAATATTTTGAGTAATAATTTGAGTCCTCCAATTTTATTTTATTTTATTTTTACAAAATTTCACATATTCTTGCCCTTTCTATGCACATTTTAAAATTAGCCTATTGATTTCTACAACAAAAATTCTGCTGTGACTTTAACTGGGATTTCAATGAGTTTATAGATAAATTCAGAGTCCATTGACAATATTCTGACTTCTGATCCATGAATACAGTATATAGCTTCTGTTCTTTCTGTATTTAAAAGCAATTGACAATATTTTGAATTTAAACTACATACAATTTGCAAAATTTTTGTTTTGTATAAGTATCCTATGTTTATGGGTACTTTTTTAATGAGTAATATTTTCAAGGTGGCTTCCTTGGTGGAGCTAGTGATAAAAAACCTGCCTGCCAAAGCAGGAGATGTAAAGAGATGTAGGTTCCATCTCTGGGTCTGGAAGACCCCCTGGAGGAGGAAATGAAAACCTCATTCAGTATTCTTGCCTGGAGAATCCCTTGGACTGAGCCTAGTGGGTTACAGTCCATAGAATTGCAAAGAGTTAGGTATGACTGAAGCAAACTATCATGCAAGCACATTCTAGGTTTATGGGCATTATTATGAGTAATATTTTATATATCAGTTTCCTGTGGTTCCTTTAGCATATATAAAAATGTAGTTAATTATTGAATATTAATCTAGTATCCTCTAACCTTGCTCACTCAATCAGTCTCATTAACTTTTGTGTAGATTCTTTGCTTTTACATGTAGAAAATCCTATGTTCCATGGATATAGGTATTTTATTTATTTATTTCAAATCTTTATATTTCTGTGTTTTCTTGCTTACTTCACTGGTTAGAAACTCCCCTACACTGTTAAATATAGTGAAAGAAAATATCCTTTCCTTATTCCTGATATACTGAATATGCTTTTAGATTTTACTCATTTAAATACATTAGGTGCAATTGCTTTTATCAATAGTCTTTATCAAGTTAATTTCCTTTAATTCTTAATTTGTTAACAGTCTGTTGTCATAGATCAATGTTGGATATGTTAAAAATATTCTGCATGTACTGATGCGACCATATGTTTTTTCTTTAACATGTTAATGATTACATAAACATTTATAGTCAAATATTTAACCAAATTTGCATTTCTGCTTATTCTACTTGCTTGATCATGGTATATTATATTTTTATGTATTGCTAGATTGGATTTACTATTTTTTTTTATTGAACATTTTGTGCCTATGCTCATGAGGGATACTGTTTTGAAGTCAGGAGATTGGTTACCTTTGAATATTAATGGCTGGGGTAAGGCATAAATAAGTCCTCTCAAGTGTTGGTACTGTTTTATATGTTGATCTTGGTGGTAGACATATTTCTGTGTTTTCTTCATGGAGCTCCAGTCTTACAGTTTTTTCACTTTGCTTATGTTATGCATCAACATGTATTGAGAAAAAAAATATTTATCTAACTAATCCATTTTGGGAATAACTTTTCATTTTCACCAGGATACTGCGCAACCTCAAAAACCACTCTAACCAAGGCAACAGCATTTTTGCCCTTTCAGAGCCAAAGCTACTAGGCCTAGGACTTGCATTACAGTTTCTTTAAACACACATCCCAATTTCCTGTGTATCTAAAAAGCTCTTACTTAAAAGGCTATTTTATGAACTGAGAGGGTAACAGGCAGGAAGGCCAGGGGTCTCCAAACAGAGGAAATAGGCTGCAAGTGTCAGACATTTTTTATCTCTTTCTTAAGCAGCAGGAGGAAACAAGCTAGTGTTAATATTTTTTCCCCTTCTCTATACAAACTTAAAAAGAGGTTTCTCTTAAAATTCTGTGTTGTCATAATGACACCTGGTTCCACCTGAACTTAACTTTCCTCAAACCTTGAGTTAACCAATGCATTTTTCTTATGGTAATATTTGTCTTAAGCTATGTTAATGTAATATGTATTTACCCTAGACTACGTCTTCAAGTTTGTTCTGCCTAAAGGCTCAGAACCAACTTGACAAACCAGTATGCTATACTCACACATTGTTCTCCTAATCTGTGTTTATGAAACTGTATATTTGCGTGGAAATCTGCCTTTCTTCAAGATTCATGTCAATCGTTTTATGGCCCTGGATGACTCACCTGGTGCCAATGTTATCTCAAAATGCATGTTGTGGGTGAGGTGCCTGGTGCCATTCTCTGAGTTTTGAGACATTTCCTTTCTTTAATTAGCAGACTGCTAGTAGCCATATAACATCCAGCTGAAGACTGGATGGGGATACTAAAGGGGGTTACTCGTTCTGCCCCCTTCTGATGTCTATGTCAGAAGCTTTCTCTATCTTTTTCACTCTAACAAAACTTTATTACACAAAAGCTCTGAGCCACCAAGCCTTGTCTCTGGCCCCGGATTGAATTCTTCTCCTCCGGAGGCCAAGAATCCCGGAATCCCAACATCTTTTGTCTTTTGTGGTTCAGCAAGCTTTCAGAACCATAGTAGATTTTCTTCTTTCCACAGCAATTAGTCAACAGGCCTTATGACTCTAGCTTTTGCTAATAGATCTATACAGACATTAAGTTTACCAGTCAGAAGGATACTGTCTCTCTCTTGAGTATAGACAATTCCTGTAAGTTATAAGCCCCTTCCTGGAGTTCACTTAATTAACCCAGACCAACACTGACTCATTTCAGAAGAATAAAGATGTTCAACCAGCAGACAAAAGATCTATCTGCAGTGTAGAATCCCAAGATGCAACAGAAGAATCCTTAGTATTCCAAGTGCCTTCTCATTACCAGGAAAATTGTTATTCCTATTTAATTTGTTACTATTGTTAAAAAAAAAAACTTACAGAATATCTAAAGTTTCAGTTATCATTGACCAAGTCAAAAGCCCCTTAATTGTACGTATTTTCATACCCTTAAATGTCCATGTGTTTAATCACTTTTGCTCCTGATCCAACATCTCAGCGTCAGGCTTTCATCCAATTTTCTCCTATTACATGTGCAAGAACATCTGTTGCATGACTAAGAATTATATTTACAGATGCAAACTCACTAACAATTTCTTTCAGCTTTTTACTATGAAGCAGACCCATGTTGAGAACACTGACCCTCTCAAGGGAAAGTTGTTTATTCTTTTAGAGTTGTGGAAAAGGGAATCTCTGGTCTTCTGCATCCTCATTGGCAATGATCTCCCCATCATGATATTATGCATCCTAATCACCATTTTTAACCCATTATACAATTTAGCCCTCACTCACTGTTCATAATATTTTTAAGATGAAGTTAATAATCATTCTTCCTGCCATTTGCCTTGACCTTCTCAATCCCCGACACTTTAGCTCAGCTACACTTTATCTTCCCAATTTCTTTATCATATACTGACATTTTTTAATTATCCAGAATCATTGTACTTCTGAAACTAGGAAACAGTAAACTCTAGAAAATAAATTTCTTTCCTTCCATCTCTAATACTCATTCACTCTTATTTACCCATATCTTTTTTCTTATATATCCTGTATTGTCCAGTATCAGTGTGGTCAAAATGGGAACTACATTACCCAGAAATTCCTTCTCTGTCTGACTTTTGCAGTAGTCATGTATGGATGTGAGAGTTGGACCATAAAGAAGGCTGAGTGCCAAAGAACTGATGCTTTTGATCTGTGATGTTGGAGAAGACTCTTGAAAGTCCTTTGGAGAAGATCAAACCAGTCAATCCTAAAGCAAATCAATCCTGAATATTCATTGGAAGGACTGATGCTGAAGCTGAGGCTCAATACTCTGGCTAACTGATGAGAGGAGCCAATTCAGATAAGTGAAGGAAACAAATTAACAGCACTACAGATTTTACACAGTTTATTATCACCATTTGAAATCATTGAAGGACAATTTTTGAATTGATTATTCTATCAAAAGCTCTCTGTGTTGTATAATTTTGAGTTACAAATATCTAGAAATATAACAATAACTAAATTATAAAAGCACTGAGAGAAAATTTCAAGACCCTGACCCAAATCATATGCAGATTCAAGAGGAAGTAGAGTACTAAGACTTTCTAAATCATCTTACTGTACTTATCCAAGGAGAAAATATAAGGAAATAGATGCAAGTGAAATCTGAAATTGCCTTCTAGGTTTTCTTCTGGCTCTAAACTTCTAATTTCCTAGTGGTAGTTTTTGGGTTACTGAAAAAAAATTCCATAAAAATAGGTTTTTGTATCCATGGAAACCTTTTCATGAGTTTGTTTGGAACATGAATATGACTGTTTATACTTTTGGTAGAGGATGAACTCTGCTACCTGTAAAAGCAATATTAAAAGTACCCTAGGGAGAGCTAAATAGAATGAGTGATCTTTTTGTGGTGTGATTATAGACATTAGTCTTTTAGCTGAAAATAACCATGTGTTATAGGTAGAAGAAAACTGTGCACTCAGATAATCAGTAGCTTTGGGAAAAATTACACCAATATTTGAAGGCCAGTGTGTACACCTGATGCATCATGCCAAGTGAAATGTATCTTTCTCATATTATTACAGTGTTTACTTATTCAGTGCTTTCTTAGTGATTCACACAGTTTTTAATATCTGTTATAACTTATAAATTACATTCATTAAATATGTACTGTGTCATGGTGTGCTTTATTTTATGCAATATAAGTGACATAACATGAACATTTTATTTTCAATAAACTAGAATTTAAAGTGAATATGCGTATATAGATTTATACATATGTGCATTAGGAAACTCTACATTTCAAATTTTACTATTACATAGGAACTTGTAACATTTAACCGTGAATCAAGGTAAATTTGACATGGTAAAGTACGAGATGGCAAGAGTGAAAATCAACATCTTAGAAATCAGTGAACTAAAATGGATAGGAACAACATAATTTAATTCAGATGGCCACTTTATCTCCTCCTGTGGGCAAGGATCCTATAGAAGAAATGGAGTAGCCCTCGTAGTCAATAAAAGAGTTTAAACTGTAATATCTGAGTGCAAGCTCAAAAATAACAGAATGATCTCAGTTGGTTTCTAAGGCAAACCATTCAACATCACAATAACCCAAGTGTATGCTCCAATTATTAATACCAAAGAAGCTGAAGATGACTAGTTCTATAAAGACCTACAACACCTTCTAGAACTATTAATAGCACCAAAAATGATGTCCTTTTCACCATAGGGTGAGTGAAGTTGCTCAATCGTGTCCGACTCTTTGCGACCCCATGGACTGTAGCCTACCATGCTCCTCCGTCCATGGGATTTTCCAGGCAAGAGTACTGGAGTGGGTTGCCATTTCCTTCTCCAGAGGATCTTCCTGACCCTGTGCTCGAACCTGCATTTCCCGCATTGTAAGCAGATGCTTTACCGTCTGAGCCACCAGAGAAGCCCTTTCACCATAGGGTATTGGAATGCAAAAGAAGGAAGTCAAGAAATATCCAGAAAAACAGGCAAGTTTGGCATACAGTAAAAAATGAAGCAAGGCAAAGACTAATAGAGTTTTGTCAAGAGATCACGCTGGTCACAGCAAACACCTTTTTCCAATAATCCAGGAGATGACTCTACATATAAACGTCACCAGATGGTCAATACCTAAATCAGATTGATCATGCTCTAAGCAGCCAAAATGGAGAAGCTCTATATAGATAGCAAAAACAAGACCTAGAACTGACTGTGGCTCAGATCATGAGCTCCTTATTGCAAGATTCAGTCTTAAACTGAAGAAAGTAGGGAAAACCATTAGGAAATTCAGGGATGACCCAAAGCAAAGCACAAATGATTACACATTGGAGGTGACAAACAGACTCAAGGATTACATCTTGTAACTGGAGTGCCTGAAGAACTATGGACAGAAGTTCATAACATTGTACAGGAGGCAGTGATCAAAACCATCCCAAAGAATAAGAAATACAAAAAAGCAAAGTGGCTATCTGATGAGGCTTTACAAACATTTGAGGCAGAAAGATAAGTGAAAGACAAGGGAAAAAAGGAAAAATATATACCCAACTGAATGCAGAATTTCAGAGAATAGCAAGGAATGTAACAGAGCCTTCTTAAGTATACAACACAAATAAATAGAAGAAAACAATAGGATGGAAAAAACTAGAGATTGCTTCAAGAAAACTGGAGATATCAAGGGAACATTTCATGCAAAGATGGGCACAATAAAGGACAGAAACAACAAGGATCTAACAGAAGAGAAGAGATTAAAAAGAGGTGGCAAAAATACACAGAAGAACCACACAAAAAAAGGTCTTAATCACCCAGAAAACTACAACAGTGTGGTCACTCATGTGCAGTTAGACATCCAGGAGTGAGAAGTCAACTGGGCCTTACAAAGTGTTACTACCAACAGAGCTGGTAGAGGTGTTGGAGTTCCAAATCCTAAAAGATGAGGCTGTTAAAGTGCTGCACTCAATATCTCAGCAAGTTTGGAAAGCCAGCAGAGGCCACAACTGGAAAAAGTCAGTTTTTGTTCCAATATGAAAGAAGGGCAATGCCAAAGAAGATTCAAACTACCACATCAGTTCAGTTCAGTTCAGTCGCTCAGTCGTGTCTGACTTTTTGCAACCCCATGAATTGCAGCACCCCCGGCCTCCCTGTCCATCACCAACTCCCGGAATCTACCCAAACCCATGTCCATCGAGTCGATGATGCCATCCAACCATCTCATCCTCTGTCGTCCCCTTCTCCTCCTGCCCCCAACCCTCCCCAGCATTAGGGTCTTTTCCAATGAGTCAGCTCTTCGCATGAGGTGGCCAGAGTACTGGAGTTTCAGCTTCAGCATCAGTCCTTCCAGTGAGCACCCAGGACTGATCTCCTTTGCACTCATTTCACAAGTTAGCAAGGTCATGCTCAAAACCCTTCAAGCTAGGCTTCAGCAGTATGTGAACTGAGAACTTCCAGATGTACAAGCTAGGTTTGGAAAAGGTGGAGAAACTAGAGATCAAATTGCCAACATTCGTTGAATTATGGAGAAACCAAGACAGTTCCAGAAAAACATCTATTTCTGCATATTGACTATGGCAAAGCCTTTGACTGTGTGGATCACAACAAACTGTGGAAAATCCTGAAAGATATGGGAATACCAGACCACCTGACCTGCCTCCTGAGAAATCTGTGTGTCAGTCAAAAAGCAACAGTTAGGACTGGACTTGGGACAACTGACTGGTTCCAAATCAGAAAAGGAGTACATCAAGGCTGTATAATGTCACCCTGTTTATTTAACTTATATGCAGAGAAATGAAACTTATATCCTGCGAAATGCTGGGCTGGATGAAGCAGAACCTGGAATCAAGATTGCTGGGAGAAATATCAATAACCTCAGACATGCAGGTGACACCACCTTAATGGCAGAAAGCGAAGAAGAACTAAAGAACCTCTTAATGAAAGTGAAAGAGGAGAGTGAAAAAGTTGCCTTAATGCTCAACATTCAGAAAACTAAGATTACGGTATCTGCTCCCACCAGTTCATGGTAAATAGATGGGGAAACAATGGAAACAGTGAGAGGGAGACTTTATTTTTGAGGGCTCCAAAATCATTAAAGATGGTGACTCCAGCCATTAAAAGACACTTGCTCCTAAGAATAAAAGTTATGACCAACCTAGACAGCATATTAAAAAGCAGAGATATTACTTTGCCAACAAATGTGTGTCTAGTCAAAGCTTTGGTTTTTCCATTAGTCATGTATGGATGTGAGAGCTGGATTATAAAGAAAGCTGAACATCGAAGAACTGATGCTTTTGAACTGAGGTGTTGGAAAAGACTCTTGAGAGTTCTTTGGACAGCAAGGTGGTCCTGCCAATCCATCCTAAAGGAAATCAGTCCTGAATATTCATTAGAAGAAATGAGGTTGAAGCTGAAACGCCAATACTTTGGCCACCTGACTCATTTGAAAAGACCCTCATGCTGGAAATGATTGAAGGCAGAAAGAGAAGGGGATGACAGAGGATGAGATGGTTGGATGGAATCACCAACTCAATGGAAATGAGTTAGACTCAGTGATGGGCAGGAAAGTCTGGCGTGCTGCAGTCCACAAGGTGGCAAAGAGTCAGACATGACTGAGTGATTGAACTGAACTGAACTGATATTCTGTAAAGTCACTGCTAATACTGAGTTAGCAAATACTAAATCATTGCCCCTGGTGGAATGTATATATATAGATAGATAGACAGACAGACAGGGAGATATGTGTGTGTGTGTGTGTGCGTGTATATATATATATATATATATATATATATATATATATATATTCAAATAAGTGATAATTTATAGATTATAATCTCAAATCCTAAAATCAACTCATTTTGGTAGATTATATTTTCTTTGCAAAACAGAAGGGACTTGCTTGCAGCCACTCCAGTATCAGGTGCCAGACTTAGAATTCCAACTTCATCCAACTAGCCCCATAGCTAGAGCTTCTCACATTTCACTATGCTTCTCTCTACTCATCATCTCCATTCTCTCATCATCCCTGTATGAGAGCTGAAAGCCTAACAGTGCCTTTTTTAGTTTGAGCTAGGAATGTGGCAATGTGGAAGGAAACTCAAAGCTTTTCATTCCTCTGTACATGTCCCTGAATTGTTGCAAAATTTGTGAGTATTAATTTGGGGATAATAAACACATTTTACCAAGCAGGCAGATTTGAAAATACAGAACCGAGGAATTATGAGAATCAATCAGACAGTTATTTGAATCTGTCATCATTATGGTTTACAGCAAATTATTATTCTAATAATATAGATGAAGTATATTTCATCCATATTATTAGAATAATTATCTTCTACATAGGATGTTATTCAATTCTAAATTCCTTACATATTTATTTTCTATAGGCACATAAAATCTACCTGTACCTTGCATGAAATCATTATTGCAAAATAATAAAATCCTTAGTGGTTGAATAATTTTCTGAGTATCCCTTTATCTCTCTCAGATAGATTAGTTTGAGTTTAGTGACTCTGACTCTTTAAATTTTCCACCAGTGGCATGAAGCACACTGAGAAATTTTGGGGACAAACAATTGTTTCATCTTTCAATTCTTCCTGTATACTAATCAGATGGTATAAATTATTAATAGTCTATTATACATGCTGTATTCAGATATTTATATAATAATTAGAATATAAAAAAATTTAAAACTATAAAAATACATAAATGCTTTAAAGATTAGCAGACTGAGATTGAGAAGAGGTGGGAGTTTCATTTTGTTTCATTTGATGTATATTAGTGGCAAAGATCGAAGCTTAAAGGGTTTCTTCTATCTCCCAGATTAGTGATTCAATATCACTGCACTACTTCTGGACACTCTTATTTTCCAGAAAGCTGTATATTTAATAGAAATATATTGAAAATCAAAGAGTCTTGGAATCTATTATTTTCTCTTCAACAACAATGCATCTTTAAATAATAAAATTATTTTCTTACAATAAAAGACACAATCTTTAAGTGTATAGTTATGAGTTTGACTACTCATAGTAGTCAAATGACTACACTTATGTAAGCATGATTCTGTCAGGAGACATTCAACTTTAATATGTTGCATTTTCCTTTGTGTACCATTTCTCAAGGACTCTCTGTTCCTTATCAGTTCCTGGAATACAGGAACGAGTAGAGGTGCATGCAGTTCTCAGGACTGAGATCATGGGAGAGGGCACCCGCCTGGACTCCTTTCAGTGACTCCCTTCAGTGACTCTCTTCAGCGACCTTGCATGTATTAGACTATCCATTTTGTCGCAACTGGTGAAATTTCATTCTTTGTAAAGGCTGAGTAATCATTTTACTGAAGATATATAAGCATGCAGTTCTGCTAATAAAATACCCTTGTTCCACTAGAGACTTGGGTCCCCCGCATCCTTCTTTCTGTCTTCATTCTCTTTGGAGCATGGAAACCTACTAAGCTCACTTTATCGCTCAGGTTTTCAAGACCTGCTTGAGAGGACGCCCTGTGCCTTCGTGAGGGGTACAAGTCTTGTGCCTGGGTTTTCTTGGTTTTTCACGTAACCCGAGAGATACTGCCCTCTCTCTCTCTCTTTCTTTTCGTCGACTCCAGTCCCCATGTCCCGTCTGTAAAAGACCACAACATGATTCCAATTAAGATGCACAACATTTCTATCGCCGTGGAAAGTTTTTTCATGTCATTTTTTAGTCACTTCTGCCGACAAAGATAATCACTCTTCTCATTTCCATCATCATTAATCAGTTCTGAAACATCAAGTAACAGGAATACTGAAGGATTCGTCTCTGTTGTCTGTTTATACTGTTCAGCATAATGTTTCTGCAATTCCCTAGGTTATGCATCAACAGGTGCCTTTTTTCTCTTTATCTTCAGTTTGCATGATTTCTGTTGACCTAGTCAGATTTATTGATTTTCTCTTCTCTTGTGTCCAGTCTACTCTATATCCAAACCACTATTTTTTTTTTCATATATGGTTTTTCAGTTTTCAGGATTTTCATGTGATTCTACTTTTGTCAACTTATGAATTTCCTATTTAATACATTTCAATAGATTCTTTAAAATATCTATTTAAATTATTTTCTGCCAGTTTAAATATTTGAGCTGCCTTCTGCTCTAATTTCCAGTTCAGTTCAATTAAGTTGCTCAGTCATATCCGACTCTTTGCAACCCCATGGATTGCAGCACGCCAGGCTTCCCTATCCATCACTAACTCCTGGAGCTCGTTCAAACTCATGTCCATTGAGCTGGTGATGCCATCAAAATATCTCATCCACTGTCGTCCACTTCTCCTCCTGCCTTCAATGTTTCCCAGCATCAGGGTCTTTTCCAATGAGTCAATTCTTCCCATCAGGTGTCCGAAATATTGAAGTTTCAGCTTCAGCACAGTCCTTCCAATTAATATTCAGGGTTGATTTCCTTTTAGATTAACTGGTTTGATCTCCTTGTAGTTCAAGGGACTCTCAAGAGTCTTCTCCAACAACACAGTTCAAAAGCATCAATTTTTCTGTGCTCAGCTTTCTTCATGGTCCAACTCTCTCATCCGCACAAGACTACTGGAAAAAACTTAGCTTTGACTAGACTGACCTTTGTTGGCAAAGTGAAGTCTCTGATTTTAATAAGCTAAGTTGGTCATAGCTTTTCTTCCGAGGAGTAAGCATTTTTTAATTTCATGACTGCAGTCACCATCTTCAGTGATTTTGGAGTCCAAGAAAAGTCTGTCACTGCTCTATTTTTTCTCCGTCACTTTGCCATGAAGTGATGGAACCAGATGCCACAATCTTCCTTTTTAGAATGTTGAGTTTTAAGCCAGCTTTTTCACTCTCTTTCATTTTCATCAAGAGGCTCTTTAGTTCTTCTTTGCTTTCTGCCATGAGGATGGTGTCTTCTGCATATCTGAGGTTATTAATATTTTTTTCATCAATCTTGATTCCAGATTGTGCTTCATCCAGCTTGAATTTCACATAATGAACTCTGCATATAAGATAAATAGGCTGTATGACAATATACAGTCTTGATGTACTCCTTTCCCAATTTGGAACCAGTCTGTTGTTCCATGTCAGGTTCTAACTGTTGCTTCTTGAGCTGCCTACAGATTTCTCAGGAGGCAGGTTAGGTGGTCTGGTATTCCCAACCAAGAATTTTCCAGTTTGTTGTAATCCACACATTCAAAGGCTTTGGCTTAGTTAATAAAGAAGGAGTAAATGTTTTTCTGGAACTCTCTTGTTTTTTCGATGATCCAATGGATGTTGGCAATTTGACCTCTGGTTCCTCTGCCTTTCTAAATCTAGCTTGAACATCTGGAATGTCTCTGTTCACATACTATTGAATCCTTGCTTGCACAGTTTTGAGAATTACTTTGGTAGCATGTGAGATGAGTGCAATTTTGTGGTACTTTGAACACCCTTTGGCACTGGCTTTCTTTGCAATTGGAATGAATACTGAACTTTCCCAGTCTTATGACAAAGGTGAGCTTTCCAAATTTACTGGTGTGTTGAGTGCAGCATTTTCACAGCATCATCATTTAGAATTTGAAATAGTTCAGCTGGAATTCCATCACTTCCACTAGCTTTGTTTGTAGTGAGGCTTCCTAAGGTCCACTTGACCTCACATTCCAGGATGTCTGGCTTTAAGTGAGTGATCACACCATCGTGGTTATGTGGGTCATTCAAATCATTTTTTGTACAGATCTTCTATGAATTCTTGCCATCTCTTTTAATATCTTCTGCTTCTATTAGGTCCATAACATTTTTGTTCTTTCTTGTGCCCTTCTTTGCATGAAATGTTCCCTTGGCATGTCTAATTTTCTTGAAGATATCTCTAGTCTTTTCATGCTGTTGTTTTCCTCTATTTCTTTGCTTTGATCACTGCAATGATCAGTGGTAGATAAGATATAGATAGATAATAATTAAGAAAGATAAGACAGATAAAAAAGAAGTCTTTCTTATCTCCCCTTGCTATTCTGGAACTCTACTTTCGGATGGATATATCATTTCTTTTCTCCTTTGCCTTTAGGTACTCTTTTTTTCTCAGCTATTTGTAAGGCCTCCTCAGACAACCCTTTTGCCCTTTTGCATTTCTTTTCCTTGAGGATGGCCTTGAACCCTGCCTTCTGCACAATGTCAGGAACCTCTGTCCGTAGTTCTTTAGGCACTCTGTCTATCAGATCTAATTCCTTGATCTATTTGTCACTT
The DNA here is from genome assembly GCA_024291935.2 of Okapia johnstoni. Lineage (NCBI taxonomy): Eukaryota > Metazoa > Chordata > Mammalia > Artiodactyla > Giraffidae > Okapia > Okapia johnstoni. The sequence continues at coordinate 39,902,288 of CM044321.1, forward strand.
TCACTGTATAACCATAAGGGATTTAATTTAGGTCACAGAAAAATGGTCTAGTGATTTTCCCTACTTTCAATTTAAGTCTGAATTTGGAAATAAGTTTTTCATGATCTGAGCCACAGTCAGCTCCTGGTCTTGTTTTTGTTGACTATACAGAGCTTCTCCATCTTCAGCTGTTAAGGAATATAATCCGTCTGATTTCCGTTGACCTTCTGGTGATGTCCATGTGTAGAGATGTCTCTTGTGTTGTTGAAAGAGGGTGTTTGCTCTGACCAGTGTGTTCTTTTGACAAAACTCTATTAGCCTTTGTCCTACTTCATCTGTGCGCCAAGGCCAAACTTGCCTGTTACTCCAGGTATCTCTTGACTTCCTACTTTTCATTCCAGTCCCCTATGATGAAAGGACATATTTTTGGGGTGTTAGTTCTGGAAGGCCTTGTAGGTCTTCATATAACCATTCAACTTCAGCTTCTTCAGCATTAGTGGTTGATGCATAGACTTGGATTACTGTGATATTAAATGATTTGCCTTGGAAACGAACAGAGTTCATTCTGTCGTTTTTGAGACTGCATCTAAGTACTGCATTTCATGCTCTTTGCTGACTATGAAGGTTAATCCATTTCTTCCAAGGGATTCTTGCCCATGGTAGTATATATAATGGTCATTTGCATTAAATTTGACCATTCCCATCCATTTTAGTTCACTGGTTCCTGAAATGTAGATGTTCACTATGGCTGTCTCTTCTTTGACCACTTCCAGTTTAGCTTGATTCATGGACCTAACATTCCAAGGTCTTATGCAATATTGTTTACAGCATCGGACTTTACTTCCATCACCAGTCACATCCACAATTGCACGTTGTTTTTGCTTTGGCTCCATCTCTTTCTTCTTTCTGGATTATTTCTCCACTATTCTCAAGTAACATACTGGGCACCTACCAACCTGGGAAGTTCATCTTTCAGTGTCATATCTTTTTTTTTTCCTTTTAATACTGTCCATGGGGTTCTCAAGGGAAGAATACTGAAGTGGTTTGTCATTCCCTCCTACAGCGGACAACATTTTGTCAGAAGACTCCACATGAGCAGTCCATTTTGGGTGTCCCTGCACGGCATGGCTCATAGTTTCGTTGAGTTAGACAAGGCTGTGATCCATGTGATCAGTTTTATTAGTTTTCTGTGATTGTGGTTTTCATTCTGTCTGCCCTCAGGTGGAGAAGGATAAGAGACTTATGGAAGCTTCCTGATGGGAGAGACTGACTGTGGCAGAAACTGGGTCTTGTTCTGATGGGCAGGACCATATTCAGTAAACCTTTAATCCAATTTTCTGTTGATGGGTGGGGCTGTGTTCCCTCCTTGTTGTTTGACCTGATACAAAACTATGGTAGGGGTAATGAAGGTAATGGTGAGCTCCTTCAAAAATATTTGTACTGGCACTGTTGCATTCAGGGTCCCTGACCCCGCAGCAGGCCACTGTCAAACCACACCTCTGTTGGAGACTCCTGGACATTCACAGGCAAGTTTTGATCAGTCTCTTGCTCTATTCTATTGACTCATTTTTTTTTTTTTGTATGGGTCACATTTTCCTGCATTGTCTAATAAACTTATGCCTTTTCACCCACATTTAGAAATGTGTATGTAATAGAACGGGTTTTGTTGTCTTCCCCTGGAGAGTTTCATTTGTTGTACTGAGTAGTTGATTAGTCCTCAGCTTTGTCCTATGTATGCTTAGTTTTATTCTTTCTTATACATGTCTCAGTTTCTTATTTCTATATTTCAAAATTTTGTGTGTTTTTATAGAAAGCCTGACTGTCACCAAGCTCTTTTAACTTGGTGGGACACTAACTCCCACGTGTCTACTCCCTTAGGGTGGAAAAAGTGAAATGAAAGTGAACCCAGTCGAGTTCATCCCCTTGCAGCCCCATAGACCAAAGGCTGCCAGTCTCCTCTGCCAGCAGAACCCTGTAGCAAAAATACTGGAATGGGTAGCCATTCCCTTCTCAAGGGGCTCTTTCTGCGTCTCCTGCATTGCAAGCAGATACTTTGCAATCTGAAACACCCTCCTTATGGAGGACAGCTTCTTAAATATCTGCTCTTACAATCCTTTGAACTCTTGCAGTTCCAGTTTAGTGACACGTGGAAGACTGAGTGGAGTTTTATACAGATTTGGGTTCATTTGGGGGGCTTTCTCTTCTGGCAGTTCTGTATTAATTTCCAGTCCCTCTGATGACATAAAACTCTATCCTCTGACTTCTCAGAACAAATCCTCTGACCTCTCTGACTCTCTGCTTGAAACCTAGTCTTCGTTCCACATTGTAAACTTAGAAGGGCTCTCATGAAAATAGACATATACACGTGCATCTCATCCAATGGGTTTCCTTCTTGGCAAGATTATATTCACTAAAGTACTGCTTGCTTTTGATCCATTTTTTAAGTACCTTCAAAATCATTTTCTATATTTTTCCTGAGTTTACTGTTGCTACCAGTAGAAGTATTAGTCCAGTAAAAGCAAATTACTGGAAAATTAATGTATTTTTAAAGACCAAAAAATCAAAACTGAACTCTATCTCAGACTTCTCATCTTTGAGACGTTGCAGCAACTTCTTCCAATTATTTTAAGCAGGACTATTTTGAGGCAAACTGAGGTAATTTATGGAGTTACATTTCAAGATAGTCAGAAAAAAATTGTAATCATGAATCAAAATCTCATTGCTATTCTTTATCCAATTTGCTACTCTCCAAACTATGGTTGTTAAAAAAAAAAAAATGCACACTTTCCTCTAAGAATATGAAAAAGCACAGTTAAACCTGTTTAAAATGCTAAGGTCATATATACAAATTGGAAGATATATTAAGAATTTGAGTCCATATCCTTTGTGGCTCAGCTGGTAAAGAATATGCCTGCAATGTGGGAGACATGGGTTCAACCCATGGGTTAGGAAGATCCCCTGGAGAAGGGAAAAGCTACCCACTCCAGTATTCTGGCCTGGAGAATTCCATGGACTGTATAGTTATGGTGTCGCAAAGAGTCAGACACAACTGAGCTACTTTCACTTCACTTTGGCTGTTGCAGTCATGGTATGAACTTTAAAAAAAATAAAAAAGCCCAGATTAAATACAAGGAAATTGTCTGTCCAATTTAAAAGCTGTCAGATTTCATAATTTACTTATTTGGAAATGAACATACCAGTCCTTACCTTATTCTTATTTCACAAGAATCACTGATCTACTTTTAGAGAAGAATTACCTTATTGGCAGTTAAATAACTGTACAAATACTTTCTCCCACTTTCCTTGGTTTAAACTTAAGAACTGAAGTATGTTGAGTTAAGTGAATAGCAGTGAGAAAATAATAAGGATTATGTTGTTTTAATAGTAACTCAAATTGTCTATAATATGTCATGGTTTACTCAGTCATAGCTTTAAAATTTCATAGATAATTGTATAGGATTCACAGTGACATTTAGTGACATTTTGAAGCAGCAGCATTATATCATTATTTTAATAAATCAGGATCTAAAACAAGCTATTGTAACTTGATATTTGACCTCCAAAGTGAAAAGATTTCCTAATGCCAAATCACTTAATTGATAAAAGATGACACCGAAATGATCTGGGACAAATGACTAGTTACCCTTATTATATGGGTAGCTTTGATAAAATGAGGATTTTCATCATATAGTTCTTCTTTTCTCTTAAACACTATTACTTGCTGTATACAATCTGAAACTGAGTTTTGGCCAAGATATATTATCAATCAAAATATTCTGTTTCTCTCAGATATATCTAAAAACATCTTCCACTTCATACTACATTTTTCTACTATGATTTTAGATTCTACTCTAGTCTTTTCTTCTCTCTCTTCACCTATTGTAAAGGCAGAAAATTACATTTTTGTTGGGCTTTTACAATTTCTCTTTGGTGAGAAGAATAAAGGTCCGGCAGCATTTGACATATTTTTACTTTTTTAACCATTGGGTGTTAAATCTAAATATAGAGAATAGTAGCCACTATAGCTTCATTGATGAAAAGAATAATAAAAGTGAAAACTACCATAATAATACTTTCCATTGACTGAGTGCTAATTACAGGCCAAGTACAATGATTAATTATTTACTTAAATGAGCTTTTTTTTTTAATAATTCCAATAACTTTTAAAAACTATTATGAAAACAATTTTATAACATGGAAGAGAAGAAATAATTATTTATTTATATAAAATGAATTTTAAAGTTAAATTTTAAAGTCAAACAGAATGGAGATGTAGTCATATAACCTTCAATTCCAGTAAGTTTCCAAGGATAGCATAGAAAATATTTACTCTGTTTCACAATTTGATGCAAATATTTTCTTCTTATAAGAAGCAGTAGATTTCACAGAGGAAAGGCCATAAATATTGATGAAGCAAGCCTGAGTCTGAGTTCTGGTTCAACCACATCTTTCTTGCCAAATTCTTGTCTTAATTCCTTATTTTCAAATCTATTTAAAACATTTATTTCGTAGAAAATAAGTTTATTGTTGGTGTTATAGCAATAGGAAAGTCAGAAAGGCAAGCACAATATACATTGATGTAAAACAGAGCAACATTGGCTATTGCTTTACCTGTGAAGAATGAAGTCCATGGTCACGTGCACTGGCTTTCACAGATAGTGACATCTGCACCTGCTGGGGGAGCCGATGTGAATACTGTAAGCCTGGTGATGAAGAGAATGAGTCATTTTGAAAACAAACAAACAAATACATACTTTTTCCTAACTACGTTGAAATAGCTTCAGAAGTAAGATTATAATATAACCATATTTGACCATACATAACCTTGTATAACTCTCTATATATGCATATATAAATTTTATATATTTCATTCATACCTTTCCACATGTGTTAAATTCTCTACAGCCACCAATGAACTTAGAAACATCTGGGGTATCATTCTGCAGCCATCAGTCATCAACTCATAATACCTAAGCATTGTTTAATGCTTTGTTTCCAAAGCCTGGTTTATTTCTTTTCTTTTTTCTCTGATTGAGAAGTCAGTATGTGTTACTCTGCATCTAGAGGCAAAACGTGCTACAGAACATTTTTTTCTGCCTTTAAGTATTAAAAATTGAATTATAAAATAAAAACTTGTAAAGAAGAAAAAAAAGAAATAATAAAATTTGTATGTGACCAATTGAAATATTTGTGTCAGGCTAACTATTCCAGAGATGGAATTGAGATTGAGGGAAAGTACGGAAGCATGGAAGTCAGCTGACACTTCACTGGCATTCATTAAAAGTAGATTTATATGGACAAAATAAAATGATAAAAATAAATTGGTTATTATCTTATCTGCATTAGTTTTTAATTTTTGCCCTACATGTCAATTCTTATATGTCTTTTGTTTCTTGCGAGTACATTTTTTTATGTTTTACTCCAACTATTTTGGATTACTGATACTTTCAAGTTGCTGGGTCTTTCCCAATGAGTCAGTTCTTCATATCAGGTGGCCAAAGTGTTGGAGCTTCAGCCTCAGTCCTTCCAATGAATATTCAGGACTAATTTCCTTTAGTATCGAATGGTTTGATCTTCTTGCTGTCCAAGGGACTCCCAGCAGTCTTCTCCAACACCACAGTTCAAAAGCATCAATTCTTTGGCACTCAGCTTTTTTATGGTCGAACTTTCACATCCATACATGACTACTGGAAAAAACATAGCTCTGCCTAGCGGGACTGTTGTCAGCAAAGCAATGTCTCTGCTTTTCAATATGCTGTTTCTGTTGGTCATAACTTTTCTTCCAAGGAGCAAGTGTCTTTTAATTTCATGGCTACTGTGATTTTGGAGCCCAGGAAAATAAAATCTGTCACTGTTTCCACTGTTCCCCTATCTATTTTCCATGAAGTGATGGGACCATATGCCATGATCTTTGTTTTTTGAATGTTGAGTTTTAAGTCAGCTTTTTCACTCTTCTCTTTCACTTTCATCAAGAGGTTCTTTAGTTCCTCTTTGCTTTCTGCAATAAGGGTGTTATGATCTGCATATCTGAAGTTATTGATATTTCTCCCAGCAATCTTGATTCCTGCTTGTGTAATATATATTATGCATATTATTTATATATATGCATAAAAAAGCATATGTTGTGTGCCTTGATACACTTGACAAAGGCTTGAGAAAGAACATCAAAAAAAAAAAAAAAAGAAGATATGGAGATACTACCAAACATAAACTAAATGAAATGGGAGCACTGAATATGAAATAGCAAAAGTTAAAAAAAAAACTAGATATATATGAAAGATTTTCATATAGTCAAGTTGTTTTTAAATATGGCTGCTCATTAGAAACACATCTGGAGCTCTGGCAAAAAATGGAAAAATGTAATACCTGGGAATTTGTATTTTTTAAAACATTTCTAGGTAATTCTGATATGCATATGGATTTTGAAAAGTAATTGCAGGTTTTTCTATTAAATGATAGTTTGGTTGATATAGAATTCTATACTTTTTTCTGTTCACCAACTGTGATATATGGTGTTGAGTAATAGTTACCTAATCACAATAGCAAAAGATGTATATGAGTTTTCACTATCAGTTCAGTTCAGTCGCTCAGTAGTGTCCAACTCTTTGCGACCCCATGAACTGCAGCATGCCAGGCCTCTCGGTCCATCACCAACTCCTGGAGTCCACCCAAACCCATGTCCATCGAGTCAGTGATGCCATGCAACCATCTCGTCCTCTGTCGTCCCCTTCTCCTCCTGCCCCCACCCCTACCCAGCATTAGGGTCTTTTCCAATGAGTCACCTCTTCACATGAGGTGGCCAAAGTATTGGAGTTTCAGCTTCAACATCAGTCCTTCCGATGAACACCCAGGACTGATCTCCTTTAGGATGGACTGGTTGGATCTCCTTGCAGTCCAAGGGACTCTCAAGAGTCTTCTCCAATATCACAGTTCTAAAGCATCAATTCTTTGGCACTCAGCTTTCTTCACCGTCCAACTCTCACATCCATACATGACCACTGGAGAAACCATAGCCTTGACTAGATGGACTTTTGTTGGCAAAGTAATGTCTCTGCTTTTAAATATGCTATCTAGGTTGGCCATAACCTTCCTTCCAAGGAGTAAGCGTCTTTTAATTTCATGGCTGCAATCACCATATGCAGTGATTCTGGAGCCCAAAAAATAAAGTCTGGCACTGTTTCCACTGTTTCCCCATCTATTTCCCATGAAGTGATGGGACCAGATGCCATGATCTTAGTTTTCTGAACGTTGAGCTTTAAGCCAACTTTTTCACTCTCCTCTTTCACTTTCATCAAGAGGCTCTTTTAATTCTTCTTCACTTTCTGCCATAAGGGTGGTGTCATCTGCATATCTGAGGTTATTGATATTTCTCCTGGCAATCTTGATTCCAGTTTGTGTTTCTTCCAGCCCAGCGTTTCTCATGATATACTCTGCATGTAAGTTAAATAAGCAGGGTGACAATATACAGCCTTGACATACTCCTTTTCCTATTTGGAACCAGTCTGTTGTTCCATGTCCAGTTCTAACTATTGCTTTCTGATCTACATACAGGTTTCTCAAGAGACAGGTCAGATGGTCTGGTATTCCCATCTCTTTCAGAATTTTCCATAGTTTATTGTGATCCAAACAGTCAAAGGCTTTGGCATAGTCAATAAAGCAGGAATAGGTGTTTTTCTGGAACTCTCTTGCTTTTTTGATGATCCAGCGGATATTGGCAATTTGATCTCTGGTTCCTCTGCCTTTTCTAAAACCAGCTTGAACATCTGGAAGTTCACAGTTCACATATTGCTGAAGTCTGGCTTGGAGAATTTTGAGCATTACTTTACTAGCATGTGAGATGAGTGCAATTGTGTGGTAGTTTGAGCATTCTTTGGCATTGCCTTTCTTCAGGATTGGAATGAAAACTGACCTTTTCCAGTCCTGTGGCCATTGCTGAGTTTTCCAAATTTGCTGGCATATCTAGTGCAGCCTTTCACAGCATCATCTTTCAGGATTTTAAATAGCTGAACTTGAATTCCATCACCTCCACTAGCTTTGTTCGTAGTGATGCTTTCTAAGGCCCATTTGACTCCACATTCCAGGATGTCTGGCTCTAGGTGAATGATCACACCATTGTGATTATCTGGGTCGTGAAGATCTTTTTTGTACAGTTCTTCTGTGTATTCTTGCCACCTCTTCTTAATATCTTCTGCTTCTGTTAGGTCCATACCATTTCTGTCCTTTATCGAGCTTATCTTTGCATGAAATGTTCCTTTGGTATCTCTAATTTTCTTGAAGAGGTCTCTACTCTTTCCCAGTCTGTTGTTTTCCTCTATTTCTTTGCATTGATCGCTGAGGAAGGCTTTCTTATCTCTCCTTACTATTCTTTGGAACTCTACATTCAGATGGGAATATCTTTCCTTTTCTCCTTTGCTTTTCTCTTCTCTTCTCTTCCCAGCTATCTGTAAGGCCTCCTCAGACAGCCATTTTGCTTTTTTGCATTTCTTTTCCATGGAGATTGTCTTGATCTTGGTCTCCTGTACAATGTCACGAACATCTGTCCATAGTTCATCAGGCACTCTGTCTATCAGATCTAGTCCCTTAAATCTATTTGTCACTTCTACTGTATACTCATAAGTGATTTGATCTAGGTCATACCTGAATGGACTAGTGGTTTTCCCTACTTTCTTCAATTTAAGTCTGAATTTGGCAATAAGGAGTTCATGATCTGAGCCACAGTCTGCTCCCGGTCTTGTTTTTGCTGACTGTATAGAGCTTCTCCATCTTTGGCTGCAAAGAATATAATCAATCTAATTTCGGTGGATTAGAGTTTAGTAAACTTTGAGAATCTGATAAATTAAATAGATATTTTCCATTCTTAAATAATAATTCTCTTCTAATATTTTCAGTTAGTACATTGAGGTTATTAATATGTGAATATTTGGTACTAGCTTGAGTGTATCAGAAAATTTGCCAGAAAAAAAATGACTGTAAACAAGATTATAGAAAATTTTATGTAAGTGCTGAATATCATTTTTTTCCCCCTGACATAAAACCACTAATATTGTTAAGTCTATTTAACAATACTGAAGTATCTATGAAAATTAAAAGATGTCATTTGAGAAATAAAAACAAAATCCACACAAAAATTAATTTTAAAATTTTCAGTAGCATTTTCATTGTGGTTAAAAAATAAAATACAATTTACCATCTTAGCCATTTTTAAATGTTAAGTGCACCTATATGTACATTGTTGTACAACGGATCTCTGAAAATGAACAACCCTGCTTTTCCCTCAGCACTTAGGCCCACACAACCACTATCCTACTTTCCAATTTTAAAAGTTGAATGCTTTTAGATATCTCATATAACAGTTTTAATAATTTTAAGTGTAATTATGCAGTATTTGTCTAATGTCTTCAAGGTTCATCCATGTTGCAATATTTTACTTAAATCTGAAATAATATTCCATCCTCTGTATCTACAACTTTTTCTTTCTCCATTCCTTCTCCTGTGGATGTTTGGGCTGCTTCCATATCTTGGCTGCTGTAAATAATACTGCTTTAAAATAGTTGCACAGAAAATTTCCTTGAGATCCTGTTGGCAATTTTTTTTCTATAAACATTCTTAAGTGAAATTACTGGATCATATGTTAATAAACACTATTTCTAGTTTTTTATTTTTGTTTTTGAGGAATCTCCATATTGTTTTCCATAGCAATTTTATCATGTCCATCAATGGTGTAAAGATTTTCATTTTGTTTGCTAGTAGTCATCATAAAGGATGCAAGGTGATATCTGACTGTAGTTTGGATTTTCATTTCCCTAAAATTCAATGATGTTATACATTTTTTAATATGCTTGATGACCATTTGTATGTATATATATATATGTGTGTGTGTGTGTGTGTGTGTGTGTGTGTGTGTGTGTGTGTGTACGCATATATATATATATAACTTTTCGGGGGGGAACAGTCTATTCATTTGATCATTTTAAAAAATGAGTTGGTTTTTTGTTATTGAGTTGTAAAAGTTCTTTGTATATTATGGATATTAACTCTTTAGTAGATACATGATTTGAAAATATTTTCTTCTATTTTGTAGGTTTTTTTACCCTGTTGATTGTTTATTTTGCAGTCCAGAAGTTTTATTGTAGTGTCACTCGTCTATTCTTGCCTTTATCACTTCTGCTTTTTGTGTTATATCCAAAAAGTCACAAATAAATGCAAAGTCATAAAATTTTCCTCTATGTTTGCTTTTTAAGTTTTTATTAGTTTAGGTCTTATGTTTAGGTTTTAAGTTCACACTGGGTTAATTTTTGTAAGATAAAGGCCTATTTTTTTTTTCTTTTGAATGTGGATCTCCAGTATTCCCAGCAACGTTGATAAAAAAGACTATTCCTTCCTCCATTGTGTAGTGCTGGAATTCTTACTGAAAATAATTTGAATACATATGAAAAGGTTTTTGTTTCTGGACTTTCTATTCTGTTCTATTAGTGAATATGTCTGCCTTTATATCATTGTTATGCTGCTTTGATTGCTATAGCTTTGTAATGTATTTTGAAATCAAGGAGTTTGAGCTTTGTTTTTCTTTTTTTTTTTCCTTTTTAAAACTCTTTATTTTAATTTTTATTTTATACTGAATATAATTGTACTAGTTTCAGGTGTACAGCAAAGTTATACATAAATCCGTTATTTTCAGGTTACTTTCTCATATAGCTTATTACAGGATATGGAGTAGAGTTCCCTGTGTGACCGAACCCTGGGCCCCCTGCATTGAAGCATGGAGTCTTAGATACTGGCCCACCAGGGAAGCCCCTCTAATAGTTTAAATAATGCATCATATTACCATCAGTTAAATAGGCCTAGAGACAAAGGCCTGAGAAAAGTTGAGAGAAAACATCGCCATGGGGAGAAGAATCACCATAAGAAAGGGTGTAAGTCTGGGCTGATCTGATAGTTTTCCAATATGGTGGCGAAGGATGTGTCAGGAAACACGTGTCCCAGCCTGGGGCGGGGTGCGGGCCGGGTGACTGAACTGGTCAGTGGTGATCATATGGTGCCTGCCCCTACCGCAGCGCCAGGTTCTCACACGGAGGAAGAGTCCTCCGCCTGCCCCACGCCGCCCTGTGGGCCCCGGAAGCAGAGCAAACAGGAACCTCACTCTACACAGTGGATACACTGTGGGATTGTGACCCATTAATTGGATCTTATTTCTAAATTATTTTTTGAAAGTTTGGCTGAGCTAGTCTTTGTGTGTGGACTTCTCTCTAGCTGCGGTGCCCAGGCTTCTCGCCGCGGTGGCTTCTCTCGTTGCGGAACGTGGACTCTAGGTGCGCATGGACTCTGGTGCCTCCTGGGCCCTCAAGCACAGGCTCAGCAGTTGGGGTGCAAGGGCTCAGTTGCTCTGCAGCATGTGGGATCCTCCCAGGCTAGGGATCCAACCCGTGTCCCCTGTGTTGGCAGGCAGATTCCTAACCACTGGACCACCAGGGAAACCCTGGATCTTATTTAAGCCCATCAAGACACCTGGATATTTAAAGGGATCCTTCGGATCCTTTGGTAAAATGCATCATTAGAAATATGGGTCGTCATTTGCTGGCTTTCCGTAAAAGCTGAGCACGCCTGTAGCCAGTTAGTACCCAGACAAATGGTACAGTGATGTCTGGTCCCAGCTCTGATGTCCTATGGATTGCCATTCCGTCCGTCCACTAAGTACCCTGAAGAGTGGGTAGCTTGGGAGACTGGGCAGATTCTCCAAGCAGGAGATCAAGCTTCGGTTTGTGTGGTTAACATGTTGGCTTTTGCAGACGTTTGGTTCATTTTCCTGATGGGCATTGTGTTCTTGAAAGCATTTCTCTCAACCTCCCATTCTCTCCCCTCTGCAGGAATGAAGTTTTTGAAAGACCATCCCATACAGTCCCTAATTCCTCTGTGACTTGCTAGTGGGTGGGATCACCAGGCTCTTAAAAGTAAAGTCTACTTGTCAGTTGTTTGTAGTTTCTATTGAAATTTACCTTACAGGCACCGTGGAATGCAGCCTTTAACCCACTCCAGTATTCTTGCCTGGAGAATCCCGTGGACAGAGAAGCCTGGCGGGCTACTCTCCAAAGGGGTCACAAGAGTTAGTGACTAAACCACCACCACCACTCACAGAACAGCTTCCTCCTAAGCGCAGGGTTGTTGAAACAGTAGGATCAGGTTTTTCCAGATGAGAGGTAGTCACCCAAAGTTTCTTTTTTTTATAAGGATTCTTTTTATTTTAAAGTCTATTTTGTCTGCTATGAGGACTGCTACTTCAGCCTTCTTTTGCTCCCTATTTGCATGGAATATATTTTTCCATACTCTCATTTTCAGTCTATATGTGTCTTGAGGTCTGAAGTGGGTTTCTTGTAGACAGCATACATATGGGTCTTGTTTTTGTATCCATTCAGCCAGTCTGTGTCTTTTGGTTGGAGCGCTTAATCCATTCACATTTAAAGTAATTATTGATATATATGTTTCCATTGCCATTTTTTTAATTGTTTGCGGTTGATTTTGTAGATATTTTTTCTTTTCTTGCATTTCTTGACTATATGAAAGTGAAAGTGAAGTCGTCCAGTCGTGTCCAACTCTTTGGAACCCCATGCACTGTAGCCTACCAGGCTTCTCTGTCCATGGGATTTTCCAGGCAAGAGTACTGGAGTGGGTTGTCATTTCCTTCTCCAGGGGATCTTCCCGACCCAGGGGTTGAATCCGGGTCTCCCGCATTGCAGGCAGACGCTTTACCCTGTGAGCCACCAAAGACTATATAAGTCTGTTTAACACTTGTCAAAAAGCTGGTTTGGTGGTACTGAATTCTCTCAAGTTGTGTTCATATGAAAAGCTTTTTATTTCTCTTTCAATTTTGAATGAGATCCTTGCTGGGTACAGTAATCTTAGCTGTAGATTTTTCCCTTTCACTACTTTAAATATATCCTGCCATATATCTGGCCTGCAGAGTTTCTGCTGAAAGATCAGTTGTTAAGCATATGGGGTTTCCTTTGTATGTTACTTTGCTTTTAACAATCTTTCTTTGTGTTTAATCTTTGTTAGTTTGATTAGTGTGCGTCTTAATGTGTTTCTCCTTGGGTTTATTCTGTATGGTGCTCTTTGTGTCTCTTGCACTTGATTGACTATATCCTTTTCCATGTTGTAGAAATTTTCAACTATAATCTCTTCAAAAATTGTCTTTCTTTCTCTTTCTTTTTCTCTTCTTCTTCTGGGACCCCTATAATTTGAATGTTGGTACATTTCATATTGTCCAACAGGTTTCTGAGACTATCCTCAGTACTTTTCATTCTTTTTTCTTTATTCTGCTCTTCAAAAGTTATTTCCACCATTTTATCTTCCAGCTCACTGACTCGTTCTTCTGTTTCAGATATTCTGCTATTGATTCCTTCTAGAGTATTTTTAATTTCAGTAATTGTGTTGTATGTCTCTGTATGTTTATTCTCTAATTCTTCTAGGTCTTTGTTAATTGATTCTTGCATTTTCTCCATTTTTCTTTCAAGGATTTTGATCATCTTTGGTGTCATTATTTTGATGTTCTTTTTCAGGTAGTTTGCCTCTTCATTTATTTTGACTTCCGTGTTTCTAGTTTGTTCCTTCATTTTTATAGTATTTCTCTGCCTTTTCATTATTATTATTATTATTAACCTAGAGTGTTGAGGTCTCCTTTTTCCAGGCTTCAAGGTTGAATTTTCTCTTCCTTTTGGTTTCTGCCCTCTAAGTTTGCTCTAGTGGTTTGTGTAACCTTCTTATAGGGTGAGGTTTGTGCTGAGTTTTTGCTTGCTTGTTTTTCCTCTGATGGGAAAGGCTGAGTGAGGTGGTAATCCTATCTGCTGATGATTGAGTTTGTGTTTTTGTGTTCTTTGTTGTTTAGATGAGGTGTCCTGCACTGGGGGCTATTGGTGGTTGGGTGATGCCGGGTGTTGTATTCCAGTGGTTTCCTTTGTGTGAGTTCTCACTATTTGATAACCCCTAGGATTAGTTCTCTGGTAGTCTAGAGTCTTGGATTCAGTGCTCCCAGTCCAAGGCTCAGGGCTTGATCTCATGAGCTGGAGGTGGTAAAAGGTTGTGCCAGCTTCTTCCACACTGGCTGCAACTTTGCTTCCAGGTCAGCTCTGCCCTGGTACTCCTGCCTGGGCAGCAGGTTGGGTGCAGCTGTATGTGGCATGGGTCAAGACAACTGGGCCCTGGTGGCCACTACCAGGAGTCTGAAGAATAAGGCCTCTCCATCCCAGGGCATGCAGTCCACTCCTCCATGCCCACTCCAGTATTCTTGCCTGGAGAAATCCATGGACAGAGGAGCTTGGTGGGCTTCAGTCCATGGAGTCGCAAACAGTCTCACATGACTAAGTGACTAGCATTTTGACATAATTAATTTGACATAGTTAAAATGTCATAGATAAAAAAATAGGGGCATACTGTATAGCACAGAAAATTCCACTCTACATTCTACAACAACCTATATGGGAAAAGGATCTAAAAAATGTACGTATTGTATAGCACAGAGAACATTAATTTCTTCATAATCTAGGTTATTTTTAGAATATCAGAATATAAGCTCCAGTTAAATTAGAACCAATAAATAACTTATGGATTATTAAAACATCTCTTAATAAATTATATTAAGTACATATTATTTAATTTCTATGGATAGTATATTATTAAAATAGTTACTGTTCTAGAAATTTCTAAGAAGATTTTATAAAATGTTATTCAATGGAATGTCTTGCCCAAAGATATACACTCTGTTAGTTATTATTAAATTTTTAGACTGTGAATATTAAAAGATATGTAGTATACAAAAACACATGCTACATATATTCATTTCAGATATACTATAGGACCTAAAAATTGTACAATTTTTAAATCTTTAGTTGAAAGAAATAGTTTTATGAAATCATAAATTGTGGAATCAGAGGCAGATATGAAAATCTAGATTGTTATAATTTGTAAGAAATTAAAGAAATTTTCAAAAATGTAATCTGTGCCATTCTTCTTGAAGTATTTTTTGTTGTTGTTTTGCATTATTAAGTGATTTTCACAAAAAAAAGTGTTTATTTTTGTTATATTAAAATAAATGTATAAATAAGTTTCTGTTATAAATTTTAATTATAAATATGGTAAGTATTGATGCATATAAGCCACGGACATAGAAGCTTTTTGGTGTCCTCAGGCATTTTTTAGAGTGCAAGGTGTTTCTAAGGTCGAAAAGCTTGTGAATCATTGAATGCAGACTTGAATTTTCAGTGGGAGCAATATAGTTTAAAAGTAAGTGAAAAATGTTTCTTGGAGGTGGATGAAAATATCTTCAGTTCAGTTCAGTTCAGTTACTCAGTCGTGTTCGACTCTTTGTGACCCCCATGGACTGCAGTATGCCAGGCTTCCCTGTCCATCACCAACTCTTGTAGCTTTCTCAAACTCATGTCCATCGAGTCGTTGATGACATCCAATCATCTCATCCTCTCTTGTCCCCTTCTCCTCCTGCCTTCAATCTTTCCCAGCATCAGGATATTTTCAAATGAGTCACTTCTTCACATTAGGTGGCCAAAGTATTGGAGTTTCAGCTTCAGCATCAGTTCTTCCAATGAATATCCAGGACTGATTTCCTTTACAGATGTAGGATGAATGAATATACTTATACAAATATATCTGGTATTAAAATTCCATGCAAAATTGTGACAATTAGGAAAAAAAATATATACAAAAGGGTCTTTAGGGGAAGATGATAATAGAATAAATATACTGTAAGTCCTACTGTAGGTTAAAATCTAAGTTCTAGATGAGGGTGGTAATGTGCTTACTTAGCATCAGAGCATTTGTGGAAGAGCATCCACTTCACAGCTATTTTCTGTCCTCTTTGACTATAACAAAACTCATTCACTTGACTGAGTTTTTGTATATTGGTCTCTATGATCACATAAGTACCATGCCTGGTTGTCACATCCATGTAGACCTTTTGTGCCCTCCTCATTCTGATCATTCAATTCCCTCAAAGGTTTCAGTACATCCTTAGCCTTCCTATACATCTCTTGGAGGCAAGAAGCAAAGGGCATTTTACTTGCTTTTCCACTCCATGGGGTCTTTGAAAATACCTGACTTGAAGCAGATGCTTCAAGTTTCTTTATTTCCCATACACTTCAAGCTACCTTTCCTAGTTGACTTCTTCAATGACCTATGTGTAAGAATGCTACCTTTCAAAATTCCAGAGAAGAGTGACTGGTTTGAAATATTTCTCTGCTCTTTGATCTTCAGCCTCTATGCCTTGGTAGGCATCCATGAAACCATTTAAGGCAATAACTAGAAGTCACTGCATTCTTCATTGCCACATTTATACTTCTTGTAAAATAATTTTAAAACATGCCAATTTCACCTGAGTGTGTCCTTGATGAAGCAGTAAGTGTTACTACTTTTGTTAAATCTCAACTTTGAGAATATATCATTTCAATATTCTGTGCAACATAATGGGTATATAAGCATTTCTGTTGCAAACATGTCCAACCAATGATAACCTTCAGGAAAAGTTCTTGGGAGATTATTTCAGCTACATTTTGACTAGTCTCAGTTACTTCAGTAGAAATTAAAGAGTAAGCCATTGTCTTCAACTCAGTAAAAGCAAAAACCTTAAACTTATACTTAAGTGTAAACAGATGGATGCCATCATTGTCATATAAGCTCAGAAATCTGGAAAGAGCTAATATGTGATGCATGTGTGAAACAACTGCGAGGAAAACAATAATAAAGAACATAGTCTTCCAGTTCATTTATTTTTAATTTTCAGTTTATCTCTTGTGGAAGAAAATGCACATTCAGAAGTCTGCAGAAATCAGAAGTGTATGAGTCAATGAATCTATGTCAATTTTTATTGCTAAATATTAAGAAGTTATCATTGAAACATAAGAATGGGCATATTACTCATCACTTATGGAGTATCTATTCTTGAACAAGGACTACAGAAAGACATTTCAAGTGAAAAACTGGGGACAATGTCAGTGGAAAGCCACTCTTTAATGTTGAAAATAATAACATTTAGCACATAGTGAGTGGCAATGGTAATGTATAGAAAACCACTTTAAGAAATGGTTTGTATATGTTTCCTGTGGAGTCTTTTGAAAACCTGAATCCAATTAGAGTGACCTGATTTTATCGTCTGCAATGTAACTAAAGAAAGTGCTTGCCTAATCAATTTTGTTGTAACCTTGCTTTCTGAAGCAATGCTAGATTAATGGAAGGATGATACTTTTCAATAGAAATTGCAAAGAGAAGGTTTAAAGCATTGGGATTTGTCAGTGTATCTACAGCACTTTCTAAGAAACAGCATAGTCTGACAAAATGGTTAGGATTTTAATTCTTTGGGAGAAAAAAAAGGAAGTAATTATATTAAAAGTTCAGAATAATTTTTCTTCATGACTTGTTACTTGCTAACGAAACATATTTCTGAATGTTATTTGACCATCCAATATAGTCTTTATGCAAAATAAGATACAATAACAAGAAAAACATTCTTTTCCTTTATGCCTAGTAAAATTTCTATTTTTATTCTGTATTATTTTACTTTCCTTCCTTCCTTCTTTCTTTCTTTCTCTCTTTCCTTCCATTATCTAAAAGCCAACTCAAAGATACTTTTATTGTCACACTTCTTCATGTGGGCATCATAATTCTGAGGTTTAATTGTTAATTGGTAGAATTAGACTACTGAATTATAAAATGATAGATGTGAAATAAAGTAAAAAATAAAAACCAAGAATAACTTGATTTAAATGTGAAGTATTTTAAAAGTTTTATTTCTCTATTTTCTTTAGACTATATATACTGACTTTTGAGTTAATTGTTGCAAGGCTGTCTGATTCCCTTATCTAATTAATTTATAATCTACCCCTGTATCTTGATATTATTCTAATGGAAGAACAGTGTTCCCCACTCAAAAATAGAATTATGTTATTTGGTAATTTCCTTTTCTTATAGTAACACTATGCCTGGGCATCATGTAATTTTTTTATTCCCAGATTTTTTTGACATCTTATGAAAATGGACACAGTCAATTTGGAGTTTAAAATTCTTTTTCACATTATAACACTGTATGGAAATGCAAACTTATAAACCTTTTTTATTTCATGCACGCATATATACAACACCTACTTTTGAACTGGATTTCTCAGAAGGAATTTCTTTTTTTTTTTTCTTAAATTATAAAAGGAATGTGCATTCTAAGTCATTTCAGCCATGTCTGACTCTTTATGACCCCATGAACTGTAGCCCACCAGGCTCCTTTGTCCGTGGGGTTTTCCAAGTAAAAATACTGAACTGTGTTGTCATTTCCTTCTGCAGAGGATCTTCCTGACATAGGATTGAACCTGTGTTTCTTCCTACATTGGCAGGTGAGTGCTTCACTGCTAGCACAACCTGGGGAGCCCATAAAAGCAATATGTGGTGGTGGTGGTTTAGTGCTGTTGTTTCCGACTCTTCCAATCCCATGGACTGTAGTCTACCAAGCTATCCTTTTCTCTCTGAGATAGCCAATCTATCTTCTAGCATACATCTCACAGTCTTTTCATTTTGTTTTCATAGTGTTAAACATTATCACACACATCATACTTATTGATTTGTTTTTACATAGGAGGGGAATGCAATATCACCTTCGGATAATACTTTCAGTACTGTGATTCTTAACATTCAATATGACTGAATGACAGGGTCTCTCAGAAAAAAAACTAATTTCTTTTTGTTTATTAATAACTGTAATATTGCAGTTTATTTTATCAAAACTAGTTTCATTCATATTTTGAAAGGGCTTCCTGCTCTTGATAATGTCAGACCTATTTGTAGTTATCATTTAAAAATTGAGGAAGTGAGAATGCCTGTACCTTCGTTCTTGTCCTAGTATTAAAGAACTATAGCAGTCACATGATAGCTCAGTTGGTAAAGAATCCACCTGCAATGAGGGAGGCCTGGGTTCCATCCCTGGGTTGGGAAGATTCCATGGAGAAGGGAAAGGCTACCTTCTCCAGTATTCTGGCCTGGAGAATTCCATGGTCTGTATAATCCATGGGGTTGCAAAGAGTTGGAACGGGCTGACTTTCACTTTCATAGCAGTCACAGAGGGGTTCCTCAGTGGCTCAGCAGTAAAGAATCCACCTTAAAGAATCCACCTGCAATACAGGAGTCGCAGGAGATGCAGGTTCAATCCTTGGGTCAGAAAGAGTCCCTGGAAGAAGTTATGGCAATCCACTCCAGTATTCTTGTCTGGAGAATCCCATGGACAGAAGAGCCTGGTGGGCTACAGTCCACGGGGTTGCGAAGAGTCAGACATGACTGAAATGACTTACACACACACAAACACACACACAGCAGTCACAGATCAGAATCAAGACCAGTGAAGCAAGTTAGATACCACACACCTTTGCCAGTTTGTAGTCTGTACTATGTAGATGCAGTCTTACTTTGCAGATGGAACAATTTTCTAGATTTAGTGACCAGTTTTTGAGGCTTTTATACTCTCTGAGTTTCCAAAGACATTTACCAGATTTAAAACAAACAAACAAAAAAACACATAAATAGTGAAAATGAGGGGCTTTCCTCCTGAGTAGGAATGCCAGATAAATTCCATTTGATTTGAATTTCAGTTAAATAATGCATACATTTCTAATATAAATATGTCCCAGAAATTGTATATACATTTATATCTGCCCCCCCCAAAAATTGCTATTTGTCTAAAATTCAAATTGATAAGGCATTTTGTATTTTTATTTGTCAGGTATGGCAATCTTGCTCCCGAGGAAATACTTTTTCTTCAGCTCTCTCTCTTTCACCATTATTTTCCTGGACCACTCAAACAGGCTTCTGTGTTTCTCCTGCACGCCATACAAACTTCAGTTTTCTCTCTGCTGCCTATTTGTCCCAACCCATCACTTGATATTGTTTATTTTCCTTGCAATTATGCAATGTATTGCACAAATATGTATGTAAGTTACTTTGAGAGGGGATCCAGTGCTCACCTAAACGGTATTTTTTTTCTTTCAAATCCCACTTTTCCATTGCTGGTACATAAAAAAGAAAATGACTTTTGTTGTATTAACTTTACATCCTTCAACTCTCTATTACCACTTACTACTTCCAGAAGTTTTTGTTTGGTTGTTTTTTCCTTATTGTCATTTTCTAGATAAACAATCATATCATCTTCAAACAAATATAGTTGTATATCTTTCTTCCTAATCTTTATGCTTTTCATTTTCTTTTCTGTCTTATTGCATTTGCTTTTACATCTACATTAAATGAATTTGGTAAAAGGGATATCCTTATTTCATTCCGGTATTGGGGTGAAAGCATCGAGTTTCTCAGCAATAAGTATGCTGTTAGCTGTAGATATTTTATAGATGCAATTTATCCAGCTAAGGAAATTTCTCTTGATTTCATTTTTCTAGAAGTTTTATCATCGTCGGATGTTGGTTAATTGTCAAGTACCTCTTCTGCTTCTATTAATATAATCATATAACAACTAGGTTGTTCTGCTTTTTGGATTATATCAAAGTGTGATATTTAGACACAATATGCTAATTTATAGTATTTTTCTATTTTCAGTTGACAGTGAAGAAGTAACCATTCAGGAAACTGTTGTATGTTAGAGAGAGAAGACTAGTTGTGATTAATGCAGAAGTAAAAAGTGACTCCACAAATCAAAAAAGAGAAGATGGTCTAAGGAAATATAAACAGCACCAGCAAAATGATGAAATCACATCTATTAAGGGTTTTATTATTACCGTTTCCCTGTTTAGTTTCAGGTATATAATATCAATGTCTTTTTTAGACAAAAAATGTATAACTAACTTGCTTAAGAAAAAAGTTATTTAAAAATACTTAAACTGGTTCATATTAATAATTTATATAGGACAATATTCATAAATACAGTAAATATATGTAAAATTTAATAAATTTAACAAAAGTTTAAACATTTTAACTAAGAAATAACTTTGTTTGATGTGATACATTCACATCTAAATTTTATTTCCACACCATAAGTTGTGTCAAAATACTGCTTTTCAAAATTATAATTTAGCCTCTACTTCCAAATAATGCTTGTACAATTCTACAATTTCAACATGTTATTCATCATTTTCTTTTTATTATTTATATTTCCTTTATTGATACACATGAAGGTATAGAAACTTTCATTTTGAATATGTGATTATTTCGCTACTAGTTTGTATCTATTGACAATAAGACAATAAGATTATTCACAGTGTTTTATTTTTCTTTTTATTATTATTATTTTTTTTACTTTTCAAAACTTTGTCAAAGAAGTGGCAAAAGTGCCAATTTCTTGACTTCTACCCACGATAAACATGGTCTATTATTTGAATGCTTTATTAGAAGAATTGATCATGCTCATAAGCATAAGTAGGTAACTGCTAATATAATATTTTAAGGACACTGAAATAATGACCTTTCCTTGCACCAAAATATCTGATCCTGTCATACTAACATTTTCAATAATAACCTGCCTAGTGTTTTCAGCACATATAAGATCATCACCTCTAGAGGTCTCAAATTCTCAAAATTTATTTGGTTATGCATTTATCACTGTTGACATTCACCCTTGTATCTTAAGTTTGTCTCCAAATTCTGGAATACCATCCTGTTTGTAAGCGTTTATATATTTAGCTTCAATTTTCTTGCTTAGCTATGGAGTCTGGCCTCTACATCTTTCATTTCCATTATATTTTAATTATATCATATTTCAGAGCATCAGTATGTGATATCACAAGTGATCATAGTTCCTATTCCAAGGCATCCCTCCAAAATACTTAAAAACTTCTATCAGTACTTCATTCTTCCTTTGGGCTGACATTTCCTTGCCATAGCTGACATTCACCTGCCACAGTTTTAGACCAGTGTAAAAGAAGTCAAATTAAGCTAGAAAATTTATAAAACCAAAATTATTGAGCATGTAAAATACAGCATTCATCATTATGGGTTTTAGTGACCCATCAAGCTTTTGCCTTTTGTGATGTCACTAACAAGGGAGTATTGCTTATATACTGAGTAATATTTCTCCCAGGGAAAAAGTAAAGATGAAAGGTACTCAGGCATGTCCAACTATTTGCGATCCCATGGACTATACACTCCATGGAATTCTCCAGGCCAGAATACTGGAGTGGGTAGCTTTTCCCTTCTCCAGGGGTGCTTTCTCCCAGAGAACTGTTGGCAATTAAGTTTTAGCAGAGGATTTGCTTTTTCGGAGTCTTATTTAACAGCAGAGATGTTAAAGGCCTTCTTTTTATTATTTGGACATTATCTAAAGCAAATATTAGGAAGTGCAGTCTTTGAGAAATGCGATGTATTTAAGTGTCTGGAGAGTTAGACATATCTTCTCTAGAGACTCAATCTTCTTTTTGCAATAATGGCAAGCTGCAAAGAATGACAAATTCATAAAATAAAGTTTAGATGAGTTTCAAAATGCATGAGTATGGTAAGAATAATTGTTAGACAAAACTTTTTCCAATTGTCTGTGTATGTGTATGTTTATATTTAATAGCTTTGATGAATGATATATTTTTTATTATGGGCCAAAATGCTTAAGAGATTAAGTTATAAAGTTAGACTGAGCTGGATACAGAGGTGAGTCTAAAAAAGTGTAATGGGCTGAGAAGACCTGATAGAAAATGTTAAACCATATGTTACATAAGATTTATATCTCCAGATTTATATTTATATTTATATTCCAAGTCTACATCCAATCATATAGCAAACTATACAATCTAAGAGAGAAGGAAATAGGAATCAAAGTTGTTTTAATTTATTTGCATAATAATATTTTTATGAAATATTTTCCTTATAAAGCTAACAACAAAGTCTAGATTTATTTTTAACTCAGGTTCTAAGTTGCTAAAATGTACTTTTCCTCCCAAGAAACCACTTTTAGCGGTTTCAGCTTTGAAATAGTTTGCAGCCAAAGTTGACCTAAAACTCATAGCACAAGCATTTATTTTTAATTATTTTACATAGACTTATGGGTGTATGGTTATATTTTAATCTAAATATTAATTTGGACAGAAATAATTTGATATGTAATTAATTAAAAGGGAACATAGTATTTTGAAACATTAAAGGAGAGCTCCTCGTGTTTTTAAACTGGAGAATTTCAATACTTTTCTAAATGTAATTTTTGGATTCTATATAAGCTCATAGGTCATATAAACATAGATAATTTGAAACCAGACTTTCTTCAGCAATTCTTTGGTGTAAAAATTAAAACCAATTCAAAAACATGGTTTTCATCCAGAATACAAAAGACAGAGAAAATACAAATATTATAGCAAATTCAGGAGAAAAACAAAACACACACACAAATATGTAGAAAGGAAAAATTTCCAAGTTTCCATATATTTCCAAATGCCATGAAAAGATCTAAAAATACATATTTATGGGAGGGTGATCATTACTCCCAGAATAAATAGCAAGCTTTGCCTTTTAGAGAATATTTGAAGATGAAGCCAAGAACAATAAAGACATCAAAAGGGGCTATGTTGATCTTCATAATAAAATAGGCGATGAGCTTATTTTCTGAGATAAAAGTTGTGGGAGTTCTTCCCACTTAGGGTTGCCATATATAGCAAAGGGAAATACAGGATCCATAGTTAAATTGAATCTTATATGAATAACAAATATATACATATATACACACACATATATTTGCAAATTATAAATATATTATTTATATATAAAGGTAAATATGCTTATGTAACATATGGAATGTGCTTATACCTCTATATAAATTCATATATATATAACTATATATATAACACATATAACTATATATATAACACATATAACTATATATATAACACATATAACTATATATATAATACATATATAATATAGTATTATAAATATATACTATATTATTATATATGTATAATAATATATTATAAATTATATAATATTATATAATATATATATAACAGTAATATATAATACATATAACTATATATATATATAGTTTATCTGAAATTAAGAATTTAATCAAAGTCATTTTATTATTTAGAAACCTCACCCTATTCCTCTCTGGAAAGGTAATAAATATTTGGAATTCTCTCTCTGATGAGAACAAAATTAATTTGATTTGAATAAAGTGATTAATCAAATCCTAGGAGAAGCACTGTGAATTAATTAGAGGGATATTTTTGTGTTTGTTTTTAATATAGTCCACATTGCAAGGTGACCTTTTTCTTCAATGCTTAAAGAAACATTTTAACAATGTTTCTTCTGAAAAAGTGAACCTTTTTCCTCAAACCTTAAAATGTAGAAAACAAAGTAGATTTTTAAGTTTATGTCAAATTTGGAATTGTCAGTGTGAGTATGATGTAATCATTAAAATACTAGAATTAGTTTAATCACAGAAAATATTATGAATGTATCTTGTTAAGGAGAATATTTAGAGAAGATAGTTATTGAGGAAAATAGTTATTTGATTAGAGAACAGAATGATGACAAAGGAAATATAAAGGCAGCTAAAGATTAAAGAGTGAAAACTGGATCAGCGACTGGGGCACCCGTTTCTTAAGTTGTAAGCTTAATAGTTGAGTTTTACTGCCTGCGAGTTTGCTTGTGACTTCCATCTGTTTATCCAGTTTTATTAAATAGTGATAGAAAAATGTGTAGAGTGAAATCAGGGTTTTGAACAATATTTTTGAAAATAAAAATCCTTGAAAAATTTGGGAGTGGTGTCTAAGTTTACAAATGATAAGAACTGGTATAAATTTAGAGTGAGGACAGATTGTTGAATAAGGTGTTAGAAAATTGGTGAGAAAGTAGCACTTGAGAATGAGAAAATGCCCCAGTTGTTGGCTTAATAATATCAGAAAATTACAGTTAGAGAAAGGTTTTTGAGACTTCAAGTAAAAGAGGTATTTCACTTTAATAGAAAGAGTAAAGTTTGCTCAAATAATTTGAGAATATAGAAACATTTGTAGCTAATTAATGTATAAGGTACAAAAGAATGAGCTAAGCATATTACTAAATAAGGCAGAAATGGCTAAAATACAAGTGTTTCAGGGTGTTATTGACTGGACAACATTACCCCAGCCATGACTATGAATCACAGTGTCAGTCACTCAGTCGTGTCAGACTCTTTGCGACACCACAGACTGTAGACTGCCAGGCTCTTCTGTCCATGAGATTTTTCAGGCAGGAATACTGGGGTGGGTTGCCATGAATCACAGGGGGAAAGTAAAATAGGGAAAGTAAAATATAATTCAAAAGCAGAGAGATGCGTCACCTCACACATGAGGAAGGAGGTTGTGTGTAACAATTTTCAAACTGTATCAAAATATCAATGATGAAATGTTTGCTGTTTTGCAAGTCCCAAATGCTTTGTGTTTTGGAGATTAACTGTGTTATTGGAAGGTGACTGACACTGATTTAAATGTTTAACTATGAACCTTCTTGGAGAAGGAAATGGCAACCCACTCCAGTATTCTTGTCTGGAGAATCCTGTGGACAGGGGAGCCTGGTGGGCTGATGTCCATGGGGTCGCAAAAAGTCAGACACGACTGAAGCGACTTAGCATGCATGCATGCATTGGAGAAGGAAATGGTAACCCACTCCAGTGTTCTTGCCTGGAGAATCCCAAGGACAGGGGAGCCTGGTGGGCTGCGGTCTATGGGGTCACACAGAGTCGGACACGACTGAAGCGACTTAGCAGCAGCATAAACCTGAAATGACCATCTGAACCTTTAAGAAAAATGCCTCCTTAAAAAGTAACTATATTTTAGCTTAGTTGAAGTCTCAGGCTAGGATGTTACTAGAATTTACAATAACTTCTCTGAATAAAAAGTGACAGTAAAAAGTAAAACTATGAACATTATAGTAAAAAAATGCTACAGTAGGAATTCGAAACTGTTCAAAAGAGAGAATATTAGACTAAATCACATTTTAAATATATTAGATATTATCTCTTTTTATGTTTTTGTTGCAAGAACCAGTCTAATGTAACTGGCTCAGATTTCAAAAATACTATATAACACCCAGACAATAGAAGATTCTGACAATTACTAGCAAAGCACAAGCCTTGTGTTATATTGATATGTATATAGTGACAACAGATAACTTATCTGATCAATATCAACACATAATGCTGTGTCAGTTGATACACAGTAGTCAAGACAATAACTTTTAAGTTCACACAGGTCTATGCTAAATTTGAAGTTTAGTTTTGCTACTTACAAAATTTCTAACTTTAAGTGAATATCTAATCTCTATAAATTCAGTCAGTCAGTCAGTTCAGTCGCTCAGTCGTGTCCGACTCTGCGACCCCATGAATCGCAGCACGCCAGGCCTCCCTGTCCATTGCCAGCTCCCGGAGTTTACCCAAACCCATGTCCATCGAGTCGGTGATGCCATCCAACCATCTCATCCTCTGTCATCCCCTTCTCCTCCTGCCCCCAATCCTTCCCAGAATTAGGGTCTTTTCCAATGAGTCAACTCTTCGCATGAGGTGGCCAAATTATTGGAGCTTCAGCTTCAACATCAGTCCTTCCAATGAACACCCAGGACTGATCTCCTTTAGGATGGACTGGTTGGATCCCCTTGCAGTCCAAGAGACTCTCAAGAGTCTTCTCCAACATCACAGTTCAAAAGCACCAATTCTTCGGCACTCAGCTTTCTTCACCATCCAACTCTCACATCCATACATGACCGCTGGAAACACCATAGCCTTGACTAGACGGACTTTTGTTGGCAAAGTAATGTCTCTGCTTTTAAATATGCTATCTAGGTTGGTCATAACCTTCCTTCCAAGGAGTAAGCGTCTTTACTCAGCTGTATATCTTAAAAATATAACAATACATACTTCATATTTTTGTTATAGAGATTTAATAAGATGATGTATGTCAAATATTTAATTCATACTAAATGTTACTGTTGTAACTGTTATTTTCAGATACTGAAGATTCCCATATTCAAAGTTATATGACAACATACTAACAAATTTGAATTTTATGAGGTTTATTAGTTCAATTACAAAGTTAATTTCATATCATGAAAGCAACTGCTTTTGAATAATGCATTTGAAATGAACACATTTTCTTCATTACTAATTTTCAAGCTGTATTTCCTTATTTAAGTCTAGTTAATTTTATCATTGTTTCTCAAGTTTAACACAAAGTCACATTTAATGTTTTCAAATTCATAGGTTGATTAGTGAACCCAATGACATAATACTAACACTTAATTATAACATGTGTTATTTCTCTCAAAAATACATATTTTGATCTAGAAATAGGGCCTACTGACTACTGAGTAGCAAGTAGTTTGGTTTGGACAAAATTTAAGATTAATTTGTTATACTCATTATATGGTGCTTAAAAATGTGAGTTAAATACCACTGAGTTTTACTAATGAAAATATTTTTTGAATATTTAAAAATAAGAACATTAATATAAGAATAGTACTTTAATTAATACATTTATATTTATCAGAAATCTGTATATCTACCTTGTGTAAAACAGCAGCAAGAAATAATCTTTGAAATATTATTCAGCCATAATGCCATTTGCAGCAACATGAATGGACCTAGAGAGTATATTACTGAATGAAGTATATGTAAATCAGTGAAGTAGATCAGAGAAAGACTGGTATCATATGGTATTGCTTATACATGGAATCAAAAAATGATTCAAGTGAACTTATTTACAAAGCAGAAATAGGGTCACAAATGTAGAAAACAAATTTTGGTTCCTGGGAGGGAAACAGATTGGGGAGGGATAAATTGAAAGATTAGGATTGACACATACACACTACTCTATATAAATTAGGTAGCTAATAAGGATCTACTGTATAGCACAGGGAACTCTTCTCAGTACTCTGTAATGACTATGTGGATGTGTTATGTTGCTTCAGTCATGTCCAACTCTTTGTGACCCTATGGACCATAGTCCATCAGGCTCCTCTGCCCATGGGTTCTCCAGGAAAGAATACTGGAGTGGGTTGCTGTGCCCTCCTCCAGGGGATCTTCCTGACTCAGGTATTGAACCCGCATCTCTTATGTTCCCTGAATTGGCAGGTGGGTTGTTTACCACTAGCACCGCCTGAGACACTCAATGACTATATGGGAAAAGAATCTGAAAAGACTGGAGATATATTTGGAGATACATATGGCTTATATAAGGCATATTTATATATATATATATATATATATATATATATATATATATATATATATATGGCTTCCAAGGTTGCTCAATGGTAGTGAGTCTGATTGCCGATGCAAGTCCCACAGGAGACATGGGCTCAATCCTTGGGTCAGGAAGATCCCCTGGAGGAGGAAATGGAAACCCACTCCAATATTCTTGGTGGGATAATCCCAGGGACAGAGGAAGCTTGCAGGCTAAAGGCCATCAGGTCACAAAGAGTCAGACGCAACTGAGTGACTGAGCATGCACACGCATGCTTATGTACAACTGACTCACTGTGCTGAACATCAGAAACTAACACAAAAATGTAAATCAACTACACTTTAATAAGTTTTCTTTTAAGAGATCTTCTTAAATGGTAAATTTAATGAATAAGTTAATTGAATATTATAGTTTAAATGATAAATTAAAAAAATAGAAATTTTACTTTCAATAAAGTAGGTAGAGAAGGAATATACATAAACATAATAAAGGTCACATATGACAAGTCCGCAGCTAGCATCATAGTCAATGCCTAGGGAAAAATTTAACCAAGGAAGTAAAAAAAAAATTACACTGAAAATTATAAAATATTTAAGAAAGATATTAAAAATCACCATAATGAGTTATACCTTCTAACAACATATAAAGATATTACATATTACTGACTATATTCCTCACATTGTCCATTTCAGACTTGTGAGTAATTTATTTTTAAACTGGAAGTTTGTACTTCCTAATATTTCTTGCCTATTTCTTAAATCCCCTACTCTGGTAGCCTCTTGCTAATTCTCTGATTCTATGATTGTTTCTATTTTCTTATGTTCGTTCATTTGTTTGTTTTTCAGACTCAACGTATACTTGAAATCATACAATATTTGTCTTTCTCTAGCTTATTTATTTCACCTAGCGTAATACCCTCTAGGTCCATCCCTGTTGTCACAAATGGTAAGAATTCACTGTTTTTATAGCTGAGTAATATTTCATTGTGCTGTATCTTGTAGAACTTAATGCTTTTATTTTCTTTGGGTAAATACTCAGGAGTGGAACTGCTGGATCATATGATAGTTCTATTTTTAATATTTTGAGGAATATCTGTACTGTTTTCTGTTAGTGACTGCACTAATTTACCCAGAAAAAGGGTAAGGAGCTGGATAAAGGCGGTTAAAAGGTACAAACTTCCAGTTATAAAATTGTAATGTACAACATTATTAATATAATTAACACTGCTCTATCTTACATTTTAAAGTTAAGAGAGTAAAACCTAAGAGTTCTCATCACAAAGAAAAAATATATTCTTTCTTTTCCTTTAATCTGTATCTGTATGGATGATGCCATCCAACCATCTTGTCCTCTGTCATTGGATGACATCACTGACTCAAAGGACATGAGTTTGAGCAAGCTCTGGGAGATGGTGAAGGACAGAGAAGCCTGACATGCTGCAGTCCACGGGGTCTCAAAGAGTCAGACACGACTGAGAGGCTGAATGATATGAGATGATGGATAGTGACAACAGATTTTTCTCATTATTTCATGATGTATTTAAGTCGAATCATTATACCACACACCTTAAACTCATGCAGTGCTATATGTAAGTTTTTTTTCAGTCTCCCAGTCATGTCTGACTCTTTGTGACCCCCTGGTCTGCAGCATGACAGGCCTCCCTGTCCCTCATCATCTCCCAAAGTTTGCCCAATTTCATTTCCTTTACATTGGTGATGCCATGCAGCCATTCATCCTCTGATACCCTCTTCTCTTTCTGTCCTCAGTCTTTCCCAGAATCAAGGACTTTTCCAATAAGTCAGTTGTTTGCATCAGATGACAAAAATATTGGATTTTCAGCTTAAGCATCAGTCCTTTCAATGAGTATTCAGGGTTGATTTCCCTTAAGAATGACTGGTTTGATCTCCTTGCTGTCCAAGGTATTTCAGGAGTCTTCTCCAGCACCAGTTCTTTGGTGTTCTGCCTTCTTTACAGTCCAGCTCTCACAAACATATGTGACCACTGGGAAGACCATAGCCTTGACTATATGGACCTTTGCTGGCAGAGTAATGTCTCTGCTTTTCAACACTGTCTAGGTTTGTCATAGCTTTTCTGACAAGAGGTAACTGTCTTCTGATTTCATGGCTGCAGTCCCTGGTAGCTCAGATAGTACTTGTGTTCTCAACAACAATGAAAAGTAAGTATGTGAAATGATAAAGGGATTAATATGTTAACTCAATGATGGAATTGTTTTTACAAAGTATATGCGTATCAAATCATTTTCACACTTTATGTCACAATTTTAATTTTCAATTATATTTCCATAAATCAAAATAAATGATAAAAATTTTACTTTCACATAAAGAACTAACAATAGTCATTCTAAAATTCTAAAATATATTAGGTTTTGCCAGCATTGAGATCTGGAAGACTCATAAGTTTTATTGTTTTTCTTCAAGTTTTATTAAGATATAATTGACATACAGCACTACACGAGTTTATAGTATGCAGCATAGTATTTGATTTATATATATTATGAATTGACCATCACGATAAGCTTACTGGATATCCATCATTTAATATAGGTATAAAATTAAAGAAGCAGAAAAAATATTCTTATGACAAGACTTAGGATTTATTTTCTTAACAACTTTCTTATATAACATACAGTAGTGTTAATGATTCATGAGCTTTAAATTGCGAAAATGGTATAACTAACCTACATAGCAAGTGTCTTCAATTTGACTTTAATTTAGGTAGCAGTGATGTATGAGCATTCCAACTTATCAATAAAGATGCTCGAGGATAAATGAAGATAAATGCATACCTTGTTTCTTTTCTACTTAGTAGTTTGAAAGCATTCATTAAAGAGTTAGAACATGTGATATAAAATATTGAAGTTTGTCTGTATTTTGTGCCCTCTAAGTATTTACTTAGGACTGAAGTATGGCTGGGAAATCACTATGCTATTGAGTATCTATACACTTGCTTTTAAAAAGTATATAATTTTATTTCAGAAATTTTTAAGTCTTTAAATTTTATTTGACTTATTATCCTTTATTATATATATATATCACATATTGTAAATTATACATACTTAAATGAGAAGAGTTTAAAGAAACTGAAATAACTTGCATATTCACAACATTTTTGATGGTGGAAAGTTTTTGTATGTTTATGTAATGTATCTTATTTCTTTCCCAGTATCCATAGAGTAGAAAAATCTCAAAAAACTTGATTTTTTCACATATCGACCTATGTATAACAATAAAATAAAATTAATTATTTTTATTTTAAATGAATCCTCTTTAAAAATGTTAAGTTTGTATATGATGGATTAGTATAGGAAAGCTTTAAATAATAAGGTAGCTGACTGCAGGAAAGTTCAAATACATGTTTTTATTTCATTACAATGGAGAAATTTCCACTTTAGGAAGGTGAAAAACATTTGAGATTTTTCTACACAGTCATGGCTCTTTCATATTAACTAAGTTTGCTATCTTTATATGTATTTCTACAATGCTTTATTGACTATGCCAAAGCCTTTGACTGGGTGGATCACAACAAATTGTGGAAAATTCTTTAAGAGATGAGAATACCATGCCACCTTACCTGCCTCCTGAGAAATCTGCATGCAAATCAAGAAGCAACAGTTAGAACTGGACATGGAACAACATGCTGTTCCAAATCAAGAAAGGAGTATGTAAAGGCTGCATAATGTCACCCTGCTTATTTAACTTATATGCAGAGTATATCATGAGAAATGCTAGAATGGATGAAGCACAAGCTGAAATCAAGATTGCCAGGAGAAATATCAATAACCTCAGATATGCAGATGACACCACCTTTATGGCAGAAAGCGAAGAAGAACTAAAGAGTCTCTTGATGAAAGTGAAAGAGGAGAGTGAAAAAGTTGGCTTAAAACTCAACATTCAGAAAATTAAGATCATGGCATCTGGACCCATCACTTCATGGCAAATGATGGGGAAACAATGGAAACAGACAGACTTTATTTTTCGGGGGCTCCAAAAATCACTGCAGATGGTGACTGTTGCCATGAAATTAAAAGACACTTGCTCTTTGGAAAAAAAATTATGACCAACCTAGACAGCATATTAAAAAGCAGAGACTTCACTTTGCCAACAAAGGTCTGTCTAGTAAAAGCTATGGTTTTTCTAGTAGTCATGTATGGATGTGAGAGTTGGACCATAAAGAAAGCTGAGCACTGAAGAATTGATGCTTTTGAACTATGGTGTTGGAGAAGCTCTTGAGAGTCCCTTGGACTGTAAGGAGATCCAACCAGTCCATCCTAAAGGAGATCAGTCCTGGGTGTTCATTGGAAGGACTGATGTTGAAGCTGAAACTCCAATAATTTGGCCACCTCATGCAAAGAGTTGACTCCTTGGAAAAGACCCTGATGCTGGGAAGGATTGGGGGTGGGAGATGAAAGGGACGACAGAGGATGATATGGCTGGATGGCATCACCAACTCGATAGACATGAGTCTGGGCAAACTTCAGGAGTTGGTGATGGACAGGGAAGCCTGGCGTGCTGCGATTCATGGGGTCGCAAAGAGTCGAAAACTACTGAGCGACTGAACTGAACTGAACTGATACTTTCCCAAAGTTAATCACAGATTTTGTAGTAAAAAGCCTTGACCTAGAAATGGTAATTCCCTGTCTCTTTCAAAACTGTGTTCCTCATAAGTATTTTACTGTAAACACTCACTCATATGTTCAGGACTACCTGGACTTGAGACCAATTCTAAACTTTGGAATAAGGTATATATAAATATTCCTTAAAACTTGAGCTAACTATCAAGCTACTATTACTTATGCTTTCATTTTATTATTCAAACCCTTTGTCTATAGCCCTACTTCTTCTGCCCAAGATAGGTGGGATTCCTTATCTCAGGTGATTATCATTCTAATCTGTATCCAGGTGATTCATGTATCTTTTCCTTATCTTAGCTAAATTTCTTCAACCTGAGGCCTTGCTTATTTAAATATGTATTAACTGCTTTCATAATTTTAACTTCCTCTTATATTTTCCTCATTTTCATGTAAATTCTTTAGATTTGAGCTCTACTCCTTTGCCATATCATGCCTTCCATTATTACTATTATCAGGTATAATTTGGAGGACCATCTAGATTTCTTCTGTGACTAATCAATGATTCTGTTAAATTTCTTCTCATTTTTATCATGAATAAAATGCCACAAGAAGTTCTATTCATGTTAAACAACATAAACTTTGAAAATTCTATATATTTTCTTTTCACTTTTTCCCATCTTCCCTTACATACCTACATATAGAAAGAGTTCACAATTATAATTTTATAATTTTACTTCATTCATGCAATTTCAGGTGAACAACTCCCATAATTTTATTCCCTTTTAAGGAATGCATTACTTACACAACCATTCATTGACAAATGTATAAATTATATAATAGATTGCCAATGAAAAACATTTCTTCTTAAGCCCTAGGCAAAATCATTTGGTCATGTATATTCAAAGAATAATTAAAATATACATGTATTGAATGAAACTTAAAGGAAATATTTATATTATTTCTTTGATATTCTTATTATGTAACTTCACTATGATTATAAGTGAAACACTCAATTCACATATTAAAATACATATTTATATAATTTGTCAAGTCACAGATCAAATAACTCTAATATATTACAAATAATCTTTATTCTGAAAATATTTGTGCATTAAATTATTTTACCATAATTTTATAATTCACTGTGAATAAATCAACAAATGAATATATGAGTCGAATCTATCAAACCCCAGGGTGACACAGAAAATACTTTTTTAAAGTTGTGATTTAATTAAATT
The DNA here is from genome assembly GCA_024291935.2 of Okapia johnstoni. Classification (NCBI taxonomy): domain Eukaryota; kingdom Metazoa; phylum Chordata; class Mammalia; order Artiodactyla; family Giraffidae; genus Okapia; species Okapia johnstoni. The sequence continues at coordinate 39,936,268 of CM044321.1, forward strand.
TTAATTCAGTACAATACTTATGATAACATGTTTATTGCTCATATCATGTCCTGCTGTGCAATGAGACACAAGAGACAGTAAATATGGAATTAAATGCCGATAGGTTGCAGCTTTGTAAACACATAAAACGCCAAATGGCATAAAAGCTCTTGAGTCCTGCTCTTCTCAATTGTCTCTGGCATGTTTTATTCTACTTTACTTTAAAGCAGCTGTAGCAGATATTACTTTAAACTTCAAATTCCTTGTACCTAAGAAAAACTAATTTTTTAAATTATAAGTTTCTTAGAAATTATACATTTTTTTTACTTAGTTAATAAAATTTTGATCAGTAATTATTTTCAAGTACCAAATTTTAATAGAAAGTCCTTTATATGGTCTGAAAATTGTAGTAAATAAAAGTGTACTATCAAATCACAATCACTTTTTAAAAGAACATTTATTTTTTATTAGCAATAATTTTAAGTATCAAAATTTCTTCTTTTTTATGAATTATATTTCTCTTACTTGCTAACTTTATTTAACCTCATCATTAATCAAGACTAGAGAAGGAAATGGCAACCCACTCCAGTATTTTTGCCTGGAAAATCCCATGGACAGAGGAGCCTGGCAGGCTACAGTCCATGGGGTTGCACAGAGTTGGACATGACTGAGCGACTTCACTTCACTTTCAATCAAGAAAAATAAGTATTCTTATGACATTTCAAAATTTTATCCTTGTGAGAATTGCAAACATCCTCCCTGCCACTGATATATTGGCTCTCATAGCAAACAATAAATATTAGATTACAAACAACAACAAAGATTAGTCAGAATTAGACAAAGTAAATCTTACCAAGTTATTGTGAACTGCATTCTTTTCTTTTGAGAAATTACTCCATTCTTCAACTTTTCAGCTATGAATTCATGAATGTTTTTTGTTTGTTCTGTCCTTTTATTGAAGTATAGTTGACATATGGGTTTCCCTAATGGTTCAAACAGTAAAAAAATCCACCTGCAATGCACACGATGCAGGTTTGATCCCTGGGTTGGGAAGATCCCCTGGAGAATGAAATGAGAACCCAGTCCACTATCCTTGCCAGGAAAATTCCATGGAAAAAGGAGACTGGCTGGCTACAGTCCATGTGGTCATGAAGAGTCAGACATGATCAAGCACACCCACAGCATAGTTTCCAAGATAAGCTGGAAAAAAAAAAAAAAGCTTAAAAAAAAGGTTATATCTTTGATCTTACTAGAAATATTATAAGGACTTATTTAAATGAAAAACAAAATGTCATAACCAGAAACAAGAAAATTATAGAAAAAATCTCACTGGAAATGGTGAACATATAATAAAGTTAGTGTATCAACAACCTATAAAGCTAGCATAAAAGTTAAAAGTAGTATGAAGTAGTAAAACCATATATCTTTAAAATAGTAATTTTAGCAATACACAAAACAAAAGATATATAATATGATCAGAAGCATAAAACATGGGTGGAATGGAGTCAATAGGCAGTACTACTAGAATATACTCAATCTTGTGTGATTATCAACTTAAAATAGACTGATATATCCAAATGCCACAAACTAAAAACCTTTGTCAAGTACACCAAAAAATTAAGAAGAAGGAAAATAAATATAACACAACACAACATGATAAAGCCATTATCCTTCAATCAAAAATAAATTTAAAAATGAAGAAAATCTTATAAAATTACAAAGGAAAAGAAGAAAAAATATATGAACAATTAAAATGACCATAAATCAACTGACAAAATAACTATAAGTACATATTTGCCAATAGTTACTCTAAATATAATTGAACTGAATGCTCCAATCAAAAGCTATAAAAACTTAAAATAAGACCCTTATTTATATTGCATACAAAAGATTCTCTTTGGTTATAAAGACACCATAGGCAGTGAGATGGAGAAAGATATTCCATCCAAATAGCAAAGAAAAGAAGGCATGTGTAGCAATACTTATATCAGACAAAATAGACTTTAAAACTGTTGATAAAATTCAACATCCATTTATAATAAAAACTCTTAACCATATGAGTATAGAGAAATACATCTTAATATAATAAAGGTGATATTTGACAAACCCTCAGAAAACATATACTTAGCAGTGAAAAGTTTAAAAAATTTTCTTCTGAAATTAAGAACAAGGCAAGGATGCCTACTATTTCCACTTTTATTCAACACAGGGCTGAAAGTTTTAGCCACAGCCATTGGATAAGAAAAAGAAATAAAATGTATCAAAATTGGAAAGGAATATTAAAATGGTCATTTTTTTTGCCTTTTCATAATTCAGAAAACTAAGATCATGGCATCCGATCCCATCACTTCATGGCAGATAGATGGGCAAACAGTGGAAACAGTGGCTGACTTTATTTTTCTGGGCTCCAAAATCACTGCAGATGGTGACTGCAGCCATAAAATTAAAAGACGCTTACTCCTTGGAAGGAAAGTTATGACCAACCTAGACAGTATATTAAAAAGCAGAGACATTACTTTGCCAACAAAGGTCCGTCTAGTCAAGGCTATGGTTTTTCCAGTGGTCACATATGGATGTGAGAGTTGGACTATAAAGAAAGCTGAGTGCCAAAGAAGTCTATTTTGAATTGTGGTGTTAGAGGAGACTCTTGAGAGTCCTTGGTCCATCCTAAAGGAGATCAGTCCTGGATGTTCATTGGAAGGACTGATGTTGAAGCTGAAACTCCAATACTTTGGCCACCTGATGCAAACAGCTGACCCATTTGAAAAGACCCTGATGCTGGGAAAGATTGAGGGCAGGAGGAGAAGGGGACGACAGAGGATGAGATGGCTGGATGGAACCATTGACTCGATGGACATGGGTTTGGGTGGACTGGTGATGGACAGGGAGGCCTGGTGTGCTGCAGTTCATGGGGTTGCAAAGAGTCGGACACGACTGAGCAACTGAACTGAACTGAACTGAATTAAAATGGTCACTATTTCCAGATGACATATACTATAAATAGGAAACCCTAAAGATGCCACCCAGAATGCAGCTAGAACTGCTAAAGTTGGAGGATAAGTTGGAGGATATAAAACAATTATCCTCCAACACAAATCTGCTGTGTTTCTATACATTAAAAACCAAAATTCAGAAAAAGAATTTAAGATAAATTATTTCATTTACAATTGCCTCAGAAAGAAAAAAAAAATACCTTAAAGTGATTTTACCAAAGTAAAGAATAAACCTATACTCTGAAAAATAAAACACTAATGAAAGAAATTAAAGACAACACAAATTGATGTGAAGATATACTCTACCTCTAGATTGGAAGAATTAATATTGTTAAACTGCCTGTACCATCAGAGGCAATCTACAAACTCAGTGAGATTCCTATAAATATACCAGGGAATTTTTCATAGAACTGGAACAAATAATCCTAAAATTTGTATCAAATATCAAAAGACTCTGAATATCCAAAATGACTTTAAGAAAGAAAAGCAGGATAGAGTCAAATCATGGAATAGGAGGATATGGAATTTGACTCTCTCTACAAGTACATCAAGAATTTATCTACATATAGAACAATACTCATCAAACACCTACTGCACACTAGTAGGGGATCTCAGACACCCCAAATGACAAGAAAAGGCTACACACAACCAGGTAGGATGAAAGAAAGAAAAAAGAGGACCCTTGATGGAATCTGCACCTTTGAGAGTATAGTTGAAGGAAAACATATGTTACTGTACTCAGGATAGTTCTCCCACTGGTGGGAGGATCAGCTGGGACATAGAGGGAGCTTCAGGAACATACAGGAGAGTGCAGGAGAATGGAGCAACCAGTGTGTGGCAGACAGGACAGAGTAAGACCTTCATGGATTTTCTGTGCTGCAGCCCTGTGAGCTCCAGACTGAGTTGTATGTCTGCTGTTGTGCAAAGATGTTGGGTGCTGGAATGTGGGGTTTGAAGAGTGGACCCATGAAGAGGACAACTGCTGGCTACAAAGAGCCTGAAGGAACAGGAGTAAGGAGCTCCACAGGGACAGGATGGAGAGGTCTGTAGAAGTCCAACCTGTCATACAAGCAGGGTGCCATTGTTGAGTGGCACAAAAGGGGCAGGGCCACTACTGTAGACCCCTCCCCCTTGTTCTAGTCCTCCTGCTATCATGAGTGCTACAAGAGGCACGTATCTGAGCAGGCTCATCTGCTCCTCCCCTCAAAGTGTCCTTCAGTTCTGCCAGGCCCGGATGGGTTCGCATGCCTACCCCCACTAGAATGTCCTTTGATTTTCCAGTCCTGTTGGGCTCATGTACCAGGCCTCTTGACACCTTGGCACCCTCCCACCTGGGCAGGAACATGTGCTCTGGGGCAGCCTCAGAATCAGAGGCCAGTAAGAAGAATGCACACAGAGATGGAGCTGAAATCACAGCTGAGCTCCAGAGGTCATGTAGCTAAGGAAAAAGAACTGAAATCTCTCCTCATAGCTACAGGAAGCACAGACTCATATTCCTGTTTCTATCTGTCTTTATAAACTCAGTACCTACAGAACATCCAAATGGATGAGTGCTTCCACAGCTGAGATGTGTCTAAGTTTAATAGGTGTGAATTTGTAGGTATGTGCATGTAGGGATTGGACCAGGTCAGAATCTGAGATGCCTCCATAGCTCCTACAGTGGATCCAGATACATACATACTACAGAGTGGGACATGACTTTGGTGGATCTATGCTGATGATCTGATGAAAACAATGCCTGAGAGACACCAGGACCAAGTACTGGCATACCCATAATTAAGGCGGGGTTGAGAGCAGTTCCAAAAACTGCATAATTTGTAAGCCAGCACAATAGGCAAAAAGTGACACTTGTTCACAAGTGAACAACTCCAGCGGAGGAAAACTCAGTGGCTTCTCTCCCAGTGGAAGTTCTCCTGTCCTAACTACCTCAAACCAAATGTCAGAAACACAGCTTAGAAACAGATCTGGGGGCCTCTGTTCCAACAGTTAGGGATAAGAACCTGCCCTTGACAGGGCAGAAAAACACAAAGCAAAGGGGGTAAACCAATAAATACCCATTATAGGCTCAAGTCACTACAACATAAGTCACATTTCCAACCAGCGGGCTAGTGATACACTGTATACACTGATAAAAGATGTGACACTCATCCATACTGAAAATAGGCCTCACACCAAAAACTACTAAACAAACAGAGACTATACAGGGATGTTTCCACATAAAAATACCCCTTCAAAATACTCTGAGCATCAGGCATTGGGAAGAAGAACCCTAAGAGCATTTGATTTTGAAGGCCACAGGGGCCTCAGTGCAGGGCTAGGAGAAACAGAAATCTCATTTTTGGAAGGTGCACACAAGACCTCATAGGCACTGAGACCAAGTGCAAAGCAATAACTCAATAAGTGCCAGGGCTAGATATAATTAGGGACTCCAGAGTGTCTCCTTGGAAAGTGGGGGTTAGATATAGTTCACTGTGGGGGCAAAGACACTGGTGGCAGAAGCCCCAGAGAATATTGATGGGTGTGAGTTCTCTTGCAGGTCCCTATTTCAGCACCAAGAGGCAGGCCCACAAAACAGCTTACAGGCTCCAGAACCAGAACATCTCAGGCCATACAACCAAAATGAAAAGAACACAGCACCACGAATAAGAAGATATGCAACCTAAAGTCTTACTGAGCTCAAAGCTTCCTCAAAACACACCTCTTGTCATGACTCTGACCATCAGAGGGAAAAGACCTATGTCTCTGGACCAGCGACACTTACCAGGGGCCACACATGAGAAGCAAGAGGAATTACAGTCCTGCAACCTACGAAGCTCAGGGCCTTCAGATTATGAGATTTACACACTTATCACTTTGCTAAAGAAGAATAACAATCCACAAGAACAACTAAATTAACAGGAGATAGTCAACCTATTTTAAAAAGAATTTAAAGTCAGTAAAGATGAACCAAAATCTCAGGAAAAGGTTGGAGACACATATCAAGAAGAAGCAAGAAAAGTTTAGCAAGGAGCTAGAATATTTAAAGAACAAATAAAGAGATAAACACTACAATAACTGAAATGAAGAATAAACAAGAAGGAAACAATTAGAATAACTGAGGCATAGGAATAATCAGTGAGCTGAAAGATGTTGTAGTTCAGTCACCAAGACTTGGCTGACTCTTTGAGACCCCATAGACTGTGGCATGCCAGGCTTTCTGGTCCTTCACTATCTCCCAGAATTTGCTCAAATTCATGTCTATTGCGTTGGTGATGCTATCTAACCTTCTCATCTGTCACGTTCTTCTCCTTTTGCCTTCAATCTTTCCCAGCATCAGGGTCTTTTTCTATGAGTCATCTCTTCAGGTGGCCAAAGTATTGGAGCTTCAGCTTCAGCATCAGTCCTTTCAATGAAAATTCAGTGTTGATTTCCTTTAAGATTGATTGGTTTGATCTCCTTGCTGTCTAAAGGACTCTCAAGAGTCTTCTTCAGCACCACACATTGGAAGCATCAATTCTTTGGTGCTCAGCCTTCTTTATGGTGCAACTCTCACTGAGCTGGAAGATAGAGTGGTAGAAATCACCGCCACATAAGAGAATAAAGAAAAAAATAAAAAGAAATGAAGACAGTCTTAGAAACCTCTGAAAGTGAAAATGGAAGTTGCTCAGTTGTGTCACGACCCCATAACTACAAAGACCATGGAATTCTCCAGGCCAGAATACTGGAGTGCATAGCCTTTCCCTTCTCCAGGGGATCTTCCCAACCCAGGGATCAAACTGAGGTCTCCTGCATTTCAGGTGTATTCTTTACCAGCTGAGCCACAAGGGAAGCCCAAGAACACCAGAGTGGGTAGCCTATCCCTTCTCCTGTGGATCATCCCAACCCAGGAATCAAATTGGGGTCTCCTGCATTGCAGCTGGATTCTTTACCAACTGAGCTATCAGGGAAGCCCCATGAAACCTCTGGGACAGTATCAAATACATCAACATTCTAATTAAAGGGGTCCTGGAAGACGAGAGAGAGAAAGAGCCTGAGAAAATATTTGAAGATACTATAGCTGAAAACTTCAATAACATTAGAAACAAAATACTCACTCAAACCCAGGAGGCACAGAGAACCCCATACAGGATGAACTCAAGGAGGGACACACCAAGACATGTTAATCAAATTGATATAAATTAAAGACAAAAAAAAGTATTAAAAACAACAAGGGAAAAGTAACAACATAAAAGGGAATCCCTATAACTTTATCAGCTGATTTTTCAGCAAAAATACTGCAAGCCACAAGGGAGCGGCACAATATGTTTAAAGTAATGAAAGGGGAAAATATAATATGCAAGAGTAATCTACCAGCAAGCCACTCATTTAGATTCAATGGAGAAATCAAAAGCTTTACAAATAACCAAAAGCTAATGCAATTCACAACCAGGAAACCAGCCTTACAAAAATGCTAAAGGAACTTCTCTCAAAAAAAGGTTAACAAGAAATGAATCCAAAATAATCAAGAGAATGTCAACAGAAATGTAAATATTGATAACTAAAATGTAAATGGATTAAACATTCTAACCGGAAGACATAGACAGGCTGAATGGATAATAAGCAAGACATGGATATATGCTGTATACAAGAGACTTACTTTAGATCTATAGACACATACAGACTGAAAGTAAGGGGATGGAAAAAATATTCCAACAAATAAATACAAGCCAAAAGAAAGCTGGAGTAGCAATACTTATATCAAACAAACAAAAAAAAAGCTTTCAAATAAAGGCTATTAGGGATTTCCCTGAGTGTCTAGTCATTAATAATCTGCCCTTCCACTGCAAGGACACAGGTTCTATAGTAGATATAACAGTTGTAAATATGTTTGCACTCAACATGGGAACACTTCAATACAGAAGCTGAATACTAACAGTTAAAGGGAAAATCAACAGTAGCCCAATAAGAGTAGGGACTTTAAGACCTCACTAACACTAATGAACAGATCATCCAGATAGAAAATAACTAAGGAAATACAAGCCTTAAATGACACATTAGACAAGGTAGACTATATTGATACTAATAGTACATTTCATTCAAAAGCAGCAGAATACAGTTTCTTCTCAATGTCATATAGAACATTCTCTAGGACAGATCACATTCTGGGTGACAAATCAAGCCTCAATAAGTTTCAGAAAAGTGAAATCATATTAAGCATCTTTTCTGATCATGATACTATGAGATTAGAAATCAGTTACAGGAAAAAAAATAATTGTAAAAACCCAAATGTGTGGAGACTAAAATGTATGTTACAAAACAATCAATGGGTCAAAGACGAAATCAAAGAAAAAAATTAAAAAAAAAATTAACTAGAGGCAAACAAGAATGAGGACACAATGATCTAAAATCTATGGGATGCAAGAAAGCAGTTCTAGAAGAAAGTTTATAGCAATACAATATTATTCCCAAAGACAAGAAATATCACTACTAAACCTATGCCCAAAGCCACTAGAGAAGAAGAACAAAAATATACAAAGATAGAAGTAAATAATCATAGATATCAGAGTAGTAAATGAAATAGAGACAAAAAAAAAAAAGCAAAAATCAATGAAGCTAAAAACTAGTTTCTGGCCTTCCCTGGTGGTTCAGGGATAAAAATCCACCTGCCAATGCAGGGGACTTAGGTTTGATACCTGGTCTTGGAATAGTCTACATGCTGTGGAGCAACTAAGCCTGTGTACCACCACTACTGAGCCTGTACTCTAGAATTCATGAATGGCAGCTATTGAGCTCATGTGCAGCTACTGAAACCTGAGTGCCTGAAGCCTGTGCTCTGCAACAAAAGAAGTCTCCGCAATGTGAAGAGTAGTCCCTGCTCACCAAAATTAGAGACAGCTCACATGCAACAGTGAAGGCCCAGCAGAGCCAAATATACTTCCCTTGTGGCTCAGCTGGTAAAGAATCTGCCTGCAATGCGGGAGACCTGGGTTCGATTCCTGGATTGGGAAGATCCCCTGAGAAGAGAAAGGCTATCCGCTCGAGTATTCTGGCCTGGAGAATTCCATGGACTCCATGGGATTGCAAAGTCAGATACATGAGCCACTTCCACTTTCACTTTAGCCATACTCATTAGGAGAAAAAAGAAGAGGACTCAAATGAATATGATTAGAAAAGAAAAAGAAGAAGTTACAATGCCAACCACATAAATATTAATACAAAGGATCATAAGAGACTACAACAAGAAACTATATGCCAATAAAATGGACAACCTAGAATAGATAAGTTCTTAGAAAAGTACAGCCTTCTAAGACTGAACCAGGAAGAAACAGAAAACATGAACAGACCAATAACAAGTATGGAATTTGAAACTGTGATTAAAAATCTTCCAACAAATAGAAGTCCAGGGCTAGATGGCTTCACAAGTGAATTCTATCAAATACTAGAGAAAAGTTAACACCTATCCTTCTCAAACTCTTCTTAAAATTGCAGAGAAGGGAACACATCTAAGTTCATTCTACAAAGCCACCATCAATCTGATATCAAAATCAAAGATATCACAAAGGAAAAAAGAAAAGAAAGTTACAAGCCAATAGCCCTAATGAACACAGAAACAGAAAAGTGAAAAAAAGTGAAAGTTCCTCAGTCGTGTCCAACTCTTTATGACCCCATGGACTATATGGTCCATGGAATTCTCCAGGACAGAATACCGGAGTGTGTAGCCTATCTCTTCTCCAGCAGATCTTCCTGACCCAGGAATCAAACCGGTGTCTCCTGCATTGCAGGTGATTCTTTACCAACTGAACTATGAGAGAAGATCATAGAAACAGAAGTTCTCAGCAAAATAATAGCAAACAGGATGCAAGAACACATTAAAAGTCTCATAAACCATGATCAAGTGAAATTTATCCCAAGATGCAAGAATTCTTCAGTATACACCAGTCAACCAATGTCTCACACTGTATTGTCAAATTGAGAGATAAAAACCACATGATCATCTCAGTAGACACAAAAAAAGAAAAAAAAAAGCTTTTGACAAAATTCAATACATGTTTATGATACAAATTCTCCAGAAAGCAGCCAGAGAAGGACTCTACCTGAACATAATAAAGGCCATATAGACAAACCAACAGTAAACATTTTTTTCAGTGGTGAAAAATAAAGAACTTTTTCTATGATCAGGAACAAGACAAGGGTGCCCACTCATGCCACTATTATTCAACATAGTTTTGGAAGTCCTAGCCACTGTAATCAGAGAACAAAAAGAAATTTAAAAATCCAGATTGGAAAAGAAAAGTTAAACTAAAACTCTCACTGTTTGCAGATGTCATAATACTATATATAGAAAACCCTAAAGATGCCACCAGAAAGTTACCAGAGTTAATCAAAGAATATAGTATAGCTGCCGGATATAAAATTAATACACAGAAATCCCTTGCCTTCCTATACACCATCAATAAAAAAATCAGAAAGAGAAATTAAGGAAACAATCCCATTCACTATTACAACAACAACAAAAAGTAAAATACCTAAGAATAAACCTACCTAAGGAGGCAAAAGATCTATACACACAAAAAAAAAAATGTAAAATACTGATGAAAGAAGTCAAAGGTGAAACACACAAAACATGAAGAGATACACCATGTTCTTGGATTTGAAACTATAAATTCAACACAATCCCTATCAAATTACCAATATAATTGGTACTAATTTATACTAATTATTAAGTTAGAACACATTTTTTACAATTTGTATGGAACACAAAAGACTCCTAATAGCCAAAGCAATCTTGAGAAACAAGAATACTGCTAGAGAAATTAGGTTCCCTGGTTTCAGAGTATACCAAAAAGTTATAGTAATCAAAACAGCATAGTACTACCACAAAAACAGAAATATAGAACAATGAAACAGTATAAAGGTCCAGAGATAAACCCACATACCTATGGTCAACTAATCTATGACAAATGAGACAAGGTCATACAATACAGAAAAGACATTCTCTTCACTAAGTGGTGCAGGGAAAAGTGGACAGTTACTTGAAAAGAATAAAATTAAAACATTCTCTATTATCCTTCACAAAAAACTCTCAAAAATAGATTAAAGATATAAATGTAAGACTGGATGATATAAAACTCTCAGTGGAAAACATAGGCAGAACACGCTTTGACATAAATCACAATGTCTCTTTTTATTCACCTCCTAGAGTAGTTAAAAAAAAAAGACAAAAACATAAGGGACCCAATTAAACTTAAAAGGTTTTTCACAGCAAAAGAAACCCTAAATAAAATGAAAATATAGCCCACAGAAAGGAAGAAAATATTTGAAAATTAAGTAACTGACATGGGATTAATCTTAAAAATATACAAACAACTCATGTAGGTCAACAACAAAAACCAACAACAAACAACAAAATCACAAAATGCTCAGAAGATCTAAACAGATGTTTTTCCAAAAAATCATACATAGGCCCAAAATGCACATGAAAATGTGCTGAGCATCACTAATTATTAGAAAAATGGAAATATAAACTACAATGAGGTATCACTTCACACTAGTCAGAATGGCCAAGATCAAATAATGTACAAACGGCAAATTCTGGAGAGCATGTACAGAGAAGGTAATTAAAATTCTTAAATCCACTATGGAAAACAGTATGGAAGTTCATTAAAAAGTAAAAATAAAGCTACCATATCATCTAGCAATTCCACTAATGAATGTGTACCTTGAGAAAACCGTATCTCAGGAAGATATATGCACCCTAATGTTTATTGTAGCACTGTTTACAATAGCCAGGATATGGTAGCAACCTGAAATCCATCCATTGACAGAAGATGCATAAAGATGTGGTATATACATACAATGGAATATCATTCAACCATAAAGAAGAATGAAATGATGCCATTTGTAGCAACATGGACAGATGTAGAAATTATACTGAATGAAGTAAGTCAGACAGAGGACATGTATCATATGAGATCACTTATATGTGGAATCTAAAAAAATGGTGCAAATGAACTTATTTACAAAACAGAATTAGAATCACAAATGTAGAAAATAATATAATGATGACCAGAGTGAAAGCAGGGAAGATTTATATAAATTAGGTGAATAGAACTGGCATATATACAATACTAAACATAAAAAACATCTATTTCTGCTTTATTGACTATGCCAAAGCCTTTGACTATGTGGATTACAATAAACTGGAAAATTCTGAAAGAGATGGGAATACCAGACCACCTGACCTGCCTCTTGAGAAACCTGTATGCAGGTCAGGAAGCAACAGTTAGAACTGGGCATGGAACAACAGACTGGTTCCAAATAGGAAAAGGAGTATGTCAAGGCTGTATATTATTACCCTGCTTATTTAACTTATATGCAGAGTACATCATGAGAAATGCTGGGCTGGAAGAAACACAAGCTGGAATCAAGATTGCCGGGAGAAATATCTATAACTTCAGATATGCAGATGACACCACCCTTATGGCAGAAGGTGAAGAACAACTAAAGAGCCTCTTGATGAAAGTGAAAGAAGAGAGTGAAAAAGTTGGCTTAAAGCTCAACGTTCAGAAAACTAAGATCATGGCATCTGGTCCCATCACTTCATGGGAAATAGATGGGGAAACAGTGGAAACAGTGTCAGACTTTATTTTGGGGGGGCTCCAGAATCACTGCTGATGGTGATTGTCAATTCAGTTCAGTTCAGTCGCTCAGTCGTGTCCTACTCTTTGAGACCCCATGAATCACAGCACGCCAGGCCTCCCTGTCCATCACCAACTCCCGGAGTTTACTCAAACTCATGTCCATCAAGTCGGTGATGCCATCCAGTCATCTCATCCTCTATTGTCCCCTTCTCCTGCTGCCTCCAATCCTTCCCAGCATCAGGGTCTTTTCCAATGAGTCAACTCTTCTCATGAGGTGGCCAAAGTATTGGAGTTTCAGCTTCAACATCAGTCCTTCCAATGAACACCCAGGACTGATCTCCTTTAGGATGGACTGGTTGGATCTCCTTGCAGTCCCAGGGACTCTCAAGAGTCTTCTCCAACACCACAGTTCAAAAGCATCAATTCTTCTGTGCTCAGCTTTCTTTATAGTCCAACTCTCACATCCATGCATAACCGCTGGAAAAACCATAGCCTTGACTAGAAGGACCTTTGTTGTCAGAGTAATGTCTCTGCTTTTTAATATGCTATCTAGGTTGGTCATAACTTTCATTCCAAGGAGTAAATGTCTTTTAATTTCATGGCTGAAATGTTTTTTTCTGTTCAGAATTCAGGCTGAAAAAATGACCAGTATTTGTGATATATTCTCATAAAGCAGAAAGCCTAGAGCCTAAGAAAAAATTAAAAATGCCTCTAAAAAGCTTTTACTAGGACATGGCAGATTTTGTAGCATTACATTCCACTGGCCAAAGTAGGTCATACTGCTATGTCAGTGGTGGGGAAAGGGATAGTAAATACAGGAGCAGATAGTGTTAGATGGTTTTATTTTTATTATTGCTTTTTATAAAAAAATATTTGTACTGGTGTATAGTGGGGTTTATATAACATAGGAAATGAAGCCGTACAAGGAGGAAACTGATAGATTAGAGGGAAATGGATTTTTCCAGAAATGGGATAGATTAAAAGAGAGAAGGATATGTTTAAGGAAACACATATCACATTTTGGTGTTTGTAACAATTCAAACCATTTATAGCATTTGGGTAATTGAAGTGGTGATAAGGTCATTGATATTGAAGAAGTCAAGGATATGTTAGATCATATCATGAATGAATAAAGAACATGAAACTCCACTGAGAAAAAAAGACCCTGAAATGAGTTCTAAAATCTGGTCTAAATTACATTGATTAAGAATTTGATACCTTTACAATACTAAAAATAATGACATAGGACACTATGAAATGCATACATGTAGGGTTTTTAAAACAAAAGTTTAGAGATATGTTTTAGAAATGTACTGGTGAGTTTAGGAAATGATGAAAGTACAATGTTCTAGGCTTGGTGACACAGTAAAAAGAAAAGATGAACGAACAAGAGGCCATGAAAGTAAACTGAATATTAAGTGTTGATAGTTCCCACACTAAGACATTAAAAGGTTTTTTTTTTTTTTCCCCTGCTCTTTGATCTATTGGCTCCCTTAGCCTATATGACTTGCATTGGCTACCAAATTTTGTCACCATGACAGATCTGGAAGCATAGTCTAGCTACATTCACTCATTCATATTCATATATTTTACATCCTTTGGATTATTTCCAGGTTGTTACTAAACTGAAGAGAATCATTCTTGTCAATTTTTGAACCTAGAACGACTTTATTTATTCTAGTTCACGATCTTTTCCAGTTCTCAGCTAAGGAGGCTCCAGAAAAGACAAGAATTTTTGTTTTCCTTGAGGTAAGGAAACGTGGAATACTGAGAATAGTTTCTCTATTCTGAGAATAGGATAAAGTTACTGGAGTGATTTATTAAAAAACAGGAAATTCAGAATTCTGCATTCCTCTACACAGTATCTAGTTAAAGGGGAAATGGCTTCTTAGTGAATTAATTAAATGGCAGTATGAAAGAATTGTTTTTTAAAAGATTATTTAATTTAAACTTTAGTACAAACATCACTGGAATGTATTTGCTCAAACTTTATGTATTTGTCTTCATTTTCCTTAATCCTTTTTCTATTTTACAATTCAAGATGTCATATTCTCTCCCTTCCCAACTCCTTATACCATGGGTCCCCAACTCCCTGACCACAGACTGGTACCAGTCCACACACAGGAAACCAGCAAGAGTGGTGGGCAAGTGAGCAAAGCTTCATGTGCTGCTCTCCATCACTCCCCACCACTCTCATCACCACCTGAACCATACCCCTACTTCTGTCCATGGAAAAATTGTCTTCCATGAAACAAGTTCCTAGTGCCAAAAATGTTGGGGACCACTGCCTGGGTCATATCACAAACTTTGCATTCTGTGAACCAACAAGCAGAACCCATTGTTGTGTAGGTATAATGGGTTCTGGAAGAATGTGTTCCTCCACATCTAAGTATGGGCTATGTGAGCTCCACATATTGGTAAAAATCATGCACTATAAATATTTTCTGTCAAATGATCTAGAGTGCCTTAGGAAGCAACTCACATGGTGATATTTTTATACAAATTCAAGTATTTCATTTATGATAAAACTAAATTTTCTCTGTGCAGTAACTTGCCAGACCATTCCTTAAAATCAAAGAGGGTTCTTGACAAACGCATCTTAAATTATCAAGAGTGTTTAGTCCTAATTAATAAAGCTATTAAATTTGACATCATCACTTCATTGAATGTCAATTAACATAATGCCAATTAACACAATGACAATTAACACAAGTGCTAATAATGGCTTACTCATTTAGAAAAATTAGCACTTGTATTTAATAATCACATGCCTATATATAATTAGTAAAATTAATTAGTAGAAAAACAATTGTATATATGAAATACAATTACTTCTATATGTGATGATATCTGTCATTTTTCATCTATCTTTAGCTCTAAAACAAAATTGAATAATCAGAAGGCTAATTTTCAATACATTTTATCTTACACAAAAAGCCAGTAAAATGCATTAGTCCAAATTCACTTGGTTTGCCCTAATGATCATCTCATCTTTTGGGGCACATAATGTGCTATGGCTTTACAATTTCCTGTCTTTCAAAGAAACAGTGATTTCATACATTTCCTTGACTTCCAAATGTCTAAAGCAGAACTCATAAAGGTTTGTTTTCCCATGATTCAACCCAAGTTCCAAATATTGCCAAGTTCCAAATATTGCCAAGTAGCTCAATTCTATCAATAAATTTCCCTTGACATATATTTTCTAAACTCTTCTATAAGTTGACTCCAGATTATTCTCTTCTCCCAGAATCATTTTAAAATTATACATACATAAATATTATAATTCAATTTACTGTATATTAAAATATTCTCAGACTTTAATTCAAGTACTGGTATAAATATTCTAAGATCACTTAAAAATGCTACTATATTCAAAATCTGACTTTCTAAATGTTACCTATGACTGCTTTGACATTCTCCCCAATATATACCAAATCCATTGTAAGCGACAGCCAATTCAAACTAAAATCCAATGCTATATTTCATGCTGAAAAATAAAATAGAACTCCCATGGATAAAACATAGGCATTGTATATAGACTGCTCAGTTCAGTTCAGTCACTCAGTCATGTCCGACTCTTTGCAACCCCATGGACTACAGCAAAACAGGCCTCCCTGTCCATCACCAACTCCCAGAGTTTACTTGAACTCATGTCTGTTGAGTTGGCGATACCATCCAACCACCTCATCCTCTATTGTCCCCTTCTCCTCCCACCTTCAATCTTTCCCAGCATCAGGGTCTTTTCAAATGAGTCAGTTCTTTGTATCAGGTGGCCAAAGTATTGTAGTTTCAGCTTCAGCATCAGTCCTTCAATGAATATTCAGGACTGATTTCCTTTATGATGGACTGGTTGGATCTCCTTGCAGTCCAGGGACTCTCAAGAGTCTTCTCCAACACAACAGTTCTTCAGCACTCAGCTTTCTTTATAGTCCAACTCTCACATCCATACATGACCACTGGAAAAACCATAGCCTTGACTATATGGACCTTTGTTGACAAAGTAATCTCTCTGCTTTTTAATATGCTGTCTAGGTTGGTCATAACTTTCCTTCCAAGGAGTAAGCGTCTTTTAATTTCATGGCTGCAATCACCATCTGCAGTGATTTTGGAGCCCAGAAAAATAAAGTTTGATACTGTTTCTGCTGTTTCCCCATCTATTTCCCATGAAGCTTCATCCAAACTGTGTTACAAAACTTAGATAATAAGATTTAGATTTAGATGAAAAGATTTGAGCTTTTGTAATGTCAGAAGAGAGAGGGCTAACTGTGGACAATTGACATCTTTATAATGTCTTCTCATTCTAAAGTATCAAACACCTCCCCAAAATTTTAAGTTTTCCAACTCTGTGTGTAATTCTTGTATCTTTAGCGTTAAGTTCATTCTTGTGTATTTCATAAAGAATTTGTTGCTTTGGTTGTTACTTGAAATAAATTAGTAGCTATTGTAATCTATCATTTATTGTTTTATTGTTTGTATAGAAAGATGTTAACAAGATTGACAAATAAATCTTATACACAGTAAGCTTCTTAGCTTTGCTTTTTGTTATTATTGGTAGGTTGATTCCAAAGGTTATACTGAGTATATGATCATATCATCTGAAATTATGAGTTTTACTTTTTTAATCCTTATTGGACATTTTTCTTTTTCTTTCTTTGTGATGTTGGCCAGGACCTTTACCTCTAAATTTAACAGTAGTGATTTTATGAGGATGTTTGCTTTATTCCTGAGAATAAATGCATAATTCAACTTCAAATGCAAATTTCACAGTTGTTTGGGATATATAAAATTAACCAAGTAAAAGGGTTAGTCTACTTTTCAGTTTTCTAAAAAAATATAATCATAGATGTGTGGCTAAATTTTCTATTTTTTTTAATTTAGGGCAATTATAACTTTGAAGATGGTTAAACATATATTAACACATTTTTGGAAGTTTAACTCTCCATGTCATCTTAAGAAAAAGCCTTCTTGATGGAGATATATTATTTAATATTTGCTAATTTTACTTTTAATGCTATAATTTTTAAAGGGTTTTTATTTTTCCACCATTTTTCTTTATCCTGGAACAAACTGAATAAAGTGGCAATTAGCAAGTCACTAAAAATGTATTAGAACATGAAAATCATGTAAGAGTGCTCTTTACTATTATTCAAATTCTTTCCAATAAATTCTTTACGACCAATATAGAATTCTGTTACACATAATCTTGTTTCATCCATACAGTTATTTTAAAAACATACTGATTTTATATTTTCTTTGTCTCTGTACTTAATCAAACGTTTTTCTTCCTTATTTTGTTCACTTTTATTTTTTCACCTTTTCTTCTTTGATCCACCCAGCTAAAGATGTGTGCCCTGTATTGATAATTAAAAAAAACAAACAAAAAAAGGCCTTTAAAAAAACCTTTTTTCGTGCTGCAGATGTTCTCTGCTTCATTGATTCTTATACTTTGTTTTATTATTCCTTTTATTTGCTTTTCTGTTTGTGCCTTTTCCAAATTCCTGAGGTAAATTATACATTTGTATGCTTAATTGGTTTTCTTGTTGCTTGTTCCCTGAAAAATGCATGTAAAGCTATAAAATTGTCTCCAAGAACTGTACTGTTTTTTTTTAATTGCAATATTTTCACTCCCCTTTAATTCTAAGTTTTATATAACTTGTTTTATAATATATTTAGAATCTAAAGTTTAGTTTATTGTCGTAATCGATCAATCATGTCCAACTCTTTTGCGATCTCAGTGAAGTGGGTAGCCATTTCCTCCTCCAGGTGATAGTCCCAACTCAGGGGTTGAACCCATGCCTCCTGCACTGCAGGCAGATTCTTTATCACTGAGACACAAGGACTTCTCTAAAGTTTATTAGCAATTTGTTATTTAATTCTATACCTATAAAAATATGCTTAGCTCTCCTTTGTATAATATCAAATATTATTTCACTATGGTAAGAAAAATATTCTGGTGACATTCAATTTTGGAATTAAAGCTACTTTTGCAGCTTGACAAAAGTTCTATTTTTTAGAAATTCTCCATGTGATAAAAAGTTATTTGTATCCCATGTTGGTATCAGAGGAGAAAACAAAAATCTTTTAAATTTCCAATTCTTACCCATTTTTTCCTTCATTCTAGTATATGGTTTAGTTTGAAACAACAAATTTGTTGCACACTTATTCATTCTGTATTTAGAACATATACTGTGGCACTTACTTCTATTTTTCATATCAAATATTTACAATTATTACTTTTTAAATAACCTTTTGTTCATATATTGTAAATATGTGTTATATTATTTAAGTATATCAGTGATATTTATTTTAAATTATTGCTCTTTCTGTATCATTGGTTTTGTTTTTTTGTTTTTTTTTTGCAGCTGATATGTTTAGTTCAGTTTCCTCTTTCTTTTAGATTGGTTTTACTCTTTCATTGCCTAGTCTTTTAACCTAGATGTAGTATTTCAGATATGGCCAATGTGTCTGTATCTTCCTGATGTCTTAAAGGAGAATTGAGTGGAAGTGCTGAAGAGGTTAACTTCTGTGACTAATCCACTAGAAATTATCCCATCAGATTATTTAAAATAGAGATTTATAGTATTAGAAACAGACAGGTTGAGGAAGAATCAGTTTCCTTAATTTGTAATCCACCAGCAACTGGGTGGGTGGAAAGTGCTGGAGAGGGAGGGAAGTAGAGAAGTGAATTCCAGAGAGCAAGTCATCTGCCCACACCAATTTCACAAATTCTCAGTAAGTTAGTTTTGTTACTTTGAGTAACTTCACAAACACTAGGCTCTCCACAGTGCAGAGGTGGGGATTGTTCCATAGCAATGGGGAAGAAGGTAAGAGCAGACCTTAAAATCTTCATTCACATCTATGCTGCCTGTCAGACCTCTAAAGAAAGTTAGTCCCAAGCTGTAGGTCTCAATAGAAGGCTATAGAGCACAAAAGACCACGGACTAGCCAAAGCAATATTGAGCAAGAAGAATAGAGCTGGCAGAAACAACTGCCTGACCTCATACTCTACTACAAAGCTACAGTCACCAAAATAGTATATAGACCAATGGCACAAAAATGGAATAAGATAGAAAGCCCAGAGATAAACTCACACAGCCATGTGCACCTTATTTTCAAAAAAAAAAAAAAAAAAGAAGGCAAGAACATACAAGGCAGAATAGATAGTCTCTTCAATAAGTGGTGCTGGGAAAATTGGACAGTAACATGTGAAAGAATGAAATTAGAACACTTCCTTACACTACACACAAAAATAAACTCAAAATGGATTAAAGACCTAAATATAAGATAGAAACTATAAAGCTCTTAAAGGAAAACATAGGCAGAACATTCTTTGATATAAACCAAACCAAGATCTGATATGACCCACCTCCTAGAGTAATGGAAATAAAAATAAAAATAAACAAGTGGCACCTAATTAAGCGTAAAAACTTTTGCACAGTGAAGGAAACTATAAATGAGGTAAAAAGACAACCCTCAGAATAGGAGAAAATAATAACAAATGAAATAACTTTCAAAGAATTAATCTCAAAAATATGCAAGCAGTTCATGCAGCTCAGTACCAGAAAACAACCCAATCAGAAAGTGGGCAGAAGACCTGAATAGACATTTCTCCAAAGAAGATATATAGATGGCTAATACACACATGAAAATATACTTAATATTGCTCATTAGAGAAATCCAAATCAAAACCACATGAGCTATCACCTCACAATGGTCTCAATGGCCTTTATAACGAAAATACACAAACAATAAATGCTAGAGAGGGTGTAGGAAAAAGTGAACCCTCTTGCACTGTTAATGGCAATGCAAATTAATATAGCCACTATGGAGAATAGTATGAAGAATCCTTAAAAAAACTGAGCATAAAACTACCATATGACCCAACAATTTCACTACTGGGCATAAACCCTGAATAAACCATAGTTGAAAAAGACACATGCACCCCAATGTTTATCACAGCACTATTTACAATAGCTAGAACACGGAAGCAACCTAGATGTCTGTCAATGTATGAATGGATAAAGAAACTGTGGTACCTATACACAATGGGATATTGCTCAGCCATAAAAAGGAAAACATTTGACTCAGTTCTAATAAGATGGATGAATCTAGTCTATGTTACAGAATGAAGTAAGTTAGAATGTGAAAGACACATACTGCACTTTAACACACATACACAGAACCTAGAAAGATGGTACTTAGGAACCTATTTGCAGGGCAGCAATGGGGACGCAAAGACAGAGATCAGACTTGTGGTGACAGCAGGGCAAGAAGTGGGTGGGACAAATTGAGAGAGTAGCATTGAAACATATACATTACAATATGTAAAATTAGATAGCCAGTATAAATTTACTGTATGATGTAGGGAGTTCAAATTCAGTACTCTATGGTAATCTAGAGGGGTGGGATGGGGTGGGAAGTGGCAAGGAGGTTCAAGAGTGGGGGACATATGTAGTCCTATGGCTGATTCATGTTGATATATGGCAGAAACCAATATAATTGCAAAACAACTATCCTCTAATTAAAACTAAATAAATTTTTAAAAATAAAATAAAAAAAAAAAGAGAGTTAAAAAAAGGGTGTTTCCCTGATGGTCCAGTGGCTAAGGCTCCACGCTCCCAAAGCAGGTGGCACCGGTTCGATCCCTGGTCAGGGAACTAAAACAAACAAACAAAAAAGATCTTTCATGCTGAAACTAAGACCCACGAAAGCCTAAATAAACAAACAGATTTGTTTTTTTTTTAAGGATATAAAGATCCATAGCAGTTCACCTTAGTTTTCAGTTTCCCAAAATATTTATTCAAGGCTTTTTAGGGCATTTCTCTTATCCCTAATTCTCTCTTGCCTTCTCACTTTCTAGTGTCAATTAAGACAGGAGAAATCCTGTAGCTAATGTTGCTCTCCATGTTAGGAAACAAAAAGGATGAACTTTGTCCTGAAGATAATGAGGACTTTTTACAAATTCTACATATCAGAGCAATCAGTTCAAGGTCGGAAGTATCATTGAGTAGCCATTTGCTATAGGATTTAGGTAAAGGAGGGAATATGTAAACTTGAGACAAGCTAATTGATTAGGCCCAT
This sequence comes from Okapia johnstoni, assembly GCA_024291935.2. Classification (NCBI taxonomy): domain Eukaryota; kingdom Metazoa; phylum Chordata; class Mammalia; order Artiodactyla; family Giraffidae; genus Okapia; species Okapia johnstoni. The sequence goes on from CM044321.1 coordinate 39,957,920, forward strand.
GTTCACAATTTTAGTTAATAATAAGCATTCTGGTAGATTTGACAGATTTAGAACTGACTTATCAAAGAGAATGGCCAGAATTCTTCAAATTTAAGAAAAGTCTAGGAGTCCCTGAAATTTCTGCCTCAAAAAAGAGGATGGAGAAAAGTTGTTAAAATTTCCCAAATTAGCAAAAAATAAAAAAGGAAAACACTGTTGAGAAGATAAGGAACAGCATAGATAATGGGTTTGTTTTTTAACTAGTTGTGTTTATGTATTTATCAATAATCTAAGTACCATGGTTGCTATAGAGTAATAGAGAATAGGAAAGAAATCATCAAGTGGTGATTAAAGACAAGGTCTACAGGAATGTTTCACGCATGTAGAATACTACATAAAATGGGAAAAACAGTGGTTTTCAAGCTTTCTTAGACATCAGAATCCTTGAAAGATTAAAGGAGAAAGAAAGAAAAAAGTATAAGGAATACAGGATGAAAAAAAATAAACAAGATTAAACCCCAAGGTTTTTACTTAGCTGTACATCTAATTAGCTGGGCTCTGATTTTTCTTTCAAAGTTTGTTTCATTTCAGCTCAGTTGCTTAGTCGTGTCTGACTGTTTGTGACTCCCAGGACTGTAGCACGCCAGGCTTCCCTGTCCATCACCAACACCCATAGCTTGCCCAAACTCATGCCCACTGAGTTGGTGATGCCATCCAGCCATCTCATCCTCTGTCGTCCCCTTCTCCTCCTGTATTCAATCTTTCCCAGCATCAGGGTCTTTCCTAAGTCATTTTTTCACATTGGGTGACCAAAATATTGGAACTTCAGCTTCAGCATCAGTCCTTCCAATGAATATTCAGGACTGACTTCCTTTAGAATTGACTGGTTTGGTCTCCTTGCAGTCCAAGGGACTGTCGATAGTCTTCTCCAACATCACGGTTCAAAAGCATCAATTCTTTGGCACTCAGCTTTCTTTCTCATCCAACTTTCATATCCATACATGAGTACTGGAAAAACCAGAGCTTTGACTAGACAGACCTTTGTCAGCAGAATAATGTCTCTGCTTTTTAATATGCTGTCTAGGTTGGTCATAGCTTTTCTTCCAAGGAGCAAGTGTCTTTTCATTTCATGGCTGCAGTCACCATCTGCAGTGATTTTGGAACCCAAGAAAAGAGAGTCTGCTACTGTTTCCATTGTTTCCCCATCTATTTAATCTACCATATTAATTTCTACCACATTAATCTACCATATTAATTTATTATCATTATATTCACTTTTAAAATTTTTTATTGTTTAGTGTCTGTTTCACTCAGTTCTATTTTAATAAATGAGTCCACTTCCTTGGCTTTAAAATACAACTCAACAGAGTAAGCAAATTTTTAAATTTCTTCTGCAGTGCACGTTATGCATCCTGCTTATTCACATTCATTTCAATATGAGGCAAGTACTTTGTTACTTTCTGTTTATCAATAAGTAATTCAACAAGGTCTTCCTGACTTCCAATCTATCCACTTTCCTTGCATTTTTCACATTAATGGCAGATTTTTTAAATGAGTTGAGGATTTAAACCTTTTTTGAGTCATTAATTTTACACACCTTGTGATTTATTAAGTGCTCTATATTCCTGGGTGTTACTGACTCTAAAAGAATTAGGAATAAAAACTTCTCCTGCTGGGTTTTGTGCTGTAAATTTTACTAATGCTATATTTTAATTTAATTCCCTTTTGTTAATTTAATAAGGCTGTAATTCTTTCTTTAATAGTACTCAAGTTGTTGGAAAGTCCATTTTTCCAAATACATTATTTGGGATAGTTGAAGTGTTTTTGGTAACCCGAGTGTCTTTAATTTCAGAATATTGAAAAAATATCTCCTTCCTAAATTCTTGATTTTGAGATTTCTCTCATGAAGTATACTAGGAAATAGAGACTTTCAAATTGTAAAATGTATTCCTAATGACATTTTAAAATATATTACCAGATCAAACATTTTTATATGAGTGTTCACATTTTATTCTAACAATTCAATCATGTTATTATCATTCTTTCCAGATGTGGAAACCAAGACACAGATTGGTTGTGTCATTTACCTATGTTAAAATATATATTAGGTATATATTGTTTGAGCTTCCTAGGTGGCACTAGTGGTAAAGAACCTGCCTGCCAATGCACCGGCTTGATGCCTTGGATGGGAAGATCCCTTGGAGGAGGGCATGACAGTATGTTCCAGTATTATTGTCTCTCCATAGAGTCACAAAGAGGTAGATATTACTGAGTGATTAAGCATGCACAAATACACTCAACCTTCATGAATATGGCTTGAAATCCCCAGTGCTACATCATTTCTCATAAACAGAAGTTTATGCTATATGTTTAACCCTATGTTGTAATATTTTTCTATGACATAAATTTGACAAATAATCACTTATTTTAAAAAATACTTATTAAGATAATTTCCAGGTTCCTAATGAAACAATATATTTGGGTAAATGTAGAAGAGACTCTCACTTTTTGTGACCCCATGGACTGCAGCACACCAGCCTTGCTTGTCCCTCAGTATCTCCTAGATTTCACTCAAATTCGTGTCCATTGAGTCAGTGATATCATGCAAACATCTCATCCTGTCACCCCCTTCTCCTCCCACCCTCAATCTTTCTCAGCATCAAGGTCTTTTCCAAAGAGTCAGCTATTCACATCAGGTGGCCAAAGCATTGGAGTTTCAGCTTCAGCATCAGTCCTTCGATTGAATATTCAGGGTTATTTCATCTAGGACTGACTGGTTTGAACTTTTCGCAGACCAAGGGATTACTAAGATTCTTTTACAGCACTAAAATTCAAAAGTGTCAATTCTTCAGCACCCAGTCTTCCTTATGGCCCAACTCTGACATTCATACATGACTACTGGAAAAATCATAGCTTGAGTATCTGAACCATTGTTGGCAAAGTGATGCCTCTGCTTCTGCTGTTTTTGGGGAGATGTACTACACTTAGCTATGAAATAATGGGACCGGATTCCATGATCTTAGTTTCTTTTATTTATTTGTTTTTTAATGTTCAACTTAAAGCCAGCTTTTTCCACTCTCCTTCTAATCAAGAGGCTCTTTAGTTCATCTTCAGGTTTTTGCCAGTAGAGGTAGGATCTCTGTATCTGAGGTGTTGATCTGGCAATATTTTTGTTTCACCCAAGAATTTTCGCATGATTTTCCGTATTGTGATCTACACAGTCAAAAGCTGTCACATAGTCAATGAAGCAGAAGTAGATGCTTCTTTTTTTCTGGAATTCCCTTGCTTTTTCTATAATCTAATCTAAACTGACCATTTAATCTCTGGTTCCTCTCCCTTTTCAAAATCCAGTTTGTACATCTGGAAGTTCTCAGGTCTACATACTGTTGAAGACTTGCTTGAAGGATTTTGAGCATTAGCTTGCTAGCACGTGAAGTGAGGGCAATTGTATAGTAGTTTGAACATTCTTTGACATTGCCTTTATCTGGGATTGAAATGAAAACTGACCTTTTCCAGTCCTATGGCCACTACTGACTTCTCCAAATTTGATGACATATCGAATGTAGCACTTTAACAGCCTCATCTTTTACTATTTGTAATAGTTCAGCCAGAATTTCATCACCTACACTCGTTTTCTTCATAGTAACGCTTCCTAAGGCCCACTTGGCTTCACACTCCAGGATGTCTGGCTCTAGAGGAGTGACTACACCATCATAGTTATCCAAGTCATTAAGACTTTTTTGTATAGTTATTCTGTGTATTGCCACTTATTGTTAATCTCTTCTGCTTCTGTTAGTTCCTTGATATTTTTTTTCTTTATTGTGCCCATTTTTGCATGAAATATATCCTTGGTATCTCCGATTTTCTTGAAGAGCTCTCTTTTCTTTTCTATTCTATTGTTTTCCTCTACTTCTTTGGGTTGTTCACTTAAGAAGGCTTTCTTTTATCTTTTGCTTTGTTCTGATTCAGTTGAGTATATCTTTCCATTTCTCTTTTGCCTTTCACTTCTATTCTTTTGTCAGCTATTTCCTTCTCAGACAATCACTTTTCCTTTTGCAATTCTTTTCCTTTGGGATGGTTTTGGTCACCACCTATACAATGTCTTGAACCTCTGTCCAAAGGTCTTTCAGAGGTGAGACTATAGGACAGGAAAAAATGGAAAGCTAATACTAGTGGGGAAAAATAGACACTAAATTTATTTCAATTGTTTCTACAAAATTATCACTTATCATACTCTTTTAAGAATCATGACATTTTTTAGTTTTCAGACAATTAGCAGATTAGAATTGAAAACAAACAAACACTCCCAGTTATTTTAAGACACACATTAATTTGCAATTCTCTTTTGTTTCTGTTTTTCTCTCTCTCTCTCTTTTTTTTTACTTCTGCCTCAAAGATATCTTTAAAATATCCAGATTTACTTAAAATAGTTTCCTCTTTTTAATTTTTTCTGTCTTTATTTCTTTCTCTTTCTCTCTCTCTCTTTTTTAAAATTTTTTTGCCAAATGATATGGAATGTGCAATATCTTACTTCCCCAACCATGCATTGAACCTGTACCCCCTGTAGTGGAAGCACAGAATACTAACCATTAGACCATCAGGGAAATCCTCAAAATAATTCCCTTCTTTACTTTATTATGATTTGTGGAAAAACTCATGAGTTTTGTTTTGGGAAATGATCAATACATCATCACATGATTTATTTTAATACTCCTCAGTTTCTACAGTTTATCTTATATGCCAAATTTGTAATTAAATTGTTTTCCTTATAATCACTATGGATGCCCTTGTGTGTAAATAACAAACATATTTTATAGTGCTAATTCCTAAAAAATTCTAATTATTAAAAAAAAATGGACTTCCGAATGATTTGTATCTATAGAGCTAATTGCATACATTTTCTTCTTTACTCAGTTAATATAGTGAATTATGGTGACTGATAAAGGCTTCCCTGCTGGCTCAGATAGTAAAAAAAATCTATCTGCAATGTGGGAGAGCTGGGTTCAATCTCTGGGTCTGGAAAATCCCCTGGAAAAGCGAATGACAACCCATTCCAGTACTCTTGCTTGGAGAATTCCATGGAGAGAGGAGCCTGGTGGGCTATATATAGTCCATGGAATCGCAAAGAGGCAGAAGAACCAGAAATAAAATTGCCAACATGTGTTGGATTATAGAAAAAACAAGAGAATTCCAGAAAAATGTCTACTTCTGCTTCATTGACTATGCTAAACCCTTTGACTATGTGGATCACAACAAAATGTGTAAAATTCTTAAAAAGATGCGAATAACAGACCACTTGACCTGCCTCTTACAAAATATGAATGCAGGTCCAGACATAACAGAGTCAGACATGAAGCAACAAACTGCTTCAAAATTGGAAAAGGAGTACATCAAGGCTGTATACTGTCACCCTAGTTATTTAACTTCTGTGCAGAGTACATCATGTGAAAGTCCAGGCTGGATGAAGTAGAATCTCGAGTCAAGATTGCCAGGAGAAATATCAATAAATCCAGATATGCAGATGACACCTCCCTTATGGCAGAAAGCAAAGAAGAACTAAAGAACCTCTTGATGAAGGTGAAAGAGGAGAGTGAAAAAGCTGGCTTAAAACTCAACATTCAAAAAACTAAGATCATGGTACCCAGTCCCATCACTTTACCACAAATAGATGGGGAAACAATGAAAATAGTGACAGACTTTATTTTCTTGGGCTCCAAAATCACTGTAGATGGTGAGTGTAACCATGAATTTTAAGACACTTGCTCTTTGGAAGAAAAGCCATGACAAACCTAGACAGTACTTTAAAAAGCAGAAACATCACTGATAGTTTATAGTAAATGGTGAACGGTGCTGCCAGATTTGTGGTCTCCAAAGGAGAAGATTTAACTGCAGGACCAAAGACAGTCTCAGTCACTCAGAGCTTTGTGTAGATTTTAATTAAAGTGAAAGTGACAGAAAAACTTCTGATATAGACATAGAAGGGGCAGGAGAGTATGTACCTGTCTTCACTAGTTTAAACAGTGCCTTATCTGCTGAGAATAGGTAAAACATGCTTCAAGGCTGTGAGAATTTTGCCCAGGCCCTTTTCTGTAACATACATCCTGGGATGATATCAGCACGAGATTACCCAGAAGAAACAGGTCAATCTAGAGGTCCAGGCTGTGGAAGTTTTTACCCAGACCTTCCCCCATAACATGCATCCAAAGCTCAAGAAAAAAGACATGTCCTTGAACAAGAGATACTGCTGCCTATGAGGCCTACTTGTCTAAGGCAAAAGAATGTGAAAAATAAAGAATGTTTACATCCTTATTAAAAGGGCCTCAAGCTTAGACTCCTTATCAGCCTGGTTAAGCTAACTCTCTCATTACTTTGCTGACGAAGGTCTGTATAGTCAAAGCTATGGTTTTTCCAGTAGTCATGTATAGACATAAGAGTTGGACCATAAAGAAGGCTGAGACTGAAGAAATGATGCTTTCGAACTGTGGTGTTGGAGAACTCTAGAGAGTCCCTTGGACTGCAAGATCAAATCAGTCAATCCTAAAGGAAATCAACCCTGAGTATTCAATGGAAGGACTAATGCTGAAACTGCAGCTCCAATACTTTGGCCACCTGATAGGACGAGCCGGCTCATTGGAAAAGACCCTGATCCTGGGAAAAATTGAAGGCAGGAGGAGAAGGGGATGAGAGGATGAGATGGTCGAATGAATCATTGACTCAATGGACATGAGTCTGAGCAAGCTTCGAGAGATGATGAAGCACAGGGCAGCCTGACGTGCTGCAGTCCATGGGATTGCAGAGTCAGACATGACTGAGTGACTGAACAACAACAAGTGTTGACTGGTATTCTAGCATTAAACCAAACTAGTGTTGTACTCCTTCTATATTACTGGATTCAATTTGCTAGTATTTCATTGAGGTTTATCAAGGAAATTGGTGTGCACTTTCTATTTCCTATATGTTTTGGTATTGTGAACATACTAAGAAATGTTTTCTCTTCATTTTTCTAAAGATACATATGTTAGACTTTATTTCATAATTGTTTGAAAAATTGACTAACATAACCACAAGAACCTGAAGTTTTCTTTTTGGTAAAGTTTTGCTTAGAAGTTTGATTTGTTTATTTACTTATCGTTCATTTGGAAATTCTATTTTTCCTTGTGTCTGCTTTAGCAAGCAATGGACTTTTATATTTCTTTCAATGTCCACTTCATGTAAGTTGTCAAAACACTTAGTATAAAGTTCATTCATATTATTCTCTTATTATCCTTTTAACATCCTGGGTATCAGGTAGCATCCTTTCAATGTTGTGTTTATCAGTAATATAGGTTTTCTCTTAGTTTTTTATCAATTTTGTTAGGGTTTTAACTTGGTAATCTTTACAAATGAAATCTTTTAGTGACTAATTCTATTGGTTGTTTTCTATTATATTCATTTCTTATTTATTATATTTTTTCCTCTACTTTGAGGGCAATTATAAGTTTTCTTTAAAAGCCTACTTTCCTAAGGTAATTTAGATAGCTAAATTTAAACCTTTCTGTTTCTAACCTAAGCATTTGAAGTATTTCTAGCATAAGCAATTGATCTTTTCTTCTTGAAGTCATTAAACTGTTTCTAGCAAATTTTATTATGTTACATTTTTATTGTCACTCAATTTTATATATTTTATAATTTCTCTCATAATTTATTTTTGACCATAAGGTTATTTAGAAAATATTTTTAAATTTCTAAAAATGTGAAGATTTGTAGATATTCCATTGCGATTTATTTCTAACTTCATAATGTTCTGATCAAATAGCTTTTAAATATTTCAGTCTTTATAAACTTGAATTTTCTTTTATGGCTGAGATTATGCCTCTCTTGGTGCAAATTCTATGTACACATAGTATACTGCATACAAGGCTATATTTGAAAATATATTTCTATGAGCAACTATTTGTTTGAAAGTTATCACATGTGTTCTTTGAGTCTCAAAATTTTATACATGATATTCTCCTTGAAAAAAAATGGTTAACATGTTGATTCCAGGGCTATAATGCCCAGAGAATTGGTAGGGCTGAATGTACTTCAGACATCTGCATTTCTTACAGATACCATGGTGTTCAGCAGATATTCTAGAAAGGTGCATGCATGCTAAGAGGCTTCAGTCTTGTCCAACTCTGTGCAACTCTATGGGCTGTAGCCCACCAGGCTCCTGTGTTCATGGGATTCTCCAGGCAAGACTACCTGAGTGGATTACCATGCCCTCCTCCAGGGGATCTTCCTGACCCAGGGATCGAACCCACATCTCTTAATGTCTCCTGCACTGGCAAGTGGGTTCTTTACCACTAGCACCACCTGGGAATCTAGGGGAAAAAATTGTATAAAGATTGCCTAAATTGATTTTGAGATAAGAATCTCAGAACAAGATAAGAATACCTTGTGCTTTTCTGAAACTAAGTAAAAATATCTGTGAAAACTATTCATCAAACAAGTAAGCAAAACAAAATAATATGCTAAGAATAAAAATACTGTATCTAATTACTTCATTTGTTAAACACATCAACAGTCGTTTGCATTATATCAATGACCAAAACAGGTTAAGATCTATACCCTAATGGAACTAACATACTTTGCCAACATTACTTTGCCAACATTACTTTGCCAATCAATGTTAGTTAGTATGACAAAATAAACTACAAACAAAATAAATTGATACTTTATGTAATATGTTAGAAGCTTAAATGTCATCTGTAACATGATAAAAATAAAATATTTTTGAGGGATGGAACAAGAAAACAAATTGAAGGCTTTAAAGGGTTTTGAGGGTAGGGTTAACTGGACACATGTTATTTGTACAAAAGTTTTAAGGAACTGAGGGGTAATTTATATTGATTTCTGAGGGGAAAATGTTCTAGGCAGAGGGAATAGCAAGAGCAAAGACACGTAGTTGCCATCCAGTCTAATGTATTAGAAGAGCAGCAAAGAGGTTTTAAGGGCTAGAGTGCAGAGAACAAGGGGGAGAATAGAAGAAAATGAAGTCAAGGATGTAAGCTGAGTACAATTAAAGATCTTTGTTTTTACTCTCACTGCAGATGGTGACTGCAGCCATGAAATCAAAAGACACTCGCTCCTTCGAAGAAAAGCTATGGCCAACCTAGACAGCATATTAAAAAGCAGAGACATTACTTTGGCAACAAAGGTCTGTGTAGTAAAGCTATGGTTTTTCCAAAAGTCATGTATGGATGTGAGAGTTGGACTATAAAGAAAGCTGAGCATTGAAGAATGATGCTTTTGAACTGTGGCATTGGAGAAGACTCGAGAGTCCCTTGGACTGCAAGGAGTTCCAACCAGTCAATCCTGAAGGAAATCAGTCCTGAATATTCATTGGAAGGACAGATACTGAAGTTGAAACTACAATACATTGGCTACCTGATGTGAGGAAGAGCGGCTGAACTGAACTGAGCTGATAGAAAATAAATAATTAATGGATCTTACAACTATTCTTTTATAGTATTGTTACACTTTAAAATTGTCATATTTTGACTTAATAACTAGTAAGCAACTATCATTTTATTTCTAGATAAGATTGCAAGATGAACCAAAGCAAAACCTAATTACTTCAATTCAATTTCATCTTACAATTTCAGGTAAAGCTAAAATATCAGCCATCATCAGTTTAAGCATCTTACCTACAGTATACTTAAGATTTTCCAGGATATCTGCCTTCTGGTAAATTGCACAGATCTTATTTAGCGTGATTGTCAGGACACTGTTTCAATGCAATGAATCTTAATGACTCTACCATTGATTAATTGCTTGCCTAATTGTGAAAACTGAATTAAATAAATTAGGAGCAAGAAAAATCAATTTGTCAGCCTCACAGCCCAATTAAGTTATAAAGTTGACAAATACAGATCCCACGTTTAAGAAAAAAAAGCAAATATCTCTTTGTAAACTCTAACTTTTACTTAATTGGGAAGCAACTTGAATTTCCTTCAGAAAGTAGTAGTCACTATTTTTTTAAAAATCATCTTGATTCTCTTCTTTTTTTAGCATCAAGATCAATCTTTAAAGGAGTTTTTCAGATTTAATCTTTCTCAATTGTTTTTTTTATTTTTTTCAATACTATTCAGTTATTCTTTTTTTTTTTTCCCCCTGACTTTAGTCTTTCAACACTTCAAACTTTCATGCCTACTGTGGCTGATTAGCAATCCAGGGGCTGTCCATTGCCTAACTCTTTAAAGATTATAGTACAGTAACTTTCCAACCATGAGCTTAAGGTTCTACATTATGAATGATAGGTTTATCTCATCATTCCTCTATATGTAACTGATGTCATTGCTCACTTGTCAAAATTACTATTTTCCCAAATGTGTTGACTACTTCTGCCCTTCTGTTCACCTCATTCAGTCTTCTGGGTGATTACATGACATTACTATGACGTGCCCAGAAGTCCAGTAGTTAAGAATATGCCTTCCAATTCAAGGGATGCAGTTCCCCAATTAGGGATTTAAGATCCCACTTGCCTCAGAACAAATAAACCCATGTGCAGCAACTACTCGGAGAAGGCAATGGCGACCCACTCCAGTACTCCTGCCTGGACAGTCCCATGGACAGAGATGCATGGTAGGCTGCAGTCCATGGGGTCGCGAAGAGTCAGACACGACTGGGCGACTTCACTTTCACTTTCATGCATTGGAGATGGAAATGGCAACCCACTCCAGTATTCTTGCCTGGAGAATCCCAGAAACAGCGGAGCCTGGTGGGCTGCCGTCTATTGGATCGCACAGAGCCGGACACGACTGAAGCGACTTAGCAGCAGCAGCAGCAGCAACTACTGAGCCCAAGCACCCCAACTACTAGAGGCTGTGTGCAACAAGGAAGACTCAGTGCAACCAAAAAAAATAATGACATTACCACAACTAAGATTTATATTTTACGTGCTATATTCCAGATACTGTTCCAGGAATTTTACATGTAATAATTTACTTAATCCTCATAAATAACCTTATGAAGTGAGTACAGTTATTTTCACTCTTTTGTTGATGAGAAAATTGAAGTAGAGAGGCTAAAGTTGAACAACTAGAAAAAGGTGGAGCTGTGAATTTCATAGGACTTAGGCACTTTTGTTTTCATAAGACCATTCTTCCAGAAAAAAAATAATAAACTAAAAATTATGTTTTAGTGCTTCCACGATATAAAGATAAATATGTTGATATTATATATTAAAACATTTTTGATATAAAAGTCCATTTCCCTTCTACTTTTGCAAGAAATGAAATATTTTATGTAGTTCTCTAAAATAATTATGAGCCTCAGGTGCTGTGTAATTAATTGTGCCTTAATCAATATCATCCTTGACCACCAGTTTAATGCCAATCTGGCTTCTTAAACGACTGTATGTGTTTCCTAGATCTGAAGTCTTAACCCCATTTTATATTATTTTTTTAATTAATTCAATTTTTGAAAGTTACTTTCCATTTATAGTTATTACAAAATATTGGCTATATTCCCATATCACACAATACATCCTTCAGCCTATACTACATCAATAGTTTGTACCTCCCACTCCCACACTCCTATATTGCCCATACCTGCACCTAACCTCCCTGATAACCACTATTCTGTTCTCTATAAACTGTGAGTCTGTTTCTTTTTTTTTGCTTTATTCACTAGTTTATTGATTTTTTAGATTCCACATATATGTGTTATTATATGCTTATATGTAAATGTCTGATTTAATAGCTTCCAAGTTGCTTTCAAATGGCAAAAATTCATTTCCATTGTGTATATATACTGCATCTTCTTTATTCATTCATCTCTTGATGGACAGTTAGGTTGCTTCCATATCTTGGGATTTATAAAGCTGCTATGAACACTGGGTGCATATTTCTTTTTGAATTAGTATTTTTGTCTTTTTTGAATATACACCCATGAGTGGAACTACTGAGTTATATGGTAGTCTTGTACACAAAGGTTCCATTTTCGCCACATCCTTGCCAATGTTTTTTACACTTTGCCTTTTTGATAATAGACATGTTAACAGGTATACAGTGATATCTCATTGTGATTTTGATTTGCATTTTCCTGATGATTAACAATGTTGAACATCTTTTCATTTGCCTCTTGACCATCTGCATTTGCTGTTTGGAAATATGTCTATCAGGTACTTCTGTACATTTTTTTGATTGAGTTGTGTTTTTGATATCGAGTTATATGAGATGTTTATATGTGGTGGAAATTAATCCCTACTGGTCATACCATTTGCAAATACTTACAATCTTTGCAATTTTATTATAATTTACCTTTGCTTTTCTTCAATGACATTTATCATATTAAGTTTCATGATATACTAAGCTGAATATGCTTTGCTTTCCTTAATAAATTATCAACTTCCTGAGTATAGAAACTTATCTGTGTGTGTGTGTGTGTGTGTGTGTGTGTGTACTCAAAATATATCATATTTACTTTTGATATCACAGTGCCTAGTAGCATGTCACATATACTTCAGTAAATTTCTGTTATATTTTTAACAAAGTAGTAAATACCAAATCTTTACTAGTTCAACACTAATAATTTATGCAAGCATAATTCAAATGATTTATATAACATTAAATAAGAGTTAATGGCCTGAACTGCCCAGAAATTATTATGTATTTGCATCTTCAGGTTGAACATTTTTCCATGTTCTATATTACAAATTGCATAAATTCAAGGAAGCAATAAACAGTTAATACCTTATATGGATTTATTGGGGCTTCCCTGATGGCTCATATGATCAAGAATCCAAAGTTCCTTGCTGAAATTTTTAAATTTGAATTTTCAGACTTAAGTCCTTTTTTTCCATTAGATATGTGAAATAGCATGTACAAATTATTCAGGAAAATGTAGCTCAAATTTTATATGCAAGGCTTTCTTTCTGTATTAAAATAATAGCATGTTCCTGAATTGTCTTTAAAAATATGGATGTCCCTTTTCTACTTTAAGCATTCCTCAGTCTACTAAATGTTTAACTCATGTCACATTCCTACTATATTTTTGTGGGACCTATTAGTTCAAGTCATACAGAGAGATACAGTTTTTGATTGTGGGTTTCAATTCATATTGTTCCCACCCATTTCTAGTTTCAGTGGCAAATTTGAAAAATAATTGTTAATAGATGATTGCAGGTATTTCATGCCTCAGATGCATTTACATTTTAGCAGAAAACAACCTAAAAACAGGTAAAAACTTCTGAACCAATAAGGAAACCCAGTTTCCAAATCTAAGAATGTCTTTATGAGGTTTTTTGAAAGATCTTTGTACATAAAGATGGAAATATATTAACAGTATATTGTCTGCTCAATTTTTTTGCCTTTCACCTGTTTTCCCTGTTTTTATAGTATACCCAGCAAATATTACTGCCAAACTTGAAAAGAATATGGTGTAAAATCAGATTTCTATCACAATAGTCAGCATATCACTTAATGGGCAAATTTTTGCTTCAGTGTAGATATACCAATTAAAATTTTGCTGTAATTTTTTTTTAACGTGCATACTCAGCTCATATCTCAACTTCCATAAACCACTCATGAAATGCAAGTATTTTCAAACTCAATTAAGTCTGTTTATGCTTCATTAGGTATAAATGTATAACCCAATTCCTGTTAAGCTTTATGGACATTTTTTAACTGGCTTGGGCTTTGTTAGTGGTATTTAGAATAATCTTGTCTATAATGTGATGAAATATGAGGTAAGAACATTTTTAGTACTGGAAACTTTTAAAAATTTCATTTAAATGTATAAATTTAAAATATTTTCTCTTAATGGACATTTAAGATTTATTGCATTAAATCCTTCAGAGATCAGTAGGCATTGCATGGCTCATGAATTGTTCACTTTTTTATTTTCTGATTTTGATTTGCCCTATTATAATATTTAATCTAGAGAAGAGTCTATATTTCCAACAGAGGCGGTACTCTCATATACTGAGACAAATTAAGAATTACTCAGCAGTGCTATTTAGTTATGCATTTAAATGTGATAGCAAGACATTTCAAGACATGTTAATTTAAATATAGTTTCATAAAATGATTTCTACCATTGACTGATGAAGATAATCATGCATGAAAGTGTTTGAAACAGAGATTACCAAGCCTCACATTTTTCTAAATTAATTGTTTTCTAAAGATGTAACTGAGGGAAAAGCATGTTTTTAAACATTTCTTAAGATGATTTTAATGAGATTAGCTTTCTCTTTAATATAAATAATACAAATACTCGCGAAATATTTGTTTTATTCATAGGTAATCACTTTGTGCTAAAATAAATATTTTAAATGAGTAAATTAAGGAAATAAATGACTGTCTAAAATTAAGAAGAAAAATTCAACAAAAAGGAGAAGGAAATTTCAAAGAAAAACAGTTCAGAAGAATCATGGAAGCCTATTGGAGAAGAAGCTCCAGTAGGAAGCCAAAAAATTATACCTGACAGGAATAGAGAGAATTTGAGAGTTGTAAAACATCTCAGAAATCACCTTACAATTGAGGAACTTTTTGCCAGTTACCTACTCACAGACACACACACACACACACACACACACACACACACACACACACACATTTAACTTAGAGAAGCCAAAACCAAGTAAAAGTCTAAAATTTGAGTTGAAGTTTGCACTGTTCTAACATGACCTCCATGATGCTTGCTCCTTGGAAGAAAAGTTATGACCAACCTAGAAAGCATATTAAAAAGCAGAAACATTACTTTGCCAACAAAGTTCCATCTAGTCAAAGCTATGGTTTTTCCAGTAGTCATGCATGGATGTGAGATTTGGACTTTAAAGAAAGCTGAGTGCTGAAGAATTGATGTTTATGAACTGTGGTGTTGGAGAAGACTCTTGAGAGTCCCTTAGACAGCAAGGAGATCCAACCAGTCCATCCTAAAGGAAATCAGTCATTAGAAGGATTGATGCTAAAGCTGAAACTCCAATACTTTGGCCACTTGATATGAAGAACTGACTCATTTCAAAAGACCCTGATGCTGGGAATGATTCAAGGCAGGGGGAGAAGAAGACAACAGAGGATGAGATGGTTGGATGGCATCACTGACTCAATGGACATGAGTATGAGTAAACTCCGGGAGTTGGTGATGGAGAGGGAGATCTGGCGTGCTGCAGTCCATGGGGTCGCAAAGAGTCAGACACAACTGAACGACTGAACTGATCTGAACTGAACACAACCTCATTAAGATCAATTAGATAAAAATGTCCTTAAGGCATTTTGACTCAATATTCTATGCTTATCTTTAAATGCAAGATGGTTTTAGTTATTATTTAACTGAAATTCAGAATTCCATAGCCTGTCTGAAAAAATTACCATAATGATAATTAAATAATTAAATTTCGCTTAAAAGTAATTTTTGCAGAACTATTCTTTAAAAAAAATACAATTTACATAGTCACAGGTTATTATTACATGGTTCAAAATGCTATTAAGAAAGTGATGTGATTGGATAGAAAAATACCTTAAAGTAATACATGATGTAGTTTTTGTTTTTGGTGTTTAGCTGCTAACTAACTCTTGTCCAGTTCTTTGTGACCCCTTGGACTGCAGCATGCCGGCTTCCCTGTCTTTTGCTATATCTCAGAGTTTGCTCAAACTCATGTCCATTGACTCAATAATGCCATCCAACCATTTCATCCTCTGTCGCCCCTTTCTCCTCCTGCCCTCAATCTTATGCAGCATCCGAGTCTTTTCCAATGTCAGCTCTTTGCAACAGATGGCCAAAGTATTGGAGCTTCAACTTCTGCTTCAGTCTTTCCAATGAATATTCAAGGTTGATTTCCTTTAGGATTGACTGGTTTGATTTCCTTACTGTCTAAGGGACTCTCAAGAGTCTTCTCCAGCATCACATTTGGAAAGCACCAATTCATCAGTGGCCAGCCTTCTTTATAGTCCAACTCTCACATCCATACATGACTATTGGGGAAACACACACACACACACACACACACACACACACACACAACTTTGACTATACAAATATTTGTTGGTAAAGTGATGTCTCTGCTTTTTAATATGCTGTCTAGGTTTGTCACAGATTTTCTTCCAAGGAGCTAGCATCTTTTAATTTCATGGCTGCAGTCTCCATCCACAAAGATATCAGAGCCCAAGAAATTAAAGTCTGTCACTGATTCCATTTTCCCCCTATTTGCCATGAAGTGATGGGACCAGATGCCATGGTCTTAGTTTTTTGAATGTTGAGTTTTAAATCAGCTTTTTCACTCACCTCTTTCACTTTCAGCAAGAAGCTCTTTAATTCCTCTCCCCATTTTAACATTAGAGTGGAATTATCTGCATATCTGAGGTTGGTATTTCTCCTGGAATATTGATTCCAGCTTGTGATTCATACAGTCACATTTCACATGATATACTCTGCATATAAATTAAATAAGCAGGGTGACAATGTACAGCCATGACAAACTCCTTTCCCAATTTTGAACTAGTGCCTTGTTCCACGTCCGGGTCTAACTGTTGCTTCAAAACCTGCATACAGGTTTCTCAGGTGATAGGTGTGTAAAAGTGGTCTGATATTCCCATCTCTTTAAGAATTTTCCAGTTTGTTGTGATTCACACAGGTAAAGGCTTTAGTGTAATTAATGAAGCAGAAGTAGATGTTTTTCAGAAATTTCTTTGCTTTCTCTATGATGCAAGGAATGCTTGCAATTTGATCTCTGTTTCCTCTGCCTTTTCTAAATCCAGCTTGTACATCTGGAAGTTCTCGGTTCACATATGCCAGAAGCCGACTTGAAGAATTACCCTGCTAGCATGTGAAAGAGCACAACTGTGCAGTATTTTGACCATTCCTTGGCATTGTCTTTCTTTGGGACTGGAATGAAAAGTGACCTTTTCCAGTCCTGTGACTGCTGCTCAGTTTTCCAAATTTGCTGGCATATTGATTACAGCACTTTGACAGCATCACTTTTAGGATTTGAAGTAGCTCAGTTGGAGCTCCATTACCTCCACTGGCTTCATTTTTAGTAATGCTTCATTTTTGTGCTTCCCTGGTGGCTCAGATGGTAAAGTGTCTGCCTGCAATGCAGGAGACCTGGGTTCGATCCCTGAGTCAGGAAGATCCCCTGGAGAAGGAAATGGCAATCCACTCCAGTACTCTTGCTTGGAAAATTCCATGGATGGAGGAGCTTGGTGGGCTACAGTCCATGGGGTTGCAAAGAGCTGGACACATCTGAACGATTTCGCTTTCTTTCCTAAGGCCCAGTTGACTTTATACTCCAGGAAGTCTGGCTCTAGGTGAGTGACAAGACCATTGTGGTTATCTGGGTCATTAAGCCATTTTCTGTATAGTTCTTCTGTGTATTCTTGCCACTTTTTCTTAATCTCTTCTGCTTCTTAGATTGCTCCTTTTCTATCCATTACTGTGCCTATTCTTGCATGAAATAACCCCTTGATATCCCCAATTTTCTTGAAGAGATCTCTAGGGTTTCCCATTTTATCATTTCCCACTATTTATTTTCATTGTTCACTTAAGAAAACTTTCTTGTCTCTCCTTGCTATTCTCTGGAGGTCTTCATTCAGTTAAGTGTATTTTTCCCTTTCTCCCTTGCCTTTTGTTTCTCTTCTTTTCTCAGCTATTTGTAAGGCCTCCTCAGACCTCCAACTGTGCTTTCTTGCATTTCATTTTCTTTGGGATAGTTTTAGTCCCTGCTTCCAGCACAAGGTTAGAAACTTCTGTCCATATTCTCCAGGCGCTCTATCAGATCTAATCCCTTGAGTCTACTCGTCACCTCCACTGTATAATCATAAGGGATTTGATTTAGGTCATACTTGAATGGCCTAGTGGTTTTTCCTATTTTCTTCAATTTATTTCTGAATTTTGCAACAAGGAGCTCATGATCTGAGCCAGTCACCTCCAGGTGTTGCTTTTGCTGACTGTATAGAGCTTCTTCGTCTTTGACTGCAAAGAATATAATCAATCTGATTTCAGTATTGAACATCCGGTGATGTCCATATGTAAAGTCATTTTTTATATTGTTGGAAGAGGGTGTTTGCTATGACAAATGTGTACTCTTGACAAAACTCAGTTAGCCTTTGTCCTGCTTCATTTCATACTTCAAGGCCAAACTTGCCTGTTACTCCAGGTATCTCTTGACTTCCTACGTTTGCATTACAATCTTATAATGAAAAGGATACCTTTTTTGGTATTATTTTTTGAAGATCTTGTAGGTCATCTTAGAACTTTTCAACTTTAGCTTCTTTCACTTTAGTGGTTGTGGCATAAACTTGGATTACTGTGATGTTGAATGGTTTGTTTTGGAATCAATGGAAATCATTCTGTCTTTTTTGAGATTGCACCCAAATACAGCATTTCAGACTCTTTTGTTAACTATGAGGGGTACTCAATTTCACCTATGGGATTCTTGCCTACAGCACTGCCATTCTCCCTTCCAGTGCACCATGCTTTGTCAAAAGTCTCCACTATGAACTGTCTGTCTTGGGTGGCCCCATGGCATGGTTCATAACTTCACTGAGTTATGCAAGCCCCTTCTCCAGAATAAGGTTCTGATTCATGAAGGGGAATTAATTACAATTTATTCTAAATTCTTCTTAGATGATTTTCTATTCCACCTATATTCTACTAATATGCCAGAGTCATTTTATAATATGGTTTTAGTGTTTCCTACAGCAGGAAAAAAAATACTGTGCCAACATAGAGCTACTATTAAGTTCTTTATATTACATATGTATACTACTTCACTAGGTGCCAGACATATATTAATTTAATTTTTTCTTATTTCTTTGATAACACTTAAGCATGGTTCCATACATAGCCCTGCAACATTCTAGGACCTGGACAAGAAGAAGTTAAAGCTTCGTTTTTTCTTTTTAGGTTTTCTAGGTCTGTTACCAAAAAAAGTATAATAGAGAGTGATAGTGTCAGGGTAAAATCTGTCTCCAGGTGCTGTGTGTTCCCTGAAAGGTCACATGTTCCATACTAGATGAGTATGCAACAAGTCAGCTGAATTGTTCACATCTGGTATTTATTCTTCAACCCAAATCTGCCTTTATGCACTGTTACATGCTGCTCTCAAGGATCACTATTTCTTTCTCTCTTTCGCTGTGTGTGTGTTGCTTTCAAAGAAATTTACTGTCAGTTTATTATTTTTAAGTTTTTAATTTTCTACCATGAAGATATAAGGACCAGGGTCATAATTTTTTTTTCACTTTCTTTTCTGATCTTTTGCTTTGCCTAGTACTTTTCTTTTAAATATGCAACAATTGCCACTGTTTGGTTTAAGACTCACTTATAACTGAAAGAGAATGAATCCAGATTTAACAAACTGTTGCACTTTGTTAGACATTTCTTATACATTTAGTATAAGTTTGAAATTAAGAAGTTCATATATTGTCAAATTTAATTTTCAGACTGGTCTTAAAGGTAGGTGACATTTTTATGATGAACAAAAGAAGAGACACACAAAGGAATACATATTATAGGATTTCATTTGTGTGAAGGCCAGTGATTGTCTGTGGAGAAGGGCGGGGAGGTTGTGAGACTGATAGGAAAAGAATCAAAAGAAATGTGGGAAATAAAGAAAATGTTCTCTATCATGTGAGTAGTAGTTACATAAGTATATTGCCAAAACTCACAGAAATGAAAGCAGATATCTGTGATTTTTCTTGTATATAATTATAATTTTATTTAAAAATAAACTTAGTTCTAAAAGTCTGTTCTTTACCTCTGTGTCTCTTTTGCTGCCTTGCATATATGATCATCATTACTGTCTTTCTCAATTTCATATATATGTGTTAATATAGTGTATTGTGTTTCTCTTTCTGACTTACTTCACTCACTATAATAGGCAACAGCATTGAAACATGTATTTTACATTCAAAAGCACTGAAACATGTATAATACATGTAAAATAGATGACCAGTGCAAGTTCGATGTATGAAGTAGGGCATTCAAATCCAGTGCTCCGGGACAGCCCAGGGGGATAGTGTGGAAGGAGGACATTGAAATTTCAAGTACTGCTGTAAATGACAAAATATTCTTTTCTTGGCAGATAAAGCCTGAAGTGCATCTTCCTTTGAAAATTACGTAGTTAGGAAACAAAGCCACTTTATTGCAATCAATGTGCTTTTATAATGGTAGTATATCAAACACACCCCAGACTTTGGATATCCAGAGTGTTTTTAGTATCAAAAAGTATTTTATTTTAAAAATTATAGGGCATGATTGCAATAAGTCTCAGATACTAAAATTTTCAAAACTACCCTTTGCTATTTCTAAAGAAAACAATGTCAAGAATTTACACAAAGGACAGGAATTCCTTAATACTACTTATTACTTAGTAACTATTTGTTACTTAATACTATTCTAATTGATAAGTAGTATAACTGTGAAAAGGATTTTTTTTTCTGTTACTGCTTTTGATTATACTTAGGAGTAGGAAAGATGAGTCAAATTTGTTAATAGAAATAAAGAGTATGTGTATCCCTGTATACAGGAGATAGTTCTGCTTCATAGTTCTGTGTTTTATAACTACATGAAAGAGATATATCCTGTAAACTGATAAGAAGAGAAAAATAGACTATCTCAGAGTAACTGTTTCCACAACTGAAACTAGCATATTCTAGTGTTTGTAGTAAGAATACACTCACAGACAATAGGGTATCTATTTTCTAAAAGTAAGAAGAGACTAGGTAATTTTCCTTATTAGTTCATATACTCAATGTAGGATGTGTTAAAAGCTTTTAATGCATGTCCGATGGGCCTCAGACTTGAGCATGATAGATGTATTCAAAATAAGCAGTTGTAGGGTAGAGATTTCCATGTACCAACGCTCTATATATTTGCTCAAAGCCCTAGGTTCCTACCTCTCCCCCACCTTTATCTCTCTGGAGTAGAGTACCTATCATCAAAGGAACTTCAGATAATCAATTGGCTGAGAGCAATTCAACTCTGAGGGGACTCAAAAAATAATTTCTTTAAAGTATTGTTTAAATAATTGTTTGATTGTTTTTCTTCATATCATATCAGACAAACAGGACAGGTATTTGCTCCAGGAAAATTTTCAGTCTGACAATGTTGTTTGTGTGTTTTTAAGTGAAAATTTGCTATTAAAGAAGCTGCTTGATTCATGTTCATATAGAAAGTTCATTAAAAAATTGAAAGACTTCAATAATTTTAAATCATTCTGTATTGCTCATAGACATTTAAATTTCAGTGCTAATTTTTTTTTTTATTAGCACTTTAATCTGCAAGGTACCAGACTTTTACAAGATTTAAAATTATTGGAGCATTTCAAATTTTTGTAAGCTTTCCAGTAATGTTGTGGCTGTGATTCTGGGCTTATAAAGCACAATTTAAAGTTAATTTAAATTATTTAAGTGCTGTAGATTTTAGGGGAATTGTTTTGTCTATCAAACTGGAATTTATAATAGAAGATTAGAATAATGTTATTAAGAAAAAAACACCCTTCTAATAATATAGCAATAGTTGTGGTTCATTTAGAATGCCAGGAATTCATTTTCATCAATTCATGTTTACTTGCATTTGGATAATACTATCATTTTTACATTGTTAATTTTTAAATAATTTTAATCAAACTGTGTTACTCAATGATTAGCATCAAGTTAGACTGATATCCCTAGTGACAGATATCAAATCTCTATCCTTTGTTCTGTCTTGTTCAACAGTGTGATGACAATTTGAATGATGATCCTAGAAAAATGCTTATTTATAGTACTATATGATAGAAAGAAGGTAGGGATTAACTGAGTAAGTAAAAATATTGCTACTCAAGACCTTATGACAATGGATTTTGTGTAAAAGAATGCATTTTAAGAAAAGTAAATAAAAAGACTTCCACCTGAATACAAATAACTAAATGATCAAATCCAAAATTAAGGCTAATAATCAAAATTATTAACATATTTAAGGAAGTGTTTTTTTTTTTTTCTTTTTGGAGGAAGCTTACCATGAGTCATGGACAAAACAGCAAAAATCCTAGATACAATTATAATCAAGATCATTATATGTATAATTATGTGCATAAAGGAAGTAAAAATTCCTCTCATGTATAGGATAAGACCAGAGAATTAAAATGAATTATGATTCTTTCAAATATTTTTGGAATATTGGAATATGCTCATAAAATAGATAATTTCAAAAGGCAAGAGATAAAAATCTATCTGAAGAAACCCATCAAGAAAATTTTTTTAAAAAATGGATGTTTACGTATTTTAAATAAGTCAAGGGTCAGAATTCAGCTACATGGCAAGAAGATTACCCCACTACAATGAAGCCTAGAAGATAAGAGTCTAGTGGAGCTGTGTCCCCAGAAAGAAAGGGAGACAAGATTTGTGAATAGCTAAGTACAAGAATTTTGTATTAGATGACCTGAAAAGTTGGCCACATGACTTTCAAGCTTCTTTCCAACTTTGATATATAGACCATACATTAAAAGGACTAAAAGACTTACGATTATTAGTTAAAATGCAATGACTTCTACACTGGCCAATGTATATTTAAGAACAGCCAGATATTAGTAATATATAACTGCTTAACAATTTACCTCAAATTTAGTAGCTTAGAGCAAGTTATAGTATTATGCACTTGGTAGTTATAAATCTGTCTCTGGTTTATCTCTTTGACTCTGGATCAAGTCTCTCACAAGACTGCAATCAGTATGTCACTGGGGGCTATGATTTCATCTACATCTCAAATGGAGATTAATTGTTAAGCCCATTCTTGTTCTTATTTGCAAACTTCAGATCCTCAAGATTTTGTGGACTAAATATACCAGTTCATCTGTAGTTTTCCCGCAGAATCTCTCATAGGTCTACATTCTCTGTGGGGCAGTCATCACTTGGCAATTAGCTTTATTCAGAGAAAACAAAAACATACACCTAAGACAGAAACCACAATCTGTTAGTAATGTTTTCTCAGAGAGACATCTGTCATTCTTGTCATAGTGTATTCATTAGAGATGAGTTGATAGATCCATACAACAACAGAGGTGGGGAGCAACTACACCAGGTCACAGATAACTGGAGTTCGCATTCACAGGGGCCATTTTATATGCTGTCTTCTACAAGCAGATACACTAATTTTGTGTATGAAGGGTATTTTAATGATCAAAGCAAATCTAGATTAAAATATGGAGTAATTTTTTCCCTAAATCACTGCAGATGGTGACAGCAGCCACAAAATTAAAAGATGCTTGCTCCTTGGAAGAAAAGTTATGATCAACTTAGACAGCATATTTAAAAGCAGAGACATTACTTTGCCAACAAAGGTCCATCTAGTCAAGGCTATGGTTTTTCCAGTAGTCATGTATGGATGTGAGGGTTGAACTATAAAGAAAGCTGAGTTCCAGAGAATTGATGCTTTTGAACTGTGGTGTAGGAGAAGACTCTTGAGAGGCCCTTGGACTGCAAGGAGATCCAACCAGTCCATCCTAAAGGAGATCAGTCCTGGGTGTTCATTGGAAGGACTGATGTTGAAGCTGAAACTCCAATATTTGGCCACCTCATTCAAAAAGTTGACTCATTGGAAAAGACCCTAATGCTGGGAAGGACTGGGGGCAGGAGGACAAGGGGATGACAGAGGATGAGATGGTTGGATGGCATCACCAACTAGATGGACATGGGTTTGGGTAAACTTCAGGAGTTGGTGATGGACAGGGAGGCCTGGCGTGCTGCGATTCATGGGGTCGCAAAGAGTCGGACACGACTGAGCAACTGAACTGAACTGAATGGTGAAATTAATAATCAAGAAAGCATTTGATGTATGTTGTGAAGGGTGGTAGCTAATAGATTAAAACAATTTTTGGTCTTAAACTCATTTAATAATTAAATTTCAACATTTTTATATCCAGGGCCAGAGACTTAAGAAGACTACAATCAGATATTTTTTCTTTTTTTTTTTAGCTCTGTGAACTTTCTTTTCTTCTAAAAATTTGAGAAACCTATGGAATCTTTGATAATTTTCTATGAGAAAAAAATAAAGCTAACTAAAAAGAAGAAGAAGAAGAAGAAGAAAAATGCTGATATTTATTCCCTATACATAGTTTGGACTTTGAATTATTTATTGCCAACAAGGCTTTCAATTCTATTTTGACCACGCACCATGTATAAACTGTTCTGCATTCAATAAATTGTCTTACTAAACTAAAATTCTAACTAGCATTTTTTTTCTGAAAAGATCTCTCCTGTATACATTTGTAATTTTTATAAACTCAGTATGAATCCTTTAAATGAAAAAGTTTGAACTCATGCATGTGTATTATATATCAAACACCTGCAGATTTTGCATTTGTCAGTGAAAATTGAATGTTGCTTTTGGAAAGCTCCATGACAAATGAGCCATTAATTGTGTTATGCTCCATGAATTCTGGACTCCATTTAGAAGGTGTTCAGGCCTCTGTAAGTAAACAAAAATGAAAAACATAAAGAATTAAGCAATTTAAAACCTGGTCATAAGAAGATTGTCTAATCTTAGCATTAAATTTTGTTAACATTAAGTTTTGTAAATAATAGTTTATTTATAAAATTTAGTACTCAAAATGACTATAAATTAGCTGTACATTTCCCTCTTTTTAAATATGAGGGAACTGAGTAATATAGATAGAAATTATGAAAGCATATGCATAATAATTCACTACTCTGTGTTATTTGCCATGACAACTCTATATGTAGCTGTCACATAGCTTATGCAAATAGCAGTGTCTACTTAATTGTATATAAGTTCATCCAATTAAATTACAGACAACACTGAGAAAATACTTTTGACACATAATTTCAAGTTTTACTCAGAATAAAGCTGTGTCACATGTTTGTCTCCCTCAAATATGATATTTTAACTTTCCCTTATCAGAATACTTTTCTTCTTGTAATCAGTGTGCATTGAGATACCTATCTGATTTTTAGCTAGTGTATCTTACTTGGAGATAACTACTTAATTTTCAGGATTTTCTTTTTTTAAGTCAAGTATAATTTAGTCGCAAATCTCATAACTTAAAGCATTTTTAAAACATAATATTTTAGTGAGGTAGAAACTGCTAGGTAGTCAGTGTAGGACACTGAGACTTTGGTCTTGTTTTCAATAAACATCTAGCTCCATTAGCCTAAAGCTATATCCTTTGTCTAGAATTCCTGAGATGTATCCTTCATCTGATAAATTATCTGCACTCAGATCCAGGGAAGGGCAGTATCTAGCTTCTGTTCCATATTCCTGAGGGAAAAAACAACTCATGATCATTACTCTTAAACCCATACATCTGATCCATTGTAAAATAGCCAGGGGGCATGAAAAATTGTGGCAACTTAATCCAGGTTTAAAGAGAAACCTTCAAGATGTTAAGTTAAACATCTTGACCTTTAAACTGATTGGTTAAAAATGACGTATTTAAGGACAGGAGCCAACTAGAAATGTACAGATAAGGATATAAAAACTGCTGTAAAGGGGGACACTTTACCCCTTTTCAGTGTCTATGCTGAGAGCTTTGTACTTTCCTTCTTGTTAATAAATCCTCTTCATTTGCTACCATGAGTGTTTGTGTGTTCATGAAGTTCATTCTTTGGCTCCATGAACAATAATACAAATTCCCATTTTAATAGCAATGAAAAATTTTAAAACATGAAAACAAAAATTATTTTGTTTATAATTGTATTAGCATAAGGTAATTACATCATTTTATATTTTCGTTTTGTTTTCTAAATTTTATTCATTATAAAAATGCTTTTTTTATGTCACTGAAAAATTTTAATATTGCTTATACTTAGATGTTCTGTCATGTCATTATTTTAGATTGGAATTTTCAGCAGTTGTTACACACCTAGGATTTCTAGGCATCTTCATGTACTTAGCTATCCTGGCTTCCAGTTTTGTCGTGTGTTCCAAGAGTAATATTACTGGCTCAGAGGTAAAACTGACTCAATCCAAAATATCAGTATTACTACTTAAGATTAGCCATTTATACAAAATTTGTATGATTAATACTACTCACCAATAATAGTTCATTTCTTTGTGCTGTCAGGACCCAAAATAGTATTATTTATCTGAAACAAGAGATTATTATCTTATTTAGATTTATTTCAACTGTTCCATGCTTCAAAGTCTAGTCATTGTGCACATTTACTCAAAAATAGTTTTGTTGGAAAAAAAAAAGTCCTAAATACCTCATATCTATACACACAAGGAGTAAAAGAAACTACATCACTAGTAAGCAATCACAGAAAAACATTATCAATTATTACTGATCAATGAAAAAGAGCCAAAGAGCTGTTGAGTAAGTGAGATTTCTATATAAATATATCCATTATAATCTAAATACCCTCAAATTACAACTATGTTACACAGGCCAACAATATTAGAAATAAATAATTCAAAAAAGTATTTTGAATAATTAATTAAAAATGTGAAGGACAATGTGAATTACGTCAGTAAGATGATGGAAAAGAAAGCCATAGACCTTCCTTCTTATGATGGGAGCAATAGTTCAACAATACACAGGCCAGTTTCCTGTGTGAGCAGTCTAGGTTCACAGGCCAGTTTCCTGTGTGAGCAGTCTAGGTTCACAGGCCAGCTTCCTGTGTGAGCAGTCTAGGTTCCAGTTAAACGATACCTGCACCCCTGCTGAGTGTGAAACCAGCTACACTGGCAGGAAAACCTGTGCACACTCTCACCATAGTCCCTCCCCCTGCACAATATGATATGATCAAGAAGATCAAGCCACTTTTTGAGGAAGTAAAGAGAACATTGGGTAACATTTCCAATGTTCTGACTTATGATAGAGTTCAGTTCAGTTCAGTTCAGTCTCTTAGTTCAGTTCAGTTGCTCAGTTGTGTCTTGCGACCCCATGAACTGCAGCACGCCAGTCCTCCCTACCAACTCCCGGAGTTTACTCAAACTTATGTCCATTGAGTCGGCGATGCCATCCAGCCATCTCATCCTCTGTCATCCCTTTCTCCTCCCGCCTTCAATCTTTCCCAGCATCAGGGTCTTTTCCAATGACTCAGTTCTTCGCATCAGGTGGCCAAAGTATTGGAATTTCAGCTTCAGCGTCAGTCTTTCAAAGAATATTCAGGACTGATTTCCTTTAGAATGAATGGACTGGGTGGATCTCCTTGCAGTCCAAGGGACTCTCAAGAAGAGTCTTGTCCAACACGACAGTTCAAAAGCATCAATTCTTCTGTGCTCAGCTTTCTTTATAGCCCAATTCTCACATCCATACATGACTACTGGAAGGCTGCATAAAAGACTGATTTCTGTCTCATACTCACACCTCAGAGCACTGACTGGTCTGCCATACCATAGACGTCTGGGGACCACTGAGAACAAAAGACAGCTGGCCACATGTTGCTGTTCCATAGCCTCTGCACTTTGACAGAGATAGGCTAAGACAACTCAGAGACTGCTCCCAGGAGGGAAAAAGAAATGAATGTAGCATGTATCCAGTGTTTTGGATTTATGAGGAATGCCTGAAGAACCAGTTCCATGAATCCTGATTCAGGGTGCTGAAGGTACCTGACATATTCTAATATATCGAGGCCATTGAGAACAAAATATAAGTTAAGCAGCAAGCTTATAAAATGAGAAACACAGTAAATCATATATTATGTAATTCAATCTTAATCAAACTTCTTTTTTCTCTTAGTTAGATTACAAAGAAACATAAAAGAACATAGTGGTTATCTTTATATTAGGGACTTTAGATGCCTTTAAAAAATTCATTATTCTTACAAGTAGTTGTCAAATCTTGACAGACAAGCATATAATATGTCCAAATAGGGGGAAAGTAAAATAAAATGAAATTAAAAAAAATATTTACAGGATTTAAAATAATATATGCTCAAAATAATAGTGGAAGTTGTAAAACATATTTGCAAATTTCTTGACATAATGCTTATTAAGAAATCAGATTTACTTCCCTTCTTATTGAATTTACTGAGTCATTCGCAATTTACTGAGTTGTTTCTGCCACAATAGAAAGTGGCAGAACTTGTAATCTGTGATTTCCCAGCATGCTCTCTGGATGCTTACTTTGGAAGAAGTGGTTATTATGTAAGAAATCTGAACAATCTGAACACCTTGAGATTCTCAGCCTGAGGAGACCAAGATTTGACACTCAGATTCCCAGCCCCAGAAAAGCTCTCCATAGCCCCTATCAACTGGGGGAGCCATAATAAATATCTGTAGCCCCAATCAACATCTGACTGCAACAATATAAAAATTCTTAAAGTAGAATTGAGTCAATAGAGCCATTTATGAACTCTGAACCAAAATAAAATCAGTATTTGAAGATGTTAAATTTGGGAGTAATTCATCATACAACAATAACAAGGACAAAATATTTTCACGTAGGTGGTAATATATTTGATCAATATGTATACAATATTCAAAGGGCTACAACATCCAAAAGTAATAGTGGGTAATCAGATATTCATTAACTAAGATATTCAATTATAATTTTTATTAAATAAATGATAACCATTACACAATATGTTTGTTTTGCTGTTGTTTGATTAAAAAAAATATGCAAAGATTAGAATTGTCACAAATACAATAAAATTAGCCCTTCTTGTAAATTCCTGTTTAAGACTTTTGTTACCATTCAGAGAACCAGTTTCTCCAATGGAAATCATTAATATTTAGGTTAGTGCAAATGTAATTGCAATTTTGAACCATGAATTTTAAATCATTATAATAGGCTCAAACACATCATTATTAATCAAAGTAGGAACCATTACAATCAGCACATTTTCATCAATGATAAATAAGTCTGTTTATTCTTGCAGCATAAAAATCCATGCTCCAGGATTCAATGAATTATTGGAAAACATTTTCTGCTTCCTGACTGTAGAAGAATTTTCTCTGAAAAAAAGTTGTCGAGTTGCTTGAAGAAGTGGTAGTCAGTTAGTGAGAGGTAAGGTGATTATGGTGGATGAGGCAAAACTTTGTAGCCCAATTCATTCAACTTTTGAAGTGTTGATTGTGTGATATGTGGCCAGGTGTTATTGTGCAGAATTGGGCCCTTTCTGTTGACCACTGGTGACTATAGCTGTTGAAGATTTAGGTGCATCTCTGATTTGCTGAGTATACTTCTCAGATGTAATGATTTTGCCAGGATTCAGAAAGTTGTGGGCTTCCCTTGTGGCTCAGCTGGTAAAGAATCTTCCTGCAATGACGGAGACTTGTGTTTGATCCCTGGGTTGGGAAGATCTCCTGGGGAAGGGAAAGGCTCCTTACTCCACTATTCTGGAGTGGAGAATTCAATGGACTGTATAGTCCATGGAGTCATAAAGAGTCGGACATGACTGAGCAACTTTGACTTCACTTCAGAAAGTTGTAGTGGATCATATCAGCAGCAGATCACCAAACAGGGACCATGACCTTTTTTGTTGCAAGTTTGGCTTTGGGAAGTGATTTAGAGCTCCTTCCTGGTACAGCTACTCAGTTGGTCATTGCCAGTTGTTGTACAAAATCCATTTTTTATCACACATCATAATCACTGTTGTTGCATAGAATAAGAGAAGATGACACTTCAAAAAGATGACTTTTTTGACTTGCTGTCAGCACAATGAGGATCCCACTTAGCGAGCTTTTTTCACCTTTCCAATTTGCTTCAAATGCTAAATTACCATAGAATAGTCGATGGTGAGTTCTTCCACAACTTCTAGTGTAGTTGTAAGAGGATCAGCTTCAAAGTACCTCTCAACTGGTTGTTGTCAAATTCCAGTGGCAAGTCACTGTGCTCCTCATCATCAAGGCACTTGCTTTCTTTGCAAAATTTCTTGAACCACCATTATTCTGTAAATTCATTAGAAGCTCCTAGACCAAATGCTTTATTGATATTGTAAGTCAACTCCACTGCTTTCTGACCAATTTTGAATGCTAATAAGATAATTGCTAGAATTTGCTTTTTATCTAAAATAACTTCCCTCATCAAAACTAAATATAAAATAAAAAGCACATAATAAGACATTACTTAATAAGAAAATATTAAGAAGAAGTGGCAAGAATACAAGAAGAACTGTACAAAAAAGATCTCCATGATCTATATAGCCACGATGCTGTTATCACTCACCCAGAATCAGACACTCTGGAATGCAAAGTCAAGTGGGCCTTAGAAAGCATCACTATGAACAAAGCTAGTGGAGGTGATGGAACTCCAGTTGAGCTATTTCAAATCCCAAAAGATGATGCTGTGAAAGTGCTGCACTCAATATGCCAGCAGACCTGGAAAACTCAGCAGTAGCCAAAGGACTGGAAAAAGTCAGTTTTCATTTCAATTCAAAAGAAAAGCAATGCCAAAGAATGGTCAAACTTTGCACAACTACACTCATCTCACATGCTAGCAAAGTAATATTCAAAATTCTCCAAGCAAGGCATCAACAATACATGAACCGTGAACTTCCAGATGTTCAAGCTGGATTTCCAAAAGGCAGAGGACCCAGAGATCAAATTGCCACCATCCACTGGATCATCAAAAAAGCATGAGCATTCCAGAAAAGCATCTACTTCTGCTTCATTGATTATGCCAAAGCCTTTGACTGTGTGGCTGACAACAAAGGGTGGAAAGTTCTTAAAGAGTTGGGAATATCAAACCACCTGACCTGTGTTCTGAGAAATCTGTATGTAGGTCAAGAAGCAACAGTTAGAACCTGGAGATGGAACAATAGACTGGTGCTAGATCGGAAAAGGATTATGTCAAGGCTATATATTTTCACCCTGCTTATTTAACTTTTATTCAGAGTTCATCACGAGAAATGCCAGACTGGATGAAGCACAAGCTGAAGTCTAGATTCCCGGGAGAAATATCAATAACCTCAGATATGCAAATGGCATGACCCTTATGGCAGAAAGATAAGTTGGTGGGAATGCAAACTAGTACAGCCACTATGGAGAACAGTGTGGAGATTCCTTAAAATACTGGGAATAGAACTGCCATATGACCGAGCAGTCCCACTGCTGGGCATACACACCGAGGAAACCAGAATTGAAAGAGACGCATGTACCCCAATGTTCATCACAGCACTGTTTACAATAGCCAGGACATGGAAGCAACCTAGATGTCCATCAGCAGACGAATGGATAAGGAAGCTGTGGCACATATACACAATGGAATATTACTCAGCCATTAAGAAAAATACATTTAAATCAGTTCTATTGAGATGGATGAAACCGGAGCCCATTATACAGAGTGAAGTAAGCCAGAAAGAAAAACACCAATACAGTATACTAATGCATATATATGGAATTTGAAAGATGGTAACGATAACCCTATATGCGAGACAGAATAAGAGACACAGATGCATAGAACAGTCTTATGGACTCTGAGGGAGAAGGTGAGGGTGGGACGTTCTGGGAGAATAGCATTGAAACATGTATATTGTCATATGTGGGGCAGAACACCATTCCAGGTTCGATGCATGGGATGGGTGCTCAGGGCTTGGGCAGTGGGATGGCCCAGGGGGGTGGGGTGGGGGTGGGTGGGAAGGGGGTTCGGGATGGGGAGCGCATGTGGACCCATGGCTGATTCATGTCAGTGTGTGGCAAAAACCACTACAATATTGTAAAGTAATTGGCCCCCAACTAAAATAAATAAATTTATTAAAAAAAAAAAAATAAAATCAAAATAAAAAAAAAAAAAGGAAAAACTAAAGAGCCTCTTGATGAAAGTGAAAGAGGAGAGTGAAAAAGTTGGCTTAAAACTCAACATTCAAAATAAGATCATGGCATCCATTCTCAACGGATGAGATGGTTAGATGGCATCACCAACTCAGTGGACGTGAGTTTAAGCAAGCTCCGGGAGTTGGTGATGGACAGGGAAGCCTGGCGTGCTGCAGTCCGTGGGGTTGCAAAGAGTTGTTCAGGACTGAATGACTGAACTATAGAACAAGTGCAGGCAGTCTGGACATCAAAAGAGTATTGTTAATTAAAGTTAACCAGATATCCTATGTTGAGGTATTTAGCACTTTTCTACTTATGAGTTGATGCAAGGGTCTGGGCTCACTGAAATCATTCCTTTCATTTGCATCTCAGGTATCCTGGGCCACATTTTTATGTTTTTTTTTTTTCATCCTGAGGTCCCTTGCGCCTCACTGTAGGAGTGGCTGCAGTCCTGATGGCTGCTAGATGTCAGATATTCTCCTCCTTCCTGAGTGCCCTTACAAACTTGCACTGGAGAGCTGGAACTGCAGATGCCTGTGACATCCTTGTTTACTGATATGGCAGGAAATGCTGCATTTCTCATCTGCTCTGCAGCTTTTGTTTCCATATAGAAGGAAAAGTGTTCTATCTTTAAAGATCAGAACCTTGAGAATGGGCTATCCTACATGTTTTAGGATTTAGGCAACATTCTTAACTCACAGCTAAAGCAATAGAACACAAAGGTTAAAATAAAAGAAACGGTTCCAATACAGAGTCAGATTTTCTCTTCATATTATAGTATGTTTTCCATGAAACAAAGAGAAAGAGAAAAATTACATTCCTATGCCATACGTAGTAGGGGACTTTTGGGAATAAGTCTCATTTTAATTTTATCAGCTCTTTGCTTGAACATTATACTTGAATCAGTGCAATTACTTCTGATTTGTATTTCATAAAGCTATGGTCAATTTTATCAAGAAGTTATAGTAATAATGATAATTATTTAGCAAGCAGAACATCACATAGAATATATTGCTAACCATGAAATCAGCAGTCACTCCCAAACATTCTATCTAAAAAAACAATTATCAACCGAAAGGTTTGTCTCAATCAGAAAATATCATGCTTGTTTATATATTCATATTTCTGTTTATCTCACTCATTGTCATGCAGATTCCCTGGAGGTAGAGACATTTTCTTTTTTGTTCACCATGGTATTATAACCTTAAGGGTTAATTTTGAATCTCTACTGCTGCTTTTGTTATTATCGGCATACATAATGGCCTGCCTTAGGGAGCCCTAACCACCCTCCTCTGCCTGACCCTTGGGCTAGGTTCCCTTTGTTTGGCTCATAAGGAGATAGCCTGAACCTGTCCACCTGTGAAGGAGGGAAAGTAAGCATGTGAAAATAACACATCCCCTTGCCTGAAGCTTCCCATTCTAGGAGATATTGACAAGAATTAAATGGTCTTGTTACTTTGTTTCCTCATCTCTCCCCATCTTGGATCCATAAAAGAACCTGGCATCCAGGCCTCGACAATATGGTTATTTTGAGGCTCTAGCCTGCTATCTTCTAGGTCAGCTGGCTTTCCGAATAAAGTAATCTTCCTTGCCTCAACACCTCATCTCAGATTTATTGGCATATAGTGCAGCTAGCAGAGTGAGCTTAGACTTGGTAACAATATCTCCAGTGTCAGGCCCAGGGAAAAAATAACTAAATATGAATTAATGGATAAATGACTAATGCAATAGAATCTGGAAATGATTAGAAATTGAGTAGTTGGAAAGCTGTTTCTCACTTACTCTTTCTTTCTTAGATTCTATTTGATTCATTGTTTTCTTTCTCTTTAAGCCAATCTCACTTTTTCTATGTGCACATAGCCTGAAATAGTTTCTGCAAAATCCCTGAGTTTACATAATCTGAAATCAATCCACTTTCAAAGATAACTGACCGTCTCTCAGACTCAATTCCAAATTTTTAGAAGACAGTCTGATAAATTATTTTCGGTTAGTGTTTATTCACTGACAAGGTAGAAGGCCAAGTAAGCAAAACCATATGTCACTAACTTGATTATTGGGGACATATCCCTATTTGATTAGGTACTATCTCAGCAATATCTTTTATAATATATTTGCTGATAAAGCATAGTCACTGTTATATTAGAATTTAATGTGGTTGTTAGATATTTGTTGATGACAAAAATAATGTGAATGTTTTAAACCACGAACCACCCCGTACCATTTTTTTTTCATGCCCAGCTCCTGGTTAGTGAGATCTATGCTCCTGCCGCTTGAATATGGACTTTGTAACCAATAGAATAAAGCATTGGTGAAACCCCAGGCCAGTTTATGACTTCAGATCTTAAGGAACCGGCATTTTCCTTGCCATATTCTATGCTCAGTTATTAATGCATAACTTACTTGCATTTAATTATCATTTATACACTGATTTTACTTTATTTAAGTACACAATCACTTCTACTCTGGCTTGATACAAATATTCATATGAATATACTTGTTTGGTAAAGGAAAAATTAGATTTTTTAATTTTTAACAAGGATCTCAAAAAATGCAAATAAGAATGCAATAATGGTGATTTTTCTCAGTTATGTTTTGGGGCATGCCCACTGGTAACAGAAGATGCTTAGCTGTGTCTGACATGATAAATATTCTTAATGATTACTGATACAGCAGAAAGTCTTTAATTATATTTTTAGCAAAGTTTTGAAACTGAAACAATCATTTAGTGTATCTTTATAGATTGACTGATTAATTATACAGGTAGCTTGTGCACTTGTGGCTTTTAACCAATAAAAGTGAGAGCACACTTCAAGCACATGGAGCAAAAATAGAAAAGAAATCCAGTCTGTCGGGAGCCACGTTAGGCATTACTGACAAAATGGAGACATGACTCCAACCCCCTCTCCTCATCCCGCAGGCATGGTCCCAGGATGAAGGAGTTAGGTCTTGTGATTCTGACTTGTCCTTTCCTTCCTCCGGTTGAGTTGGCTGGAAAGAATGTTGTAATCCATAAAGTTAACTATTGACATTTGTTCAAGGATCTTTACAAAGAATGTTCCAGGATGAGCACATAGGCTGCCGCCAGAGGCCATGGGAAACATTGTTATCTGAAACCTGCTTGTAAGGGAAATGTTTATGGCAAAACAAGTTTGCTGAGTTTAGGGGTTAGGAATAATTAAGAATAGTTAGAAGCTAAAAGTTTAAGGTATGTTGTAGTATTTTACTATAGCTTATAGAGACTAGGAATTTTAGAGATACTAATAGCTAGAAGTCTTTTTAGGAGTTAATGAGCTCATTTGGAAAGATAAGAAATAAACTGAGGAATGTGATATACAGCCCAGAGACAAACTTGAGTTACAGTGTTATCACAAGGACACTTAAGAGGGAACTCTGAAGGGCAACAATGATTTATGCAGACAGTAAATATGGGTGAGGGGAAACTGAAGATGTCATACCTCTGACCTAATGCTTTTGTAAATGTATAAAAGAAAACCTGATGCTTAAAATAAACATGCAGCCCAGTGCTTTGAGCAAGAGATTGCATCATTTTCTCTGCTGACTCTGTTCATCCCTTTAGGGCGTTTCCCTGGCTGCCGAGCTGGACTCCGACACCAGTCTTAAATCAGGTCTTTAAGACCGTCTTAAAACAGGTCCTTAAATCCAGTCTTTAAAACAGGTAACTAAGGAAAACTGAGGAATGATGTTAAACATTGGTAGGGCGAGGTGGGTGGAGTTTGGTGTATTCAATGGTTGCCATTACAGGTGAACAACAAGAAGGAAATTCTATAGCTCTATCAGTTCAGTTCAGTACAGTTCAGTTGCTCAGTTATGTTTGACTCTTTTGACTCCATGGACCAACAGACTTCCCTGTCCATCACCAACACCAAGAGCTTACTCAAATTCATGTCCATTGAGTCTGTGATACCATACAACCATCTCATCCTCTGTCATCCCCTTCTTCTCCCACCTTCAATATTTCCTAGCATCAGGGTCTTTTCAAATGAGTCACTTCTTCACATCAGATGGCCAAAGTATTAATATTCAGGACTGATTTTCTCTAGGATGGACTGGTTGGATCTCCTTGCAGGCCAAGGGTCTTGCACGAGTCTTCTCCAACACCACAGTTCAAAAGCATCAATTTTTCAGCACTCAGCTTTCTTTAGAGTTCAACTCTCACATCCATACATGACTGCTGAAAAAACCGTAACTTTGACTACATGGATCTTTGTTGGCAAAGTAATGTCTCTACTTTTTAATATGCTGTAAGGTTGGTCATAACTTTTCTTCCCAGGAGCAAGCGTCCTTTAATTTCATGGCTGCAGTCACCATCTGCAGTGATTTTAGAGCCCCCCAAAATAAAGTCTGACACTGTTTCCATTGTTTCCCCATCTATTTGCCTTGAAGTGATGGGACCAGATGCCATGATCTTAGAGATGCCATGATCTTAGTTTTCTGAATGTTGAGTCTTAATCCAACATTTTCACTCTTCTCTTACACTTTCATTAACTCTTTAGTTCTTCTTCACTTTCTGCCATAAGGGTGGTGTCATCTGCATATGTGAGGCTATTGATATTTCTCCTGGAAATCAAGATTCCAGCTTGTGCTTCATTCAGCTGAGCGTTTCTCATGATGTACTCTGCATATAAGTTAAATAAGCAGGGTGAGACTATATAGACTCGACATACTCCTTTCCCTATTTGGAACCAGTCTGTAGTTCCAGGTCCAGTTCTAACTATTGCTTCTTGACCTGCATACAGATTTCTCAGGAGGCAAGTAGGTGGTCTGGTATTCCCAACTCTTTAAGAAATTTCAACGATTTGTTGTGATACACAACAAAGATTTTGGCATAGTCAATAAAGCAGAAACAGATGTTTTTCTGGAACTCTCTCAATTGTTTGATGATCCAAAAAATGTTGGCAATTTGATCTCTGGTTCACCTGTCTTTTCTAAATCCAGCCTGAACGTCTGGAAGTTCACAGTTCACGTATTGCTGAAGCCTGGCTTGGAGAATTTTGAACATTATTTTACTAGGATATGCGATGAATGCAATTGTGTGGTAGTTTAACCATTCTTTGGCATTACCTTTCTTTGGGATTGGAGTGAAAATTGACTTTTCCAGGCCTGTGGTCACTGCTGAGTTTTCCAGATTTGCTGGCGTATTGAGTGCAGCACTTTCACAGTGTCATCTTTTAGGATTTGAAATAGCACAACTGGAATTCCATCACCCCCAGTAGCTTTGTATATAGTGATGCTTCCTACCGCCCACTTGACTTCACACTCCAGGGTGTCTGGCTCTTGGTTGGTGATCACACCATCGTGATTATCTGGATCGTGATCTTTTTTGTATAGTTCTTCTGTGTATTCTTGCCACCTTTTCTTAGTGTCTTCTTCTTCTGTTAGGTTCATATCATTTCTGTCCTTTATTGTGCCCATCTTTACAAGAGATGTTCCCTTGGTACCTCTAATTTTCTTGAAGCAATCTCTAGTCTTTCCCATTCTATTGTTTTCCTCTATCTCTTTACATTGATAACTGAGGAAGACTTTCTTATCTCTCCTTGTTCTTCTTTGGAAATCTGCATTCAAATGGGTATATATTTTCCTTTTCTCCTCTGCCTTTTACTTCTCTTCTTTTCATAGCTGCTTGTAAGGCCTCCTCAGACAACCATTTTTCCTTTTTGCATTTCTTTTTCTTGGGGATGGTCTTGATCACTGCCTTCTGTTCAATAGAAATCTCCTTCAATAGTTCTTCAAGCACTCTATCAGATCTAATCTCTTGAATCCATTTGCTGCTTCCACTGTATAATCATCAGTTATTTGATTTAGGTCATACCAGATTGATCTAGTGGTTTTCCCTAATTCCTTCAAGTGTGAATTTTGCAATAAGGAGTTCATGATATAAGCCACAGTGACCTCCCAGTCTTTTTTTTTTTTTTGCTGACTGCATAGACCATATACCCCATGTCCAAGGGCAGAGAACTCCAGAAGTTGGCAGGTGCTGGGATGGTGGCTGCGTGGTACTGGAGTGGTGGCTGTGTGATGCTGGAGTGACTTTGAGGAGATACCACACGTCTAAGGGCAAAGGAGAACCTCCAGCAAGACAGTAGGAGAGGCAAAATCATGTTTAGAATCAAACCTGATACCCAGCAGAGATGCTCAAGAGTGCTCAAACAAACCTTGTACACACCGGGACCCAGAGACCTAGAGAGACTGAGACAGAACTGTGTTTGAGTGTCTCCTGTGGAGGTAAGGATCAGCACTGGACTGCTGCAGGAGCAGGGGCTCTGTGTGCAGTAGACCTGTCTATGGCATAAGCCCTCTTGGAGGAGGTTGCCGTTAACCCCACCATAGAGATGCCAGAACTTACACAGGACTGGGAAACAGACTCTTAGAGGGCACAAAAAAAAATCTTTTGTGCACAAAGACCCAGGAAAAAGGAGCAGTGACTCCACAAGAAACTGACTCAGACTTGCGCATGTGTGTCCGGGAGACTCTGGTGGAGATGTGGGTTTGCAGTGCCCTGCTGCAGGGTTGGGGGCACTGAGTACAGCAGTGTGTGCATGGGACCTTCTGAAGGAGGTCGCCATTATCTTCATTACCTCCACTATAGTTTGGCCTCTGGTCAAACAAAAGAGAGGGAACACAGCCCTGCCCATCAACAGAAAATTGGATTAACGATTTACTGAGCACAGGCCTGACCATCAGAATAAGACAGTTTCCCCCTCAGTCAGTCTCTCCCATCAGGAAGCCTCCATAAGCCTCTTATCCTTCTCCATCAGAGGGCCGACAGAATGAAAATCACGGTCACAGATAACTAACCAATCTGATCACATGGACCACAGCCTTGTCTAACTCAGTGAAACTATGAGCTATGCCCTGTAGGACCACTTAAGACGGACTGGTCATGGTGGAGAGTTCTGACAAAACGTGGTCCACTGGAGAAGGGAATGGCAAACCTCTTCAGTATTCTAGCCTTGAGAACCCCATGAACAGTATGAAAAGGCAAAGATAGGACACTGAAAGATGAACTCCCCAGGTCAGTAGGTACCCAATATGCTACTGGAGATCAGTGGAGAAATAACTCCAGAAAGAATGAAGAGATGGAGCCAAAGCAAAACCAGTACCCAGTAGTGGATGTGACTGGTGATGGAAATAAAGTCCAATGTAGTAAAGAGCAATATTGCATAGGAACCTGGAATGTTAGGTCCATGAATCAAGGCAAATTGGAGGTGATCAAATAGGAGATGGCAAGAGTGAACATCGACATTTTAGGAATCAGTGAACTAAAATAGACTAGAATGTGTGAATTTAACTCAGATGACCATTATATCTACAACAGCAGACAAAAATCCCTTAGAAGAAATTGAATAGGCATCATAGTCAACAAATGATTCTGATAAGCAGTACTTGGATGCAGCCTCAAAAATGACAGGATGATCTCTGTTCATTTCCAAGGCAAACCACTCAATATCACAGTAATCCAAGTCTATGCCCCAACCAGTAATGCCAAAGAAGCTGAAGTTGAACAGTTCTATGAAGACCTGCAAGACTTTATAGAGCTAAGATGTCCTTTTCATTATAGGAGACTGGAATGCAAAAGTAGGAAGTCAAGAAATACCTGGAGTAACAAGCAAATTTGGCCTTGGAGTACAGAATGAAGCAGGGCAAATGCTAATAGAGTTTTCCCAAGAGAACACACTGGTTATAGCAAGCACCCTCTTCCAACAACACAAGAGAGGACTCTACGCATGGACATCACCAGATAATCAATACCGATATCAGATTGATTATATTCTTTGCAGCCAATGATGAAGAAGCTCTATACAGTCAGCTCTCTCAGCAGAACACCATAAATTAAAAACTTGTATACACCAACATGATTAGTAATTGTGTTATAAATTTACCACTTCTACCAAATTTCATGACTCTGAATATTAATCACTATTTACAGAAAATATAATAAAATTAAACTTATTTTCTATTCCATTTCAAAATTTTATCAGAGGAATGGAAGAGATTGTTATGCTGTTTTGTAACAGAGTTTTCCACATTCACCTGACTATACAAGTTGGGCACATTTTTAAACAGGCATTTGCAAAATGACAATGCTCCACTTTTCAAATGTCTCTTTCTACGTTTCATAAATTAAGTGGACCGAAGGTGACAGATGCAGTCTTATTTACTTTGATGTTGTTCTCTGTTTGTTGAGATTGGTAAAAATAAACACAACACTTAAGGACTAACAGTCATAATCATAAATAAGCATGAGTTTACAGTTCAGATTGGATGCTAATACAATGAGGGAAAGACCATTTTTCATTAGGATGCACGCCTGCATGCTAAGTCGCTTCAGTCGTGTCCGACTCTGTGCGACCCTATGGACAGCAGCCCACCAGGCTCCTCCATCCACAGGATTCTCCAGGCAAGAATACTGGAGTGGGGTGCCATTTCCTTATTAGTAAAAATTAGAACTAACCAAAGCAAAATTGCAAAAGTTGTAAATGTTCTAGGGAAGGACTACAGAAGCAAAATGCTGTACCATAAGATAAACACTATGAAAATAGATTCTAATAGACTTTAAATACTCTATTAAAAGAAAATATAAAATTTAATTTTCATTCCAATACATGAAAAGTTAAAAAGAAAGGATAAGATGTTATGCACATACCATTGCACATTTTAATACCTTTTTTTAAAAGGCCATGAATTGATTTTATATATTTCCTAGTATTCATAATTCTGTTTAAATACAAGGTAAGTCTTATGGACTAATGTCTAAAGAGACATGCTGTGCTGTGCTTAGTTGCTCAGTTGTTTCCGACTCATTGAGACACCATTAACTGTAGCCTGCCACGCTCCTCTGTCCATAGGGATTCTACAGGCAAGAATATTGGAGTGGGTTTCCATGCCCTCTTCCGGGGGATCTCCCCAACCCAGAGATCAAATCTAGGTCTCCCACATTGCAGGCGGATTCTTTACCCTCTGAGCCACCAGGGAAGCCCATGAATACTGGAGTGGGTAGCCTATCCATTCTCCAGGGGATCCTCCCAACCCAGGAATCAAATTGGGGTATCCTGCATTGCAGGTGGATTTTTTACCAGCTAAGCTACCAGGGAAGCTCCCCTCCCCCCTAAAGAGACATGTGAAGTTATTATTTATGCAGGTGAAATAAACAGTAAAACCTTCACATTAAAATTAAACTTCAAAATAATATCTTCTGAATAAATAGGCTCTAAGTAATATTTTTAATCTTTCTGTGTTAATATGTGTTTAAATCACATTTTGAGACAGGTGATGCCAAAGATAGAAGATTTATAATAACAATATAAATTTAAATCGGTTTCTGTTTCAGGGATCAATTATGGACTTTCAGCATTATTTATAATATAAAGTTTCAGGCTATGCCATAAAAGTGCTAGCTATAGTAGTGGTATGGCATATATGGAATTACATTTCTTGAATAGGTCAGTCTTATTATGTAATATTCAACTGAATATGTTTATTTCTTTTCCATTCATTTGTTTTTATTTATTTATTTTCTAATAATTCTCCTTCCCAAGAAATTGCGGTTGTATTTATAGACCTTACAATAAAAATTCTGGAATTGTTTATTAACTTTTAAAGAATTTACAAAGGTTTGGACAATAAGATTTGGAAAATTTGGAATTTAATTGAGATTTTTAAGGAAACTTGTGACGTGAATCATACTTATTTTATAACTGACTAGTAAAGCAAAAGGTGGTCTGAATATAATATGTTGCGATGTTAACACAGCATTTGACATAGTCATTCTTATAAAATGTTAGTATATATGGACTTATATAGTCTGAATGAAAGCAGACTTAAGTATCTTTTTGAAAAAAGGAGACAACATAATTTGATTTAATAAAGTAGAAGCAATCAGAGAGGAAGTCTTGAGTAAGGGGCACAGAATTCTCTTTTTATCTAGACATTATTAAATATTTGGAGGAAGTTATAGTAGGGAAGTCCTCATATTTTCCTAATATCACAAAGCTAAATGAGTTCTTAAGCGAAGAATGAAGGTGAAAATCATCTTTCCATAAAGGAATGAAATGTTAGAAATTTAGGAATTTGACTCTCACAAGAATATATTTAAAGTCTTATAATCTTGTCAATAAAGATACAAAAATATTTCAGCAAAATATCTTGCACGTTATATTGCTCTAAGGTATAAATATGCATATCTCAGGGGGAAAAAAAACAACAAAGAAAGCAAAGTAATAAATATCAAATTTGTTTGGGCAATGATTCACACCAAGTATGTGTGAAAATTTTTTAGTCACATTGCACAACAGAATTTTTATTGTGGTAAAAAATATATAATACAAAATGTATTGCCTTTATCATTTTGATGTGTACTGTTCAGTAGTGTTAAGTATATTCATACAATTCTGAAACAGGTCTCCAGTATTCTTTTCTACTTGCAAATTGAAACAACCTCCTTTCCCTCCCACCTCCACCTAGACCTTGGTAACCATTATTCTACCTTCTCTTTATGTGACTTATTTAGCTATTTCATAGATAAGTAATAGTTTTTTTTTAATAACTTCTATTTTATAGAGATCTATTAATGTAGTATCTCCTATATATATTTAATAATATAACTCCTTTCCCAGAAACACATTCAAAAATCACTAGCAGAAGATAATGTATAAAACAGTGTGCTGAGGAACACTCTACTATTATTTATAGAGCAATCAGTCAGTTCAGTCACTCAGTCTTGTCTGACTCTTTGTGATCCCATGGAGTGCAACATGTCAGGTTTCCCTCTCCTTCACCAACTCCCAGAGATTGCTAAAATTCATGTCCATTGAGTTGGTGATGAAATCCAACCACCTCATCCTCTGTTGTCCCCTTCAACTCCTGCCTTCAATCTTCCTCAGTATCAAGGTGTTTTCTAATGAGACAGTTCTTCGCATCAGGTGGCCAAAGTATTGGAGTTTCAGTTTCAGCATCAGTCCTCCCAATGAATATTCAGGACTCATTTCATTTATAGACTAGAATGATTTCCTTGTAGTCCAAGGGACTCCCAAGAGTCACCTCCAACATGACAGTACAAGAGCATCAATTCTTCAGCACTTAGCTTTCTTTATAGTTCAACTATCACATCCACACATGACTACTGGAAAATACATAGCTTTGAATATACACACCTTTGTCAACAAAGTGATGTCTCTGCTTTTCAATATGCTGTCTATGTTGGCCATAGCTTTTCTTCCAAGGAGGAAGTTTCTTTTAATTTCAAGGCTGCAGTCACCATCTGCAGCGATTTTGGAGCCCCCCAAAATAAAGTCTGTCACTGTTTCCATTGTTTCCCCATCTATTTGTCATGAAATGATGGGACCAGATGCCATGATCTTAGTTTTCTGAATGTTGAGTTTTAAGCCAGCTTTTTCACTCTCTTCTTTCCCCTTCATCAAGAGGCTCTTTAATTCTTATTCACTTTCTGTCATAAGGGTGGTGTCATCTGTATATCAGAGGTTATTGATATTTCTCCTGGCAATCTTGATTCCAGCTTGTGCTTCATCCAGTCCATCATTTCATATGATGCACTCTGCATATAAGTTAAATAAGCAGGGTGACAATATACAGCTTTGACATACTCTTTTCCCGATTTGGAACCAGTCCGTATTTCCATGTCCAGTTCTAACTGTTGCTCCTTGACCTGCATACAGATTTCTCAGGAGGCAGGGAAGATGGTCTGATATTCCCATCTCTTTAAGAATTTTCCACTGTTTGTTGTCATCCACACTGTCAAAGGCTTTGGCATAGTTAATGAAGTAGAAGTAGATGTTTCTCTGGAACTCTCTAGCTTTTTCGATGATCCAACAGATATTGGCAATTTGATCTCTGGTTGCTCTGCCTTTTCTAAATCCAGCTTGAACATCTGTAAGTTCATGGTTCACGTACTGTTTAAGCCTTGCTTGGAGAATTTTGAGCACTACTTTGCTAGAACATGAGACCAGTGCAATTGTGCAGTAGTTTGACCATTCTTTGGCATTGTCTTTCTTTGGGATTGGAATGAAAACTGCCTTTTTCCAATCCTGTGGCCACTGTTGAGTTTTCCAGATTTGCTGGCGTGTTGAGTGAAGCACTTTCACAGCATCATCTTTTAGGATTTGAAATAGCTCAACTGGAATTCCACCACCTCCATGAGCTTTCCTCGTAGTGATGCTTCCTAAGGCCCACTTGACTTCATATTCCAAGATGTCTGGCTCTAGGTGGGTGATCACACCATTGTGGTTATCTTGGTCATGAAGATCTTTTTTGTATAGTTCTTCAGTGTATTCTAGCCACCTCTTCTTAATATCTTCTGCTTCTGTTAGGTCCATACCATTTCTTTCTTTTATTTTTCCCATCTTTGCATGAAATATTTCCTTGGTATCTCTATTTTACTTGAAGAGATCTCTAGTCTTTCCCATTGCATTGTTTTCCTCTATCTCTTTGCGTTGATCACTGAGGAAGACTTTTTTGTTTGTTTCTTTCTCTTCTTGCTATCCTTTGGAACTCTGTATTCAAATAGGTATATCTTTCCTTTTCTCCTTTGCCTTTCACTTCTCTTCTTTTTTCA
Organism: Okapia johnstoni; assembly: GCA_024291935.2. Taxonomy (NCBI): domain Eukaryota; kingdom Metazoa; phylum Chordata; class Mammalia; order Artiodactyla; family Giraffidae; genus Okapia; species Okapia johnstoni. The sequence continues at coordinate 40,002,147 of CM044321.1, forward strand.
GTTATTTTTAAGGCCTTGTCAGACAACCATTTTGCCTTTTTGCATTTCTTTTTCTTGGGGACAGTCTTGATCACTGCTTCCTATACAATATCATGAACCTCCATCCTTTGTTCTTCAGGGAGTCTATCAGATCTAATCCCTTGAATCTATTCTAATAACATTTCTACTTTATTATGCTATGTTCCTTTTTAGGAGGATACTTTAAGGGTAATATTTGCAAACTAGAGAAATGTAAGGGGAGCTGAATAGAATTAGGAAATAACTAAAATTATTTTGCTATGAGAAGGGTAATTGATATTTAGCTTAACAAGAGAATATTTTTGGCAGTTTATAAGTTTACTTCAATTATTTAAGGCTATAAATTTTCTGGTAAGAAACTTAGGGAATATATAAATCCAGAGAAAATACTTACATTGAGTCAGCAATGCAGATTTCAAATTAATGAAAAGAAATCAAAACTTTTAAAATAATATGACATTTTCCTGAAGTTTGAAGTAGAAGTTTATATGACTTAATATATATCATAGAAGAGATTTCTAATCAAAAATAAAATTAGATTAATGACTTGTTAAGATTATCTGAAGTTATTATATATGATTCTAGATCTTAAATTTAAAAGAAAAATACCAGTGGAGATGGAAGAAGATGACAGCATATTAAGAGGGTCGATCACCTCCCTCTTCACAAATATACCAAAACTTCATCTGAATATGGAACCACTTCTACAGAACAACTTCTGAATGCTAGCAGAAGACTTGAAGCTCCCCAAAAGGCAAGCCAATTTCCTTAGAATTAAGTAAGGTTAAAGATAAAGATTTTTAAAAAAAGAGAGAGAGAGACAAAGGATTTCAGAACAGGGACATGAGCCCCAGGGAGGGATTTGTGAAGGGGGAAAAGTTTCCACACACTCAGAAACCACCTCACAGGCTGGATTGGGGGGAAGGGGGAGCTTTGGAACATCAGAAGGGAGCTCAATGGCAGGTGCTCATAAGGCAAAACAGAGACAATCCACCACATGATCATTGCCAAATAGCACTTCCCAGGCAGAAAATGGGTCACATGCCTCCATCAGCAGTAGAGGGTGGAGGTGGGGTGCTGAGGCTCAGGCAAGGATGTCTGACCTCAGGGAGGGGACCTAGGTTGCCTGCCATGAGGATGCTCTAAGGAAGCTAGTGCAAGAGATGGGGGAGTCCAGGGAAAAAACTAGCTGTCCAGAGAGACAAGAAGTCGTTGTCACCCAGGACACTCTAATACCACGTGTTCACAGACAGTGGCTGAGTGCCCACCTGTGGCCTCCATAAAAGCCAGCAAACCTGGTCAGAACCCCAGTGCAAAGAATTAAATACAACTGTAGTTTAGAATCCCAGAAGGGGAAACATATGTCACATAAGCCACAGCCACTGCTGAAGCAAGCAAAATGCCTGAGGCAGTCCAGCTCAGAGGTGGCAGCTACCATCAGACTCTAAGCAGGGATTGTCCACACCTCGCTGGGAACTGGCTCTTCCTAGTGACCCGCAATCTGCACAATCTGGGGTCAATTCCTCTGGGAGGGTGCATGACACATCCCAGATTGTAACAACATCTGTCAGGTCTCTACCTACACAGGCACTCCTTGGTACATCCCAACTGTAGCTGCCACACCCTCCTTCTCCGTATGTGTACTGAGCAAGTGAGCCCTAACAAGCCTCAGCCTTCATTCCCTCATGTCTGGGTGGAAAACAGTCATAAGAGGGGGACCTACAAGCAGATCCAGGCCCCAAATTAAAGCAGAACACCTGGGGATGTGTCACCAAAGAAGAGAAAGGGAATGGCTCCAGCAGCTTCAGGTGCAGTACATTAAATATCCACAATGAGCCTGAGATGGTGGATTTTAGGGGCAACTGTGGACTTTAAGAACAAGTACAAGCTGGAGTGAGTACAAGCTGGCATAAGATCTGAGACTGAGAAGATCTCACACTGCCCATAACAGGTCCAGAGACCTTCCTAGAAATATTGGAGAACTTTGGTGCGAGTTTCTTTGGGTGTTCTGAGTTGTTGAGTGTTGCTTTCACCAGTAATCTTGGGGCTTTGTTTTCTGTGCTAAGTGGCTTCTGAAGTCTTAGTGCTACAGCAAAGAGTTGGGCCTGAGCCCCTGAAGTGGGAGACCAAAGTCAAGCACTTTGAATCACCAGAGAACTCCCAATCCCATGGAACATTAATTGACAAGAACTCTCCAAAAGGCCTCCATCTCAACACTAAAACAAGGTCCCACCCATAGACCAACAAGCTCCAGTGCCAGATATCCCATGCTAATTCTTTATCAAATCAACAGCACAAATCTGCACATTAGCAGACAACCTACCCAAGCCATACCAAACCCATAGACACCCCCAAACACACTCCTGGATATGACATTGCCTTTCAGAGAAACAAGATTCAGTTCCATCCACAAGAATACAGGCACAAGTGCCCCCAGACAGGAAATCTCACAAGGCACTGGTCCAATCCCACTCATGTGGAGTCAACTTAAGAGTTAAGAGGAACTATGACCTTCCAGCCTGCAGAAAGGTGGCCCCAAACACAGTAAATTAATAAAATGAAAAGACAGAGAAACCTGCAGCAGATGCAAGAACATGGCAAAAACCCATAAGACCAAACAAGTGAAGAAGAAATAGGCAGTCTACCTGAAAGAGAATTCAGAATAATGATAGTAAAGATGATCCAAAATCTTGAAAATAAAATGGAGGTACAGATAAATAGACTGGGTATGGGTCAAAAAGATGTTTAACAATAAACATCGTTAAATACTTAACAATGATAGAAGAATTAAAGAATAAACAATTAGCAATGAACAACACAAAAAGTGAAATTAAGAATACACTAGAGGGCAAATTCAGAGTAACTGAAGCAGAAGAATGGATAAGTGTGCTGGAAGATAGAATGGTGGAAATAACTGAAAGAGAACAGAATAAAAAGAAATGAGAGCAGTCTCAGAGACCTCTGGGACAACATTAAGTGTAACATTAGAATCATAGGGGTCTCAGGGGAAGAAGTCAAAAGTAAAGGGCATGAGAAAACATTTGAGGGGATTATAGTTGAAAACTTCCCTAACGTGGGAAAGGAAATAGCCACCCAAGTCCAGGAAGCTCAGAGAGTCCTATTCAGGATAAACCCAAGGAAAAATATGCCAAGATATATACTAATCAAACTAATAAAAACTAAGCACAAAGAACAAATATTCAAAGCAACAAGAGGAAAGCAACAAATAACATACAAGGGGATACCCTAAGGCTGCCAGCTGATCCTTCAATAGAAACTCTACAGGCCAGAAGGGAGTGGTAAGATATACTTAGAGTGATAAAAGAAAAGAAACCTATAACCAAGATTACTCTATCCAGCAAGGATCTCATTCAGATTATAAGGAGAAGCCAAAAGTTTTACAGACAAGTGACAGTTTAGAGAATGCAGCACCACCAAACCAGTTTTACAACAAATGCTAAAGGTAATTATTTAGACAGAAAACAAAATAGAAAGGAAATATCTACAAAAACAGTCAAAACAGTAAATTAAATGATAATAGGATCATACATATCAATTATTGCCTTAAGTATAAATGAAATAAATTCTCCAACCAAAAGAGACAGGTTGGCTGAATGGATGGATACAAAAACAAGACACCTGTATTTGCTGCCTACAAGAGAATCACCTCAGACCTAGGGACACATATAGACTGAAATTGAAGGGTTGGAAAAAGATATTCCATGCAAACGGAAATCAAAAGGAAGAAGGAATAGCAATACTCATATTAGATAAAATAGACTTAAAAAAAAGATTTCTACTAGAGACAAAGAGGGACAGTACATAATGATCAAAGGATGAATCTAAGAAGAAGACAAAACAACTAAAAATATATATGCACCCAACATAGGAGCATTGCAAAAATAAGGCAAGTACTAACAGCTATTAAAGGGGAAATCAGCAGTAACACAACAATAATGAGAGACTTTAATATCCCACTCACACAAATGGACAGATCTTACAGACAGAAAATTAATAAGGAACACAAGCTTTAAACAATATATTGGACCAGTTGGGCCTAATTGATATCTACAAGGCATGTCATCCAAGGACAGTAGATTTCACTTTTTTCTCAAGTGCACATGTAACATTCTCCAGAATAGATTGCATCTTGTGTCACAAGTCAAGCCTTGACAAATTAAAAAGTAATTTAAATCATTCCAAGCATCTTTTCTGACCACATCACTACAAGATTAGACATGAACTACAGAAAGAGAACAATAAAAAGCAAAAACACATGGAGCTTCACTAGTATTTTTTTCTGAATAACCAACAGATCACTGAAGAAATCAAGAAGGCAATCAAAATATACATAGAAACAAATGAGAATGTAAACATGCCAACTCAAAACCTAAGGGATGCCCTGAAAACAGTGCTAAGAGGGAAGTTGATAGCAATAAAGCCTACCTCAAGAAACAAGAAAACATTGAATAAACAAACTAACCTTACATCTAAACAAACTAGAGAAAGAAGAACTAAAAACCCCAGAGTTAGTAAAAGGAAAGAATCAAAGATCAGAGCACAAAAAATTGAAAACGAAAGGAAGGAGACAATACCCAAGATCAATAAAACTAAAAAAACTAGTTCTTTGAGGATATAAACAAAATTGACAAAGGCATTAGCCAAACTCATCAAGAAAATAAGGGAGAAGACTCAAATTAATAAAATTAGAAATGCAAAAGGGGAAGTCAAAATAGACAATGTGGAAATACATAAGAGACTACTATGAGTAGCTACGTGCCAATGAAATGGACAACCTCAAAGAAATGGACAAATTCTTAGAAAAATATAACCTTCCAAAATTGAACAAGAAAGAGATATAAAGTATGAATAGACCAATCACAAGCACAGAAATCAAAACTGTACTAACGATTTTTCCAACAAAGAAAGACCAGGGTCAGATGGCTTCACAGCAGCTTTTGCCAAAAATTTACAGAAGAAACATCTATCTTGCTTAAATTCTTCCAGAAAATTGTGGAGGAAGGAAAACTGCTGAACTCATTCTCTGAAGCCACCATTATTCTGATACCAAAATCAAAGATGCCACAAAAACAGAATCTTACAGGCCAGTTATCACTAAAGAACATAAACGCAAAAATCCTCAACAAAATTCTAGCAAACAGAATCCAGCAACTCATAGAAAGGATCATACATCATGGTCAAGTGGACTTTACCCCAAGGATTCAAGGATTCTTCAGTATACACAAAACAATCAATGTGATACACAATATTAGCAAATTGAAAGATAAAACCATGTGATCATCTCAAAAGATGCAGAGAAAACTCTTGACAAAATTCAACACCTATGTATAATAAAATCTTTCCAAAAAGTAGGCACAGCAGGAGCATATCTCAACATAATAAAGGCCATAATCACTAAGAGATGTATGGTAGAATCTAGCACAATACTGTAAAGCAATTATCCTCTAATAAAAAAAAAAGATTGATATATAAAGAAAAACTAATAATAATAAATTTAAAAAATTAAATATCAAGATTTATGCCACTTATACTTAAACAGGTTATGTACTGGATAACTTTTCCTTAAAAAATATTTAGCTAACTTTTCTCCACTATGGTTTTTAGCAACTTATGTAAATATGATACATCTCAATGTAATCTAATAAAGTCACTTGATTTTTTAGTCAAAAATTCTAAAAAATTATACAGTCCTTTTCATCTTCAGATATTTAACTGAGAATTATAATCACCTACCAATGGGAAATATCTTAAGATCTCTTCCCAGTGGGTTTAACCAATGCTCATGATGTTGTTCCCAGGCTATATTTATCTTTCCATAACCATATTAGAGTCAGTGTAATCTGTTGATGACCAAATGTTTCCTGGAGAGCTTCACTTTCCTGAATAAATTAGTTTTGGTAAATGTTAATTGTAAGAGGTTCTTTGTGGACCCAAGAGTATATAGTAAGGAATAGCAAATGTTTTCTTTATTGAAATCTGACTTTTGGATAGCTTTTTGCTTATTTGCTATTTATGGTTTCTAAACAACACACAACTAGTAAATGTTCTTTGTCCCAGAAACCCTTCTTGTTACTTCTTTTCCTCCAAGAGATGTGACTCATATCCTTTATAAGAAAGTAAAATTTTAAAGCTGATCCTAAAAATAAAAATAAAGTGTTTGGAAAAAATCTCCTGATATATGTACTTTTATAAGTACATATTGTCTTCACTATGTATATTTATACTGAAATGCTGTGTCCAATTAAAAAAAAATTATAGTATGCCTTTTAAATACTTATGGTAGTATATTCCATTTAGCCAGAGAATGAATCAAAAATTTTCAGTAGTCGAAATGCTAAAATTGAAGGCTCTGGTTTTATTTTCTATCTGTTCGCAGAAGCTCTACTTTGACATATATTTTGCCGTTTGTTTGCATATAATGATAAGCATCTTTGAGAAAAATGCTTATATGTTTTCCATCTTTTGTCTTTCAGTTTCTGTGTCCTTGAGCAAAGCATGGTAAAAGATGTTATGGTAACACAGAAGCAAACGGATGGATTGTGACGGAGGACTAGTGGGAAACAGAAGCATGCTCTCTGACATTTCTCATACAAGTAGCAAATCATCAAGCGTTTTATTTGATGGGAGTGCAGAAAAAGAAACTGATTTATACAAAATTTCTCAGTGTTTTTTCAAATCATTGCCTATATCTCAATTACATTCTGTCGGGGAGAAATGAATTTGGTTATTATTTTTAACTGACAGAAAAGGGTAGAAATGCCTAGGTCCATTTTTCACTAGCTCCCTTAGACAGTGAAATGGGAAAATGAGTGGTTAGAATATATAATCTCTTATTTCTAACAGTCTTTGACTGTGACAGCTACAGGGTGGTAATCACTTTGTCGGGAGTTTGCAGCTAATACCAACAGCTAATTCCTTACAGGAGGAAAAAAAGACATTTTAGAAAAACGGGAAGTTTTATTTGCACTTAAAACTCTATGTTGTATAAGTTCAAAGTAAGTGCTTCAAAGACTCTATAAGAAAATGCTTAGCGTGATTAATGATTTAATTTTATCTATAAATGCCATGTAGAGAAACATAAAGCCAGAAAATTGTTGTATCAAAGTTCAAGGTCAGAATTTATAAAAGACCACAAATATTCAGCAAAAACACTCTTAATGCTGATCACTTAAGATATTGAATTCTTTTGTTTAAGCATGGGTCATATTTCAAAAATTAATAAAATATACTCATAACCAACTCTGCATGTAGTAATCTTTCACGATTTCAGAGGTAATATTAAACTGGTTTTATTTTATAAAGAGTCTAAAAACTGATGAAATTTGCAATTGATTCTTGAAAATCCTAGTTCTGTTTTAGCACTCATTCTGTTATGACTATTTTCACCTACAAACTAAGTACAGACTCTGTTAGAATTTAACCTCTAGGGAATTCCCTGATGGTTCAGTGAGTAAGAATTTGCCTGCCAACACAAAGACATGGGTTCAGCCCCTGATCGGAGAAGATCCCTCATGCTTCAGAGCAGCCAAGCCAGTGCACCGCAACTACTAAGCTTATGGTCTAGAGCCCATGAGACACAACTACTGAACCCACATGCCCAGAGACTGTGCTCTGCAACAAGAGAAGCCACTGCAGTGAGAAGCCAGCGTACCACAACAAAGAGTAGACCCACTCACTGCAAGTAGAGAAAGCCTGTGTACAGCAGTGAAGTCACAAAACAGCTAAAAAAATAACAAAATTTAACCTGTATACTATAAACTATTTTTGAGTCTCATTTTGATTAAACAAATAGCAAATGGTTGAGGTTTAATAAATCAATGAAACTTTTCTGTCACTTATCATTGATTTCCTTAGTTTAAATAATGTACAATGCATGAAAATGAATCAGATATGAGATTTTGCTAATTAATTGTCTATCGCAATTAATTGTCTATCTATTTATTTTGATAAATGTTGGAATTATAGCTTGTAATAATCCTAAATACTCTATTAACACTTCACTTTTTAAAAAGAGCAAATTAGAAACAGGCTCCTTAAATGCAGAGTATTAAGTAAGTAATGGCTAGAAAAATACACCTGTAGACATAACATATGGCACAGTGGTGCTAGCTGAAAACAGAGTTGACACCAGAAACTAACAAGATTTCACTGATTCTGAGCTTGTTGCTCAAAAATTGTGATCCCGAGTTGGTATGATTGGTATGGCTAGTTTTAGTTTTAGCTGTTCGTTTGTTTGTAACATTTGTCAGCAGCTTTATAAAGACATCATTTTCAATTGGTATTCTGTACTTATTCCAATACGCCAAATAGTAAATAGAGCACATCAGAGATGCAAAGTCTTGATAACTGGTCATTTTTCTACAATGTGTTTCAAGAATATGTGTTTCCAGAATCAGAGGACTTAGACCATAGAATGTCACAGCAAGCAGGGATCTTGAGGGACTTCTCTGTATTAGCTGTCCTAAACTGGCTCTTGTTTGTCTTCTAATCTTGGACCAACTCCCAAACTAAAATTAGAGATTTTTTTAACATGTCTCCGATTTGCTTTTTTTTCCTTTTACTTAAACTCACATCTCTCTTGTGTTTGCATCTTTTGGAGCTACATAAAGAGCTTGAACACACCTTAATCAGGAGAGTAGACAGTATTTTACTGTGTAGCGATACATAGAACATGTGAAAAACAAAAAATCCAAGCTTATAGAAAAAAATTCTTTTCTAGAGCTAGCAGATAGACAAAAGATAGACAGATAAATAATGTATCTGTACTACACAGTTCTTATTTTAAAAATGAATTCAGCATTCATGAAAAATGCCAAGATGACAAGCTAAATTGACAAGTCTTCTACTTTCATATGTAATAACTGAAGCTTTCCCTACCTGACTCTGAAACAATTCCTCAGGCTTAAGTTTAAGAAATCACCTAAGGGGATGAAGATTTCTCAATTCCTGCTGCCTCAGTTTAGATGCCAGAAAGGTGCCAATTATATCAACCTGTGTCCAGAAGTATTTCATGTAGACCATATGAAGATGCTACTGAGAAGACAAAACTGAATATTTAGATCCTCAGGTAGGGGTTTCATGTCAGCTGAGTTTCATGTCTAACTTTAAACATAGACATGGATTTTTTTCTTATACCTCCATGCATTTTTTATTTTTTTTCAGTCTTTCTATACTCAGCATTCACAAAGTTTCGAGTGTTAAAAGACATGCATAGAATATATTAAATATGAGGAATGCAGCAGGCAAAATGGTTTGGAGAATAATTACACTCTAGATATATTACTCTAGGCCATTTATTTGAGTTCATTATGTAGTAGGAGAGGGTAAGTTTGCTGTATCTCCACCATTTTCTTGCTCAATTCAGTTTATAAAATGGCAAGTATCTTAGCATGTATCTCTTTAATCAATAGGAGAATCTTTTATGGCACTTTAAATATTGATACAATTATCAGTGTTATTGATAGACTGAGTGACTGAACAGAGGCTTTTTACATTTTAACCAGAAGCAGAATCCTTTATTAAAAATCTATATCACATCAATGCACAACAAGATAAAGAGTGAGGGGAATGTGCTTTTTGTAAACACATTTCAAATATCTCACATATTTTGAATGAAACAAGAGACCAGAGAGGGAAAGATGAAATTTATAGTTTATAATAATGAGAATGCTCATTTTATTCATATTTTAAGGATTACACCTATAAATGATATTGGCTCTCCATAAAAGCAATATTTATAAGTATACAGAGACAGTAAACAATAAAAGTGAGAAAAAGACCAAATCAATTAAAAATGTGAAAACTAGAAGGATGAAAAACTGAAAAAATTGAATAAAACTAATAAGTTTTAATAGAATTATTTAAAATTTTTGCATTCAATGAAGCTTGATTCATTTCAACTAAGATTTTAAACTATACATGTGTAGCTTCCAGAGTGAAAAAAAAAAAGTCTTAGAAATCAAGAAATAATGTATTTTATCATAAGGAATAGGTATTATTTCAAAGACAAATATCTGCCTTAAAGGATGCTGTATTTAAGACCACTGCAATATATATGTATATATATATATATATATATATATGTATATGGGGCTTCCCCGGTGACTCAGATGGTAAAGAATTCCCATATACATATATATGTGTGTGTGTGTATACAGCCAAGACGAATAGAACTTATGCAAAAAGACATAAGAGTCTATAAGGTTTATGTAGTAGGATCTGGGAGTCAGACTGACAGAGGCCAGAAATTTCAGGAAATACTCATCCCCAAAATGCAAGGAATTCACTCTGAGTGAAAGCTGATGGTGCATGCAGTAAAGAAAGAACATTAGAGACATACAATATATATAAATATGTAATATTATATATCTATATGATATATTTGTATTTGTAGATTTACTTATATATATACTATATATATATATAGCATCTATATATCTATGTCTATACAAAAACTGAGAGAGAAAAGGAATAAGGAATGTCATAAACAACAAGAGTAATAATTGTAGGGGTGAAGTATTTAGCTCTAAAAACTAATTATACACATGCATATACATATACATATATTTGAAGACCATAGAGGAGATAACCAAATAGCGATATAGAAATGTTTTAAAATAGAATTGATATAGTTTTGAAAAAATTTGAATTCATGTTTACATATTGATAGAATACACAATATTCCAGAGAAATTTGACAGGTACCTATTCACATTGAGATTTTACATATGAATAATACAAATATAAAATTTTAAATATAAACCCTCCTTTGTGCAGCAAGCTATACTGACCAAGTTATTTAACAAATACAGAAAAGCATGTAGGTAAAGATTTCTCCACAATAACTTATTTACTGAAGTACTTTCATTCTTGAAAGTTTTAAATATATATATATATAAATATGTATATATATATGAAGTCTTACTCATAAGAAGGTCTAGGGAGAACAAAGCAAATATACATTAATAAGATTTAGAATACCCAAATGTCTATTTTCCATACACTTAAATATGAAGAATTATTTTCAGCCATTCTCAAGGAAATTCAAGAAACAAAATCAACATTGTTTTGAGTTGCTAATTGTTTTAAATCTAATGGTATTGTTTTTCAAAGCTACCAATTTGTTATATGTGTGTGTGTGTGTGTGTGTGTGTGTGTGTGTATGAGAGATATATTTAAAATGGTAGTAGATATGCACATACTAACACAACCTCCTTGGTGAAAATCAACAGAATAGAGAATAAATAAATTCTTTCTAATTTAATGTACATTACTCAATAAAACACTTGAAAACATTTAATGCATATCATTCTACAATACATTTATTGCAAACAATCTTTATTTTATTCCATATTGTGTTTCTTATAACTGAAAAATGAAATTAGAGTCTATTTGCTAGGTGAATTAATTTTAGCAGAAAAAAGTAAACAAGTAATAAATTGCTATAATATTATATGAATCTTAAAGTTGTAACTTGAAGCCAGTGTATGAAATAATCCAAAAAGAAAAGACTACTGTTACTAATGATTTTTAGAAGACAAATGAGATAAAATTCTACTGCTTTATTTTCACACTTAATTTCCTTTCCCTTCAACTTTAAAATAAGTGCTTATCTGAGGCATTGGCATAGTATTTCGTAATTGTATACCAGATAAGAAGAGATAATGGATTAGAGGGTAGGCTATACCTCCTAAGGCTTTTACTCATTATGACTCTGAACAGAAATGAGGGAAATGCGAAGAGAATATGTTGGAATACATTTTTCACACTTATCTTCTATGATTTTATAAATATTAATAAGATTATATAGTCTCCTGACATCATACATTCTCAAAGACTTCACCTAAGTTTTAATTGACTAACAGTGCTCCTATAGGAGATAATGTCCTTCAAAATCTTTTAAAACATTTCAGCTTTCTTTTTCTGGACTACTTCCAAATTTTATGTCTCCTCCTGGTATTGAGTAGAAATTCAAATAATTTTGCAAGACTCTGAATTGTTTTGCAAGACCTTTTAATTGTAACTTATTTTGTTCTCTATTCAATAATCATTTGATAATGTTAACAACTTTGTAAGTCTTTGTTTCCCACTTGACAATGCATTTGAATGTTTTCAGGGAACGCTTTGCAATTAATCAATCATCCAGTAACTGAGTACTATAATGTGGAATATGAAAAATATAAAATAAAATAAAACTTTTAAGTTGTGATTCCCATATTATAAGTTTAATATCTGAACTAAAAACAGTTTCCCTACAAAACACTTTCAAACTTATATCCTCAAAATGCTTCAAAAAAAAAAAAAAAAAAAAAAAAAAACCTTTGCCACCACAACTCCATGTGATTATATCTTCTATACTTGTCCATCTCAATATCTAAATTTTTGTTTCTACGTACAATAAATTTTGTATTGTAAAGTAATTATTAAACTGACTTCTATGTAATTTACATGAGTTCCCTTAGATGAGTATAGATTTGAGTTCTTCTCATTATATGTTCTCTATATGGTACATCACCACGTTGACACATATCTGCCATTAATCTGCCCACTTGTGGAATTTCACTCATACTGCTCACAAATTTTTTTAAAAAAGTGGTTTTTAATCCCATTTATCATTTTTTTGAAAATTAGAGAATTTTAATGTCCACTTTCATCTATAATATAAATAAGTCCAGCACCGGGTACTCTATTGTCTAAGATTGAGACACTCTATTCTATGGTCTTCAAAATGCGATATTATTACTAGTTGCAGTTTATCAGTTATTAACGGACAATGTATTCCATGTTAAAAAATAAACAAAGTGAAACTCTGAGGTTCTGAAATTGAGATGACAAGCAGTATATTTTTGAAAGGAATTGACTGGGTGGACACTATGTTTTGTGAGTCACTTTCTTAAAAATCCCACCATAATTGCCACTGTCATCACCACCTAGTTTTAGACAATATTTCCCCAAAAACTACTATTCAAATTTAAATTTGTGCCTCTTCTTTTTCTATGATTATAAATAAAGTAAATCTTACAGATTTTAACAAAAAATATCAAATGATAGTAAACAGAAAATAATCAGAAGAAACAATTTTGAATTATCAGGTACACAGGACAATTCAGCCATCTGCTATTCAGTCACCAAGTTGTGTCCAACTTTTTGTAACTCCATGGACTGTATCCTCATCTTTCACTATCTCCCAGAGTTTGCTCAGATTCCTGCCCATTGAGTCAGTGATGCTATCTAACCATCTCATCCTCTTCCACCCTCTTCTGTGTTTTTCTTTACCTTTCCCATCATCAGGGTCTTCTCCAATGAATCAGCTCTTCCCATCAGGTATTGGAGCTTTAGCATCAGTCCTTCCAATGAATATTCAGAGTTGACTTCCTTTAGGACTGACTTGTTTTATCTCCTTGCTGTCCAAGGGGCCCTCAGTAGTTTTCTCCAGCACCGCAGTTCAAAGTCATCAATTCTTCATCACTCAGCCTTTTTTTTAATTTTCCAGGTTTTGCATCCAAACATGACTATTGGAAAAACCATAGCTATGACTATAAGGACTTTGTCAGCAAAGTGATATCTCTGCTTTTTAATACACTGTCTAGGTTTATCATAGCTTTCCTTCCAAAAGGCAAGCATATTTTAATTTCATGGCTTCAGTCACCATTCGAAGTTATTTTGGAGCCACCTTCCCCCCAAAAAAAGAAAACTCTGTCACTGCTTCCACCTTTTCCCTTTCTATTATTGGGCTTCCCCGGTGGCTCAGACAGTAAAGAGTCCACCTACAATGTGGGAGACCTAGGTTTGATCCCTGGGTTGGGAAGATCCCCTGGAGGAGGGCATGGAAACTCACTCCAGTATTCATGCCTGGAGAATCCCTATGGACAGAGGTCATGGGGTCGCAAAGAGTAGACATGACTGGAGTGACTGAGCACAGCACATTTGCCATGAAGTAATGGGACGGGATGCCATGATCTAAGCTTTTTAAATGTTGAGTTTTAAGTCAGTTTTTCACTCTCTTCTTTCACCCTCATCAAGAGGCTCTTTAGCGCCTCTTCACTTTCTGTCATTAGAGTAGTATCATCTGCATATCTGAGTTTGTTGATGCTTTTCCCAGTAATCTTGATTGCAGTTTGTGATTCATCCAGCCTGGCATTTATCATGATGTACTCTGCATAAAAGTTAAATAAGGAGGCTGACGATATACAACCTTGTTGTATTCTTTTCCCAATTTTGAATCTGGTCTATTGTTCCATGTCTAGTTCTAACTGTTGCTTCTTGATTTGCATACAGTTTTCTCAGTAGGTGGGTAAGGTGGTCTGGTTTTCCCATCACTTTAAGAATTTTCCACAGCTTATTGTGATCCACACAGTCTAAGGCTTTAGTGTAGGCAATGAAGCAGAAGTAGATTTGATTTTCTTTTTTCTGAAATTCCTTTGCTTTCTCTATGATCCAACAAACGTTGGCAATTTGATCTCTGATTCCTCTGCCTTTTCTAAACCTAGCTATGTACATCTGGAAATTCTCAATTCATGTACTGCTGAAGGTTAGCTTGAAGGATTTTGGGTATTACCTTATTAACATGTGAAATTATCACAATAAATATCCTTTGGCATAGTTTATCCTGAATCCCTAGACTGTCCTTTGGCCAAGACTCTCCTATTATCCTCCAAGAGTTAACTTACACCTAGCTAAACTGGGGTGATTTTGTCCCCTAGGGACTATCTAGTGACCAAAATCTAATGAATTAGTACAGGCATTAAGGCTATACTAATTTGGAACTATTACTTACTGATGAATAAATGCTGTAGATTTGACTACATGAGCATAAAGACTTTTGGTAGTAGGTAAACCAGTGGCAACTGTCTCTCTTTTTTTTTTTTTTTACATTTAAAGATAGGAGTTTATGGTTTATCCATTCCTATCTCTTTACTTACTCTCTCCCAATGTAAGTTATAGCTGGACTGGTGTGAAACCTGCACATATCCAATACAGTCACAGTAGACATTCTCCTTTCTTCTTTGAGACTTGGAGAACCACATAAAGTTATTTTCTTCCCTCTCAGTCCTCTGCCAGATTATTAGTGATTTCCACAAATGTTTTCTGAAAAATGTTTTGCTTTTATGGAGATCTCTTTTTCTTTCCTACTAAGTTATTCATAATATCTTATGAATTGCACAGAATTCCTCCCTCATACTTTTCAACTCCTTCACTCATTTGCCATTAGTCACCTTGGAATTTAATATTTTTCTTACATTTCTACACAATTATTTATATAGGGTTGAATTTTCATAAAGTTTTCAACCTTAGTTGTCTTGTTTCATCTGGCCAATTTCCTACTTGAATTCCTGGGACTACCTACCTTTCCAAATTATTATTATTATTTTTGGCTGTTATGGAAACCAGTTTTATTTCTTTGTCTGTTTGCAAACATCTCAATGGCTGAGGTTTTCTTTCATGGCATGAACTATCAAAGAAACCATATTTAAACATCTTTAGTTTTAATTTCTACTCAGAGACAGTTTCATTAATATTATTATTATTATATTATATTTTGTATTCTCTGGAAGAATATCACTTATGATAATGGTCAAGAAATATAATCCCACTACTAATCACTGCACAAATGAAACAAATGCTCATAATTTAGCAATGTAAAACAAATATTAATTTTTCAAGACAGTAAAATCATCAGCTGGTTGGATCTGAGACCTCCCTGGCCAGAATTTTGTTTTTGTGAGTTTCTTTGGGTTTGTGAAATTTAGTTCATAATGCCACAAACATTACAAACTCAAGGAGTATCTTTCTTCTCTAATTACATTATTAGTACAAGTGTAGGAAAAATGTATACTTCCAATGATATTATTAACATAAACTAAAATATTTAAAATTCATCTAAGATATGGGATTTGAATGCAGAATTCCAAAGAATAGCAAGGAGAGACAGGAAATCCTTTCTCAGTGATCAATGCAAACAAATAGAGGGAAAAAATAGAATGGGAAAGACTAGAGATCTCTTCAAGAAAATTAGACATACCAAGGGAACATTTTATGCAAAGATGGGCACAAAAAAAGGACAAAAATGGTATGGACCTAACGGAAGCAGAAGATATTAAGAAGAGGTGACAAGAATACACAAAAGAACTATATAAAAAAAAGATCTTCACTACCCAGAAAATCACGATGGTGTGATCACCAACCAAGAGCCAGACATTTTGGAATGCGAAGTCAAGTAGGCCTTAGGAAGCATCACTATGAACAAAGCTAGTGGAGTGACAGAATTCCAGTTGAGCTATATCAAATCCTAAAAGATGGTGCTATGAAAGTGCTACACTCAATATGCCAGCAAATTTGCAAAACTCAGAAGTGGCCACAGTACTGGAAAAGGTCAGTTTTCACTCCAATTCCAAAGAAAGGCTATGCCAAAGAATGCTCAAACTACCACACAATTGCACTCTTCTCACATGCTAGTAAAGTAATGCTCAAAATTCTCCAAGCCAGGGTTCAACAGTTTGTGAACCGTGAACTTCCAGATGTTCAAGCAGAATTTAGAAAAGGCAGAGGATCCAGAGTTCAAATTGCCAACATCCACTGGATCATCGAAAAAGCAAAAGAGTTCCAGAAAAACATCGATTTCTGCTTTATTGACTGTGCCAAAGCCTTTGACTGTGGAAAATTCTGAAAGAGATGGGAATACCAGACCACTTGACCTGCCTCTTGAGAAACCTGTATGCAGGTCAGGAATCAATAGTTAGAACTGGACATGGAACAACAGACTAGTTCTAAATTGGGAAAGGAATATGTAAAGGCTGTATATTGTCACCCTGCTTATTTAACTCCTATGCCGTGTACATCATGAGAAATGCTGGGCTGGATGAAGCACAAGCTGGAATCAAGATTGCTGGGAGAAATATCAATAACCTCAGATATGCAGATGATGCCATCCTCATGGCAGAAAGTGAAGAAGAACTAAACAGCCTTTTGATGAAAGTGAAAGACAAGAGTGAAAAAATTGGGTTAAAACTCAACATTCAGAAAACTAAGATCATGGCATCTGGTCCCACAACTTCATGGCAAATAGATAGGGAAACAGTGGAAACAGTGACAAACTATTTTTTTGGGGGGGTGGGGGCTCCAAAATCACTGCAGATAGTGACAGCAGCCATGAAATTAAAAGACGCTTGCTCCTTGGAAGAAATGCTGTGACCAACATAGACAGCATATTAAAAAGCAGAGACATTGCTTTGCCAACAAAAGTCTGTATAGTCAAATTTATGATTTTGCCAGTAGTCATGTATGGATGTGAGAGTTGGTATATAAAGAAAGCTGAGCACCGAAGAATTGATGCTTTTGAACTGTGCTGTTGGAGAAGACACTTGAGAGTCCCCTGGACTGCAAGGATATCCAACCAGTCCATATTAAATGAAATCAGTCTTGAATATTCATTGGAAGGACTGATGCTAAATCTGAAACTCCAATACTGTGGCCACCTGATGCAAAGAACTGACTCATTTGAAAAGACCCTGATGCTGGTAAAGATTGAAGGTGGGAGGAGAAGAGGGTGACAGAGGATGAGATGGTCAGATGGCATCACTGACTCAATGGACATGAGTTTGAGTAAACTCTGGGAATTGGCGATGGACAGGGAGGCCTGGAGTGGTCCAGTCCATGGGGTCGTGAAGAGTGGGACACGGCTGAGTGGCTGAACTGAACTGAAGGGGTGGGATTTGTTTGTTTGTTTGTTTTGTATCATTTTTAATACCACAAATGTCTGCTCATATCTTTGGTGTTTAAGAACCTATCCATTGAGTAATTTGTATAAATGGGTCTGTAGACCACTCTTTCAGTAGGTGGTTCAGTGGTATAAAAATCTGCCTCCAACCCAGGAGAGTCTTGCAGGAGACTCGGGTTCAAACTCTGGGTCAGGAAGTTTCCCTGAGAAGGAAATTGCAACCCACCCCAATATTCTTGCCAGGAAAATCCCATGGACAGAGGAGACTGGAGGGTTACAGTCCATGGGGTCACAAAGAGTCAGATATGTCTGAAACAAATAAGCACAGCACAGACCATTCTTCAAAATAATACTTTTCTCTTATAAGGAATTTCTTTCCTGTGGCCTAAATTTGAGATTTCCTCAGTTGCAATCAAGAAAGGAAAAACAGATTAGAAGCAAAAACAGACTAAGTGTACATTACATACTATATTGCATATTCAAATTCAGGAGGTGATTTTGCTTATATGGATATATCTAGGCCTCATTTTCTCACTTGGCAACCATGTTACAAAGGCCACCATTACCTTCAAGCATTTGTCAATTTTGAGCTTTTTTTTTTTTTTAATAAATCATACTAGAGAAACTTGGCTGAGATAGAGAGACAGACAGACAGAGGAAGAAAATGAATCAAATTTTTTCTCTCTTGTCAGCCTCAATCCTGTCATTAAATTCTGGTTTACAATTTAATCCTTCCCTGGGATATTGACACGAAGGAAAAAACAAACTTTCCTAAAACTCCCAAATGGTAATAAAGTCAGAATACAATATAGATAAATCAATGGTAATTTAAGAATTATACACTCACTCTGTAGCATAAGGAATTATATTCAGTGTCCTGGGATAAATAGTGGAAAAGAATATAAAAATATATATATATGTATATGTGCAATTGAGTCACTTTGCTGCACAGCAGAAATTAACAAAATTGTAAATCAACTACATTTCAGTTAAAACAAAACTCTTTTCTAAATAATTATGCTTAAATTAAATGCTATTTCAGGGTGATAAGTGTAGAAACTGGAAAAGTTTCGTTACTTGGCCTGCTTTATAAAATAGAATATGAGATTTGTATTAATAAATATAATCCAAATTCTTTCCAGGTACAGATTTTGAGTTTGTTAACAATGTCTAAAGAGCAAATTTAGAATTCTTTTAATCCATAGCCAGTGTTTTATGTTGGCCTATTCACAAGTGTAAAGATGTGAATGTATTTTCCTAAAGGATCCTCTGACCCAGCACCTGCCGCAAATGTTCACTTTATCACTCTTGCCAGTGGCTGCACATGCAAGAAACTAATTTCTTTAATTTATTTTGAAATCCACATTAGAGACATTATCTCACTAAGCTTCCCCAAATCCTTATTATATTTGTATTACTGATGTGGTAACTAACACAGAGAGCACTAAAGGACTTTTCCAAGGTTATACGTATAAAAATAGTGTAAGGGACAACCCCCATATCTTCAGACGCTTGGTTAAGCAATCCTATCTCTCAGTTTGCTTTAGTTGTTTTGCCTAAAGGAAAAGGTGTCCTTTTATAACAGACACGTAAACTTTTCCCAGGAGGGGAAACAGTTTAATAGCATCATTTTTTAAAATACTGTGCTTTCAAATCCACCCTTCTTCATATCCTCCAGGAGAATACATTATCAAACGTCTAATCTCTCTTGCCTACTATCATTCACTCTTCTGACCCTCAGCCTTTGATCTCATTTTAAACAAAACAATAATCTATTTAAAACAACTAGGGAAATTAACCTCTGATCCAATTACACTTTATATTTTGTATTACTTCTGTCTTTCCAAAAGGAAATGAACATGCAGCTTAAATATTCAGTATACATTTTATCAAACTCTTACTTATTGACATCTTCCTGTATTGAAGTGGTCCTCTATCTGTTGGAAGCTACTAGTAACCTATTAATAACCAGTATCAATAGCTTCTGTGATGTGTCTCCCCCTTTGCTTCTTTCCATTCTCTTTCTTTCTTGGTTCCTGTCCTCCCTCCTCTTCATTATCTCCTTCTCTTCCCCCCCTCATCTATTTCCTTCTTGAACAACTTTCTTTAAAATTTGGAAACATAATAGTTGCACTTAGTGGAAATAAAATATTTATTAACACTAAAATATTAAAGTGTTTCTTTCAGAGACTTGCTTCGAACCACTGATATCAATATTTGTTAGGTAAGTATTACCATAATTTTAGATAATATAATATGATTGATATCTATTAACTTTTGTGAGATATGATTTAATTCTGTTTGGAAAACAGAGATCATTCAAGGTATTTCAAAGAGAAGGAATTAAATATACAGAATTGGAGGGTCACTTTTGGTTTTGGTTCATTGTGGATGGAGCTTGAAAGTTGTCACTCGTATGCATTAAACAAGAAAAAATGAACAAGCTAAAAAGAGACAACTCTTTTTAGATTCTGTTAGAACTTGACATGGAATAATAGGCTGGCTCAAAATTGGGAAAGGAGTATGTCAAGGCTGTATATTGTCACCCTGCTTATTTAAATTATATACAGAGTACATCATGCAAAATGCAAGCCTGGATGAAGCACAAGCTGGAATCAAGATTGCTGGGAGAAATATCAATAACCTCAGATGTTCAGATGACACCACCTTTATGGCAGAGAGTGAAGAGGAACTAAAGAACCTCTTAATGAAGGTGGAAAACAGAGAGTGGGAAAAGTTGGCTTAAAACTCAACATTCCAAAAACTAAGATCATGGCATCTGGTCCCACAACTTCATGGCAAATAGATGGAGAAACAATGGAAACAGTGAGAGACTTTATTTTCTTGGACTCCAAAATCACTGCACATGGTGACTGCAGCCATGAAATTAAAAGATGCTTGTCCTTGGAAGAAAGGCTATGACAAACCTAGACAGCTTATTAAAAGGCAGAGACATTACTTTGCCAACAAAGATCTGTCTAGTCAAAGCTACGTTTTTTTCCGGTAGTCATGTACGGATGTGTGAGTTAGACCATAAAGAATGCTGAGCACCCAAGAATTGATGCTTTTCAACTGTGGTGTTGGAGGAGACTCTTGTGAGTCCCTTGGGCTGCAGGATCAAACCAGTCAATCATAAAGGAAATCACTCCTGACTATTCATTGAAAGGACTGATGCTGAAGCTCCAATACTTTGACCACCTGATGCAAAGAGCTGATTGATTGGAAAAGACTCTGATGATGTGAAAAATTAAAGGCAGGAGGAGAAGGGAGTGACAGCGGATGAGATGGTTGGATGGCATCACCGATTCGATGAACATGAGTTAGAGCAAGCTCTGGGAGATTGTGTAGGACAGGGAAGCTTGGTATGCTGTAGTCCATGAGGTCACAAAAAGATGAACATGACTGAGTGACTGAACAAGAGCAACAGTTTCTTAGATTTATAAAATAATTGAGGTCAGGTCAAACTTTTGTCCCCAGAGTTGGAGAGACAGACAAAGAAATAAAGATTCCAACTTCCTGAAGTTTTCTGTTTTGTGAGAACCAAGAACAGAGAAAGAAGAGCTATAATTGATGAGTTTCTAGAGGCTCAATATGAATAAGTTTGTGTTAAAATCTTTAGAAGTTCTCATATTTAAAGGGGTCTCTACACTGCCAGTCAGTCCAGATCTCTGTGACTGTTCTTATGCAAGGTACCAGCCTCAACTCCCATGGCCAAGCACACTGCTATGAGTGTGATTGAGCCTAGCTCTTCCAGTTGCACATCAATAGCCTGGAACCCTGTTAGTGGCCCCACTGCCATGTGACCAAGTGGAGATATGCCTTGCCATTTGCCATGTGCCCATGTGATATTCTGCAACCACAGAGTGCACATCTACAGCCATGACCCCCACTGCCTGCACCACTGGGCTCACCCCAACTGTGCATTTGCATGTCCCTGGCAGATCCTTGTCACTTGCATCTACCACTTTGTGCCCTAAGACCCTGCTGCCACAGGAGTGTACACTGACATAGGGGTTCCACAGTTTCTTTGGGCCTAGATAAAGCTCTATGCCCTGTCACTTCCTGTATCACTGGACTTACCAGCGGTTAGCACTGTATACTACCAGTCCAATACCCATCACTGGCCGTTGCTGCCATATGCATACGCATGCGGCAAGTGGACTTGTGCCCTGCCATCTCTCTTGTGACCATGGAAAGAGCCTGTAGCCACAGAAGTACACAAAAACAGCCTGAGGCTTGCATCTGCCAGTGTGCCCACAGTTGTTCCTTGATCCTTGCTGTTAGCCCTCTTCTTCATCACTACATGCTGCTGCTGCTTCTGCTAAGTCGCTTCAGTCGTGTCTGACTCTGTGCAACCCCATAGACAGCAGCCCACCAGGCTCCCCCGTCCCTGGGGTTCTCCAGGCAAGAACACCAGAGTGGGTTGCCATTTCCTTCTCCAATATATACTATATAAAAATCATCATATCATATACCTTAATGTTATACAATGTTATATATTTAAATAAATCTGGAGAAACTTTAAAGAAAGCCTGCTGTGGGAAAACTGATAAAATACTAGTAAAGCCTTCCTTTAGTTTACTTAATAGTATTAAACAAATGTTGATTGCTTAATTTTGATAAAAAGTGTATGGTTATAAAAGATGTTAACATCAGTGGTAGCTAGGTAAATTGTATACAAGAAGTCTCTCTATTATCTTCCTGACACTTCTCTAAATATAAAATTATTTTAAAATAAAATGTATTAATTCACCACACACAAAAGAAAAAACAGTGTGTCTGTAGGGACACACAAAGATAACAATGGAGACAAAAACCACCAGAGAAAATTTTAGCTTTTGTATCAAGATACAGCAAACAATAAACACAGTGTAACTCTCAGTGAGATAGATATGAAGTCTTGTAATAAAACCTTTTTTACCTCAGTGTCTTTAGCCCAGTACACTCTGCACTACTTTCAATAGCAACGAAAGAATTGCAAGGCATGTTAAAAGACAAAAAATACAGCCTAAAGAGGCAATGTGGACATCAGACATATAAGGAATTATGTACGAGTATTTTGATAATCATAGAAGAAAAACAATAGAAGGAAATGAGGGTGTAGAATTTACAAAAAGGGAAAGAGGTAGTACAAGCAAGGTTGGGAGAGAGATAGATTGGACATTTGGAACTGCCAAGTAGGCACTGATGTATTTAAAATAGATAGCCAACAGTTTCCTGCATAGCACAGAGAACTCTACTCGACATACTGTAATAACCTAAAGGGGAAAATAATTTGAAAAAGAATAAATACATGTAAATATATAATTGAATCACTTTTCTGTACACCTGAAACTAACACAACATTGTTAATCAGCCATATTTCAATCTATTTTTTTAATTCAGATGCTATTGACACTTATGAATTGAAATTTACAACACCTGCTGCACTATAGTAAATGCTTTTGCAACTAATATATGAAGAGGTGCTGGGAATTTCAGCCAGTGCAACTAGACAAAACAACTGTAGAGATATTGATTGGAATGGAAAAATTATAAAGCTCTGTGACTGAACAAACTGAAATTTTGGAAACAAAAAATATATGAAGAAAGGACTGCAAAGAGTAACAGAATTCAATTAAATAGTAAGGCATAAAATTAATATGCAGAAAAGGTAAGACAAGTGAGCACTTCAATTTATAGTTTTATTGTTAGTATTTATTTTCATATTTAGAAATGTATCTATCCTTCATATATATATATATATATATATTAAAGCAGTGAAGGACTTTATTAACACTGTTCAGAACCAAGACATAAGCATAACAGAAAAGAAAGCATAAAATTAAATAATGTAACTAAACCCCTTAAAATTTAAATTTGAAATATTTTTAGGGACGTGTATTCTTTAAAAGATAAATGCTTAGTTCTATCCATGTAAAGACCAAGAAGCAATAATAACTCAGCAGAAATAAGCATGATTAATGCTTTGAGAAGGTCACAAGATATATTCCCCATCTAAAGGAGCCAACACTCCTTTTAAAGAAATGGCAAATCCTGGGTGTTGTCAAGATGTATGAAATGAGACCGGAATATCTATGCCACAAAGCAATTAACATTTCAAAGATATACTAAAGAGGTTCATTTGATCAAAGAAGTGATTTGAGCATTAAAAAAAGACCTAAGTTGATTTAGATTCAATATATAAAACTCCACTTTTACTGTGGGAAGCAACTAGATTGTAGTTGTATCACCAATATTGTAATGAAAGTGTCAAGCAAAGATAAATAATTAAAGGTTTATCTTGTCTTTTCTGAAGTAACTGTATTTCTGGATAACAAAAGAGCCCTAGCTGATGAGAAAAATTATTCCTTACAGAGGTCCAGGTAATAACTGTGGAAAGAACTAAAAAATCAGAAGTTTAGGAAGTCCTAAGAAAATCTAATTCAAGCAAATCCTCTTAATGTGTATTTTTTTATAAAAAGTTATTTAAAAAGTTAATAAATTTAAATATTCAAGCTTAACATCACTGAGAATGAGACAACCAATTGTTGTTCGGAAGGTGACAAATATGTGAAACATAGCACAACTTCTAAAAAAACTTCTTCTAACCACATTTGAGCTAAAATCTAGTTAAACCATTAAAAGTAAATTTTACTTCTTACACACAGGGGTATGTGGATAGGTGGATAAGTTGACCTGGTATAGAGTCAAACAATTGAAATCTTGACTGAAACAAGTCAAAATATGAATGTGTATTCTCTAACCACTGAAAAATTTAAAGTAGATATCAAATGATGCCAAGAAAGTACTTTTAATTTCATGGGCTATGACAGCATGCTTCTATGCAATAAAACAGCCACTTTTTTAGAGATGTAAACCATTATAGAAAGGCAATATATACAGAAGAAGACATTCTAAACTATTTCATCAGTGAAAAGCTGAAAAAATATAAAACAGGTTAGATAAAGCTAAAGCAAGTAATTACTGATGGATAGTGAGTTGATTAATTTGTGAAGTAGTCATTCTCTCTACTTAGCTGTTGTATGTTTTAATATTTCACAGCTAATTAATTAATAGTAGACAAACATATAGATCAATAAATGTCTAAAAGAATAGATAGGCAGAGAGAATAGATGAATCATAGTTCAAATTAAGCTCTGGAGAAAGCAAATATAAAATAAAATTAATGCTAAGAATCCTTAAACTTACAGTCAACTCCTAAAAAGAAGCAATGGAAAAATCTGGAGTAATAAAAAGGGACAAATGTTTATGTAATATAATTAGCTCCCTCTCCCTATGGACTACTTCTTATGCTAAGATGCCACATAATGATAGTTTTCAATAGATAAGAAAAATTAAAGAGGTGTTTAATAAGTAAGTTAAGTATTTGTTTGATGCTAGGATCCTAGTGCTACAGAAAGGATCCTGAAGTATTTCTGGGAAACCAGAAGAAGCAAAAAGGTACATGTATATAATCAAACCCAGTGCAAGTTTTAGGATGAGTTTCTAAATTTTCAGTTCAGTACAGTCACTCAGCCATGTCCAACTCTTGGTGACCCCATGGGCTGCAACGTGCCGGGCTTCCCCGTCCATCACAGACTCTCGGAACTTACTCAGTCTCATGTCCATTGAGTTGATGATGCCATCCAACCATCTCATCGTCTGTTGTCCCCTTCTCTTTCTGCTGTCAATCATTCCCAGCATCAGGGTCTTTTCAAATAAGTCAGTTCTTCACATCAAGGGGCCAAATTATTGGAGCTGAAGCTTCAGCATCAGTTCTTCCAATGAATATTCAGGACTGATTTCCTTTAGGATGGACTGATTGGATCTCCTTGCAGCCCAAGGGACTCTTTAGAGTCTTCTCCAACACCACAGTTCAAAAGCATCAATCCATCGGTGCTCAGCTTTCTTTACATTCCAGTTCTAACATCCATACATGAATACTGGAAAAGCCATACTTTGACTAGATGAACCTTTGTTGGCAAAGTAATGTCTCTGCTTTTTAATATACTGTCTAGGTTGGTCATAGCTTTTTTTCCAAGGAGCAAGACTCTTTTAATTTCATGGCTGCACTCGCCACCTGCAGTAACATACAATACACAGATATTGTATGTTAATGAAAAATATGGAATCTAGAAAAATGGTACTGATGAATCTATGTGCAGGGAAGGAATGGATACATCAATATAGAGAACAGACTTGTGGATATCGTCAGGAAGGAGAGGGTGGGAATAAAGGAGAAAATAGCATAGACTTTTTCCGACTCAGGGATCAAAACTGGATCTCCTGCATTGCAGGCATATTCCTTACTATCCGAGCCACAACGAAAGCCCCATATATACATTACCATGTGTAAATAGATAACTAGTGGGATGTTGCTATTTAACACAATGAACTCTGTGATGACCTAGACTTGTGAGACGGTGGGTGGCAGGAGTGTGGGAGAAAAACTCAAGTGGGAGTGAAGATATTACAAATATATATATACATATATAATTATGACTGATTTGTGTTGTTATAGGGTATAAATCAACTCAACATTGTAAGTCAATTATCCTCCAATTAAACGTATTTTTTTAAAAAAGTCATCGTCAGGCTCAAATAATAATAATAATAACTTCTAAAATTTACTTGGAATCCAAAGGCCTCAGGATCCAGAAACTATGAGACTTGTGTAGCCCAAATGCCATAAACATCCCATAGTCAGCAGAAGAGGACTATTTTGTCTGACAAAGACCATGTTTCTTCAAAGGTGAATTCAAGAAGTATATTTACCATAGTTTTTACTCTAGCTAATAATATAAAAGGCAAAACAATACTAAGAACTAACAATAATTTCCAGAAGCCCTTGACATACTAAAGGAGAGACTAAATGGCTAGATCAAGAGCTAATGAAGGTGATAATATCAACATTCCAAGCAAGAAGCTGAGCATGGAGTGGTGGAGCATTGAGGCGAGATATGGACCTTGCAGGTTTCTGAGGACATCAATTGATGGTTTCTAGTAAGCAAAATATCAATCTGATTTTGGTGTTGGCCATCTGGTGATGTCCATGTGGAGAGTCTTCTATTGTGTTGTTGGTGGAGGGTGTTTTCTATGACCAGTTCATTCTATTGGCAAAACTCTATTAGCCTTTTACCTGCTTCATTCTGTACTCCAAGGCCAAATTTGCCTGTTACTCCAGGTGTTTCTTGAATACCTACTTTTGCATTCCAGTCCCCTGTAATGAAGAGGATATTTTGGGGAGTTCTAAAAGGTCTTGTAGGTCTTCATAGAACCGTTCAACTTCAGCTTCTTCAGTGTTACTGGTCGGGACATAGACTTGGATTACTGTGATATTGAATGGTTTGCCTTGGAAACGAACAGAGATCATTCTGTCATTTTTGAGACTGCATCCAATTAGTGCATTTCAGACCTCTTTGTTGACTATGATGTCTACGCCATTTCTTCTAAGGGATTCTTGCCCACGTAGTAGATATAATGGTCATCTGACTTAAATTCACCTATTCCAGTCCATTTTAGTTCACTGATTCCTAAAATGTCGACATTCACTCTTGCCATCTCCTGTTTGACCACTTCCAATTTGCCTCGATTCATGGACCTAACATTCAGGTTCCTATGCAATATTACTCTTTACCACAGTGGACCTTGCTTCTATAACCAGTCACATCCACAACTGGGTGTTGTTTTTGCTTTGGCTCCATCTCTTCATTCTTTCTAGAGTTATGTCTCCACTGATCTCCAGTAGCATATTGGACACCTACCAACCTGGAGAGTTCATCTTTCAGTGTCCAATCTTTTTGCCTTTTCATACTGTTCATGGGGTTCTCAAGGCAAGAACACTGAAGTAGTTTGCCATTCCCTTCTCCAGTGGACCACATTTTGTCAGCTCTATACAGTCAGCACCAACAAGACTGGGAGCTGACTGTGGCTCAGATCATGAGCACCTTATTACCAAATTCAGACTTAAATTGAAGAAAGTAGGGAAAACCACTGGACCATTCAGGTATGACCTAAATCAAAACCCTTATGATTACACAGTAGAAGTGAGAAATAGATTTAAAGGGCTAGAACTGATAGAGTACCTGATGAACTATTGATGGAGGTCTGTGACATTGTATGGGAGATAGGGATTCAGTCCATCCCCAAGAAAAAGAAATCAAAAAAAACAAAATGGCTGTCTGAGGAGGCCTTACAAATAGCTGTGAAAAGAAGAGAAGCAAAAAGCAAAGGAGAAAAGGAAAGATATACCCATTTGAACGCAGAGTTCCAAAGAATAGCAAGGAGAGATAAGAAAGCCTTCCTCAATGATCAGTGCAAAGAAATAGAGGAAAAAAATAGAATGAAAAAGACCAGAGATCTCTTCAAGAAAATTACAGATACCAAGGGAACATTTAATGGAAAGATGGGCTCAATAAAGGACAGAAATGCTATGGACCTAACAGAAGCAGAAGATATTAAGAAGAGGTGGCAAGAATACACAGAAAGACTATACAAAAAAGATCTTCATGACCCAGATAATCACGATGGTGTGATCACTCACCTAGAGCCAGACATCCTGGAATGTGAAGTCAAGTGGGCCTTAGGAAGCACCATTATGAACAAACCTAGTGGTGGTGATGGAATTCCGGTTGAGCTATTTTGAATCCTAAAAGATGATGCTGTGAAAGTGCTGCACTCAATATGCCAGCAAATCTGGAAACCTCAGCAGTGGCCACAGGATTAGCAAATGTCAGTTTTCATTTCAATACCAAACAAGGGCGATGCCAAAGAGTGCTCAAGTGCCGCACATTTGCGCTCATTTCACAGGTTAGCAAGATATTGCTCAAAATCCTACTTTAAATAATCATTCTGTTACTTGCCAAATCCATCAATGTGTTCTACAATATAAAATCCTGAGAAACTTATTATAAATGCTTATCATTCCAAATTTTACTTGAAATTGATAGAAGAATATAGTACATACCAAAAATATAAAGTGTACTGATATAAAGTAAATTAATTTTTGTATTCTACTCATCTAGCTCACAAAGCAAAGCAAAAATTAAATGCTTAAACTCATATTTACAAGCAGAACTGGCTAACTTGAGGGTAAAAATTAAATGCAGGTCTCTTTGCTCTAAATTACAAAGAATTTTAGGATGACAGAACAGAAGCAGATCATTAAACCAAGACGGGGCCCTTCTAAGCAAGAAACCCTGTGGACTTCACAGATCACAGTTTCATGATCAAGAAACTGTCCCTGTTCACAAGTTCTACAGTGTTATGTACAGATTTTCTTACATACAGTATTCCAACATCAGTTTTTGATGATCAGTCATTCCATATTTATCCTTTTCTGAGGATTAATATTTAATCATTTTAAAATGGACTTTTAAATTTCCAAAATAGTATTTTTTTGCACATATATTTTGGATCCTAGGGTTTTCTGGTACGTATTGATAATATTCTGATGCTTGTGGTTTCAAGTCTATAGTTAGTATGGATACCTTATTCTGAGAAAATTGAACAATCATTTCTAATGCTCCAGGTTCCTTTTTAAAATAAATCCTCTTGTTAGCAAATGCAAGTGCATGTGCCCAATGCATGGTGAGACCAAACAATACCCAAACATTGGAGTTTGGAGAAGAGAAAGGTTTATTGCCAGCCATGCAAGGAGATGGGTAGTTAATGTCCTAAAAACCCTGAACCTATAGATAAATTTCAGCAAAGCTCTTTGATAGGATAGGTGGGACAGAGGGCTTGGTTAGTTGTTGCAAACTTCTTGGTGTCAGACCCTTCGTTCTTGAGGTAAGGTTATACTGTTCCTGTAAACTTCCACCAAAACAGATAATCTCTATTCTGACAAGAAAGAGCAAGATCCCAAGGTCAGCTCTCACCCTCTGAGGCCCAGTCCCTGGCTAAAAAGGAAGGGATTCCTGCACAGGCCAGTTACTCTACCCAGGAGCATTCATCCAGCACTCTGTCTCAGTGTTCCTGCCAGTGTCCAGGCCTGGCAGAGGAGGCAGATCTCAGCTAGTAGCATTCTCAGGGCCAGGAACCCAGACGCTCCCCAGCCTTCATCACTGAAAGAACAAGGTACCAAGTCTTGCCCCTCAGACCTCCCAAACAGGGACCAGGTCCCCTGGACTGTGACCCATGGAGTCTGTTGCCTTTAGATCATGAAAGTTAGGATAGGGAAAAGATTGGCTATTCCTTCAAAGCCTGGGCCCTGCTGGTGGGCGACCATGGCAAGGGCTCTGGAGCTCTGCAAAACTCGGTCCTTAGTCTGTCCCTGGCTTACCCCCCTCCAGTTGAGGCCAAAGTGTTTGGAAAAGGCCTCTCACTTCCATGGCTCTCTGCCACCAGGGATACTGCAAGGCTGTCTGTTGGCAGAGCAAGACCTCTAATTGTCGCACTAAAGGCTGCCTAATAAGGACTGCATGCCTGCTCTGTGCCTATGGCAATCCATCGGCATTTTTATTGAGTTCCCGCTATGCTCTAGGCTAAGTAATGCTCAGTTTCTCAGTCCTGTTTGACTCTTTGCAACCCCATTGATCACCAACTCCTCTGTCCACTGCATTGTCAGGTGGATTCTTTACCACTGAGTCACCTGGGAAGCAAATAGAGGAGAATAAAACAGACCAAAGTCCTGCTTTCAAAAATTAGATACCTGTGAAGAAGACAAGCTATAGAGAAAAGAAGAAAAAAAAAAAAACACAATATCTGGGAGTAACAGCTTTGCAAAACTGGAAGGCATTTAAACCTACAAGGAAAAATATACAAAGATCATTGAAATATTTATTTATTTCTAATACAAGAGATATGACTATATTATATTGTGTGCATTTTAATTATTAATAATAAACAAGTAAGGAAGGACAATTTGGTGCAAAAGAGAGTATCCATTTATGGACAAATTTTTTATGTAGGTGAAGAGAAAAGAATCCTGTGCATAAATGAAAAATGTTTGACTTTAGTAGGCAGTATAGAGTCATCATTTTAAATGGAAATAAAGCAGAAAAAAAGAATTCAGGATCAAATAGATGGAAAGATTTTGTAGGGTGAAAACAAAGTAACTATCTTCTCTTATTTTTGTTTCTTCAAGTTAAGAATTTAGGCCATCAATCAGAAAAATCTTAATTTTGTACATGTGTGTGTGAGTTTGATGGATCTCTTAGTACTCTGGTAGACTCCTCACAAATTCAAAATATAAATATAAATTATATATATAAAATATAAAATAAAATAAGGTTACAAAGAAAGAGTTATACTGAATAACTTGTTAAATTGTTTCCAAAATGTTGAGAAGTAACTTTTATATAATAAAGTGTGGGATTTTTATTAATGTATTATTATAGAACTAAGCAGTAGATTTTAAAACTATATTACTCTGAAGTAGTGATGACAGTGTGCATATTTCAAGACATTTCCAGAAATTGCAATGTGATATTAAATGTATGCATTTTATATTTGTGATAAAGTCCACAGACAGTGTTAAAAAAAGCAATGGTTTATTTCCTATATTTATATTTAAAAGAAAAGATAAATGTAAAGCTAGTCAAAATATTCTATTCTATTTTCTCATTCTAGTTTATGAAACCTGAATTTTCTCCACCAATCCCAAAGCCTGTGTTAATGCCAGATTTACAAACCTTTAAAATATGAGAAATAAAGGAGTATAGAAATATAATGGAAAACCAAAGGAAGATGCAAAATTTCTATTTTTGAAATTGAGATGAATCTTACTTTGGGAAACATAAGTTAAGGTAAGAGTTTAGAAATTGTATGAAATGTATTATACATTTAAAGTGCAGTAACTCAGTGCAGTATGCATTTTACTCCAGCCAGGTTTAACTGTTTGTGGGAAGACATAATTCCTGGAGCAATGCACTTAAGGAGGGTGCAGTTTTACAGTTTAATATGGCAGAGGGTGTCATAAAGGGGGTGAGAATTATAATGATGCACAATGGAATCAAAACTAGATGAAGAAACTGAGGACATCGAGGTTGTAGGCAGAGAAAAGCTGGTAGAATTAAGTGACTAGAGCTTCCCACAGGATGAAGAATTGTTACAGTCAGTTGCTAGAATAAGTACCTGAAAAGATAAAATGGACTGAGGCTGGAATGTTTGATTTTGAAAATTTTAAGTAGGGTTATACATTTTAAAATCCTATTTACATTTGCTGTGTTCAGAGAAAAATATTTTATAGTATTCATGCATTATAAGTGTTAGCTTTATTAATTTGACAAGTTAACCTCTTAACATTGATTTAAATATTAACACATCTCCAGATAGTCACAATGTAATTATGCAGATTTATAAAATCTTATGGATTTCACAAATCATATCCTCATACAAATAAATAGTGGTGAAAAACTTAAATAATTGCTTCTAAAATACAAAAAAAGCTCAAATAGTATATGATATATATCAGATTTTTATGCACTCAATATATAAAATATACAAAATTGCATAAATTTTAAAAATTAGTGTGTGTATATATATGTGTGTGTGTGTGTGTGTATACATATATATATGGATTTTAAAAGTCTTATTACATGGATATAAATATATTTCTTCATTAATTCTTTATTTATCTTTATATTTGTCAGTACTATCATCTAGATTTTAAGAATGCTTGCCAGGTGAAATGTTTGCATTTTGCTAAGATTTACTATTTAAACCAAACCTAAAAGCAAAAGGAAGAAAGGAAGAGAGAGCAGGAGAAAGAAAGAGAGAGAAAAACGAGGGTAGAACTAGAGCTAAAGGGAGAGAAGGAGGGTGGGTGGTGGAGGGATAGAGAGGAAAGATGCAGGAAGGAGGGAAGGAAACAAGGAAACAACCAAGGAACCAAAAATAATAGTTTCTAAAAGGTTGAGTTTTCAGGATCCGGGTTATCATCAGCTGACTCTGGTCTGGTCATAGTGCGTACTTCTGAAATAGAACATAATTGAAACCTGAGTTTACTTTTCTTTTATAATAAAATTTTATTTGCTTTGTCACTGATGTTTTAAGTTCTTTACTGTCATTAGATTTTTTGTTATTTAATTTTGGTAGCTATTCCAGAAAGTATGATTTCTTTTAATTTTGTAAGGCCAGAATTACCTAATCTACTGTTCTGTCATTGTGAAATATTGATTTAATTATATTATTATAATTGGAAACTAAAGTATACCTTAATAATATCTCTCTGAAAATTAGTCCAATCATCTAAAAATTTTATTTCAAAGGATAATGACTGCCTTGTTAACTCTTCTCTCTGGGATTAGCAACTAATATATCATCTTGGAGAACATAGGCTTCAGTTCCTCTTTATCTCTAATTCTCTAATATTGTTCTTTATTCTTTCTTATTAACATATAAACATATATGTATACATGACTGGTTCCAAATAGGAAAAGGAGTACGTCAAGTCTTTCACCCTGCTTATTTAAGGTATATGCAGAGTACATCATGAGAAACGCTGGGCTGGAGGAAGCACAAGCTGGAATCAAGATTGCCGGGAGAAATATCAATAACATCAGATATGCAGGTGACACCACCCTTATGGCAGAAAGTGAAGAAGAATTAAAGAGCCTCTTGATGAAAGTGAAAGAAGAGAGTGAAAAAGTTGGCTTAAAACTCAACATTCAGAAAACTAAGATCATGAAATCTGGTCCCAACACGTCATGGCAAATAGATGGGGAAACAGCGGAAATAGTGGCTGACTTTAATTTTTTGGGCTCCAAAATCACTGCAGATGGTGACAGCAGCCATGAAATTAAAAGACACTTACTCCTTGGAAGAAAAGTTATGACCAACGTAGACAACATATTAAAAAGCAGAGACATTACTTTGCTAACAAAGGTCCGTCTAGTCAAGGCTATGGTTTTTCAAGTAGTCATGTATGGATGTGACAGCTGGACTGTGAAGAAAGCTGAGCACTGAAGAACTGATGCTTTTGAACTGTGGTGTTATAGAAGCCTCTTGAGAGTCCCTTGGACTGCAAGGAGATCCAATCAGTCCATCCTATTCCTCTGGGTTGTCCCAGAGCACCATCTTTGGGTCCCCTGCTTCATGCATCAAACTTGCACTGGTCATCTATTTTACATATGGTAATATGTATGTTTCAATGCTATTCTCTCAAATCATCCCACCTTAGCCTTCTCCCATTGAGTCTAAAAGTCTATTCTTTACATCTGTCTCTCCTTCGCTGCCTTGCATGTAGAATTCTCAGTCCCATCTTTCTGAATTTCATATATATATATATATATATATATATGTTAATATACAGTATCTTTCCTTCTCTTTCTCACTTACTTCACTGTGTATAATAGGCTCTAGGTTTATCCACCTCATTGGAACTGACTCAAATGCATTCCTTTTAATAGCTAAGTAATATTCCATTGTGGATATGTACTACAACTTCCTTATCCTTTCATCTGCCAATGAACATCTAGGTTGCTTCCATGTTTAGGTATTGCAAATAGTGCTACAATGAACATTGGGGTACATGTGTCTCTTTCAATTCTGGTTTCCCTGGGATGTATGCCTAGCAGTGGGATTGCTGGATCATATGGCGGTTCTATTTTCAGTTTTTTAAGGGATTTCCACACAGTTTTCCATAGTGGTTTATCAGTTTGCATTCCCAACAACAGTGTAGGAGGGTTCTCTTTTCTCCACACCTTCCCCAGCATTTAATGTTTGTAGACATTTTGGTGATGACCAGGCTTCCCTGGTGGCTCAGACAGTAAAGCGTCTGTCTACAATGCAGGAGACCCAGGTTCCATCCCTGGTTTGGAAAGATCCCCTGCAGAAGGAAATGGCAGCCCACTCCAGTACTCTTGCCTGGAAAATCCCATAGACAGAGGAGCCTGGTAGGCTACTGTCCATGGGTCGCAAAGAGTTGGCCATGACTGAGTGACTTCACTTTCACTTTCACTTTCATTCTGACTGATAGTGAGATGATACCTCATTGTGGTTTGATTTTCATTTCTCTAATAATGAGTGATGCTGAACATATTTTCAAGATGTTTATTAGCCATATATATGTCCTCTTTGGAGAAATGTCTGTTTAGGTCTTTTACTGACTTTTTGATTAGTGTGTTCATTTTCTCTGGTATTGAGGTTCATCAGCTGCTTGTATATTTTGGAAAGTAATCCTTTATCAGTTGCTTCATTTGCTATTATTTTCTCCCATTCTGAGGGTTATCTTTTCACCTTTCTTATAGTTTCCTTCATTGTGCAAAAGTTTTTAAGTTTAGCTAGGTCCCATTTGTTTATTTTTGTTTTTATTTCCATTACTCTGGGAAGTGGGTCATAGAGGATCTTGCTATGATATATGTCAGATGATGTTCTTCCTATACTTCCTGCCAGGAGTTTTATCATTTCTAGTCTTATATTTAGGTCTTTAATCCATTTTGAGTTTATTTTGTGTGTATGGTGTTAGAAAGTGTTCTAGTTTCATTCTTATATATAGTTGATCGGTTTTCCCAGAACCACTTGGTGAAGAGACTGCTTTTTCTTTACTGTATATTTTTTTTCCTCCTTTGTCAAAGATAAAGTGTCCATAGATGCATGGATTTATCTCTGTACTTTCTGTTTTGTTCCATTAATCATATTTCTGTTTGTGAGCCAGTACCATTAGTCTTGATGATTATTGCTTTGTAGTATAGTCTGAAGTCAGGAAGGTTGATTCCTTCAATAACATTCTTCTTTCTCAAGATTGCTTTGGCTATTGCAGGTCTTCTGTGCTTCCATTCAAATTGTGAAATTATTAGTTCTAGCTCTGTGAAAAATACCATTGGCAGTTTGATAAGGATTGCATTGGATCTATAGATTGTTTTGGGTAGCACACTCATTTTCAATGTACTCATTCTTCCAATCCAAGAACATGGTATATTTCTCAATCTACTTGTATCATTTTTTTAATTTCTTTCATCAGTATACAGGTTTCTTTAGGTCAATTTCTCCTAAGGATTTTATTCTTTTCATTGCAATAGTGAATGGGATTGTTTCCTTAATTTATCTTTCTTATTTGTCATTGTTGGTGAATAGGACTGCAAAGGATTTATGTGTATTAATTTTATATCCTGCAGCTTTACTATATTCATTGATCAGATATAGTCATTTTCTGGTGGTATCTTTAGGTTTGTGTTTTTGTTTTGTTTTTTATGTAGAGGAGCATGTCATCTACAAACAGTGAGAGTTATACTTCTTCTCTTCCAATCTGGATTCTTTTATTTATCTTTCTTCTTTGATTGCTGTGACTAGGGCTTCCAAAACTATGTTGAATAGTAGCGGGGAGAGTGGGAATTCTTGTTCCTGATTTTAGACGAAATGCTTTCAACCTTTTGCCATTGAAGATAATGGATGTTTTGTGTTTGTTATATATGATTTTTATTATGTTGACATGTGTTCCATCTCTACATATTTTCTTGAGAGATTTGATCATACACTGGTGTTGGATTTTGTCAAAGACTTGATCTGCATCTATTGAAATAATCATGATTTTTATCTTTCAGTTTGCTAATATGGTGGATAACATTGATTTGTGAATGTTGAAGAATCCTTGCATCCCTTGAATAAAGTCAACTTGATCATTATGTATAATCTTTTTAATATATTGTTTGATTCTGTTTGTTATTTTGTTGAGGATTTTTGTGTTGATGTCCATTAGTGATACTTGCCTATAGTTTCCTTTTTCCTGGCATCTTTGTCTTGTTTGGGTATGAGGGCGATGGTGGTCTTGTAGAATGAGTTTGGGAGTTTCCTTCCTCTGGAATTTTCTGGAAGAGTTTGAGTAGGATAGATATTAGCTCTTTAAGTTTTTGGTGGAATTCACCTGTGAAGCCATCAGGTCCTGTGCTTTTGTTTGTTGGAAGATTTTTGATTACAGTCTAGATTTCTGTGCTGATGATTGGTCTGTTCAAATTTTCTATTTCTTCCTGATTTAGTTTTTGAAAATTATACTTTTCTAAGTGTTTGTCCATTACTTCCAAGTTGTCCATTTTATTGGCGTATAGTTACTCATGGTAATCTCTTATGATCTTTTGTAATTCTGTGTTGTCTCTTGCAATTTCTCCATTTTCATTCCAAATTTTATTGATTTGAGTCTTCTCACCCCACCCTTTATTTTGATGAATCTGGCTAAAGGTGTGTCTATTTTGTTTATCTTCTCAAAAAACCAGCCTTTAGTTTTATTGATTACTGGTATAGTCTCATTCATTTCTTTCTGCTCTGATTTTGTTGACTTCTTTCCTTCAACTAACACTGGGGACATTTTTTGTTGTTCTTCTTCTTTTTCTAGTTGCTTTAGGTGTAAGTTTAGATTGTTTATTTGATGTTTCTCTTGTTTCTGGAAGTAGGTTAATATTGCTATGAGCTTCTCTTTAGAATTGCATTTACTGAATTCCATAGGTTTCAGGTTGTCATGATTTCATTATCATTTGTTTCTATTCATATTTTGACAAAATGTGATCCACTAGAGAAAGGAATGGCAAACTACTTCAGTGTTCTTGCTTGAGAACCCCATGAACAGTATGAAAAGGCAAAAAGATAAGACTCTGAAAGATGAACTTCCCAGGTCGGTAGGTGCCCAATATGCTATTGGAGATCAGTGGAGAAATAATTCCAGAAAGAATGAAGAGATGGAGCCAAAGCAAAAACAACACCCAATTGTGGATGTGGCTGGAGATAGAAGTAAAATCCAATACTGTAAAGAGCAATATTGCATAGGAACCTGGAATGTTAGGTCCACGAATCAAGGCAAATTGGAAGTGGTCAAACAGGAGATGGCAAGAGTGAATGTCGACATTTTAGGAATCAGTGAACTAAAATAGACTGGAATAGGTGAATTTAAGTCAGATGACCATTATATCTACTACTGTGGGCAAGAATCCTTTAGAAGAAATGGAGTAGACATCATAGTCAAAAAAAGGGTCCAAAATGCAGTACTTGGATGCAATCTCAAAAATGACAGAATGATCTCTGTTCATTTCCAAGGCAAACCATTCAATATCACAGTAATCCAACTCTATGCCCCGACCAGTAATGCTGAAGACCCTAAAGTTGAACGGTTCTATGAATACCTACAAGACCTTCTAGAACTAACACCCAAAAAAGATGTCCTTTTAATTGTAGGGGAATGGAAGGCAAAAGTAGGAAGTCAAGAAACACTTGAAGTAACGGGCAAATTTGGCCTTGGAGTACAGAATGAAGCAGACAAAATGCTAACAGAGTTTTGCCATGAGGATGCACTGGTCATAGCAAACACCCTCTTCCAACAACACAAGAGAAGACTCTACACATGGACATCACCAGATGTTCAACACTGAAATCAGATTGATTATATTCTTTGCAGCCAACGGTGGAGAAGTTCTATACAGTCCGCAAAAACAAGACTGGGAGCTAACTGTGGCTCAGATCATGAAATCCTTTTTGACAAATTCAGACTTAAATTAATGTAAGTAGGGCAAAAAACTAGACCATTTGGAATGACTTAAATCAAATCCCTTACGATTATACAGTGGAAATGAGAAATAGATTTAAGGGACTCGATATGATAGACACAGTGCCTGGTGAACTATGGATGGAGGTTCATGACATTGTACAGGAGATAGGGATCAACACCACCCCCCCAAAAAAAAATGCATAAAAGCAAAATAGCTGTCTCAGGAGGCCATAAAAATACCTGTGAAAAGAAGAGATGTGAAAATCAAAGGAGAAAAGGAAAGATATACCCATTTGAATGCAGAGTTCCAATGAATAGCAAGGAGAGATAAGAAAGCCTTTCTTAGATCAGTGCAAAGAAATAGATGAAAACAATGGAATGGGAAAGACTAGAGATCTCTTCAAGAAAATTAGAGATAACAAGGAAACATTTCATGCACTGATGGGCTCATTAAAGGACAGAAATGAGATGGACCTAACAGAAGCAGAAGATATTAAGAACAAGTGACAAGAATACACGGAAGAACTATACAAAAAAGATCTTCACAACCCATGATGGTGTGATCACTCGCCTAGAGCTAGACATCCTGGAATGTGAAGTCAAGTGGGCCTTAGGAAGAATCACTATGAACAAAGCTAGTGGAGGTAATGGGATTTGAGTTGAGCTATTTCAAATCCTCAAAGATGATGCTGTGAAAGTGCTGCACTCAATATGCCAGCAAATTTGGAAAACTTAGCAGTGGCCACGAGACTAGAAAAGGCCATTTTTCATTCCAATCCTAAGGACAGGCAATGCCAAAGAATGCTCAAACTACCACACAATTGCACTCATCTCACATACTAGTAAAATAATACTGCAAATTCTCCAAGCCAGGCTGCAACAATATGTGAACTGTGAACTTCCAGGTATTCAAGCTGGTTTTAGAAAAGGCAGAGGAACCAGAGATCATGTTGCCAACATCTATTGGATCATAAAAAAAGCAAGAGGGTTCCAAAACAAAAAATCTATTTCTGCTTCATTGACTATGCCAAAGCCTTTGACTGTGTGGATCACCACAAACTGGAAAATTCTGAAAGAGATGGGAATACCAGAATACCAGAAAGAGATGGGAATACCTGACCTGCCTCTTGAGAAATCTGTATGCAGGTCTGGAAGCAACAATTAGTAATGGACACGGGCAACAGAATGGTTCCTAGTAGGAAAAGGAATGGATCAAGGCTGTCTATTGTCACCCTGCTTATTTAACTTATATGCAGAGTACATCATGAGAAACACTGAGTTTGATGAAGCACAAGCTGGAATCAAGATTGCCGGGAGAAATGTCAGTAACCTCAGATATGCAGATGACAGCACCCTTATGGCAGAATGCAAAGAAGAATTAAAGAGCCTCTTGAAATTGAAAGAGGAGAGTGAAAATTTGGCTTAAAGCTCAACATTCAGAAAACTAAGATCATGGCATCCAGTCCCATCACTTTATGGCAAATAGACAGGAAACAGTGGCAGTTTTTATTTTTGGGGGCTCCAAAATCACTGCAGATGGTGACTGCAGCCATGAAATTAAAAGATACTTGGTCCTTGGAAGAAAAGTTATGACCAACCTAGACAGCATATTAAAAAGCAGACACATTACTTTGCTAACAAAGGTCCATCTATTCAAAACTATGTTTTTTCCAGTAGTCATGTATTGATGTGGCAGTTAGACTGTAAAGAATGCTGACGTACTCCTTTTCCTATTTAGAACCAGTCTGTTGTTTCACGTCCAGTTCTAACTGTTGCTTCCTGACCTGCATACAGGTTTCTCAAGAGACAGGTCAGGTGGTCTGGTATTCCCATCTCTTTCAAAATTTTCCACAGTTTATTGTGATCCACACAGTCAAAGGTTTTAGCATAGTCAATAAAGCAGAAATAGATGTTTTTCTGGAACTCTCTTGCTTTTTCGATGATCCATTGGATGTTGGCAATTTGATCTCTGGTTCCTCTGCCTTTTCTAAAACCAGCTTGAACATCTGGAATAATAGAGAAGCTCAAAATCATTACTAAGCAGAGAATGCCACTTGAAAGAGTAGTAAGATGTCACTTTCCACCTGTTAGATTAGCATAAATCAGAAAGTCTAATAAAGTCAAATTGTTCCAAGGACACTAGGATATGAGATACTTTACACCTGGCTCATGTATGCAAAATTTATACCTGTATGCAAACTGGCACAGCCACCCTAAGAGAATAGTCTTTGGTACATACTAAAATTGGGATATCTATATCCTATGACTTAGTATTGCTGTCACTGGATATTACCTAAAAAAAAGTGTCTCATATAAATCACAAAGAAATATGAATGGAGATGATCACCACTGTATTGTTTGTGATAGGCAATGTGATAGGCAGGTTGTTGAAGGCAATCTGAATATTTATTGCTAGGAAAACAAGGAGGATGAACATTATGAAATTTCATCCTCAAGGTAGGAGCAAAAAATCAGATCTACATATAGATATACAAGTTTTATAATTATGCTGTTAAGTGAAAACAAAATTGTAAAAGATAATGGTATGTTTAATCTTATAAAACAGAAATTAATATAAAGTTATGCAACAATATATATCCTACAAGAGAATGTATGCTAAAGATATTTGAGTTTTGTGGGAGTTCAGAGGTAAGAAAGAAGGATGAATGGGAGAAGGGAAGAAGGATGATAAGAAAAGAAAATATAACTCTAATTTTGAATCATGAAAGTTTTATTACTTTAGTAGCCAACAGTCATCAATTAGCTACATACTATTAAACTTACAGTTTTCCCTAAACTCTACAGGTAACACATTTACTTATTCAAAAACTTTTTATCACCAGTAGGTCTTTTCTCTAAAGAAGAAAAATTTGCATCATTCATTTTTTTTCATGGATGCTGAAATGAATAAAGTTTTTTTTTTAAATAAAGTAATGGAGTGCAGTGGATTGAAGTTCCCTGATCTTACACAGTATCACTCTATTACCACCTCAGTGGGGGTTGGGATAAATTTTAATATCCTCTAATTTTTTTTTTCTGATTATAATTCTTCAGTTAACACTGTAACTTAATGAAGTTTGAAACATTTTCCTGAATTATATATATTTATACAAATTTAAATATTATACCAGGAAAGAGTTTCTATTAAAATTTTGTTTGGTGTGCTTGCTTTATTATTTGAAATTGCTGTAACTATAATGCATGTTTCCAGCATTAAATAAGCCATGAGTGTGTAAATAGCCAAATGTTAAAGCCATGATCTATTTGGGCCTTACCTAAATTGACATTTTCTGTACTTAGAAGTACTACAAATTTTCTAAACATATTATATAACTTAAGAGAGGTGAACTGTGTTTTGTATCCTCAGAAGATAAGATTTTCCACAACTAAGATTTTGGTTCAGACTTCTGAAACGCACTTTGAACTAAATGAAATTCAGACAATGTGTTGCACATGATTAAGAGGATAAGCAGAGTCATTAACTAAACTGACTAATGGACTACAGAGTTCTAAAACTCCCAAACACCATCATGATGAAAGGAAGGCATTTACTTATTAATTTTCCTACATAGATCTTATTTTGGTAGAAGGAGATTAGATTCATTACTTTACCCAGACTTGGTGTTATTGGCCTGGAGTAATATTGCCCTTCTTATCATATTAAAACCCTATCATTTGTATGTTCCATATCATTTCAAAAAACCTGTCTTATCTGTTCTTTTTAAGTAGATACAATTTTATGAAGACTTCAGATCAGTCAACACTAGATAACAGACTTCTATTTTTTCATATAGAATTCATTAAACTGTATAAAGTCCCATTAGTTGAGCAACCAATAGATGTAATCCCAAACATGAGGACCTTATTTACAGAATACAAAAGAGATTCATGCAACAACTTTTTTTGTTTTAAAAGATAAAATCTAGTTCTGAGAAATTACAGATTTTACAGCTCACATGTTCCTTTTGCAACATTTTTCTTTACACCATAAATCAACATAGGAAAGGAATTTTTTTAATGCTATAGTATTACAGTATTGCTTTAAAGCACTAAAAGAGAATTCTCCATATACATAGTCATCGATGAGTTATAGATGTAGAAGTGTGCTATTTTTATAGAGGATTCT
Source organism: Okapia johnstoni (assembly GCA_024291935.2). Lineage (NCBI taxonomy): Eukaryota > Metazoa > Chordata > Mammalia > Artiodactyla > Giraffidae > Okapia > Okapia johnstoni. Next base: position 40,044,422 of record CM044321.1, read on the forward strand.
GCAAGCTAGAAGACTTGACACCACTGAGAAGACAAGTGTTATTGGATTCTGGATGAGGTGGCTTGAATATAAAATAAACAGATGTGAGGGAAGCATTAACAAGTCTCTAGAGACTTTATAAATAGAAAGATATTGGCCTGTTTCATAAACTGGATACACCTATTGGAAATAAGTATGGGTGTAAGTTTTGTTAGTCAATGCAGATAAGAGTTAGGAAGGGCACTGGTGCAGTTGCTAAGGTGGAAAAATTTCAATCAGTATAATGCTGTAGAGAACTGAGTTAGGAGCCAGAAGTTCTCAATTTTAGTTTAATCTCCACTTTCTTAGCTCTGTGAACTTTATCTGCTGGCTGAAACTTATGTGATCTCAGTTTCTGAATGAGAAAATATGCCGAGTAATAATTGCCCTTACAAGATTGTTGTTATAATTAGTGATATACGCAAGATGAGTTTTCGTAACTGGAAGTACTTAATTGTTATGAGGTTAAATGTATTCATAACAAAGAAGTGTACCACAGAACAAGAAACCTATAGCTACTTATTACACATATACAAATGTACATACATAATTATGTTTAAATTTAATACAATAACATATGAGAATTTCATCAGTGTTGAAAGGAAAAACATCCAGGGTTACAATTAATAGGAAAACAGACAAAGTATATCTTAAAAGTGATATTTATTAATATTTAGTGAAGACAGAGAATGTATCATCTGCATTTCTACTAGAACCAGTAAATAGGTAAAAAACATTTCATTCATAAAGACTTCTATGCATGGGACGGATAATTCCTGCCTACTCCCCTAGATACTCCATTGTTGTAAAATTTATTATTCACATGTAATATTAGCATATATAATAAAGTCTACCTACTTTAAACCATTTTTAATACTAAATTACTCATTTCTAGTTCTGATATATTTGGTTTTATGTGCTAACTGCTAAGTCTCTTAAGTAGTGTTCAACTCTTTGCAACATATGGACCGTAGCCTGCCAGGCATCTCTGCCCGTGGGGTTCTCCAGGCAAGAAGACTGGAGTGGGAAGCCATGCCTTCCTCCAAGGGATCTTCCTAACTCAGGAATTGAATCTGAGTCTCTTACGTCTCATGCATTGGCAGGAGGTTTTTTTTTAACCTGTAGTGCCACTTGGGAACCATTAAAGTTTACAAGGAAAAAATGCCCTTTAATTAGTATGCTCATTTAGATTATAATTTTGTTTGATTTTTAAAGATTATTGAGTTTTAATCTCTTAAAGAATAATTTTAAAAATAGAAAATCTGAACTGGTGAAGAAGCAGTAGTTTATTTCTAAAGAATTTTCTTAGATTTAACACAACATCTTCTTCCCAATTTAATTTTCAACAAATAATTGGATAATCATGTGTCTGTCATTACAAATTATTTTCATACTTTCCTGAAAAATTGAAATTAACCCTATTTTGAAGACTGGAAAATTAAAAGATATCATAACAACAATTCAGATGAAAATTTGCTAACTATCCAAGCTCAACTTCAAGTCACGTGTGCTGTTTGTTTCCATTTGCAAAAAAGAAGATGATACACAAAGATCTTAGAAAGGTATAACATTTCCTAAAGAAATATATTTCAGAAAGTAAACACAGTTCTCTACTATCATTTTATATTTATATTAATTAGTTAATCTATATTTCATACTCTTATTGAATCTTCCTCTACTATAATGATACATCCTCTATAATGATAACTATATTTCTAGTTTTTTCAATATAAAAATTATTTAATATTACTGTTTATGACTAAATGTCAGAGACAATATTTCTCTCTTCTAGGGTTTTAAATATTTTTCCATTGGGCTTAAGATTTAAGCCATCCCCCCCCAAAATATTTCTAAACTCTGATTTAACTGTATAAGTTAATTTAATGGCAGCTACTATCAGAGCAATAGATATTTAAAAAAAATTTGAAAAATGATCATTAATTCATCATATTTATCTGAATTATATTAAATAATACATTGTGCTCCCTGAAATGATGCCCATATATAATTACACCACAGAATAATCTGGTTTATTATTTTTAAAGTAGTCTTTGAATATGGTGTACTGACATGTTTTATTTCCCCAGTTACTTGGACATGGCTTGTGGTTTTTACATCAATCCACAGTAACCAGAAGTTATTTTCCATAAGAAACAATAATAAATGCAATTGACAATTGCATTTGCTAGGGGAAACAGCATTGCATTATTCTCTAGTAATGAAATAGCTAGTATACTGTCACTAATCAAAGTCTGCAATTTTTTTTAAAGTAATATAGGATATTTGTCATAACTCAAGCTGGACAATTGTCAGGATGCAAGAAAAATTGAAATTTGCTTGTGATAAACCCCTGAATGGCAGAGCTCTGTGTGTCTGATGCATTCAGCAGAAAGGTCAGTCAGGCAGCAAAAGCCAATTATTTTCCTAAGGTTGGGCTGATATTGATTTTTACACCTGAGGTTATGTAGTGGGTAGTCCATGAATATCTACACAATTCATTTTCATCTGGGTCCTAATATGGCAGAGCAGGTATAGAAACAAAACTGTCAACCTACAATATCCAAGAATATTTCTTAAAAATAGAGAAATGTTAAGGGGTTTCCTTCCCAAAAGGACTCATTAGAAATCAGAGTGAGAGCTAGAAAACAGAATCAAGACATGAAATTTTCAGATCATAGAAACTACTTATACACTGCTATGGGATAAGTTCCTTTTCTTTTAGGTTATCTGGTATACCTCTAAGTCATAAAAGATGTGCATAACTATAACACTACATATGTAAAAGAATCACCCAAACCCTCTTCCCCTTAAAGCGTAAGTAAGAAACTTAACACAAAATCAAAGACTACAAAACAGAATAATTTTCTTACAGATCATCTATGTTATCCAATCTCCCACTCCAATGTCATAGATTCAGTATAAATGAGACAAGAAACACGATGTTTATATCCAGAATTTATTCAGCTAACAATAGATCAAGGTCTAGTTTATTTCTAAAGAATTTTCTTAGATTTAACACAACATCTTCTTCCCAATTTAATTTTCAACAAATAATTGGATAATCATGTGTCTGTCATTACAAATTATTTTCATACTTTCCTGAAAAATTGAAATTAACCCTATTTTGAAGACTGGAAAATTAAAAGATATCATAACAACAATTCAGATGAAAATTTGCTAACTATCCAAGCTCAACTTAGTTCAGCATAGTTTTGTAGACAATGTATTGTATGTGTGTTTATTCATCCATCGTGCATATGGGTATTAGTGTATGCATGAAAATAAACATTAGTGTTTGTCTCTCTGTGTGTGGATGTGTGCTGTGAGAAAAAGAAACAAATATATGTCCTGGACGAATAAATGGTTTAATAAGTGTAAATCACTTTTCACTTGCTTAACTAACTGCTTCTAGGGAGTAGAACATTTTCTGCTACTTTAGAACTTTTTTTTAATCTTGCTAATTATTATGAAGGAATCAAATAAAGTAAAATAAAATAAAGAAGACAAAAGGAAATCAGAAAATATTTATGGAAATAAAATGGTAATCATTAACAGAAATTGTGTTTCTAATTTTTCCTCGAAAATATATACTCCCATATATATATATATATATTTTTTTTTTTTCATCTGAATTGTTGTTATGATATCTTTTAATTTTCCAGTCTTCAAAATAGGGTTAATTTCAATTTTTCAGGAAAGTATGAAAATAATTTGTAATGACAGACACATGATTATCCAATTATTTGTTGAAAATTAAATTGGGAAGAAGATGTTGTGTTAAATCTAAGAAAATTCTTTAGAAATAAACTAGACCTTGATCTATTGTTAGCTGAATAAATTCTGGATATAAACATCGTGTTTCTTGTCTCATTTATACTGAATCTATGACATTGGAGTGGGAGATTGGATAACATAGATGATCTGTAAGAAAATTATTCTGTTTTGTAGTCTTTGATTTTGTGTTATATATATATATATATATATATATATATACTCCCATATATATTATATACTCCCATATATACTACCATATATATTATATACTCCCATATATATTAAAATTTAAAAAAATAAAATGGGAGTAAGCCCTATATGGTGCTCTCACACTTCACCACTGGGTGATGCTAGCAGCAATAGGAAGCTTACTTTACACACTCCAGCAACAGCCCAGTCAATGAGAAAGCAAAACAACACAGCCAAAGAGAAGCATCCACAATCCTGAACTCCTGCGCTCCTCCAATGGACTTTGTTCAGAAACATGCCTTTGAAACACCTACCTTTTCTCTATAAAAGAACTCTGTCCTTTTTTTTTTCAGATTTGCCTACCATTCAACATAGTTTTCTTTTTTAATTGCAATTCCTCTGGTATTTCAAACTAAAATCATTTTACTGGTAAAATAACTGGCTATTTTATTTTTAAAGTTGACATTAGAATCTCATGACAAAGACAAATAAACTTTCAAAGTAGAAGTCACTCCATATTCCCCTCTGTCTCAGGAGAAGTTTGTTTAAAAACAAAGTGAACAAATAAAAACTATTGCATAAAGACTCATGATTTTAGGATTTTTTGTATTTAAAGAAGCTGAAAGGAAGAACGTTAATCATTCACACAATTATTTTCAGCAATAGTAATAAACAATATTGTAGAGTAGAATAAAAAGGCAAAAAGTCTGAACAATGGCTCACTATACTAAAAAATGGAAAAATAAAGTAAAAGAAATAACTGAAGCTGTAGGTCTAGATGCAGGGATATGATGGGGTGCAGATAATATTTACTTCATGTGATCATTCTGATAGAGTATGTTACATAGGAGATAATGAAGTTTATTCTCAACTGTGCCCTTCTAAGAAACATGGGTTTTCTCTGCATTGGGGGTCAAGGTTAAGTAAAAAATATTGGATATGTATAACATGGGAGAGATTAAAAGTCAGAATAAACTGGATGTTCAACTCTGTATATGCTCTGTACCAGGAGTATAACCTTAGGCAAACTACTTTACTTCTCTGACTCACAGTTTTTCCTTTCAGTTCACACTCAGTACAGTTCAGTTGCAAAGTCGTGTCCGACTCTTTGTGACCCCATGGACTGCAGCACACCAGACCTCCCTGTCCATCATTAACTCCCGGAGTTTACTCAAACTCATGTCCATTGAGTCGGTGATGCCATCCAACCATCTCATCCTTTGTCCCCTTCTCCTGCCTTCAATATTTCCCAGCATCAGGGTCTTTTCAAATGAGTCAGCTCTTTCATTAGATGGCCAAATTATTGGAGTTTCAGCTTCAACATCAGTCCTTACAATGAATATTCAGGACTGACTTCCTTTAGGATGGACTGGTTGGACTTCCTTGCTGTCCTAAAGACTCTCAAGAGTGTTCTCCAACACCACAGTTCAAAACCATCAATTCTTCGGCACCTAGCTTTCCTTATAGTCCAACTCTCACATCCATACATGACTACTGGAAAAAATATAGCTTTGACCAGATGGACCTTTGTTGGCAAAGTAATGTCTCTGCTTTTTAATATGCTGTCTAGGTTGGTCATAACTTTTCTTCCAAGGAGCAAGCATATTTTAATTTCATGGCTGCAGTCACTATCTGCAGTGATTTTGGAGCCCAAAATAATAAAGTCTGTCACTTTTTCCACTTTTTCCCCATCTATTTGCCATGAAATGATGGGACCAGATGCCATGATCTTAGTTTTCTGAATGTTGAGTTTTAAGCCAACTTTTTTACTATCCTCTTTCACTTTCATCAAGAGGCTCTTTAGTTCTTCTTCACTTTCTGCCATAGGGCGGTGTCATCTACATATCTGAGGTTATTGATATTTCTAACAGCACAGTTGATTCCAGCTTGTTCTTCATCCAGTCCAGCATTTCTCATGATGTATTCTGCATATAAGTTAAATAAGTAGGGTGGCAATATACAGCCTTGATGTACTCCTTTCCCGATTTGGAACCAGTCTCTTGTTCCTTGTCCAGTTCTAACTGTTCTAATCTGCACACAAATTTCTCAGGAGACAGGTCAGGTGGTCTGGTATTCCCATCTCTTGAACAATTTTCCACAGTTTGTTGTGATCCACACAGTCAAAGGCTTTGGCATAGTCAATGAAGCAGAAATAGATGTTTTTCTGGAACTCTCATGCCTTTTCAATGATCCAGCAGATGTTGGCAATTCAATCTTGCCATGGATGTTGCCATTGAATGCTCAAACTACTGCACAATTGCACTCGTCTCACATGCTATTAAAGTACTGCTCAAAATTCTCCAACCCAGGCTTCAACAGTAGGTGAACCATGAACTTCCAGATGTTCAAGCTGGATTTAGAAAAGGCAGAGGAACCAGAGATCAGTTCACACTGCTGCTAAGTCCCTTCAGTCGTGTCCGACTCTGTGCGATCCCAGAGACAGCAGCCCACCAGGCTCTGCCATCCCTGGGATTCTCCAGGCAAGAATACTGGAGTGGGTTGCCATTTCCTTCTCCAGTGCATGAACGGGAAAAGTGAAAGTGAAGTCACTCAGTCGTGTCCGACTCTTAGCGACCCCAAGGACTGTAGCCTACCAGGCTCCTCTGCCCATGGGATTTTCCAGGCAAGAGTACTGGAGTGGGGTGCCATTGCCTTCTCCACAGTTCACACTAGCACAACAAAAATGATGCTATGAATATAGGTAATTGCTGTTTTTGAAGTAAATCGGATTTGAAATTATGAAAATAAATTGCATTTCCTTTTTGTGTTAGCTTGTTGTTTAGCTGAAATTCAAACTCTGTACACTGTTACCAAATTGAATCTCAGAGACAGAATTTTGGGTGACATTAAAAATAACAGTTTTTTGCTTTGTCAGGAAAGTACAGTTCAGTCACTCATTTGTGTCTCACTCCTGTGACCCCTTGCAATTGTCAGAACAAGTGGACAACAAAGGGCTAATACCCTAAATACTGTGTATTCTGACCTGGAGGGTGTAGTGAGGACATTTATAGTAACGGTTCAGCTTGTGAATATTTTTCTGACTGGTTGGCATTAAGGTAAGTGAGAGTCAACATCATCAACCTTATGGTCCCAACCAGTCTGGGGTCTACATTACTGAGGCTACCATATAGTTGACTCTCCTATGTAGTGGGGGTTTCAGTTCAGTTCAGTTAGTCTCTAAGTTGTCTGACTTTTAGCTACCCCATGGACACACCAGCTTCCTTATCCATCACCAACACCTGGAGTTTGCTCAAACTCATGTCCATAGAGTCAGAGAGGCCATCAAAACATCTCACCCTCTGTCATCCCCTTCTCCTTCTGCCTTCAATCTTTCCCAACATCAGGGTCTTTTATAATGAGTCAGTTCTTCGCATCAGGTGGCCAAAGTATTGCAACTTCACCTAAGCATCACTCCTTCCAGTGATTATTCAGGGATGGTTTCCTTTAGGATGGACTGGTTTGATCTCCTTGCAGTCCAAGTGACTCTCAAAAGTCATCTCCAACACTGCAGTTCAAAAGCATCAATTGTTCAGTGCTCAGTTTTCTTTATGGTCCAGCTTTCACATACATATGTCACTACTCAAAAAGCCATAGCTTTGAATAGATGGGCTTTTGTTGGCAAAGAAATGCCTCTGCTTTTTAATATGCTGTCTGGGAGATTGGTCACAACTTTTATTCCAAGGGGGAAGCAGCTTTTAATTTCATGGGTGCAGTCAAAATCTGCAGTGATTGTAGAGACCAATTAAATAAAGCCTGCTACTGTTTCCATTGTTTCCCCATCTATATCCCATGAAGTGATGGGACCGGATGCCATAATCTTTGTCCTTCTGAATGTTGAGTTTTAAGCCAGTTTTTTCACTCTTCCTTTTCACTTTCTTCAAGAGGCTCTGTAGTTTATCTTAGCTTTTGCCATAAGGGTGGTGTCTTCTGCATATCTGAGGTTATTGATATTTCTCCCGGAAAAATTGATTTCAGCTTGTGCTTCATCCAGTCTGGCATGTCACATGATGTACTCTGCATATAAGTTAAATAAGCAGTGTGACAATATACAGCCTTGGCATATTCATTTCCCAATCTGGAACCAGTCTGTTGTTTCATGTCTGCTTCTAAGTGTTGGTTCTTGACCTTCATACAGATTTCTCATGAGGCAGGAAAGGTGGTCTGATATTCCCATTTCTTTAAGAATTTTCCACAGTTTGTTGTCATCCGCGCAGTAAAAGGCTTTAACGTGCCAGTGAAACAAAAGTAGATGGTTTTCTGGAATTCTTTTGCTTCTGCTATGACCCAACAGATGTTTGCAATTTGGTCTCTGGTTCCTCTGCCTTTTCTAAATGCACTTTGAACATCTGGAAGTTTTCAGTTCATGAAGCCTAACTTGGAGAATTTTGAGCGTTACTTTGCTACCGTGTGAGATGAGTGCAATTGTGCAGTAGTAAGATCATTTTTTGGCACTGCCTTTCTTTGGGATTGGAATTAAAACTGACCTTTTCCAGTCCTGTGGCCATCGTTAAGTTTACCAAATTTTCTGGCATATTGAGCGCAGCACTTTCACAGCATCATCGTTCAGGATGTGAAATAGTTCAACTGAAATTCCATCATCTCCACTAGCTTTGTTTGTAGTGATGATTCTTAAGGCCCACTTGACTTTGCACTCCAGGATGTCTGGCTTTAGGTGAGTGATCACATCATTGTGGTTATCTGGGTCACTAAAATCTGTTTTGTATACATCTTCTGTGTATTATTTTCACCTCTTCTTAATATCTTCTGATTCTGTTATGTCCATACCATTTCTGTCCCTTATTGAGACCATCTTTGCATGAAAAGTTCCCTTGGTATCTCTAATTTTCTTGAAGAGATCTAGTCTTCCCTATTTTATTGTTTTCCTCTATTTCTTTGCACTGATCACTGAGGAAGGCTTTTTTATCTCTCTTTGCTATTCTTTGGAACTCTGCTTTCAGATGGATATATCTTTCCTTTTCTCCTTTGCATTTCACTTCTCTTCTTTTCTCAGCTAGTTGTAAGACCTCCTCAGACAACTATTCTGCCTTTTTGCATTTCTTCTTCCTGGGGATGGTTTTGATCACTGCCTCCTGTACAATCTTTAACCTCCATCCTTAGTTCTTTGGGCACTCTCTCTATTAGATCTAATCCATTATATCTATTTGTCACTTTAGGTCATACCTGAATGGTATACTGGTTTTCCCTACTTTTTTCAATTTAGTCTGAATTTTTCAATAAGGAGTTTATGATCTGAGCCATATTCATACTCACTGTAGGGCCATGTACTCATGCTGTGGAGGGCTGTGTAGTGATATCCTGTGGTCATGCCATTTAGGACCACCCAAGATGGATGGGTCATGATGGAGAATTCTGAGAAAACACAGTCCACTGCAGAAGGTAATTGTAAACCACTTCAGTGTTCTTACCTTGAGAACCCCAGGAACAGTATGACAAGGCAAAAAGATATTACACTGAAAGATGAATTCCCCAAGTCAGTAGGTGCCCAATATACTACTGGAGAAGAGTGGAGAAATGCTCAAAAAAGAATGAAGAGCCTGAGCCAAAGCAAAAACAGTGCCCAGTTGTGGATGTGACTGGCCATGGAAGTAAATTCTGATGCTGTAAAGAACAATATTGCACAGTATCTTGGAATGTTAGGTCCACGAATCAAGGTAAATTGGAAGTGATCAAACAGAAGATGGCAAGACTGAACATTGACATTTTAGGAATCAGTGAACTAAATTGGACTGGAATGGGTGAATTTAATTCAGATGACCATTATATTTACTACTGTGGGCAAGAATCCCTTAGAAGAGATGGAGTAACCCTCAGAGTCAACAAAAGAGTCTGAAATGTAGTACATGGGTGCAATCTCAAAAATGACAGAATGACCTCTGTTCATTTTCAAGGCAAAGCATTCAATATCACAGTAATCCACGTCTATGCCCCAACCTCTAATGCCAAAGAATGGTTGTATTAGTACATACAAAGCCTTCTATAAGTTGCCCTTTTCATCATAGGGGACTAGAATGTAAAAGTAAGAAGTCAAGTCTGGTGCACCGGGATGACCCAGAGGGATGGGATGGGGAGGGAGTTGGAAGGGGGGTTATGGAAGGGAAAACATGTACACCCATGGTGGTTTCATGTCAATGTGTGGCAAAACCAATACAATATTGTAAAGTTAAAAAATAGAAAATAAACTAATTAAAAAAAAAAAAGAGCTGCCTGGAGTAATAGGCAGGTTTGGCCTTGGAGTGCAAAATGAAGCAGGGCAGTGGCTTATAGGGAAAGAGAACAAGGTTTGCCAAGAGAACACACTGGTCATACCAAACACCCTCTTCCAACAACACAAGAGAAGATTCTACACATGGATATCACCAGAATATCAATACTGAAATCAGACTGATTATATTCTTTGCAGCCAAAGATGGAGAAACTCTATATCATCAGCAAAAATAAGACCAGGAGCCAACTGTGGCTCAGATCATGAACTCCTTATTGCAAAATTCAGACATAAATTGAAGAAAGTAGGGAAAAGTAGTAGACTATTTGGGTATGACCTAAATCAAATCTCTTACAATTATACAGTGAAAGTGACAAATAGATTCAAGGGATTAGATCTGATAGATAGAGTGCCAGAAGAACTATTGAAGGAGGTTTATAACATTGTACAGGAAGTGGAAGTTTCAGCACCTGCAAAAGGCCACAAAGATTTTGTTATGCATATGTCTTGAAGGGGCAGCAAGTCCCTGCCTCAAGGCTGTACTATTGTTTCTTGACTGTTCCTCTCTTGTCTCTGTATCCTCTCTTTTCCCTAATTAGTAACTGTTTGAACTCGCCCTTTGGAACTCAGGGAAGGTCTTGGAGGCTGAATGAAGCCTATTTCCTGTAATGAAGAAATGGGGGACTCCAAAAGGCTTTTATGCCAAGGACTCCACAAGATCCTTAAGGAAAATATTTCTGAGAGAACCCACAGACTAGGAGAAAATATTTGCATATGAAGCGACTTGACAAGGCGTTTATCTTCAAAATATACAAACAGCTCATGCAGCTCCATATAAAAAGAAGAACCAATCAAAAAAAAAAAATAGGGAGGGGATATAAATAGATATTTCTCCAAAGAAGACAGAAATAACCAACAAATACAAGAAAAGATGCTCAATATCTCTGATTATTAGAGAGATGCAAATCAAAACTACAAAGAGGTGTAACTTCACACTGGTCAGACGGCCATCATCAAAAAATCTTTGTTGCTGTTTAGTCTCTAGGTTGTGTCCAATGCTTATGCAACACATGGACAGAGAAGCCTCATGGGCCACAGTCTATGGTATTTTGCTGGCAAGAATAATGGAATAATGGAGTCGGTCACCATTACCCTTCTCCAAGGTACTTTCCCAACCCAGGGATCAAACCCAGGCAGGGATCTGCCTGCTTTGCAGGCAGATTCTTTACTGCTGAGCCACCAGATAGGATGGAGAAAAGGGAATCCTCCTACATGTTTGGTGGGAATGCAAACTGGTACAGCCCCTAGGGAGAACAGTATAAAGACCCCTTCTAAAATTAAAAATAGAGCTACCACATGACCATGCAAGCACACTCTTGGGCATATATCAAGAGAAAAGCATGATCTGAAAGGACACATACTCCCCAATGTTCATTGCAATACTGTTTGCAATACTCAAGACATGGAACCAACCTGAATGCCCTTTGAGAGAGGAAGGGATAAAGAAGATGTAGTACATATATACAATGGAATATTAATTAGCCACTAAAAAGAATTAATTAATACCTTTTTCAGCAACATGATGGACCTAGAAATTGTCATACTGAGTGAAGTAAGTCAGACAGAGAAAGAGAAATATTGTTTGATATTGCTTATATGTGAAATCTAAAAAGAAGTGATACAAATGAACTTATTTACAAAACAAGAACAGCCTCACAGACTTAGGGAAAAAACTTATGGTTACTAGTGAAAAAAAATGATGGAAAGGGATAGTTAGAGAGTTTTGTATCAACATGTACACAATGTTATATTTAAAATGGATAACAAACAAGGATCTATTTATAGCAAAAGGAACTCTTTTCAATGTTATGCGGTACCCTGAATGGGAAGCGAGTTTGAGGGGAAATAGATATATATTGGGGGGAAATGTATATGTGTGGCTGACTCCCTTTGCTATTCACCTGAAACTATCACAACATTGCTAATTGGCTATACTCTAATGTAAAATAAAAAGTTACAGAAAGGATAAGATTTCTATTTAAGATGACTCTTTATATGAAACCTGAAAAGAAATGTTAATGTTAAATATAATTTTATCACATTGAAAATAGAAATATTTCCATCACTTTAAGTTCTTTCACCTAGAACTATATTTTCTTTAAAGGTATGTTTTACTTCTAAAACATTCTCTTTGTTTTACCATTATCAAGAAAATTTAATAAATCAATCTAGTTAAAGGTAAAGTGTCCAATTTTATAAAGATTAAATAACAATTACTGTAACATATGGATCTATGATGAATTATTAAATGATGAGCTGACTATTAACATGATCCATAAGGATATATAAAATCATAAGTTAGAAATTTTATAATTCTAAACTTCCCATGAATATTTTGGAGATTAAAAGTTCAATGCTAAGGCAATCAGTCAAGATGATCCCATAAAGACATCTTTTTTCTAACCTATAGTCACTTATCTCTTGATTCCATTTTGAGTTATGTTACTTGCCAAGGTTTTGGGTAGATGGTGATTTCATTAGTTGGCATTTAAATAAATTTCCGGTAACTTAATGTTAAGTGCAAAGTCTTATTTCAGAGCAGACAAAGAATAATTGATTGAAAAAATTATCAACAAAAGGTGTTATTATTAGGATGTAATGTGGTCAGAAACTTGTGCTTTGATGGACTAGGATGTATTTTGAAGAAAGATAGTTTTATTTGTCTCTGTTCTTCCAGTGTTCCCAGATTTGCACATTATCTTGCTGACAGCTATATATCAGACCCAACCTCATTTGTGTTCTGTGTCATGCACACTACCCTCAGTTCACCTTGTCTTTCAAATTAGTATTTCTTTACAACCTAATCTACTCCAAGATTTCATTTTTATTTTTTTTAACAAAATGATTGTTAATGTTAATGTATTTTACAAAGGGGATAGTTTAGACATAGGAAGGATGACCACTTTAACATGCTTTTAGAAAAAAAATAAAATTATGCAGATTAGATTTTACAATTTACCTTTGTAAATAAAATATTAATTCATTTTTCACATATATAATTACACATTACTATTCTAATAACTTGAGATTTATATTGTTTATAGGAAACACAAGAATAGGGAAGAAAAACAGATTACTGTAAGTCACAATTTCATGCCTAGTTTATTTTATGTTACACTAAGAATTTTATGATTTTATGAATCTCTCATAAGAAAACATTTATATACATTGGATAGACTGGTGAGATAGTGCCTTAGCCTCCTGACATTGACATTTTTAGCTAAGATTTGCTTGATTTAACAACAACAAAAACTTTTCATTATTATAGTAGTTCTATTAATGCATTTTTTTTGCTAAAGAATAATACTAAATTTTATTTGAGTTTTAAATTACTTAGAATGTTGAACATTTTATGTTCCTAACTTCTAGTAGCTTGGTCATGAGATATTTTTTAAAACAGTATCTGTGATCCAGAAGAAATAAGGAATGAACTATCTGTATGTGCATTCATGCTAAGCTGCTTCAGTCATTTCTGACTCTGTGAGACCCTATGGGACTGTAGCCTGCCAGGCTCCACTGTCAATGGGATTCTGCAGGCAAGAATACTAAAGTGGGTTGCCATGCCCTCCTCCAGGGGATCTTCTTGATTCAGAGATTGAACCCACAACTCTTACATCTCCTGCATTGGCAGGCAGGTTATTTTTACCACTAATACCACCTGGGAAGCCCCAATGAACTGACCATTCCCTTTTAAAAGGAAGATTTAATGCATTTTCTTCAGGTGACACTAGCTGTAAAGAATCCACCTGCCAATGCAGGAGATGAGACGTAAGAGAGGCAGGTTTGGTCCCTGGGTTGGGATGATCCCCTGGAGGAGGGCATAGCAACCCACTTGAGTACACTTACCTGGAGAAATCCCATTGACACAGGAGCCTGGGTCTTAAAGAGTGGGAGATGATCAAAGGAACCTTTTATTATTTGCTTACTGTGTTTGTTTAGGGGCAGTTTGTGTTTTATCCAAAGTGACTCAGTTCTTGAACCTCTCACTTCCCACCTCTTCCCCTCAGTGAACCAGTTTTACTGTGAAGTAAATTCTTTGCTACATGAAGTCTGACAAAATGCATTTATCTGGATGATCTCATGTTTCTAATATGTCTACATTATATGGGCCCCAAGGCTTCCTTTTCCACAACAAAATCTTTCTCAGGCAGAGTCCTGCTTACTCACTCTAGTACTGAACTACACCTAACCTTATATCTTAAGCTGTAGAAAGTTAATTTTCATTAATTTTCTACGCTTTAATTAGAGTAGTACATTTTATAATTGTTTGGTAATTCGATCTCTTTAGGATCACACAGCTTACTATTGTTCATTGTTTAGTTGCTCAGTCATGTCTATCTCTTTGCGACTGAACGGGCTGTAGCACTCAAGGCTTCCCTGTATTTCACCATCTCCCGGTTTTCTCAGATTCATCTCTATTGAGTCAGTGATGCCATCCAACCAACTCATCCTCTATCATCCCCTTCTCCCCCTGCTTTCAATCTTTCCTAACATCAGGGTCTTTTCCAATGTCAGTTCTTCACATCAGGTAGCCAAAATATTGGAGCTTCAGCTTCAGCATCATTCCTTCCGATGAATATTCAGGACTCATTTCCTTTTGGATTGACCGGTTTGATCTCCTTGCAGTCCAAGGGACTCTCAAGAGTCTTCTCCAAAACTACAGTTCAAAAGCATCAGTTCTTTGGCACTAAGCTTTTTTTTATAGTCCAACTTTCAAATCCATACCTGACTACTGGAAAAACCATAACTTTGACTAGATGGTCCTTTGTCAGCAAAATAATGTCTGCTTTTTATTATGCTGTCTATGTTGGTCCCAACTTTTCCTCCAAGGAGCAGGTGTCTTTTTTTTAATTTATTTCTTTCTTTATTGAAGGACAGTTGCTTAACTGAATTTTGCTGTTTTCTTTTAAACCTCAACATGAATCAGCCGTAGGTATACAAATATCCCCTCCCTTTTGAAGCTCCTTCCTATCTCCCTCTGCATCCCATCTCCCTCTCCATCCAACCCCTCTAGGTTGATACAGAGCCCCTGTTTGAGTTTCCTGAGCCATACAGCAAATTCCTGTTGGCTATCTCTTTCACATGCGGTAATGTAGGTTTCCACATTACTCCTTCCATACTTCTCACCCTCTCCTCCCCTCTCCCCATGTCCATAAGTCATTCTATATGTCTATTTCTCCATTGTCATGCAAGTGTCTCTTAATTTCATGGCTGCAATCACCAGCTGCAATGATTTTGGAGCCCCCCAAAATGAAGTCCGTCACCATTCCCATTGTTTCCCCATCTATTTGCCATGAAGTGATCGGACCAAATGCCATAATCTTTGTTTTTTTGAATGCTGAGTGTTAAGCCAGCTTTTTCATTCTCTCTTTCACTTTCTTCAAGAGGCTTTTTAATTATTTTATGCTTTCTGCCATAATTGTAGTGTTATCTGTGTGTCTGAGGTTATCGATATTTCTCCCAGCAATCTTGATTCCAGCTTATGCTTCTTCCACTCTGGTATTTCACATGATATACTCTGCATATAAGATAAATAAGTCGGGTGACAATATACACAATTTGAGAAACACAAGCAGGAATCAAGATTGCTGGGAGAAATACCAATAACCTCAGATATGCAGATGACACCACCCTTATGGCAGAAAGTGAAGAAGAACTAAAGAGCCTCTTGATGAAAGTGAAAGAGGAGAGTGAAAAAGTTGGCTTAAAGCTCAACTTTCAGAAAACTAAGATCATGGCATTTGGTCCCATCACTTCATGGGAAATAGATGGGGAAACAGTGGAAACAGTGTCAGACTTTATTTTTTTAGGCTCCAAAATCACTGCAGATGGTGACTGCAGCCATGAAATTAAAAGACGCTTACTCCTTGGAAGGAATGTTATGACCAACCTAGATAGCATATTTAAAAGCAGAGACGTTACTTTGCCAACAAAGGTCAGCCTAGTCAAGACTATTGTTTTTCCAGTGGTCATGTATGGATGTGAGAGTTGGATGGTGAAGAAAGCTGAACACCAAAGAATTGATGCTTTTGAACTGTGGTGTTGGAGAAGACTCTTGAGAGTCCCTTGGACTGCAAGCAGATCCAACCAATCCATCCTAAAAGAGATCAATCCTGGGTGTTCATTGGAAGGACTGATGTTGAAGCTGAAACTCCAATACTTTGGCCACCTCATGCGAAGAGTTGACTCATTGGAAAAGACCCTAACGCTGGGAAGGAGGGAAGGATTGGGGGCAGGAGGAGAAGCGGACGACAGAGGATGAGATGGTTGGATGGCATCACCGACTCGATGGACATGGGTTTGGGTAAACTCTGGGAGTTGGTGATGGACAGGGAGGCCTGGCGTGCTGCGATTCATGGGGTGGCAAAGAGTCAGACACAATTGAGCGACTGAACTGAACT
The DNA here is from genome assembly GCA_024291935.2 of Okapia johnstoni. NCBI lineage: Eukaryota > Metazoa > Chordata > Mammalia > Artiodactyla > Giraffidae > Okapia > Okapia johnstoni. The sequence goes on from CM044321.1 coordinate 40,061,087, forward strand.
GAACTGAACTGATTCCCAATTTGGAGCCAGTGTATTGTTCCATGTTTGGTTCTAACTGTTGCTTTTTGATCTGCACACAGATTTCTCAGGAGGCAGGTAAGGTGGTCTGGTATTCTCATTTCTTTAAGAATTTTCCAGTTTGTTGTTATCTACACAGTAAAAGTCTTTGGTGTAATCAATAAAGCAGAAGTAGATTTTTTCTGGAATTATCTTCCTTTTTTGATCATCCAATGGATGTTGGCAATTTGATCTGCCTTTTCTAAATCCACTGCCTTTTCTAAATATTTTTCTAAATCCTCTACCATTTCTAAATCCAGTGTGAACATCTGGAAGCTCATAGTTCACGCATTTTTGTAGCCTGTCTTGGAGAATTTTGAGCATTACTTTGTTAGTGTGTGAGGTGAGATGAGTGCAATTGTGTGGCAGTTTGAACATTTTTTGGCATTGCCTTTGTTTGGAATTGGAATGAAAACTGACCCTTTCCAGTCTTGTGGCCACTGCTGAGTTTACCAAATTTGATGGCATAATGAGTGCAGCACTTTCACAACATCATCTTTTAGGATTTGAAATAGCTCAACTGGAATTCCATCACTTCTACTAGCTTCATTCATAGTGATGTTTCCTAAGGCCCATTTGACTTCACATTCCAGGATGTATGGCACTAGGTGAGTGATCACACCATTGTGGTTGTATTAGTCATGAAGATCTTTTTTGTATAGTTCTTCTGTGTATTCTTGCCACTTTTTCTTAATATCTTCTGCTTCTGTTAAGTCCATGCCATTTCTGTCCTTTATTGAGCCCATCTTTGCATGAAATATTCCCTTGGTATCTCTAATTTACTTGAAGAGATCTTTAGTCTTTCCCATTCTATTATTTTCCTCTATTTCTTTATATTGATCTCTGAGGAAATGTTTCTTATCTCTCCTTGTTATTCTTTGGAACTCTGCATTCAAATGGGTTTATCTTTCCTTTTCTCCTTTGCCTTTCATTTCTCTTCTTTTCTCAGCTACTTATAAGACCTCCTCAGGCAACCATTTTGTCTTTTTGCATTTCCTTTTTTGGGGGAAATGATCTTGGATACTGCCTCCTGTACAATGTCGCAAACCTCTGTCTATAGTTGTTCAGGCACTCTGTCTATTAGTTCTAATCCCTTGAGTATATTTGTCACTCCCACTGTATAATTGTAAGGGATTTGATTTAGGTCATACCTGAATAGTCTAGTGGTTTTCCCTACTTTCTTCAATTTAAGTCTGAATTATGCAATAAGGAATTCATAATCTGAGCCACAGTCAGCTCCCAGTCTTGTTTTCGCTGACTCTATAGAGCTTCTCCATCTTTGGCTGCAAAGAATACAATCGATATTGACCATCTGGTGATGTCCATGTGTACAGTCTTCTCTTGTGTTGTTGGAAGAAGGTGTTTGCTATGACCAGTGAGTTCTCTTGGCAAACTCTGTTAGCTTTTGCACTGCTTCGTTTTGTACTCCAAGGCCAAATTTGCCTATTATTCCAGGAATCTCTTGACTTCCTACTTTGTGTTCCAGTCCCCTATGATGAAAAGGACATCTTTTTTGGGTGTTAGCTCTAGAAGATCTTGTAGGTCTTCATAGAACCATTCAACTTCAGCTTCTTCAGCATTACTGGTTGAGCATAGACTTGGACCACTGTGAAAATGAATGGTTTGCCTTGGAAAGGAACAGAGATCATGCTGTTGTTTTTGAGATTGCACCCAAGTACTGCATTTCAGACTCTTTTTGTTAACTCTGAGGGCTACTCCATTTCTTCTAAGGGATTCTTGCCCACAATAGTAGATATCATGTTCATCTGAATTATATTTATCCATTCCTGTCCATTTTAGTTCACTGATTCCTAAAATGTTGATTTTCACTCTTGCCATCTCCTTTTTGACCACTTCCAGTTTACCTTGCTTCATAGACCTAACATTCCAGGTTCCTATAATGCCATCACCAGTCACATCCACAGCCTGGTGTTTTTTTCATTTTGGCTCCATCTCTTCATTCTTTCTGGAGTTATTTCTCCACTGATCTCCAGTAGCATATTAGGCACCTACTGGCTTGGGGAGTTCATTTTTCAGTGTCATATCCATTTGGCTTTTCATACTGTTCATGGGTTCTCAAGGCAAGAATGCTGAAGTGGTTTGTCATTCCCTTCTCCAGTGGACCATGTTTTGTCAGAACTTTCCACCATGACCCATCTGTCTTTGGTGGCCCTATATGGCATAGCTCATAGTTTCATTGAGTTAGACAAGGCTGTGATCCATGTGATCAGATTGATTGGTTTTCTGTGATTGTTGTTTTCATTCTGTTTGCCCTTTGAGGGATAAGGATAAGAGGTCTATGGAAGCTTCGTGATGAGAGAGACTGAGTGTGGGGAAAACTGGGTCTTTGCAGACACTTACAATCTTTATACATAGATTATCTACAGGGTTTGTTTTCACCTTCCCCTCTTGTAACTTATATAATCAGTTAACAGAAAGACAAGCTCAGTACAAATTGAATAAGAGTTTACCTTAGATTCTTCAACTCATCTATCCTAACCTGATGGAAACTGAATTTATTGACTGCCAATATAAGATATGCATCTTTGATATTATCTTTGTAAAATCTAATTCTACCTTCAGTTTATTAACCTGAACGACTCTAGCCTTTTTCATCAGAAAAAAGCCTAATATACTAATTGAAATATTTGGCTACTTTGTTAAGAATATTTATACAATAATGCTCCTAAAATCATTTACAATCTTTCTGTGGCAATGATAATATTCCCATTTTCTTTCAGAATATACTGAGTAAATATTTCAGTAGTGAAAAAAAAAAAGTAACGTTATATTTGATGCAAAGAGACCAATTATCCATTTCCATCTTTCTTTTGCTAATGCTTGAGGACATATTAGTCAACATGTGGCTAAATGCTTCTACAAATTACCTTTGCTAAGAACATTTTCAGTTCAGTTCAGTCTTTCAGTCATATCTAACTCTTTGTGACCCCATGGACTGCAGTACACCAGGCTTCACTGCCCATCACCAACACCCAGAGCTTGCTCAAACTTATGTCCATCGAGACAGTGATGGCATCCAACCATTATCCTCTGTCATCCCCTTCTCCTCCTGGCTTCAAACTTTCCAAGCATCAAGGTATTTTCCAGTGAGTCAGTGCTTCCCATCAGGTGGCCAAAGTATTGGAGCTTCAGCATCCAATGAATATTCAGGACTGAATTCCTTTAGGATGGACTGGTTTGATCTCCTTGCAGTCCAAGGGACTCTCAAGAGTCTTCTCCAATACCACAGTTCAAAAGCATCAATTCTTCAGCGTTCAGCTTTCTTTATAGTCGAACTCTCACATACATATATGACTACTGGAAAAACCATAACTTTGACTATAAGGACGTTTGTCGGCAAAGTAATGTCTCTGCTTTTTATTATGCTGTCTAGGAATGTCACAGCTTTTCTTTCAAGGAGCAGGTATCTTTTAATTTCATGGCTGCAGTCACCATCTGCAGTGATTTTGGTGCCCTAGAAAAGACAGTATGTCACTCTTCCATTGTTTCCCCATCTATTTCCCATGAAGTGATGGGACCAGACGCCATGATCTTCGTTTTCAGAATGTTTATTTTTAAGCAAGCTTTTTCACTCACCTCTTTCACTTTCATCAAGAGGCTTTTCAGTTCCTCGTCACTTTCTGCCATAAAGATGGTGTCATCTGTATATCTGAGGTTATTGATATTTCTTCCAGCAATCATGATTCCAGTGTGTGTTTCATCCAGTCTGGCATTTCACATGGTGTACTCTGCATATAAGTTAAATAAGCAAGGTGACAATATATAGCCTTGACATACGCCTTTCCAAATTTGGAACCAGTCCTTTGTTCCATGTCTGGTTCTAACTGTTGCTTCTTGATCTGCATACAGATTTCTCAGGAGGCAGGTCAGGTGGTCTGGTGTTCCCACCTCTTGAAGAATTTTCCACTGTTTGTTGTGATCCACACAGCCAAAGGCTTTGGCGTAGTCAATAAAGCAGAAGTAGATGCTCTTCTGGAACTCTCTTGCCTTTTCAATAATCCAACAGATGTTAGCAATTTGATCTCTGGTTCCTCTGCCTTTTCTAAATCTGGCTTGAACATCTGGAAGTTCTCAGTTCATGTACTGTGGAAGCCTTGCTTGGAGAATTTTGACATTTTTAGACAGATCTTAAATCTCTGGTGTTCTTATTTTGTCTTTAAATGCTTTTTATTTTTTAAAATTTTCTTCTCTTTCTTATCATTTATGAAAATTTGTTAGAATGGAAAAATCAATTAAGTGCATTTGGTTTGGTAAACATAGGATATTTTATAACTAAAATTCATCCTTCACTATAAATAGAGTGAAATGTTATATGCAAATATTGAGATGATAAAACTTTTATTTCTAAATTTTAAGTAAATGGAACTGTACATCTCTTAGATTTTTTTTTTAACAACAAGATCCTTCTTTAAAATCCATTGAATCAAAAAGTACTTGCTGATAAATATGAATGTCTCATGCAGGTGTTGTATTTCTTCTCCAGAAATACTTGAATTGAGATTCTTCATAAATTTTTATCACACAGCTTAGTTTAAAGACATGGGAAGTATTAGAAAATACAACAATCAGTCAGTAACACTCATCAGGACAGAATGTTTCAGAAGACAGTTTAAATATATGTTATGTCTATCTTGGAAAACTGTTAAACTCTAAGAGAGCACATTTTCTTTTTCACTTTCATCTCATCACTCAGGATCAAATGGAACATAGACAAGTATGTTACAAGTGCATTATCAATTTTAGCTCAACCAATCACATATGAATGGATAATTTTTATATGGTAAAGGAGGAGAAATATGTTTTTATGCAATGAGTTTGTTCATAATTATTGAAGGTATAATTGATTTTCCCTTCCACAAAAAAGACTGATACTACTCACATTAAGTATAAATAGATTTTGCTCTTGCTTACTGACTGTGTATAAGCAGAATGTGACTTCCTGCAGACACTTGCCCCTTATACTTTATGTCTAGGAAAGAATTCAGATTGGTGATTAGAAAAATTATTCTTTTTCCGATTTCCAGGAAAAGGGGAAACTCTCCCTTAAAGAAGGAAATGGAATGTCTGCTTCTTAAGCAACTTTTTAATGGAGAATTTTATGACTGAGTGACTGAACAACAGCAACACCTTCTTATTCTTTTTATTGGAATAGCTATATTTGCTTAATATTTAATAGATTGTTTTTATACACTATATTAATTTATTTAATCCTATTAAATTGTCCTCAAGGTTTAGGATGAAGCAGCTGAGGCACAAATAGATTGAGAAAAAACTGAAATTGTTAGCTGCTCAGTCATGTCCAACTCTTTGCAACTCTATGGAGTGTAGCCCACCAGGCTTCTTTGTCTATGGAACACTACAGGCAAGAATACTGGAGTGGGTAACCATTCCCTTCTCCAGGGGATCTTCCCAACCCAGGGGTTGAACCTGGGTCTCCTGCATAGAAGGCAGATTCTTTACTGTCTGAGCCACCATGGAAGCCATCAGATTTAGAGAGTAGAGAATACTAATTTACTTTCTTCTCTGAGATGTAATACAAGTCCAAGGTCATATAGATAACTGTTCCTAGCATGTAAAAGAGGCAGAATATAATGTTTTCCTTCAATATAAGATGCTCAGCTTACTTAAGAGAAAATAATTAGTTCCTGTACTTTCAGTACTGTATCATACTGTTTCAAAATGTCTCCATTATACTTCAATATGATCTGGTGAAAAATTCTACTCTAACATTGTAAAACCCCCCCCAAAACACGCAATCAAGTCCAAAATACAAAACAGCATCTCCACTCTTATTTCCCATATATAGTTATTTTAATGAGAATATCTATTCCCTATGTATCACATCTGCATAACCAACCAAACCAGAAATCTAGAAGCGTTTCATTTTTACTTTTTTCTTTCTCACTTCCTATAACAAATCAACACTTGGGCTGTTTCTTCATTCCTGCCTTCCTCTGTGTCTCTTTGGCAAAATTCTTCTTGCTTGTGTTTATTTGAAAATACAGTAACATGTCACTTAGGCTGTTGCATAGCCTCTACATTGCCTTCCCTTGTTCATAACCTTGAGCTACTTGACACTTTACTAGCAATCTAAATCTCTGATTTTGCTTTGTCATTTTCCAGCTTCCAAGTGTTTAGTGATATTTCATTCCTCTTAGCACTCATGGCCTCCATAGTCTGAGCTTTGTTAGTCCCACCAGTAACATCATCTTCTTCTAGTGCAACCTTCTTCTGCTCACTAAAATTCTCCCTCTCTCTAAATTCGTGCAGACTAGTCAATTGCAAATTTTCCATCAGTAGTCAATTTAAGCTATAGCTTCTGTGACTTTCCAGTCCAATTCCTCTAAATTTTGTAATTCTCTTCTTTCCTAAATAATGCATATCATAATCCTTGTTGCTGTTCAGTTGATAAGTTGTGTCCAACACTTTGAGACCCCATGGGTTGAAGCATTCCAGGCTCCTCTATTCTACACTATCTCTCAAATTCATGTCCATTGAGTCCGTGATGCTATCTAACCATATCTTGCTCTGCTGGCCCCTTCTCCTTTTGCCTTCAATTGAAGGCAATTGATTGCCTTCATGTCTTTTCCAGCAAGTCAACTCTTCTCATCAGGTGGCCAAAGGATTGGAGTTTCAGTTTCAGCATCAGTAATTCCAGTGAATAGTCAGGGTTGACTGGTTTGATCTCCTTGCAGTCCAAGGGACTCTCTAGAGTCTTCTCTAGCACCACAATTCAAAACCATCAATTCTTTGTCACTCAGCCTTCTTTATGGTCCAACTCTCACATCCATACATGACTAATGGAAAAACTATAGCTTTGACTATACACACATTTGTCAGCAAAGTGATGTCTCTGTTTTTCAATATGCTGTCTAGGTTTGTCATAGCTTTTCTTCCAAGGACCAAGTGTCTTTTATTTTCATGACTTCAGTCCACATCTGTAGTGATTTTGGAGACCAAGAAAATAAAATCCGTCACTGCTATCCTGTTCTATTTGCCATGAAGTGATGGGAATAGATACTATGATTTTTGTTTGCTTGTTTGTTTGTTTTATTAATATTGAGCTTCAAAACCAATTTTTCACTCTCTTTCACCCTTATCAAGAAACTCTTTAGGTCCTGTAACTTTTCTGCTACTAGAGGGTTATCATCCACATATCTGAGGTTGTTGGTATTTTCCAAGCAATCTTGATTCCAGCTTGAGTCATCCAGCCCAGTATTTCACATGATGTAGTCCACATTTAAGTTAAAAAGCAGAGTGACAATATATAGCTTTGTTGTATTCCTTTCCCCAATTTTGAATGAGTCAGTTGTTCCATGTCCTGTTCTGTTGTTTCTTGACGTTCATACAGGTTTCTCAGGAGGCAGGTAAGGTGGTCTGATATTCCCATCTCTTTAAAAACTTTTCATACTTTGTTGTGATTCACACAGTCAAAGGTTTTAGCATAGTCAGTGAAGCAGAAGTAGATGTTTTTTTCTGGAATTCCCACGCTTTCACTATGATCCAGTGAATGTTGGCAATTTGATCTCTGGTTCCTCTGCCTTTTTAAAACTCATATTATGTGTCTAGAAGTTCTCAGTTCACATACTGCTGAAGCTTAGAAGAATTCTTTGAAGAATTTTGAACACAATCTTGCTAGTACATAAAATGAGCACCATTTTATGTAACATACCATTGTATGGTAGTTTGAACATTATTTGGTGTTGTCTTTCTTTAGGTTGGAAGGAACACTGACCTTTTCTAGTCCTCTGGCCAGCACTGAGTTTTCCAAATTTGCTGGCATATTGAGTGCAGCACTTTAACAGCACCTTTTTTTTTTTAATAGCTCAGCTGTAATTCCATCACTTTGTTTGTGGTGGTGTTTCCTAAGGCCCGTTTGACTTCACACTCCACGATGGCTGGCTCTAAGTGAATGACCACACCATTGTAGTTATCTGGGTCATTAAGATCTTTTTTGAAGAGTTTTTCTGTGTGTCCTTTCCACCTCTTCTTAATCTTTTCTGCTTCCTTTAGTTCCTTACTATTTCTGTCCTTTATTGTGCCCATGCTTTCATGAAATGCTCCCTTGGTATCTCTAACATTCTTGAAGACATGTCTAGTTGTTTCCATTCTATTGTTTTCCTCTATTTCTTTGCATTATTCATTTAAGAAAGCCAGCTTTTCTCTCCTTGCTATTCTCTGGAACTTGCCATTTCTCCCTTGCCTTTCACTTCTCCTCTTTTCTCAACTACTTGTAAAGCCTCCTCAGACAATCACCTCGCCTTCTTTCATTTCTTTTTGGTGGGATGGTTTTAGTCACTGCTTCCTATACAATGGTTGGATGGTGTCACCGATTCAATGGGCATGAACTTGGGCAAACTCCAGGAGACGGGGTGGGACAGGGAAGCCTTGTATCCTGTAGTCCTTGTGGTTGCAAAGTGTCTGACAGGACTTGGCTTGGCAACTGAACAACCTGTACAATGTTATGAAACTCTTCAGGCACTCTGTCTACCAGATCTAATCCCTTGATTTTCTTTGTCACTTCCACTGTATAATGTATAAATGATTTTATTTTAGGTCATACCTGAATGGTCTAGTTTTTTCCCCTACTTTCTTCAATTTAAGCTTGAAATTTGCAACAAAGAACTCATGATCTGAGTCACAGTCAATTTCAGGTCTTGTTTTTACTGACTGTATAGAGCTTCTGCCTCTTCACCCGCAAAGAATAACTCTTAACCTTATTATATTATGTTTAAAGCAATTAGTTTCTGTGTCTAAACATTTTAACAGATTATAAATACCTAGAAAGCAGTAAACCTAACATAGTTTCTGGCATACTATAAGCAAGGAATACTATTTCACACAATCAAACATTGCTTACTTAATAAAAAAGAAGCAATATAATAAGTTTAGTTCCTCTAAAAATTTATAGTTTACTATTAAAAGGATCATATTTTCAAGTTTTATAGAATTTCTTAGCAGATGAATTCTGAATTGTTTGAAAAACAATGTAAACTTAGCTGTAGATATAAAGAAAATTGTATAAGTATGGGTTGAGTTTTGGCTTAAATATAAATGCATTTATATATATAATCATATATATTACAATAATATATTACATATATATGCAATAATAATGCATCTAGATATGTATTATAGGTTCATATTTGGTTTATACACTAGTCTGTTTTTTGTTTTTTTTTTTTTTAAATTTTTGGCTGCTCTGGTTCATTTTTTCTTCACATGGATTTTCTTTAGTTATAATGAGCAGAGGCTAGCCTTCATTGCAGTGCACAGGTTTTTCATTGTGGTGGCTTCTCTTTTTGTGGAGCACAGGCTCTAGGCATGCAGGATTCAGTAGCTGTGACATGCAGGCTCAGTAGTTGCAGCTTGTGCACTCTAGGTGTGGGCTCAGTAGTTGTGGTGCATGGGCTTAGTTGCCCTGCAGCATGTGGCATTTTTCCAAATCAGGGATTGAACCTGCACTCACAGGCAGATTCTTAACCACTGGACCACCAGGGAAGTCCAAGTGTTACTGTTTTTGACTTCTATGGAAACAAAAGCATAGTAGAAAATAATTAACCTCAAGTCAAGATGAAATTCTTACTTAATATATATTCATAATTTAAACATATCTATAAAGCCAGTGTTGTTTTTTTTTAAGTCTAAGTTTGATTTATTACCATAAATTCACAAGCCAGAGATTCTCCAATTACAATCCAACTGAACTGTTTAAAAATTGAGGAAGTTTCCACAAAAGGATAAAATTTCCTCTAAATTTTAAAATGCATTCTTTTGTAAAGTATTTCCATGAGTGTTTCTCTTTGGTTAAAATCTCCAATACATTCATTCAACAAAACTATTTTATTTCCTTGAAGAATGTTATAAATATTTTCTTTCAAGTTTCATTTACTTGAACATTTCTTCTAAGCATTTCTACTAAGGAATTCCTTAATAAGAAAGAATCTAAAACACATTCTTAAAGAAAAATTCAATATGCTTATTGTCACAATTTTGAATGATGGTTAATTTCTGAACTGGTGAAAAGTACTTCTCTTTTATGTGCTCTAGTATTTCTTCAACTGAGGATGATATGATTGGAGAACACAGATGTGCCTAAATATTAATAACAATCACTGCATATTCAGAGAGTATGTGCATAATTTGGTAGAGCTTAATTGCAATATGAAACACATAGCAATTTGCTTATCTATGAAAATGAAAAAAATACCTATTCAGAGACGCATTTCATTAGCTTTCTTGGCAGTGCTTTTAGAAAGAATCAGTGCCAGATGTGGACACAAAGGAGAGAAGCAAGAATTAAATCAAGGAAATTCTTGGCTATTGTAAACTCATTTGTGCCTAAACCTATTTGCTTGCTGTGCTTTAATTTTTATTATGTATATATTTTCTCATCCTCCATATATATTCTCAAGCTAGAAATACTCTGTTGTCATAAATACTGCATCCTAAAAATGTAATACAAATTTTAAATAATATATTTCATATGAAATAATGACATAATCATAGAATTAGATGAGACAACATGTAATGAACCTTTCTTCATAATATTTATCTAACAATCTGGATAGTTTCCCTTCATTTTGAACTATATATTCTTTTTAAGAAAAAGTTAACATTTAACCTTGTCACTCATTTATAACATGATCCTCTCTTTTAATTTTGTTTATATTTGTTTTGGCTTTGAATGGAAAGAATATATAGATATACACAAAAATAATTTACAAATACATCTGTGCCTGGTCACAACATACTTAAGTATGTCTTTCTCAGTTATTGAAGTCATGATGTTAGGGAATGATAAATTCAATGAATAATCCTATGTAACTTGAAAAGAAGTAATAGACAAGAATAAGACTTAAAGTGAATATGTAGTTTCTTGTTTAGTTTATAAATTCAAACTAAATGAAATTAAAAACTAACAAAATTACAAAATTTTAATGCAAATATTTATATTGACAAATAATATGGAACAATGGTTTTAATACTTGAATGTAAAACAGAATTAATTGGACATCAGTGAAAAATGTAAAGTTTAAGTATCCTTCAACAACTGAATTACAATTTTTGAACGGTGGAACTGCAAAATATGTATACTAATTGCTCCTTGGCTGATTTTCTCCATTAAGTACAGCACAATGAACATACTTTCTTTAATCAGTGAGTATGTTGATCCTCGTTTGAAGACCTCTAGTATGTTCCCAATATTTTCCTAGTGTTAAACAAATCCATGCTTTGTGAATGCTGTTAGATTTCTCCAAGAGCCTTATCCCCTCTACAGCATAAATATAAATGTCAAAGTTACAAAGAGTTAATCTATCCAGCTCCTATGAAGAAGTATTAGACGTGAGCTTTATATTCTGACTAGCTTTCATATACATTTTTCAGACTGATAGAACTGTGTGTATGTATGTGTGAATATCCTCCAACTTTGTCTTTCCACTCAAATGTGTCTAATTTGGAAAAACAAAAACAAAACATTGTTGATTGCATTAAAACCCCATTTTACTAGTTTATACTTATTCTGTTCTATAATCACATGAAATGGGCATTTATTTGTAGCATAAAAGTGAAATAATGGTATTAATTATTATGGTATTTTTTTTCTTAAATCAACTTAATTTTGAAGTTTTTAAAAGCAAGATGATGTCTGTGTCTCTGTTGCTGCCCTGCAAATAATTTCATCAGTTCCATCTTTATAGATTCCATATATATATGTATTAGGATATGATATATGTTTTTCTCTTTCTGACTTATTTCACTATGTATAATAGGCTGTAGCGGATTTGTACAACAACCTAGAGGGGTGGGAATTGGAAGAAAGATGGGAGGGAGGTTCAAGAAGGAGGGGACATATGTATACCTATGGCTGATACATGTTGAAGTTTGGCAGAAACCAACACATTACTGTAAAGTAGTTATCTTTCTACTAAAAATAAATAAATTTAAAAAACAAAAAGCAAGAAGATGCATTAGGCATCCAAAACACCTTAACTATTACTCTGCAACTAATATAATACTCTAAATGAAAAACTTAAAATATATTTGTGTGATTTAAAAATGTAATAAAAGCATGACTTTTCCTGTGTTCCAGAGTAGTACCAATAAGGTGCTTCTGGGCTAAAAAATTCCATGGTCAGCTAGTACAAGTCACAACAGAAATATCAAGCTTTGTGTGCATGAGTTGTTCTCATGTCTGAATTATCATGGATCAGATCTTCCTGCAAACAGCACTGCAAGATTGATGAGGCAAAGTAAGATAGATTAAGTATGTAGATATTAAAAGCTGAGGAATACACAAGGATTCTTGCTACTAACATAAGAAATGACTAGAACCTTGTGATAAACTTTCTAAATAAAAATTCAAATTTTTATTTTATTGTTGATCTACTGAGTTGATAAAAATATGATATTGCTAATATATTTGTCAGTTCAGTCTCTCAGTCCTGTCCAACTCTTTGTGACCCCATGGGCTGCAGCATGCCAGTCTTCCCTGACAATCACCAACTCCAGGAGCTTGCTCAAACTCATGTCCATCAAGTCCGTGATCCCATGTGTAGAGTCTTCTCTTGTGTTGTTGGAAGAGGGTGTTTGCTATGACCAGTGCGTTCTCTTGGCAAAACTCTATTAGCCTAGGTTCTCTTGGCAAAACTCTATTAGCCTTTGCCCTGCTTCATTCTGTACTCCAAAGCCAAATTTGCCTGTTATTCCAGGTATTTCTTGACTTCCTACTTTTGCATTCCAGTCCCCTATAATGAAAAGGCCATCTTTTTTGGGTGTTAGTTCTAAAAGGTCTTGTATGTCTTCATAGAACCGTTCAACTTCAGCTTCTTCAGCGTTACTGGTTGGGGCATAGGCTTGGATTACCATGATATTGAATGGTTTGCCTTGGAAATGAACAGAGATCATTCTGTTGTTTTTGAGATTGCATCCAAGTACTGCAGTTCGGACTCTTTTGTTGACCATGATGGCTACTCCATTTCTTCTAAGGGATTCCTGCCCACAGTATATACTACAGTATAGTGGATACATAACTTTTATATACACCAAGAAACCAAAATATTCCTGTGATTCACTTTATTGTGATGTTTCTTTTATTGTGATGTTCTGGAACCAAGCTTGGAGTATCTCTAAAATATGCCTGTGGGCTTCCAAGGTGGCACTAGTGGTAAAGAACCCACCTCTAATTAAGGAGACATAAGAGAGTCAGGTTCAATGCCTGGGTCACTTCCCTAGAGAATCCCATGGACAGAGTCATAGGGTCACAATGAGTCGGATATGACTGAATTGACTTCATGCACACACACATAGCTGTATGCACATATATTATTCAACAATTTACATGCGTGTAACTTGCCAATGAATTAAAAATCTAGTACAGTTTCATGTTACATTGTTAAAATATAGGCTTTCAATATTTCTATCTACCACCCTAATAAAACATTTGACCACAGTTATTCCCAGATGTGTTCCTTCAAACAATATGATTCATGTCAATAGAATTATTGCCTTATTCATTTATTACTTTGCTCTATGCTTATCATATTCACATTTAAAAATACTTTTCAAGGATTTTATATTTTACTATGGGGTTGATCCCAAATAGAAGAAATGATTGGAACCCAGAACAGGACAACAGGAAACGTTACAAGGCAGAATACCCTTGTTTGTATTGCATGACTCTGATTCCTAGCAATAATCAAACTTCGACTTGGCCAAATAATCAAACTTCTACTTGGCGACATAGTAAAAACATAAATAAATTGGTATATTAGTAGAATGGGGCTGATAGGCATACCATACTACTGAGTGAGTTCCATGCTCTGCTTTTTGAAATAAATTTAGTCAAAGAATAAGCAATTATTTATAACTTTAAATGAACACTATTTTTAAATTATTTTGTTTTTTATTAGTGCAGTTTTTGTTTCCTTGTTTAATATTGCTAACATAGCCAAATATTTGGAGAAGGCAATGGCAACCCACTCCAGTATTCTTGTCTGGAAAATCCCATAGACAGAGGAGCCTGGTGGGCTGCAGTCTATGAGGTCGCTAAGAGTCGGACACGACTGAGCAACTTCACTTTCACTTTTCACTTTCATGCATTGGAGAAGGAAATGGCAACCCACTACAGTATTTTTGCCTGGAGAATCCCAGGGACGGGGGAGCCTGGTGGGCTGCCGTCTATGGGGTCGCACAGGGTCGGACACGACTGAAGCGACTTAGCAGCAGCAGCAGCCAAATATTTCCTTGAAAATCACCTAATTAAAATTAATCACATGGTGGTTTATTCTATAAGTAAATATAGTCATAAATCACATTTTTCAGTAAGGGCATCCAAAAAAAAAAGGCTTAACAGAAAAAATAATCTTATCAAAAAATAAAAGTAATGCTTTTAAAATGTGAGTTACTTTCATGATGCTTTTGAGTGTGAATAAATGGCTCGAATGATGTTTCAAAATATATATATATATTTTGTTGTTGTTGTTTATATGTTTATATATGTGCCATGCTTAGTCACTCAGCCATGTCTGACTCTGCAACCACATGAGCTGTGGCCCGCCAGACTCCTCTGTCCATGGTCATTCTTCAGGCAAGATTACAGAAGTTGGTTGCCATTCCCTCTTCCAGGAGATCTTTCCAACCTAGGGATCGAACCCAGGTCTCCAGCACTGCAGACATATTCTTAACTGTCTGAGCCACAGACAGTTAATAATGTATAATATATATATATATTATATATATTTATATATATATATAATATGTGGCTAAGATGGTTAAGAATATATAAAATATATATATACACATACACATACATATATAAATATATATAAAACAGCCTTGTTTTAGAAATTTTCCACAACACAGAGACCTGATATTGATGTTGAAATAACATAATGCTGTAGGTGTTTGCCTCACTCTAGCTTAGATCGCAGAATATTTCTCCAAAATATAAAAGTGGAGTTTATAGGCCATGATTAATTTTTCCTGATTATTTACAGAGACCATATAAACTTAAAAATTTATATGTGGCTATTAATGGTTATGTACCCATGTCTAAAAGATAAAATTTAATTTTCTTATATTGCTAAAGAGATAATACTACTTCCATGTCCTGGCTATTGTAAACAGTACTACAATGAACACCAGGGTGCATGCAGACTTTTGAATTCTGGTTTTCTCCAGTTATATGCCTAGGAGTGGAATTTCTGTCTCATCTGGTAGCTCTATTTTTTAATTTTTTAAGGAATCACCATACTGTTCTGCATAGGGGCTGAACTTATTTGCCAAGCAGAAGTAGAGTCACAGATATAAAGAACAAATTTATGGTAACCAAAGGGAGAAATAGGGGAATAGAGTGAATTGAGAGATTGTGATCGACATATTTACACTATTATGTATAAAGTAGATAACTAATGAGGACCTACTGGGTAGCCTAATGAACTCTAGCCAATGCTTTCTGGTGACTTAAATAGAAAGGAAATCTGATAAAGAGTGGATATATGTATACATAAAAGTGATTAACCTTGTTGCACAGCAGAAACTAACAACATTGTAAAGCAACTATACTCCAATAAAAATTAATTGAAAATAATAATTTAAAAAGAAAGTGAATATAATATGAATATTAAACCCCTCTGATTGACCCCACTATTTGTCACATAAACCACTCTGTTTAGTGCTTATTTGTAACCATAATCTTTAAATTTTATCTATTTTAGGTTAGTTTAATTTACTGGAGAACAATTATGTTATTTTATTGAGGACATGGTTTAAATGCCTAAATGAAACCTTTGTGTAGTATGCAGTATTTCAATAACATATAAATGGCTTCTTATAAACTAGCAACTTGAAAGATCAGACATGATTAATTAAAATGATAATATGATTCAAGCATTAAAAGAAGATTTTTCTGCTGTATTTGTGTCATAATGTATGAGTATCTATAATATTATTTCTGTGTTTTAATTGTTAATAATTAAATTTTTTGAAGATTTCTCAATACATGAAACAAAGATGCTCTCTTCAATTTGACCACTTTTCATAAGGAAAGTAGCCTCACGGGCCTTTAATTTCTGTCTAACTTTATATTTTGCAGTATTTTTGTTATTTTTTTCAATTGTTTCATTTGTGACCATTTGTGATTTCACTTAAGAGTTTTGTTAAGAGTTAATTTAAGAGTTTCACATTTTGTGGAGGATAGTCCAAGTGCACAATTTGTTTTCTGTTAAATTACCTTTATGGTATCTTAATAGAAACACGAATACACTACTGTATAAAAACATGTAATTTAGCATGTATACACTCCTGTGTCCCATCTGGTCTAAAAGACTCTGTTTCTCCATTTTCTTTAATTGGGGTGTAGTTTCCTTTCGATGCTGTGTTGGTTTCTACTGTACAATGAAGCGAATCAGCTATACGTGTAAGTATATCCCCTCCCTCTTGTTTCTCCCTCCCTCCAGCCCCATCTCACCCATCTAGGTCACCACAGCTCAGAGAACTGAACTGATCTTCTGTCCTAAACACACACACAGACACAAAAAAATCTGCTTAACTTTTATTAGTTGGAATCTGAAATGTTACATATATTTTCCTTTGAGCTAATTTTTCAATTATTTTCTCAAAACATTTTTCTTTGAGAAGTGAAAAAAAGTGGGTAATGTTCTATGCAGAAATAATGTCCAGAGTGTCTTCTATGGAGAGAAGGTGATTGAGAGAAAAGCTTTCTAGGACTTCTGTTGATAGGTTCTAATGAGGTCTCAACACACCTCCTTTTCTTAGATACCAAACAAAGTATGTTGATAGTTTATAATATAGTCTCACTTTCTGCTAAGAAGAGCTCTTTTTCCTTGCAAATAAACAAAGGAATTAAGACATGTACTTAAAACAAAAAGTGTTATCCAATAACCTGTGCTATTTTTAAGTAGAATGGTGTTTTGACAGTTTATCCGTTTTAATTGGATTGCAGTGCATTAGTGTTGCACAGCTTTTCCGTTCTTTTTCTATTTGTTTATTTGTTTTTTAATTAGAGAATCATAATCTACTACTTCATGTAATTTACCTAAAAAGAAGCATCACCAAGCTTGTGTTCCTCGAGAAAACTAGGGCTTGGAGGAATTTACAGGTAGTAAATTCTACTGACTGGGAGAGGGGTTATATATGAGGTCCCATTGCTTGGAGACTAAAAGAACAACTAGATCCAGGTTAGGGTGTGAATTCTGATCTATTCTCACTAGGTTTGTTAGGCCAGACTAACTAATTAACCACTCTTTTGCTTAGTTTTCTTATCTATAAAATGTGAATAAAAATGAACTTAAGTTATATGGCTTATATAACAAAAGAATGCCTGGGCTATGTTAACTGTTTAACTAACTGCCTAGATCAGTAGATACGATTAAACAAGGTGGTCTTTGTGCAGAGACTGTGTGCAGCTAGGCGTAGAAAAAGGAGAGCTCCATTCTTTTAGGAAAGGAAAGGATTCAAAGTTAATGACGTTTGAAAAGAGACATGGAATAACACCAAAGATAATTTTTGATTTTCTCAGATTTCATAAAACAAATATCTATCAGAAAAATTATATGGGGATACTGAATTATTAATAATTGTGGGGGAAAAAAGTAGAATAAGCACAAAACTGATCATGTATTTTATTTTCTATTTGTGTGTGGCTGGCTCTATACTTTTACTTGAAATGAGTTACAGAGTTCAGGTAGTAAAGATTTGAATAAAGGAGAGTTACTAGAGGATAAATGACCTATGGGGAAAGCAGATAATACTAAAGATTTTGTTCTTTTCCACCTCATAGTCAATCTACTTCAATTCATGTCAGCTACACCTTCAAAATCATCAAATCATACCAGGTAAATAAGTTATCCCCACCTCCACTTCCACTTTCTTCAGCTGGTTTATTACTAGGACGTACAAACTTGTCTCTGTAACATTTCATTGCCCATTCTTAATTATTTTTCCCCCAAAGTAGTAGAAGAAATTCGATAAAATCTAATAATTCCCGTGTTACTCCTCTGTTCTAGTCTCTCCAATGGTTTCCTCTATCACCTAGAACAAAATGTGCTGAAATGGGCTGAAAGTTCACCGTGGTAACTCAGCTACTAGCTCTCGCCTCATTTCCTGCTCTAATCCTCTTTGCTCACTCTGCAGCAATTACATCGGCCTCTTTGTTTTTCTCAAGCTCATGCAGCAAACACATTTGGGACATTTGCAATTCCCTTACTTAGATTCTATCTAGAGTCTACTTTTTTTTGTCCCTTTATTAAGAAAAATTTCCTGTCTTATCTAAAATATCAGCGTTTTCTAATTATCCTTGCATCTTATCTGATTCCTTTTCAATGTTACTCTTTACACCAAATAGTATTTATTTGTACACTGCCAGTTGCTCCTCACAACTTTTAAAAGTTCCAAGAGTTATGCTTTTGTCTGTTTTGTTTGTTTCTGTTTTAAGAGACTCTCTGCTTCCTTGGATATCTGGGGAGCAAAATCATGAATAACCAACTTGCCAATAGTTTAAGACTGCATTTTCGCAGAACTGCTAATCCTAACTAGCAACCAAAATGTTTCTACACATTTCAACGTGCAAAACTATTTGGTTATCTTAATTTATATTCCTAAGCTTATGGAAATCTATGGAGTTTGGTATGCTTAAACTGAAGCACAAATATGCTAATTAAACATATATGGCCATTTTCTTTTTATTCAACGCTTTCTTGGGCTGCATTTTATGGTAAATGTCATGCAGTGTCAACTTAAAGCAATTTAGAAAATAAGAGATAAGCCGGTGTTTATTCAAAAGTATGTACGTATGAATGTAAATTACGTGTATTTATTGTACTTATATTTATTTTAATATGTATTATCATTTTATATAGGATGTATTTACATAGTTTATTATATATACTTATATATAAGTGAATCATAAATTAGTTTATATATACAAAGGGTAATTAATCAAATAGAAAATTATAAAATGGGAATTTATGTTTTAGTAAAAATATTTAGCTTTGTAAATACAGTTTCTAGTTCTATATTTTCTTCACTGCTAAAGAATTAGTCTAGCAAGATAAGATGTGGGTATCAGTGAAACAATAAAAATAGTTGTAATGGTTACTTCTACCACCCTACACTATAAAGTTTTGCTAAAATGATCATTCAACTGAAAAGAAAATTATGATTTCTAATGTATTTCTCTGGAAAAGATATCTACAATTTATATATCCATTTACACATTTATTATAAATGAAGTTTTGAGGGATATAAAAATTCTTACACAATTGTCATTACTATCATTTCCATAAACATCTACAAAGAACTTGGTTTGATTTGTTAGAAGGCAAGCTTGCTTCTTTTTATGAACTGTGGCATCTAATTTTTATATTTGAAGCAGCATTTTCTGATTTATGTTGGCATTAATAATATTGACTCTGTGAAAATCACTGTTCCCTCCTGGTTGGGCACTACCCTTGGGAGGATAGGTCATGGCTATCTAACAGCAGCATCCACAGCTGTTTGTGCTGACACAGATTTGAGTGTTATTTCTTTGACAGAGGTCACAGAGAAGCAGTAGAAGATAATTTTATGAGGCATCTGCTATATTTGTGGTTATCTTCATTCTTCAAGATTGACCTACAAACTTTAGTGTCTGCAAGAAAATAACATTAAATCAAGACTCAGGGGCTTATAAATGGAAGGCTGTAACAAATGAACTTTCATATGAATGGAATGTTATTTTCAATTGAAAAATCAACATAGTTAGAGCCAATAAAATGTTGGTTTTGAAGGAGGCTTAGAGGTCAAAATGAGTGTATTCAACTTGAAAAACTACCAAATATAAAAATCCAGCTATAGTATACTATATTTAAGTATATAACAGTCAACGGTGAGGTTATCTACAGAGTTTAGCTAGAATAACTTCCTTAAAATATTGATTTTGTTTTTTAAATAGAGTAACCAAAACATAAACTCAATGAACAATTTTAGCTAATTTTAAGTATCATTATCAATGTCTGGTTTAATTAAAATTTATTCACAAAAATAATTTGCTATAAGTTAAGTTCTGAAAGAACCAGCTCTTTATTGGGCTCTTTGTTTCTGTTCCTAAAGCTTGTCCTCAGGGCCTAATGCACATCATCAAAAAATGCCAGAAGATTATTAGCTTGGAACCCAGAACTATGCTCCAATGTTGCCTTGTTGCTTCTCTGTGTGAAAGTGAAAATGAAGTTGCTCAGTCATGTCCGACTCTTTGCAACTCCATAGACTGTAGCCCACCAGGCTCCTCCGTCCATGGGATTTTACAGGCAAGAGTACTGAAGTGGGTTGCCATTTCCTTCTCCAGAAAATCTTCCCAACCCAGGGATCGAACCTGGGTTTCCCACATTGTAGGCAGACGCTTTACTGTCTGAGCCACCAGGACATTAAACAAATTACTTAAGTATTTTGAACCTACTTCTTCATCTATAAAATGAATATTGAAATACCACAAGATAATTCTGTGAAGATAAAAAAATTAAATTGCTCATAAAATTATTCAAAAAGGGTATTAGATAATTATTAATTCATGAAACAAATACTGTATAGTTTCTTTATAAGCTTAATTAAAAAAAATGCTATCTAACACAATTCTAAAGAGGAATTCAAGAAATCTATTTTATCTATGAGCAAATGGTATATTTTACTGCCATTTAATTTTTTAATTAATTAGTCTTTTCTTTTTCGGAGAAAATAGTTTTTACTTGCCTAATACCTGCCAGGCCCAAATTCCCAAATGCAGATATGATGATATATAGGAACAGAGCTTGAAAGGTAGAATTTAGTCTGATTATAAATTACATCAAACACAGAGAAAGAACACGTAAAGTAAAAGTGACCTGAAAAATGTACCCTCTATTTGGGAAAATATGGATTGTTCAGTTTTGTTCAGTAAGGGACTATAAGAGAAACAAATATACCTAAATTATATATATTTTTTGCGGGAAACTTGAACTTTATACCATATCTGATTAGTAAACTTTGAGGGTTTAAAATATACCAGTCCTCAGGTTTTCAAAACCTATTAGCCAGGTTTATGTTGTAATGAGGTAAAACATTATTCTTTAAAGTTTAGAGTGTGGATTTATGAAGCAGTTGTACCTTTATGATTCAATAAAATAATTCTAAAGATATATATATATATATAATTACTAGTTATAGGTATTTGACAATACGTTCATCAAATAGCTCTTTTGTGAAATACATAAAAATATAATATGAAAAAAAGTATATTTGAGTTAAAAAATAAATGAACACTAACCTCCCTTAAGAAAATTTGCAAATCTTCTTAGACTGAGAAATTAAACGTTGGGCACATTCAAACATTTTTGGCTTTTACTACTTTGGCCTTTACTACTGTTTTGCTCATGGCAAATATACCTTTTCTTAACCCAAAGGAGCATTATTTCCCTGAAGTTTATAAAATATATTTGAAGAATAAATTGAGATAAGGAAGTTGCCATGATGGAAGAATAAGAAGATCATAAGCTCATGTCCTCCCACATGCATACAAAAATTATGACTGTTAACAGAGCAACTATCAATGAGAACAAACTGAAGACAAGTAGAAGATCTTCTGCAACCAAAAATCTAAAGAAGCAACCACAATAAGATGAGTAGGAGGGGCAGAGATGATGAATAGTCAGGACCTTCAACCACGCATGGGTGACCCACAAAAATGGGAGGATAATCTGAACTTCAGAGGTTCTCCCCAAAGAGCAAAAAATTTGATCCCTACATTGGACACACCAGCCTGGTGCTCCTTCACTGGAAGAAAAAAGCAGTCAGAATGGTTGGTGTTGAAGGACAGTAAGAAAGCTAGAGAGGGACATGAAATATATACTGTACTCTCAAAGCATGCACACAAGCTCCAAGGCCCAAGGTAGAAGTAATAATTTTAAAGGAGCCTAAGTCAGCCCCACTTACTGATCTCAGCTTCCAAAAGAAGCAGTAGGTAACTGGTACTCATGATGGGGATGTAGAGGTTGTAAACAGCAATTTTGGGGAGCTCATTCTACCACAAGGACACTGGTGCTGCCAAGAACCATTTTGAAATATAGTACCTCCCTTAGATTATTAGTGGTGGGACCTGGCACCACACACTGGCCATTCAACCCCAATCCTGGAACATTCCACCCCAAGCAGTTATCTGGATGGGGAAAAATTCTACTCACCAGTAGGCAGGATGCTATATAACATCTGAACTCTCAGTCACCCTGGAACTTGAAACCAACCACTATATGGCTGAGAACTGGTCCCCACCTGCCAGTGGGTCAATACTACTAGCACCAGGGCCCCAGAACCAACAGTCAGAGATTCTAGAACCCAGATCTTCCCATAAGAGGGTTGACATTAACCACATGACCCCTTGGGCAGTGGCCTCAGCCACCAGCATATAGCAGCCTCTATACTATGCAAAGCCTGGCAATCAACCCAACTGGGGTCTAGCTACACTTACTGCAGCATGTCCAAAGTAGTCAATCTACCACAAAAGAAGGGTCCAAACAGCTCACATAGAGGGCATCCCTAGCGCGTATACCTCTGGTAACCAAAGTGGAGTGCACTACTGGGCCTCATGAGAAGTCTGTTACCTAAAGCCACTTTTCCAAGATGAGGGACTGTAATCAAACTACCAAATAGGTAGAAATAAAAACAGAACTAAGCAAAGTGAGAGGACAGAGGTATATGTTTCAAACAAACAAAACAAGAAGACTTGATAAAGTCATAGAACTAAGTGAACTGGAGATATCTACCTGATAAAGACTTCAGTAAAGATTATAAAGATGCTCAAAAGACTTGTGAGAAGAACAGATGAACACACTGACAAATTAAGCAAACAGAAAATAAAAAGAACCAAACAGAGCTGAATATATAGTAACTGAAATAAAAAACACACTAGAAAGATTTAACAGTACATTAAATGACAACAATAAGTGAATCAATGAACCAGAAGACCGGGATCAATCAATATAAATCTAATCAGTCACCCTAATCACTCAAGCTGAGTGGATTATTTTTTTAAATGAGGATAGTTTAAATGATTATTGGGAAATATCACTATACTAACATTCACATTTATAGGTGTCCCAAAAGGAAAAGAGGGAGAAAGGGGCAGAAAATATGTTTTAAGCATAATAGATAAAAACATGGGAAAAGAAATAGACATCCAGGTCTGGAAAGCACAGGCAATTCCAAGCAAGATCAATCCAAAGAGGACCAAACCAAGACACATTATGATTGAAACAGCAAAAATCAAAGGTACAGTGAGAGTATTAAAAGCAGTAAAGGAAAAGCAACAAGTTATACATAAGGGAACTCCCGTAAGGCTATTTGCTGACTTTTTAGATCAACCATTTATAAAGTTAGTGGGAAATTTAAGTGAAAAAAGAGTAAAATTATATATATCCACAATAGTTACGAGACAAACAAAACAAAACAAAACAAACAAAAAAACGTGAAATACAATGTTAAAACATTAAGTTTGGGGATGTAGGTAAAATGCAGGGTAGCAAAATGTTTAACTTTAAGAGATCTCTGTAACATGAAATGATTACCCATATATAGATTGCTATATATAAACTTCATGGTAACCACAAACCGCCATTCTATAAAAGATACACACACACACAAAAGGGAAAGGAATTCAAATGTCACATTAAATATAGTCATCAAATCACAAAGGAAGAGAGCAAAAGAATCAATGTACAAAAACAACTACAAAAGCAACCAATAAACTATTAACAAAAGTGCAATATGTACATACCTATCAATAATTACATTTGATGTCAATGAACTAAATGCTCCAAACAAAAGACAGAATTGCTGAATGAATATAATACCAAAAACCATAAGAGAGTCAACTCATATTTAAAGACACACAAAGTAGCTGAAAGTGGTGGGATGGAAAAAGATATTCCATGGAAATGGAAATGAAAAGTCAGACTAGCAAAACATATCACATAAAGTAGACTTAAAAAATAATGCAATAAGATATTAAAAAGGGCATTACAAAATGATAAAAGAAAAATCCAATAAGAATATAAAACAATTGAAAGTACATATTCACCCAACACCAGTGGACTTGAATGAAGCAAATGTTAATAAATATAAAGAGAAAAATTGACAGCAACACAATATTAGTAGGGGACTCTGACACCCACTTACATAAATGGAGAGATAATCCAGACAGAAAACAGTTGTTGCGACTAAACAACAAAGTCATGTCTGAGTTTTTTGTGACACCATGGACTGTAGCCTGCCAGGCTCTTCCCACCATAACATTTCTCAGGCAAGAATACTGATTGGGTTGCCATCTCCTTCTGCAAGGGATCTTTCTGACCCAGAGATCAAGCCCATGTCTCCTGCATTGGCAGGCAGCTTCTTTACCACTAAGCCACCAAGGAAATCCCTATATAACATTTTGTCCAAAAACAATAGAATATGTATTCAAATGCAGATGGAACATTCTCCATGATAAATTGCATAGTGACCAAAACAACTCTCAATAATTATAGCTACTGGGAAGATTAAAATTATATTAACTATCTTTTCCAAGACAAGAGTGTGAGACTAGAAATCAACCACAAGGGGAAAAAAAAAAAAAGCTGCAAAAAACATTAACACATGAAGGTTTGACAATATGCTGCCAAACAACAAATGAGTCACTAAAGATAGCAAAGAAATTTAAATGATTCTTGGAGACAAATGAAAGCAAAACCACAATTATCCAAAATCTATAGAAACAAAAAAGCAGTTCTAAGAAGGAAGCTCATAGTGGTACAGGCCTAACTCAAGAAATAAGAAACAGTTCAAATAAGCATTTTAACTTTACAACCAAAAAGAACTAGATGTAAATCAAACAAAACCCAAAGTGATTAGAAGGAAAATAATCATGAAGATTAGAGCATAAATAAATGAAATAAGGACTAACAAAAATAGAAAAGGTCAATGAAACTAAGAGCTATATTATTGAAGAAACAAGCAAAATGGATAATATGCATGGACAAATTGCCAGTAAAGAAATGGAACCAGTAATAATAAAAGTTCCCAATAAATGAAATCAAGCACTAAATGGCTTCACAGGTAAATTCTATTAAATATCTACAGAAGAGTAAACACTTCTCCTTCTCAAACTGTCCCAAAACATGGCAGAAAAAGAAACAATGTGAACTCATGCTATGAGACCAGCATTGCCTCCTTACCAAAAACAAAGTTATTAGAAAAAAATTAAAAAATACAGACCAATGCTACTGATAAGCATAGATGCAAAATACTAGCAAGCCAAATTCAACAATAGATTAAAGTGATAGTACACCATAATCAAGTGGGATTATTATCCCTGGGATGAAATGATTCTTCAAAATATACAAATTCATCAAGATAATGCATCACATAAACAAACTGAAAAATAAAATCATATGATTATATCAATAGATATATAGGAAGATTTTGACAAAATTCAACACTTTTTCATAAAAAAAACTCTCAAAAAATATGTTTAAAGGGAACACACATCAACATAAAAAAAGGTCATATCTGATAAGCTAACACCATACTTAATGATGAAAAGATGAAAACATTTCTTCTAAGATCAGGAACAAAACAAGGATGCTCATTCTCACCATTTTTACTCAGTATAGTTTTGGGAGTCCTAGACACAACAATCAAACAAGAAAGAAAAATAAAATGCCTCTAAATTGGAAAAGAAGAAGTTAAATAGTTGTTGTGTAGAGATGGCAATAAGTATACATAGAAAATGTGAAAGATAGCATGTAAATTCTAGTAGAAGGCATCCAAAAATTCAGTAAAATTTCAGGATGAAAAATTCATATACAGAAATCTATGTGTCTGCACAGTAGTAACAACCTATCAGAAAGATAAATTAAGAAAATGATTTCATTATAAGGAATAAAATATCTAGGAATAAATCTAACTAAGGATTTAAAATACCTGCAGTTTGAAAAATAGCACTGAGGAAAGAAATTTAAGATGACACAAAAAGATAGAAGTACTGTGCTCATTGATTGAACAAACTAATGTTAAAATATTATTCATACACAGGGCAATGTACAGATTCAATGCATTCCCTATCAAAATATCACAATGGCATTATTTTTACAGAACTAAAATAATTTTAAAATTTGTATGGAAACACAATAGACCCTGAATAGCCGAAGTAGTATTGAGAAAGAAGAACAAAGCTGGAAATATGATACTGCCTGGTTTTAAACTATACTACAAAGCTACTGCACCCAAAGCAGTTCTACTAGCGCACACAGGCACACACATAAATCAGTAGAAAAGAAGAGAAAATCCAGTAGTAAACCCACACAGATGTGGGCAATTATTCTACAGCAAAGGAGGCAAGAATATTCAATGATAAAAATACACTCTTGTTAAAAACTGTCATGCTGGGCTACTCTTCAACACCATATACAGACATAAACGCAAATCTTTGCAAGACTAAAGCCAAAGACCTCAAAGGATAAAATTTCTAGGAGAAAACATAGGCAAGATCTTTGAGGTTTGACTTAACAGTTTGGGATTGGATAAGTCTCCTCAGACAGGGAAACGAAAGAAAGAATAAACAAATGGGATTGGAATAGAACTAAAGCTTTTTTGCACAGTGAAAGAAAAAATTAATAAACAGAAATGCTGCTTACTGGAGGGGAGAAGATATTTTCAAATGATTTACCTGTTAAGGAGTTAATATCCAAATTATATAAAGAACTCATAGGATTAAAAAAAAAAAAACTGGGTTAAAAAATGAGCAGTGATTAAAAGCCAAAGTCCTTAAAATGGTTAAAAAGGCCCTGAACAATAATTAATCAATGTTCCTAAGAAACACAAGAGGACATTAAGACCAAATTAATTAAAAGTAGGTTTAGATACTGTGTTACAAAAGGTAAAAAGAAATGGAAATTTACAGTATGTTACAGTATCAGTGCAGTAAAAAATAAAGGAAATGAAAACATCTGCTGACAGAATTGTAAAGTGGGTAAATTAATACACAAGCTCTCTGTAAGGATCAAATCTGTGTTAAAGGGATATGAACATATATAGATAAGAGATCATAATTTCCCCAAGTTCTGTATGTTTGTAAGCACATTAGTTAAATGCTAAACAAAAAGTCTAAGTTTAGCCAAGAAATTTCACAGCCTCGTTTATTTTGAAAGGCTCACAGGAAAAGTGAGAGAATTATTATGTGAATAAAAACAATCATTAAATGTCAAAAAATTAATAACAACATGAAAGTTTTTCTGTGGAAAAGACATTTTTTCCACAAGAGACATACAGATGGTCAACAGATCAACAGGCACATGGAAAGATGTTCAACCTCACTAATCATCAGCAAAATGCAAATCAAAACCACAATGAGATATCACCTCGCAACTTTGAAATGGATATTTACAAAAGGTAACAAATGTTGATGAGGATGTAGAGAAAACAGAATCTCTTGTAGTATTGATGGTATTGTAAATAGTTTAATCACTATAGAGAAGAGAACAGATTCCTCATAAAATAAAAAGTAGAACTACCATATGATTCAGCAATTCTGCTACTGGCTATTTATTTCAAGAGCACGAAAACATTAATTTTAAAAGATATATGCACCTCTTATATTCATTGCAGTATTATTTACAAGAGCCAACCAGAGTGCATATATGTATATATATATGTATGCATATATTATATGTAATATGACATATAATATTGTATAATCATATATATAATGATAATATATTCATATTAATATAACAGATTATGTTGAGTTGGCCAAATATTGTTCAAGTTATTCCATAAAATATAATGGAAAAGTCCAAGTAAACGTTTTGGCCACTAAATATATAATATTGTGTGTTATAGGGGCCTCCCTGATAGTTCTGTTGTTAAAGAATCCACTGCAATGCAGGAGACCCCGATTCGATTCCTGGGTTGCGAAAACTCACTGAAGGAGGGATAGACTACCCACTCCAGTATTCATGGGCTTCCCTTGTGGCTCAACATATTGTATATATTATATGCATATATAATGTATATGCTCCTGAACTATGGTACTGAAGAAGACTGAGAGTCCCTTGGACAGCAAGGAGATCAAACCAGTCAATTCTGAAGCAAATCAACCCTGAATACTCATTGGAATGACTAATGCAGAAGCTGAAGCTACGATAATTTGGCCACCTAATGCAAACAGTTGACTCACTGGAAAAAACTCTGATGCTGGGAAAAATTGAAGGCAGAAGGAGAAGAGGGTGACAGAGGATGAGATGATTGGAGGGCATCACCAATCCAATGGACATGAACTTGGGCAATTTCTAGGAGATTGTAGAGACAGGGAAGCCTGGCATGCTGCAGTCCATGGGGTCACACAAAGGCAGACATGACTTAGTGACTGAACAATAACAACAACAGCATAAATTATGTATAATGTATATGACATAGTACTTTAACTATGTTTATAAATTATATATGTAACATATATATTATATGCATATATAATGTACATATAATATGTATATGTGTTATACATATAAACAATATGTATTTAACATATATAATAATATTATATGGTATATAGTTATATGCAGCAATAAATGTTATATAGAATATAAATATAAAATATATAACATTTAATGTTATGTATATCAGAAGTGATAAAAACCCTTTTTAAGGACATTATTAAGAACCTCTTGACAAGCTATGCTGGAAAACTCATCTGAAATGGGACAAGTTCTCCCCCTCACCTGGAAGCTCTCTTACATCTCTTCAAAGCAGGAGAACCAGTGCTTCTGAAAGTTTGAAAAAGAGCAATGCCCTGAGTAGAAGCTTGAAGAGATATGGAAGGGACTCTATGCTTTTCAAGATGAGAAGTATCAAAGAAATGGGGATATTGATGACAAGCAGGACCCTGTGGGGTTCCCGGGCACAGAGGCCTCTTTTTGTCTCTCATTTCTTATAGCCAAGACTCCAGCTTCCATGACCCTCTCTCAGTTTCAAAAGGCAGAAGAGCTGCTAATTAAAGGAGGAAGAGAAAACAAAACACCTGAGGCAAGATTAAAGGTCCAGTTCAGTTCAGTCATGTCCAACCCTTTGCAACCCCATGGAATGGAGCATGCCAGGCCTCCCTGTCCATCACCAACTCCGACAGTTTACTCAAACTCATGTCCATTAAGTTGGTGATGCCAACCAACCATCTCATCCTCTGTCGCCTGCTTCTCCTGCCTTCAGTCTTTCTCAGCATCAGGGTTTTCTGTGAAAACAACTTTCAAATATATTACTAACAGAATTAAACACCACTATTACGGAATATGTGAGTAAAATAATGGTCAAATATTGGAATGAAGAGCAATACGTCTTTCTCAAAATGTTTCATAAATTTATTATAATTTCTTGCTCCAAATCGAATACACAAATTCTAACAAATAGTCAGGAATTTGTACATTGAACTTGGATGGTCCACAAACAAAAGACTCTCAAAATAGGAACCTCAGCTTTAAGTCAAATACCTACTTGAATATTCCCTTATATGATTACTCTTTTATAACACTGTGTCATTTTTGATATCCAATTTAGCATTTTAGAAAAAGCACTGTTCTCAGTACAACTGAGAAAAAGGGCTTCTGTACCATATTTTTTTTTCAAAATCAAGTTATAGATTTTTCAGTGTACTCTTTTCTTTTCATATTGCAATGTATATTTATTTTTGCATTAAGAAATTGATATGCGCTTATTACGTAAAATTTAAGTGATTCGGCAAAGTACAAAATTATAACATAGGAAGATGTTATTTCCTAAGACAGCAGTTGCAGTTATGGAAAAATAGATTACATAAAATATTAAGAGACTGGCATTGTACAACTACTGTGTGTGTATCAGTTCAGTCCCTCAGTCATGTCTGACTCTTTGCAAACCCATGGACTGCAGCATGCCAGGCTTCCCTGTCCATCACCAACTTCTGGAGCTTGCTTTTTCTCCCTTTGTGACTTATTAAATTTTATTTACTTCTTAAATACTTGAATTTTGCTATCCAATTTCTTTTTCTCACAATTGTTAATTAGTGCTTTAATCCATGAGTTATTTTGCATTTGAAAATTAATGTCTGCTATATTTCTAATCAAATGGAATTATGGCTAGGTAAAATATTCTGAAATCACAAGAGTCTCAACATTTTATACACATTCATACTTCCTGTCTCTTTAGATTTCAATTATGAGTAATCCTAAAGCCAACCTGAGGAACTTCACCCATATTTTACTTCATTATCCTTCTCCTTAGATACTTGAATAACTTCTCTTGATCCATTTATTTTATGTACATCAGCTCAGTTCAGTTCAGTTCAGTTGCTCGGTCATGTCTGACTCTGCAGCCCCATGGACTGCAGCACACCAGGCCTTCCTGCACATCACCAACTCCTGGAGTTTACTCAAACTCAAGTCCATTGAGTCGGTGATGCCATCCAACCATCTCATCTTCTGTCATCCCCTTCTCCTCCCACTTTCAATCTTTCCCAGCATCAGGGTATTTTCCAATGAGTGAGTTTAGGTGTCCAAAGTATTGGAGTTAAGGCTTCAGCATCAGTTCTTCCAATGAATATTCAGGACTGATTTCCTTTAGAATTGACTGGTTGGATCTCCTTGCAGTCCAAGGGACTCTCAAGAGTCTTCTCCAACACCACAGCTCAAGAGCATCAATTATTCGATGCTCAAGTTTCTTTATAGACTAACTCTCACATCCATACATGACTACAGGAAAAACCATAGCTTTGACTAGATAGACCTTTGTTGACAAAGTAATGTCTCTCCTTTTTAATATTTTATGTACATACATATGAACAATTGTCACTCTGTAATCAGATGTACATCAGAACTCTGTGATTTTTCTAATGGAAACTAAGTTTTTAATAATTTTTCTTTTGTTATACTTTTGAGTACCATTCTTATTTCACTGTGCATTTTCTTCCTCCAAAGCTCTATCTTTACCCTGGATTTTTTTTTTTTTTTTACCGAACCTATTGCCATTTCTAGCTCTATTATTTGAGATTTATAGTGTATTTACCATAGTTATAAAGATATTACTCTGTTGCTTTATTTGTATCCTTATGTTGCAATCTCCTTTTATTTTTAATTTCAGCTTCCAGTAATAGAAAATCTTCACTTTTAAGTTTCAGTATATTTAAATTCAGATAAAATTAAAGAAAACTTATGTAGTGAATCATTTTTTGTATTCTTTCGATTTTTCTTTTGATTATTTTCACCCACCCTTACTTCAACAGTTTTTTTTTTGACAGTGACTTTTAACAAATGATGTGTCTATTAAGCTGTTTCATAATACAAAATGCTCTTCAGAATTTCTTTTTGTGAGTTTTTTATTTCATTTTTATACCAATTTTTCTGTTGTTTGCTCACTACATGTCTTCCTTTTGTTTTTTGTTTGCATTTATTTATTGCCATGTTTCCATTTTAGTTACTGTTGCCTACTGATTTTGTAGGGGTTTTTTTGGTATACAAAGAGTCAAGCCCCTGATTAAAAAACTTTGTGTGATCTTTTAGACTCAACCATAGGCAACAACAAAGATTTTGCAAGGCAGGCCTCCCCAGAAAAACTGTCTTTCCCACACCAGACTTGGTGCAGGGCCTGTGAATCACACTAAAGTTTTGCACTCAAGAACTCAGGCTCCATGGCTAGTCATGCTCTTACAAATATCTACTTATATATTTACATGCAAGTACTTTTATTCCTTTTTATTTGACACTTTGGACAGAGGTCCTAATTAGGCAATTCTGTAGAGAGTTCTTGTGCTTGTTGTGGGGGGAGAGGATGAGAGAAAAAAGGGGAAACTTAAAGACACTTTCCTACTCTGACTTAGCATTTAGTACTGTTCCACTCTTTCTTTGAATATCCTTCAAGGATGACAATCTGCCCTGATCCACTGGGCTCTTGACTGGTGAACTGATCTATAAAAAATTAATACACAGAAACTTTACTTAAATAGATTGAGAAAACCAGAAGGGGAAACACTCACACTCTGTGATGAGAGCAAAAATCAACAAGAAGAAAGACTCCTCTTCTTTCTTGGCAACAATTCAACCAATGGAAAGTCAGAGGCTCTTTGTTTACTATACTCCTCTCAATTCCTCCTCCCTCTATAGAAGAGTTTTCCTTTCTCAGTCATGCAGGGATTTCTTCATGTGTTTGCCATGGTTGCAGGTGCTGAATTTCAATTCTCTGAATTTTGAATATCTTTACCGAAATAACTTCAAGATGTCTCGCATACAGGGTTATCTTTACCGATTAACTAAATACCATATATATGTGTTAGTATACTGTATTGGTGTTTTTCTAATATTGTAAAGTTAAAAAATAGATAAACTAATTAAAAAAAGAAAAAAAAAAGAAAATACCTAACTGGAAACATGGAAAATAAAATAAAATTTCCCATTGTAAAAAAAAAAGAAAAAAGAAATAGCACTTTAGTGGCCTATACACATACCAGAGAAGACCCCTGAAGGCTCTGAAGTTTGCGAGCATATAGTTGTGGTACTCATCATCTCCTCACTGCTTTTCTCACCAACTTTGGATCTTGAAGGTATATTTTTCTCCTGGATATGAGCTTATGTCTTCTTTATTTTTAAAGCTCTCCACACTTTATTTGGGACCTATTTTAAATTTTATTCTTTCTGAGTAAGGCCTTTTTCTAATGGTGGGGGATACTTGTTTGGTACTTTGATCTGATTTTTGAGATAAGATTGTTTTGACCAAAGACGGGTAAGACAGCTTCAACCCATTCTTACAGGAACAAGGGGCACTTCAATGAAACTGATTTTCCAGCCATCTTTCCATTCCTTTGAAATAGAAGCCATTTCATGGGAACAGTCTGAAAATTTTTTAGTTTGACCCCTTTGAACTGAGTTATTTTCTTAGTACTGCCTAGCTTTAAGCCTGAAGTCTGAATTGCAATTTGTTTGAATTGAGCTTGATCATGCTAGGAGTAAAGAACTCACCTGCCATTGCAGGAGACATAAAAGACAACCCACTCTAGTATTCTTGCCTGGAGAACTCCATGGACAGAAGAGCCTGGTGGGTTATATTCCATAGGGTTGCAAAGAGTCAGATATGACTGAAGCAAGTTAGCACACACAGCTGTGAGCTGTTTAAGTTGTTTGAAAATTACTCTTTTACTCTAGAAGAAAACTTCTGAGAAATGAGATTTCAGTCTCATCTTGGGGAAGCCTCAGCTTGCAGCAGCTTGAAGTCAGGCTTTGGTTCATGGTCAGAGATTGTGGTCAAGTCTAGGTGGGGAGGGCTAGCCACTAGACCAGTAGTTAATGAGCGGGCCCTGGTACAATCATCTCCGTTATTTATAACAAAGTCCTTTATTTGATATTAATAATGCTGGGCTGCACCCACATTCCTGCAAGTCCTGTACTTGTCCAGCTTCAAGACAGAAAACAAGAGCCAGGAGTCATCAACAGAGACATCAATAGTTGAATGGATGGGGAAGCTTACACATCTGAAGCAAGGTCCTGGAGTGACACCCTACAGTATGGGCCATACTTGGTGACTGTCTTAGCTCCAGGTGGGAGGGAGGGGAATATGGCAATTACAGGAGGAGTTACACCAGGTTGGGTAATTAGTTACCAGGAAAGTTAGCAGAGGGGCATGTACAGGGAGCAAGAGAATAGGCATCTCGAGTGGCCTAATCATACACTAATATATAAATAAGAGATCAGATAGAGGATTCCCAATTATCTTTTTGAGTTCAAAATGCTCTTTCAGTCTTAGAAGCTGGCAAAGGTAGAATACTAGACCTTAAACTACAACTTCTACACATATGCCAAAATCTTAACACACTATTTCAAGAATGAAAGAGTTACTTTAAAAAATATTACACTGAAACTACTCTGTTGTGTGTGACAGTTTTGAAGACAATATACCTCCTCATAAGAGGCTAGCTTATTAGCTGATTTCCTTAATGCATTTTATCTAGATATGTCATTTATGAACTTTATTGTGTTATTTTATATCTAAAAATAACCAATGTTCACTTTTTATTAGCATGTCAACAGTAGGAAAAAAATACCTATTTTTCATTCTTTATTTTCCGAATACCTATCACCTTATTTGTCTGTCTTTTTAAATTAGTATTTGCCATTCATATATATGCTTTTTTGTGTATAAATTATCCTTTATAAAGAAATGTAGGTAACTAATAAAAGTGATTGCTCCTGCACAGAATTCTGGGAATCAAGATGAATTAGAAACTTATATTTGAGTGCTTTACTCTTTTAATAGTATTCTTTGTAAATCCATTACTTTCTTTTAAAATGAGTCTTCAAAATACCACATAGGTAAATTGTGTCTGTTAAATTTATGGCCCATATATAGTCCCTGAAAGTTTTCCATATTATGTTTTTCCTTATGTTTCTATTTTCAGTAGTAGAGTTTTAACATTT
The DNA here is from genome assembly GCA_024291935.2 of Okapia johnstoni. Lineage (NCBI taxonomy): Eukaryota > Metazoa > Chordata > Mammalia > Artiodactyla > Giraffidae > Okapia > Okapia johnstoni. Next base: position 40,095,655 of record CM044321.1, read on the forward strand.
TAAAAAGTTTTCTGCTGCTATATGAATTCAATTAATATCTATATATTCAATTACATCTTCTTGTGAATATTAAATAAACATCTATTACATAAAAGAGTTTAATCCCTGGGTTTAATCCCTGGATTGGGAAGATCCCCTGGAGAAGGGAACAGCTACCCACTCCAATAAAATATAAAAGAACTTTGCTCCCCTGGAGAAGGGAAATGGCAATCCACTCCAGGTATTCTTGCCTGGAGAATTCCGTGGACAGAGGAGCCTAGCAAGCTACAGTTCAGGGGATATCAAAGAGTTGGGCACAACAACAACAACAACAAAGAATTGGGTACCGTCGGGGTCCTTTAATGGACTGGAACCTGGTGGTACGGAGTCGACGAAAAGGAAGAAAGAAGGAAGGAAAGAGGCTGATATTCTCTGGTTTACACAGGAAGTCAATATAACTCTAAGGCAAAGAGTCAGCACAGTCTACGTAGGCTTAGCGCGCCCTCTCGAGAGGTCTTGAAAGCCCGGGCAAGTAAGAAGACACAGCAGACCCCTGAGCTCCATAGAAGCAGCTTGAAGGGGAGAGAGAGAGAGAGAGAGAGAGAGAGAGAGAGAGAGAGAGAGAGAGAGAGAAATGAAGAAAGACACGGAGACCAATGTTCTGATGGAACAAGGGCATTTATTCAACATATTGTGGGCATATATATACTGTCTTACAAGATAGCTTTTTCAGGAGAGATAGGGAAAACATAAGGCTCAAAGAGAGGATTGTAAATAATCACTTTACATATCAGAAAGGAAGAAGGTTGTAAATAGTTACTTTTCGCTGTATGGAAAGGCTAACGAAGGAAATGCATAAATTCTTTGTTCCTGGGAACCAGCTTGCCAGCCCCTCTGGCACCTGCTTTCAGGAGCTAATAAGGAACAGAGGATTTATGTAAGACCGAAAACAGCACACAGGAAGCCTCCTGTTAAATGCTCTCTAGCAGGGTACGACTGACTGAGCAACTAACTCACAGTAACTCAGATTTTAAAGCACAACAAGATATTCAAGAACAGGTAAACAAATGAAGAGTAATCTTCATTCACTCATATGTATATTTTCACAAAATATTTTTATTTAAAATGCATATCAGTATCCATTATAACTGTTAATATCATTTTGAAAATATAATATTTTACATGTGAGAATATAAAATTTCAGTAGCTTAACATGCCATCAGCAAGTACTTGAAAAATATGCTAAATAAAAAGTACTATTCAAGGAACAGGAGACACCAAAGCACATAAAATTTCTTTTATTGCAATGTAATTTACAATAGAAGCTTAGAAAGAAAAACAAAAATTAATGACAATGGAAGGTTTGTGTGGCATGACAAAAATACTCTGCTCGTCATTTTGCACACATTAATTTTATTTTATTCTAAGCAAAACATTAAATAAGGAAAGAAAAATAATATGCAAGATAGGTGCTATAATTATCTACATTTTACAAATGATACACCAAGATTCTAACATATGTAGTAACTTCCCAAATTCTGTAGCTATTGAGTTGTTGGACCTGCATTAACCTTGGCTAGTGTTAAGTGTAGAATCCACACCCTTAACCTTACAACATATTGATATAGTTCCAACAGGGACATTGATAAAAGGTAAATACATCAAATTATTTAAGCAAGGAAAGTTGTCTGGAACCCTAACCATGTACTTAGTATTTGATTTTTTAGAAAGTTAGTTATATGAGAAAGAAAAGCAGTGGAAGTAATAGAAGAATGAATAAAAAGTATGATTTACTGAGAACTACAAGAGGTGCTGGAGAAGACTCCTGAGAGTCCCTTGGACAGCAAGGAGATCAAACCAATCAATCTTAAAGGAAATCAATCCTGAATATTCATTGCAAAGACTGATGCTGAAGCTCCAGTATTTTGGTCACTTGATGCAAAGTTGACTCATTGGAAAAGCCCTTGATGCTGGGAAGGATTGAGGGCAGAAAGAGTAGAGGGCAACAGAAGATTAAATGGCTGGATGGCATCACTGATGTAATGGACATGAACTTGGGCAAACTCTGGGAGATGGTGAGGGATAAGGAGGTCTGGCATGCTGCGGTCCATGGGGTTGCAAACAGTCAGACATGACTGGATGGCTGAAAAACAACAACAACAAGTAATTCAGCACGGCTGAAGCAATGGTTAGTGTGTATGCTGGAATGGTGGCAGGCAAGGTAAGATGTAGAAACAGGAATATAATCATGCAGGAAGTTTGTTGTTGGCCAAGACAGCCTTAATTTTCCCCTTTGCTTAACTAAATGTTGGTGTTACTACTGACTATAAGCCCTGGACCTCTCTTTTCTTAGAGAAGTTTTACATAATAAAACTTGTAATCTTGAATTTTCTGCACTCCTTTGTGGTGTAAATCTTCTCTTTCTCAAAGACCTGGTAGCCATTCCTTTGAAATGTAATCATCAAAAAGATAGTACCCCTATCTCATCTCTGTGGAAGAGTAGATTAACTTGAGTCAGCAACCATTAACACAGGTAGCCTAATCACGTTGACTAAACTTCTCCCCTGACGTATTTTCCTTTAGCTCAGTTCTAGCGTTTAAAATTCTTCTGTCCTTCCTTTGTTTTCAGTAGAGTTGAGTTCAATCTATCTCTCCTATTCCAACAGTGTTGATCCAGTTACAATATCTTGAGTAAAGTCTTCCTTGCCTATTTCACTCTTGTGCAATTTTGTCTTAACATTATCACTATAAACACTGAAACTTACAGGAAAAAATATATCTACTCACATCAGCTAAATTTTACTGTGTACAGTCCCTGCTATAAGTATGAATGTGTGTGTGTGTGGGGGGGGGGGGGGTCTATACATATACTCTCTGGCCTGATAATAAGCAAAGCGGCTTGGATGTGTATGTGCAATACATATTGTTGTTTGAAACAATAAATCTTTCAGAGACAGGAGTAAATAATATTGAGAAGTTTTAAAATCAAGATTCTAGGTAGGCTGGCAAGGTCAGGCAATGCCTGCCTGTCACAAAATAAGGCCAAGAGTTTGTCATTTGATGGATAGACTCATAAGGACATGTCTCTGAAGGGATACCAGAGATCAAAAGATCAGTTTATGAAGAGAGAAGGAAAGTGGCATATTGCAAGAATGATTAGCCAGATGTCCACACTTCAAAGTGTCTGTCCAAGTTAGGGCAACAGATAGTCACTGTCTTTCTCTGTAATTTCTTATACATAAATATCTTTCAGATGGGGCAAACTTTGGACCTGAACTAATAACAGCAACAGCAACAACAAAAAGTATGTCTTATATAGTATTAATTTCTATTTGAATAAAGCATGGCTCTGGGTACGCTTTAGAAATAGAGTACAAAGGGCAGTTTTGGTTAATACACAGTTTAAAGTATATGTCTCAATTTAAAATATACTGATAGGGCTTTGAAAGGTAAGAAAGTATATTTATAATTCTCTCAAAAATTCTCTTCTTTCTTTCCAATTTAATGCTAATGTTAAAAAATTAAGCATCCAAATTATTTCAACACTGAATTCTACTAATATTTTGATTTCTACAGATTCACCTTTCAAACTAAACTATTTATCTTGAATTCATCATTTAAAGATTAGTTTGAATTACCATTTTCTGTCATCAGAAAATAGTTTTTTTTTAAGGAAATTTATGCATTAAGCATTTTTAATGAATTTTCAATGTTTAAAATGTATTTCTATTTTGTGCATATTGTATAAATTATTTTTTGCATATTATACTTGAATAAACTTGTCTGATACAGTACCTTTTGGTTTAATTTTTTCTCAAAACTTGAACATATCTCTCCTTGCTCTTTAAGTGAGCATTTTTAAGAAGGTTTGAGACCAACCTAAATCTAGTATATCTTTAGAATTATTTATTTTTCCTCAAAATCAATAATTTACTAAAATATATCTTAATAATTCCCATTCTGTCTGTGGCAATAGATATTTTATTTTGAAAATGGTTTATATTTTTTAAAAAGAAGCAAAGATAATAATAGAGAGGCCTCCTTTAAATCCTTATCCACCTTTATCTATTGTTAGCATTTTATATTGCTTATACTTGTTACAGGCTTTCCTGGTGCCTCAGTGGTAAAGAATCCACCTGCCAAGCAGGAGACACAGGTTTGATCCTTGGTAAGGAAAATTCCCTGGAGAAATATATGGCAGTCCACTCCAATATCCTTGCCTGAAAATCCCATGGACAGAGGAGCTCGGCAAGCTACAGCCTATGGGGTCACAAAAGAGTTGGACATGAATCAGCAACTACACACCAGCAACATACTTGTCACAACTAAGGAACTGACACTGGTAAATTACTATTAATTAAACTCTATACTTAGTTTATATCTAATTAGTTTTCTCTAATATTCTTTTAGTGGCTGACTTTATTTTTGGGGGCCTCCAAAATCACTGCAGATAGTGACTGCAGCCATGAAATTAAAAGACGCTTGCTCCTTGGAAGGAAAGTTATGACCAAACTAGATGGCGCAATAAAAAGCAAAGACATTACTTTGCCAACAAACGTTCGTCTCATCAAGGCTATGGTTTTTCCAGTAGTCATGTATGGATGTGAAATTTGGACTATAAAGAAAGCTGAGTGCCCAAGAATTGATGTTTTTGAACTGTGGTGTTGGAGAAGACTCTTGAGAGGCCCTGGGACTGCAAGGAGATGCAACCAGTTCAGCCTAAAGGAGATCAGTCCTGGGTGTTCATTGGAAGGACTGATGTTGAAGCTGGAACTCCAATACTTTGGCCACCTTATGCGAAGAGCTGACTCATTTGAAAAGACCCTGATGATAGGAAAGATTGAGGGCAGGAGGAGAAAGGGACAACAGAAGATGAGTTGGTTGGATGGCATCACCAACTCAATGGACATGAGTTTGGATAAACTCCAGGAGTTGGTGATGGACAGGGAGGCTTGGCGTGCTGCAGTCCATGGGGTTGCAAAAAGTCAGACATGACTGAGCGACTGAACTGAACTGAACTGAATATTCTTTTTGTATGCTATAAGTCCATAAAGGATACCACCAACCATTTAATCTTCATTTCTTCTTAGTTCACTCTGGTCTGTGACAGTATCAGACTTTTGTGGTTGTTGATGACCTTGAACTTTGAGGAGTGCTAGAAAGGTATTTTTTACAGTGTCTCTTAATTTTGACTTGCCTAATGTTTCTTTCATGTTTAAACTTGGGTTATGGATTTTGAAACAATGAAGGACCATTTTAAAAACCTCATAACAAGAGTACATACTATGACCATGTCTTATTACTATTGATGTTGACTTTGATCACCAGACTTCAATAGTATTTACCAAATTTCTCAACTACAAAGTTACTTTTTCTCCAACTTTTTAATATTCACTTTTCATGAATGGTAAGTTTTATTAGCTTGACTGAGCTTACAGGGTACCAAGATATTTGGTCAAATTTTTTCCTGAATGTTTCTGTAGGGTGTTTTTGAATCAGTTCAATATTGAAATTCATATGCAAAGCAGATTTCTCTTCTAATGTGAGTGGCCCTCATCCAATCTATTCAAGACCTGAATAGAACAAAAAGGCTGAATTAGAGGGAAGTTTTCCTGTGTGATTCCTTGAGTTGCTACATCGGTCTTTTTCTGTCTTTGTACTCAAATTGAAGCATTGTCTCTTCTTTGGCCTCAAACCTGATAGCTTTTGAACTAGAACTTATACCATTGACTCTCCAATTTCTTAGGCTTTCTGACTTAAATTGGAAATACACCATCAGCTCTCTTGGGTTTTCAACCTATTGACCATAGATGTTGGGACTTGGTAGTCATCAAAATAAGCCAATTTCTTATTAGAAATGTATATATACATGTAATATATAATGATATATAATTAATAGCTAGGCTTCAATAGTACATGAACCAGAACTTCCAGATATACAAGCAGGATTTAGAAAAGGCAGAGGAACTAGAGATAAAATTACCAACATCATTTGGATCATAGTAAAAGCAAGGGAATTCAAAAAAGAAAAAAATCTAATTCTGCTTCATTGATTATACTAAAGCCTTTGACTGGTGGATTCCAACAACTGTAGAAAAGTCTTAAAGAGACAGGAATACCAGACCACTTTACTTGCCTCCTGAGAAACTTGTATGCAAGTCAAGAAGCAATAGTCAGAACCAGACACGGAAAAACTCACAGGTTCAAAATTGGGAAAGGAGTACTGCAAGGTGTATTGTCACCCTGCTTACTTAAATTCTATGCAGAGTATATCACTTGAAATGTTGGGCAGGGTGACTCAGAAGATGGAATCAAGATGCCTGGTAGAAATATCAATAATCTCAGATACACAGATGATACCACTCTAATGGGAGAAGGCAAAGAGTAACTAAAGAGTTTCTTGATGAGGGTGTAAAAAGAAAGTGAAAAAATCTAGCTTGAAACTCAGTATTAAAATAACTAAGATCAGGCTGTCTAGGCTCAGCACTTCATAGCAAATAGATAAGAAAAAATAGAAACAGTGACAGATTCTACTTTCTTGGGCTCCAAAATCACTGTAGATGGTGACTGTAGCCATGAAATTAAGAGACACTTGCTCCTTGGAAGAAAAGCTATGACAACCCTAGACAGCATATTAAAAACCAGAGATATTACTTTTCCTACAAAGGTCTATATAATTAGAGCAATAGTTTTTTTTTTCCATTAGTCATGTATGGATGTGAGAGTCAAATCATAAAGAAGGCTGAGCACCAAAGAATTAATTGTTTTGGATTGTGATGCTGGATAAGGCTCTTGAGAATCCCTTGGACAGCAAGTAGATCAAATCAGTCAGTCCTAAAGGAAATCAACCCTGAATATTCATTGGAAAGAGAGACGCTGAAGCTCTAATACTTTGGCCACCTCATGTGAAGAGCTGACTCACTGGGAAAGACTCAGATGCTGTGAAAGATTGTGAACAAGAGGAGAAGTGGGTGACAGAGGATGAGATGGTTGGATGGCAGGGAAGGACAGGGAAGCCTGATGTGCTGCAGTTCATAGAGTTGCAGAGTCAGATATGACTTAGCAACTGAACAACAGCAATATATATATGTATATACTATATGCATCAGTTCAGTTCAGTTCAGTCACTCAGTCGTGTCCAACTCTTTGCGACCCCATGAACCGCAGCACGCCAAGCCTCTCTGTCCATCACCAACTCCTGGAGTCCACCCAAAGCCATGTCCATTGAGTCAGTGATGTCATCCAAACATCTCATCCTCTGTCATTCCCTTCTCCTGCCTTCAATCTTTCCCAGCATCAGGGTCTTTTCCAATGAGTCAGCTCATCACATCAGGTGGCCAAACGATTGGAGTTTCAGCTTCAACATCAGTCCTTCCAATGAACACCCAGGACTGATCTCCTTTAGGATGGACTGGTTGGATCTCCTTGCAGTCCAAGGGACTCTCAAGAGCCTTCTCCAACACCACAGTTCAAAAGCATCAATTCTTCAGTGCTCAGCTTTCTTTATAGTCCAACTCTCACATCCATACATGACCACTGGAAAAACCATAGCCTTGACTAAATGGACCTTCGTTGACAAAGTAATGTCTCTGCTCCTCAATATGTTGTCCAGGTTGGTCATAACTTTCCTTCCAAGGCATTATCTGATGTTTCTTTGTCATTTGCTTAATCTATATATGTGTATGCTTATACACATTTTTCATGCTAAGTTTTAGAGTTTCCAAGCAAAATATCATTTTTCAAAGTTACTTTGATTAGTACATTTTATTTCTATACCCACTTCCATGAAGTTCTACCTTAAATACACTGTAGTAGAGTTAGATTTGGGCTTCCCTCGTGCCTCAGTTGGTAAAGCATTGCCTGCAATGCAGGAAACCTGGGTTCTATCCATGGGTTGGGAAGATTTCCCAGAGAAGGAAATGTCAACCCAGTCCAGTATCCTTGCCTGGGAAATCTCATGGACAGAGAAGCCTGGTGGACTATAGTCCATGGGGTCACGAAGAGTCAGACACGACTGAGCAACCGAACCACCACCATAGTTAGATTATTTTGCCACAGTCTGCATTCTATTCTGGAATAGCCCTCTTCCCCTGCTTGATATCTTGGTGATCTTTAAAAGGTTGAGTACCTTGTATATTGTTCTTCCAATATGATCTGCCCTTTTAGTCTACAATTTCAAGACCACCTTCAATGAAGAAGAGCTTGTTTTCTGTCATATCAGTAAACCTTTTTCAAATCAATTTGTTATATTTCATTGTGATATATCAATAATGCATGTGCTCTGGCACCATTAACTTCCATTTCAATGGTGTACATTTTCACATTTTCCATCATTTTATTTCATTTTTTTAACATTTTAAAATCTGTTCTCTATTAAGATTTGGTATTTATTGAAGCATATTCTAAATTTTTTAATGTGATATGTGTATCTGAAAGGTTGTTGTTGAACCACAGAAAGACGGCCAGGATCCTTGGCCTCTGGAGGAGAAGAATTCAATCCGGGGCCAAAGACGAGGCTGGATCGCTCAGAGCTTTGGTGTGATAAAGTTTTATTAAAGCATAAAGGAGATAGAGAAAGCTTCTGACATAGGCACCAGAAGGGGGCAGAAAGAGTACCCCCCTGCTAGTCTTCAGCTGGATGTTATATAGTCACTAGCAGTTTGTTAATGAAAGAAAGGAATGCCTTAAACTCAGAATGGCACCAGGCCCCTCATCCATAAGATGTATTTTGGAATAATCTCGGCACCGGACATCCCAGGTCATAAAACGATTGACTCGAACTTTGCAGAAAGGCAGATCATGCAGATAGTTTCATTTACATAGATTAGGGGAACAGTGTCTGAGTATAACATACAGGTTTGTCAAGTAGGTTCTGAGCCTTTAGGCAGAAGACAGCGTTGGGGTAAATGCACAGTACATTAACATAGCTTAAGACAAACATTTCCATAATAAAAATGCATTGGTTAACTCAAAGTTTGAGAATAGTTAACTTCAGGTGAAACCAGGTGTCATGGCAACACAGTATTTCAAGAGAAACCTCTTTTAAATTTGTATAGAGAAGGAAAAAATATCTCTAGTTTGTTTCCTCCTGCCGCTTAAGAGAGAGATAAAATGTCTGACACTTGCAGCCTATTTCCTCCGTTTGGAGACCCCTGGCCTTCCTGCCTGTTGCCCTCTCATATCTGTGTTTTAAAATTATTTTACCTTGTAATGATTACCAAGATAACTGGCCTTTTTATTTCCTTTCTCCATGAATTTGTCACTCAGTTCAGTCACTCAGTCGTGTCTGACTCTTTGTGACCCCATGGACTGCAGCACACGAGGCTTCCCTTTCCATCACCAGCTCCTGGAGCTTGCTGAAACTCATGTCCATTGATTCAGTGATGCCATCCAACCATCTCATCCTCTGTCGTTCCCGTCTCTTCCTGCCTTCAGTCTTTAATAGCATCAGGGTCTTTTCCATTGAGTCAGCTCTTCCCATCACGTGGCCAAAGTATTGGAGCTCCAGCTTCAGCATCAGTCCTTCCAAAGAATATTCAGGACTGATTTCCTTTAGGATTGACTGATCTGAACTCCTTGCAGTGCACCAAGCATCAATTCTTTGGTGCTCAACTTTCTTTATGGTCCAACTTTCACATCTATACATGACTACTGGAAAAACCATAGCTTTGACTAGATGGACCTTTGTTGGCATGGTTTTGTAATCATCTCCAAATCATGCATTTCTTCTATGAACATTTCTCTGAGATAACTTATGATTACATTTCTCTGAAATTGTGATGAAGAATTGTTCTGAAATCTTGTGTTTTTTCCTTATTTATTCATATTTTTATCCTCCTTTTGTTTACATTTTCTACCCTTTTCCTTGTTAGTTTGTTTTTATTTGTAATTCTTAATTTGAACAACTCTATTACATAAACTACTGTGTGGGAAGTCACAATGTGGAGTTTTGTAGAGTCTGGAAATCATAGATTAGGTTTATCTGTGATAAATAAAACTTTAAAAATACAACTGATATGTATTTTGAGAGAAATCTTCAAATAATATGTATGGTATGTGTGTGTATGTGTGATGTGTTTATTATATACAGTATTATTCATGCCAAATACATTTACACTCATGAATATATATAGCAAAGGAATGAGAAGACTGCAACAATAAAGACTGAAGTCACTCCATTTTAATTATTGTTTTAGTATATTTAATTATATACTTAGCTAAATATTCATTTTTAGCTCATTTAAAGTGTAATATTTCTGGAAGCACAGAATATTAGAGGAAATAGCAACTGATAAAAGTGTTGTAGATAATTTTAAGATGACTTCAATATGAATGAACCTCATCCCATGGTCCTGCAAGCTTGATACTTAATTTTTTTATATTTTATGTTAATCAGTTATCATTATTGTGTTTTTATATTTAATTTCATTGTATATTCAAAGCAGTTTTATGTGTCTTATTAATGTGCCAAGGCCAGTAAATATTTGAATGGAGAATCAAGTTTTTTGAAGACATAGATTGATAAGACAACATTAGACTACTAACAACATTCAAACCCTAAACCAAATAAAGTAATATGCAATTTTAAAAATCACACTGGCTATTGACATTGGAGGTTCCTCCAGTGTAAAAGTTGCTTCCTCATTGCAGTTTATGGTTTGATTATTGTGTACAGAACATAAGCCTGAAGCAACCAAATTTTGCAAATTAGTTAATAGGCATATTACTGTACACACTTGAAACCCTTCATGTGTATCCTTTGCTCTTTAAGCAATCCTGTGTTTTCTATGCTAGTAATTAACCAGTAATCTTGAATTTCAACTGAACCTCCTCATATGAAAACCCATAAATATGTTTCAAGTCCATCATTCTGTGATATTAAATACCTATTGGGATTTCAAAGAATAATAGAAACAGCATTAAAAGGCAGGCTGATTCCTGTTGATGTTTGGCAGAAACCAACAAATTCTGTAAAGCAATTATCCTTCAATTAAAAAATAAATGAATTTTAAAAAGGCAATTATATCTGAAAAAATACTATATTTCAAACTAATGTGCATTGAATGTCCTTTGCTTTCATGTCAAGTGTTTCCTTCCACTTTATTCTTTATTTTTAAAGCAAAGAATTGTGCTTTCTCTCTTCTTCCTCTCCCGTTTCCTTCCTCTCCCGTTTCCTTCCTCTCCTATATTTCTCTTGATAATTAAAGATTAAAATTTAAATAATGATATACCCAAGGAGCACATATACTTTTTTACCACTTTTCATTGCTGTACACATGTGTAAAATAAGTTTAGCTCTCAGTCTTCTTTAATTAAAAAAATGCCATTTTTCTACTTTCTCTCTAAGTTATTTGTACTTCATTCTCAGAACATAAAACCTGTTCTTATCCTTGAATCCTCTCTATCTCATATTCTATTCATTACAAGTCCTTCTTTCCATTGTAGGTAAAGATGATAGAACCTATCCCTTTTAGTACTTACTCAACTAAATTATCTTTCAAATTATGAAGATCTCTGACCTGGATGATGGCAACAGCATTCTAAGTGTTACCACACATTATCTTACTAATTTCCACCAACATAGCCACAGAGTAGGACATGACTGAGAGAATAAACAACAATCTGTTCTCCACAGTGCAGCTATTTTGACCCCTTTAAAGTTGAATTTCTTTTTCCCCTTCATAACTATGGTTCAAAATTTCTGTATTATTTTCAATAGTATCCAAAGCCTATATGACTTAGACCCCAACATATCTGAAAATTGGTTTCCTATTAGCTCTCAACACCAACAACTCCTTTGCACACAGGATACTCTTCAATTGTACTGACCGTCTTGTGTTAGTTGCTCAGTCGTGTCTGACTCTTTGAAACCCCATGGTCTGTATCCTGTCAGGCACCTCTGTTCAAGGGATTTCTCAGGCAAGAATACTGGTGTGGGAAGCCATTCCCTTCTCCAGGGGACTGAACCCAGGTCTCCTGCATTGCAGGCAAATTCTTTACCATCTGAGCCACCAGAGAAACCTACTGATCCTCTTGATTTTCTTCAAATGTGATAAGTATTCTCCTGACTCAGAGTTTTAGAACTTTTGTTTTTGTTTATTCTTCCTCCAGAGGGCCATATAGCTTCCATCCCTAATTTCTTCAAGTCTTTTTATTTCTTTTTCATAGGGATTTTTTTCCAGCATATTTCACAGCCAGATGCATATTTCCCTGTTTATTTATGAATTATTTTCACCAATTTGAATGTAAGCTCCATGAAAATAAAAGACTCATTCTTGCATCTTTCATCTCCCCAAAAGTTCAACAACACAGTAGGTGCTCAACAGGTATTTATTCAATAAATAAATGAAAGAAAATTTACTTTTCAGTGTAATTTCACATATGCACTGTATATGTGTATGCGTATTCCATTTAGTTAGACTCATTCATGTCTTTATAATGATGACCAACAAAACTGCTATGTGACATATGAAAGAATTTAATTAGTTTATTCTTAGTTAACAAGATTGACATTAACTATCAGCAAGGCAATGTTCTAACTACTAACAATATAACATCAAAGAAGGAAAAAAAAACTCATCTTTTTGAAAGCTATGTTTTAGTTGGATAGAGTTAGTAATAGATATCAATGTACTAACAAATAGCCGCTGATCAGTCAAATACACATAATCAAAACAGGCAATGAGCTAGAAAATGGTTGAAAGAGTAGACTGGTGAAGAAAGAAGTATCGGTTCAAAGACAATAATTGCCAAAATGCTTGATTATGTCTCTTTTTCTAATATATGGTCACCCTAGAAAATGGCTGAATGTTCCTTTGGAGAAACCTAGGATGAAATTTTGCAGAATACATTTCTCCAGTGCATGAAGATTCTTCTTCAAGGGTCCCCATTCTTTTTCACGAGGGACTTTGGGTCTTTAAACTGGCTCAAGCCTGGGAATTACTTTAGGGGCTCTGCCTTTCTATTGTTTTGGTTTAAGTCACACCTCCAACTAATAGAACTTAAACCTGAAATGTTCAAAAATATACTATTGTATGTCTTCTTGAATAGATATTAGACTGAATACATTTATTCAATAGAAAATGTTAAAAATTGTATACATATAGGCAAGGAAAATGTAACAAACTGTTTACTCTTTTATAAAAAGTGTTTAATAGGTAATATCATTACCTATTACTATAATTTCTATGTATAATTTCTGAATGTGCAATGATTCTATTGCAATTCAGGTGTTATCCTCATAGAGTGGCTTGCTTTTTAAGAGTTAATATCTATAGCAGGATATTTATTTCTATCATCAACCAAGCCCTTTGAAAAGTATGGGAGGAGAAAGTAACCTGGCAGAAGACGTGAAAAAATGATAATAGAAAGTCTATCAAGTGATGTAAAGAGAATTAAATTTTGAATGCAAAGTATATACTGTAGGAGTGTACACAGAGTTCAGTCACAGGCATGGAAGAATGAGGGATGGCACTTACGACTGTTTTCATCTATTCTGGTCTTTTAACTGTCAGTTCATGGCTGACAAGTTGAATAATTGGAGAATGTGTCTGATGGCTTTAAAACAGGATGTTTTGTTTTATGTGATTTGGAGCCTGTTTTTCACCTGGACTTTTGAACAGTTTCAAGAAGGAAAATAATAGGCTTCTATTCTTAGTTTCCCAAAATTGTAAAAGTAAATTAATTTTCCTTCTGACAAATTGTCGAAGAAATAAAATGCCTCATCTTTACATGGCATGAAGTTTGAAAACTGCATCTGAGCTGATGAAAATAATATACTGGTGAGTGGTATTTAAACATTTTATGGTGACATATGTGCTTTTATTTTTTTTTTTACAAATGTGCTTGCATGTGACATACTAATTTTTTAAGATAATTACTTATTACTGATGAACAATATAATTATTCTTTGAGAAAATGTACATATAATTTAATGCTACTTATGCTCCCACAGCTGCTGCTACTGCAATACTATATATTTTTTATTGCTCTTTTAGTATTTCTTTGTCATATCCATAGATTAGGACATCTATTTTCTCCATTCTTTTTTTTAAGAGTACTTCACCATCTTTCCACATAATGAAAAGCTATTGAGTGTGAGGATAAATTACTCAAGCCTTGCTTTTCATTAGAAAGCATAGATTACATAGTTATTTCCTCATTCCAAAAATTCTTAGCTAAAAGACCGTTATGATTTTACTGTTTTAGAGAATTCTGTTAAATAGTGCTATATGTCAGTCTCTACCTATGCTATGCATTCTCCCATATTCAGAAGAAAGATAGTGATAAAAGACAGGGGAATGAAAAAGAGGGTGGGAGGAAAAATGAAAAAAGAATATTAACAATTCAAGCTGTCATATCTGAAATATATTTTAGTGGAGGTCAAATAATAGGTGACATTCAGTGAATTAATAGTTTAAAGAAATAATTAAAATCAGAGGTTATATTGTCTGTTGCTTTTTATATATCTAATCTTTCATTTTAATATTTTTAGGTGGAATGGGGGTGGTAGGGGGGCAATTATTTTAAAAGTATAAATATTTTGAAGGAAAGCAAGAGATGTACATGCTGGTTTTAGGAAAGGCAGAGAAATCAGAGATCAAATTGCCAATGTCGATTGGACCATAGAAAAAGGATAGATATTCCAGAAAAAACATGTACTTCTGCTTCACAACTATGCTAAATCCTTTGATGGTGTGGATCACAACAAACTGTGGAAAATTTTTAAGGAGATGGGAATACCAGAACACCTTACCAGTCTCCTGAGAAACCTGTATGCAGGTCAAGACGCAACAGTTAGAACCAGGCATGGAACAATGGACTGATTCAAACCTGGGAAAGCCATACAACAAGGCTATATATTGTCACTTTGTATATTTAACATATGTAGAATACACCATGCCAAATGCCATGTTGGATGAATCACAAGCTGGAATCAAGATTGCTGGGATAAATATCATCAACCACAGATATGTAGATGATATCACTCTAACGGCAGAAAGTGAAGAGGAATTAAAGAGCCTCTCGATGAAGGTGAAAGACGAGAGTGAAAAAGCTGGCTTAAAACTCAACATTCAGAAAACTAAGATCATGCCATCTGGTTCCATCTCTTCATGGCAAATGAATAAGGAAAAATTGGAAACAGTGACAAACTTTATTTTCTTGGGCTCCAAAATCACTGAGGATGGTGACTGCAGTCAAGAAAATTAAAAAGCACTTGCTCCTTGGAAGAAAATCTATGACAAACCTAAACAGAATATTAAAAAGCAGAGACATCTCTTTGTAGACAAAGGTCTATATAGTCAAAGGTATGGTTTTTCTGGTAGTCATGTATGGATGTGAAAGTTGGACCATAAAGAAAGCTGGGCACCAAAGAATCGATGCTTTCAAACTGTGGCAAAGACTCATGAGAGTCCCTTGAACTGCACGGAGATCAAACCAGTCAATCCTAAAGGAAATCAGTCCTGAATATTCATTGGAAGGACTGATGATGAAGCTGAAGCTCCAGTACCCTGGCCACCCGATTGGAAGAGCTGACTCAGTGGAAAATACCGATGCTGGGAAAGATTGAAGGTAGGAGGAGAAGGGGGTGGCAGAGGATGAGATGATTGAATGGCATCACCTACTCAATGAACATGAGTTTGAGCAAACTCTGAGAGATAGTGAAGGACAGGGAAGCCTTGCCTGCTGCAGTCCATAGGGTGGCAAAGAGTTGGACACGACTTAGGGACTGAACTACTACAGAATATATGGATTAATTATATTATTGTCTGTGAGTGAAAGTTGCTCATTCATGTCCAACTCTTTGTGACACTATGGACTGTAGCCTACCAAACTCTTCTGTCCATAGTATTCTCCAGACAAGAATACTGGAGTGAGTAGCCATTCCCTTCTCTAGGGGAATCTCTGGACCCAGGGACTGAACCCAGATCTCCTGCATTACAGGCAGATTCTTTACCATCAGAGCCATCAGGGAAGCCCTTTTGTTATCATGAATCCTGCTAAACCTCTGGAGTACTATATTTTTAGAAGAATGTATCAAATTAATTGCATCATTCATTTTCACTGCATGTATGTTAGTTTTCCAAATTTTTTTACAGCTAATACTATTCAACATGTTTTGGATCCTGTTCTATGCTTCTCATGTGCATTTCAAGTCACTATTATATCATCCTCAGCAGCTGGATTCTATGACCATTGTTTTAATACAAATGAAATTGATTCTATCCTTGATTATTACTGGAAATGGAGCTCAAATTCAGGTCTACGGAATTCTAAATTTTAACTTTTCAAAATGTATGTTAATACTTCGTCAAAATTTTAACACATTAAATACAAGTTCTTGTATTTAAAACTATTCAATATTATTTTTCAAAATTGCATATTACAAAAACTTCAAACTAACATCTCAAAGGAAATAAACAAAACATTTATTTTCAGTAATTTGGCAAATCATTTCTAGTTTTTTTTAAATTTTCATCTTTGAAAATATTCATTTAATCTTTACATTGTGGTATAACTATTCACATATAATTTTCAAATTTACATTTAAATATTTTTTTCCAATATTGTGCTTACGCAGGAATGCCCTGTGTGAGAATCTAGACATATGCTTTAACTTTAATTTTATATTTTCTTAAACTGCTATTACTAATTTCTGATTTATGAATACTACATTGTTTCTTACCAAGAAAGCATTTATTAATTTCATATAATTGATTTCAATCTAATAAGGGATTCTATCTGAATTATATTATGTTTTAGATAAGTATAAAAGCTATGGCAAAAAAAAGAATAAATGAGACAATAATTAGCATCTAGTTTTAAAGATATTTTCCTTTTCCTTGAGAATTAGAATTATCTTAATATTGTTGAAAAGGACTCCCTGTTTCTTAAAATCAAACTTTCCTGTCTAAAAGTGAATTTAATTAAAAAGGCTATTAATGCATTAATCACAAAGATGTGGTCAGCTGAGAGATTTTTAAACTATATAACAATAGCTAATGCAATATTTGTTAATTACATTTATATATTCATTCATAGCCTACTTGCTGCCGAAGGTGTTAAAGCATTTCACAAATCACAATAAGTTTTCTTTTACTCAAATTCCTGATTCTTTCAGCAATTAGTAAAAAAAAAAATTCTAATGCAGATACTGAAAACAATCCTTATTGAAATTTAACCACTTGGGTTTTCAATGTAATAATAGAAAATTTCAATATCTATATTATTCACTAAAGAAAAATAAAATTGTCTGCTACTGTAATAAATATGTACAGTGTCACATATTGTCACTAATTGCTTAAAACCCTATAAATTAAATTTTTCAAAGAGGAAGAAATCAGGTGAGAAAAAAAAAATGATGCCCTGAAAAAGCTTTGTATTTCCATGCAAAATGTTTCTGTGTAATATTGATAAGATATTAATATCTGTCTACAATTTAAGCAAAGAATTTGTTTTAATTATGTTAATACTCCATTCATGTAACTATGAAGATTGATCCTGTGGTCTTTTTATATTGACCTGTTATCTTATTATTCATTATTCCCTATTTCATAGCAAATTAAACCATGAAAATGGTTGTTAAATCCTGTCTTGTTGACTAAATTATATTTGTCTTATGTAAGTCTTTAACCAGTCATATTTACTATCGCTGATGATTAATAAATATTTTGTCAGGAAAAAATATATATGATACATTAAATTTATATGATCCATTTCTGTGTATGTAATCAAGGATAATTCAGATTATGGTTGCACTATCCTAGTGAAATACTGCCTCATTTACTACATTTCTTTGAATGGGTTTATATTAAGATGAACACATTAAGTGGAAATTACTATTACTTGTTATTCTCACATCATTCTTTTTTCTCATGATTTGGTTGGGAGGCCTTGATAAGTTAGAGCACTAAAATGCAGTACACAGCTTTTCTATTAAAAAGAGAAATTTGTACTTCATATGATCTCCCATATTTTATATTTATTGCTATAATAAGTTTCATGGTTCCTATTTGTGTGTGTATGTAGCTGTTAGTATTGCCTGTATTTGTCCTTTGCATTAATGAGATAGTCTTTTATTGCACTTGCAAATTACGAAGGGAATAGATAGATTTTTTTTTCATTTTCATATAGCTACTATGTTGAGAAACACTTAGGAAAATATAGTGTAACATTAAAGGTAGTAGACGTTAGTTATAAATCCAGTCATTAGTAGGCACAACACTGTTCTTGCAGTAATGGCTAGTTAACTTATTTCAACAAAGGTTCTATTAGAATTTCTTTTAATATTGTTTTGTAAATTAAATTTTTGTTTACGTAAGTGTGGAGTCCAGGTGACTCAGTGGTAAAGAGTCCACCTGCCAATGCAGGAGACACTGGAGACGTGGGTTCGATTCCTGGGTAGGGAAGATCCCTTTGATGATGAAATGGCAATCCACTTCAGTATTCTTGCTGGGAAAGCACCATGGACAGAATGGCCAGAGGGCTACAGTCCATGGGGTCACAAAGAGTCAGACATGACTGAGCAACTGAACACACACACACACAAGGGTGGATTTAATTGAGTAAGTGCTATTTTGTAAAGAGCATGCAAAAGGCAAAAAATATTTCCTACAATTCTGATTAAGATGGAGGATACTTTTAATATAACATGTAAAATTATAAAGGTATTTGTGTAACAACTTCTGTGCTTATAATACATCTATATGTTTTTCCCCATTTTAGATGGTGATGGAAAAATAGGCTGGCCAAGGAATTGTTGACGACAATCTTGATTTTTATTTTGATAAAGACTATTTTTATTCTATATGTAAAACTGCCTTCCATAGCCCATTTTTGAGGTATAAAAGGTACTCCACAAAGTTTTTATCTTTATTTCCCAGAATAACACAATATGCTATTTTGGGGGATGGATAGGAAAGGCATAGAAAATATGAAATGCAACTCAAACTGAAAATAGCTAATGTGTGAATGTTCAACATATCCTTAATTCTGTGTATATTGATTAGCCACAGAATATGACATACAAATGAAAACAAAGAACAAAAACTTCTTAGTTAATATTCAAATTTAATATTGAAGTATAAAGTTAGTAAGGCAATTTCTTGGCTCTTGATAACAATAAAACTATCCCAAATTTGAATGGTACCAGTTAAGCAGATTTTCCAATATCACAGGAAAAAAAAAAAAGAGGAAAGACTGAAAGAAAGAAATGGAAGGAAAGAAAGAAAGGAAGGAAGGAAGGAAGAAAAGAAAAAAAGACTATTAAGGCAGATTGTATGTGTGCTCAGTCGCTTCAGTTGTGTTTGACTCTTTGCCACCACTTGGACCATAGCCTACCAGGCTCCTCTGTCCATGGGATTTCCCTGGCAAGAATACTGGAGCGTGTTACCATGACCTCCTCCAAGAGATCTAATCCCTTGAATTTATTTGTTACTTTCACTGTATAATCGTAACAGATTTGATTTAGACCATACCTGAATATTCTAGTGTTTTTCCCTACTTTTTTCCATTTAAGTATGAATTTTGCAATAAGGAGTTCATGATCTGAGCCACAGCAGCTCCTGGTCTTTTTTTTTTTTTTTTTTTTTTTTGCTATCTGTATAAAGCTTCTCCGTCTTTGGCTGCAAAGAATATAATCAATCTGATTTCGGTATTGACCATCTGGTGATGTCCATGTGTAGAGTCTTCTCTTGTGTTGTTGGAAGAGGGTGTTTGCTATGACCAGTGCATTCTCTTGCCAAAACTCTATTAGCCTTTGCCATGCTACATTCTGTACTCCAAGGCCAAATTTTCCTGTTACTCCAGGTATTTCCCTGACTTCCTACTTTTGCATTCCAGTCCCCTATAATGAAAAGGACATATTTTCTGGGTGTTAGTTCTAGAAGGTCTTGTAGGTCTTCATAGAACCATTCAACTACAGCTTCTTCAGCATAACTGGTCGGGGCATAGAGTTGGATTACTGTGATATTGAATGGTTTGCCTTGGAAATTAACAGAGATCATTCTGTCGTTTTTGAGATTGCATCCAAGTACTGCATTTTGGACTCTTGTTGACTATGAAGGCTACTCCATTTCTTTTAAGGCATTCTTGCCCACAGTAGTAGATATAATGGTCGTCTGAGTTAAATTCTCCCTTTCCAGTACATTTTAGTTCGCTGACTCCTAAAATGTCAATGTTCACTCTTACCATTACTGTTTGACCACTTCCAATTTGCCTTGATTCATGGATCTAACATTCCAGGTTCCTATGCAATATTGCTCTTTACAGCATCGGACTTTGCTTTTATCACTGTGTTGTTGGAGAAGACTCTTGAAAGTCCATTGGATTGCTAGGAGATTCAACCAGTCCATTCTAAAGGAAATCAGTCCTGAATATTCATTGGAAGGACTGATGTTGAAGCTGAAACTGCCATCTTTGGCCACCTGATGTGAAGAGCTGACTCATTTGAAAAGACCCTGATGCTGGGAAAGATTGAGGGCAGGAGAAGAGGATGACAGAGGATGAGATGGTTGGATGGCATCACCAACTCAATGGACATGAGTTTGAGTAAACTCCAGGAGTTGGTGATGGACAGGGAGGCCTGGGGTGCTGCAGTCCCTGGGGTCGCAAAGAGTCAGACATGACTGAGTGACTGAACTGAACTGAACTGAATGGCCATTGCAAGAAGGACACTCTTGACTTTCCTTCCCGTCCCCCTGAAAGGGGGAGGGGGGAACACTCTTATGTAAAAGGTGTTCTTCTTGCATCTGAAGGTAGAAGGAAACTTCATCACAAAAAAATAAGGAATTCAGTCCCAAGAAGCCTATATAAACAAATTTTGGTACACCATACCAAGCTCAAGCTCTGTTTAGATTCTTCTCTAATTGCCCCTCCAAACCTAAATTTCTTTGGCCTGTCAATTCTTCACAGATATAACATTTCTCTGTCTAAAAACTATAAAAGTTATCTGTTTGGACAGATGTTAGGTCTCATTTCTGTGGGACCTGAGTGTGCATGAATTAAAATGTGTTTCTCTTTCTCCTGTTAATCTTTTATGTTAATTTCAATATTAATCTAGCCACAAAAACTTAAAAAGGATAAAGGAAAAAATTTCCCCCTGTTCAAAAATCTAAACTATATATACCTCTGAAATAATAAAAAATGCATATAGCATATCCTCAAAATGCATAAATTTGGGGGAGACACCCTTAATAACCCCAAAAGGCCATACTTTGCAATTGGAATTAAGTAGTTTTACTGACAGAGTGCAGACAACAGTGCTGTTATCATGCATGGCTGTGATCTGCTAAATATTTTTAATGTAGCTTTACATCAAACAACACAGTGGATTAAATCAAAGAGGACATTTTAACTCTATTTGAGAGACAACAAAATTACTGGAAGAAAAATAGTATGCAATAATATCACTCTTCCTATTCAAGGAAGGAACAACTACAATAATAGCCACTATAAAATAATTTTGTACTTTAAAATAAAACAAACCTAAAAATAAAAAGCATGCACAAACATGACAAATATGAAGGGCATGAAACCAATAATTTTGTGTGCAGCCCAAAAGAAATGTAACAGAAGCAAGAGTCAAAAATGTAAAAAAAAAAAAAAAAAGTGTAAGTCGTATTACCCATTACATTGAAAAAACTAATTTTAAAATTGAATTAACTACTGATACATTTCAAAATTTAAACCAACAACTTAAAAACTGATTGAGTTTTAGTTTATAATATTGAGTTTATAATAATTTACATTCTTATACAACCATTTAAATCTGAAAAGTAAGATTTCTATTAAAGAAGAACTTCAAATTACCCAAGTAGTGTGAAATTTCACAAAATATCTCTATGCAATAGCTGATAGGCTTATGAAAAAGGTTTTACTTACCAACAATGCTGGTTACCATATTTATCACTGAATTAGAAAAACGTATCTACTTACTAGTTATCTTTGCAAAACCATACAAACACATAAAATAAGAAATTGTTGCTTATCTGAAATTTTATCTGACAACAATATTAAATGCAAGTTACTGTTGCTATTTAAAAACAGTTAAATGCTTCTTAAAATATATAATCAAATACCTTGAAAAAACAAGGTAGAACAAACAATGAAAAAGAAAACTCATAAATGCCAAATAAGAAAATTTTACAAGCAGCTTTTGGCAGGAAAAACTTTATGCAGGAAAGAACTCTCTGAAAGAGCTCTTGTCACTAACCTTAAACCAAGTACCTCTCTGCTCTACTCATCTCCAGCTCTAGCACATCTTTCAAACTTATTGATCACACAATAAGTTACCAAATTTGTTGGTTCCTTCCATAGATCAGAAAAGTATAAATGAAGAATAAATAATTAACAGAAGACAAGATTTCTTCCCTAGCTTCCTGTCAGTAATTTCATGAACAAACTGTGTGAACAAAATCTAAAGAAAGATCATGAAGAGTCAACAAGCTGAGCACAAACCTGCACACAATGGGGGATGGTGTTAACTCTGACCCTCTCTCAATGATTAACTGAGGTTACTTCCTTATTTCCCTTTAAAAGCTTTCATGGGAGGTGGGAGGGGGGTTCAGGATGGGGAACACATGTAAACCCATGGCTGATTCATGTCAATGTTTGGCAAAAACCACTACAATATTGTAAAGTAGTCAGCCCCCAACTAAAATAAATAAATTTATTAAAAAAAAAAAAAGAAGGTAAAAAAAAAAAAGCTTTCATGGCTGAGCAGAAAGCTTTGCTGCTTTCTGCAGCATGGCTGAGTCTTTGGAGGTGGTTTCAGGGGGATGTTGAATTAACCATCCCCTCCGTTTCCCAACATTCTGATTAAAGACACCTTTCCTTTCTACCAATGTCTGAGCATAGTGATTTTGGAAGTGATGAGCAGCAGGACCTGATTCAATAGAACTTTAAGTGTAAAAGAACTAGAAGTGAGCCTTACGAATATTTGTCTATCAATAAATGATTATTGGAAGTTCATGAGATAAATATCCTAAACTAATAGTACAGGAGAAAATACATAATAAAATATACTTCTTAAAATAAAGTACTGATGAATCTCAAAATATACTGAAATAATTATAGTAATAAATAAGTTTACTGATTTCAGAGACTTTCTGTCCCTCAGTGCCAGGAAGGACTTTTCAGTTTCCCACATTGGAGGGAAAATGCACAGAGTGGAAACCTATTGAGGTACTCTCAAGTAACAAGGAAAGGAAGGAGGGAGAACTCTCAGTCATTATTTATCTAAAGTCCATATGTCATCAAGATCATAGACATTGGAGACCATCTGAAGTATTACATCATCAAACATGTGCAATCAAATTTACAACAGGTTTGATCTGGATATCTTGGAAAATCATCAGACATTGCCTGCTTCAATTCCAGGAAATCTTTGCTTTCAGGTCACTAAATAATATTTGTTATGTTACGTGAATCATAGTCTGTTCTTTGGAATCATAGTCTGTCCTTGGCAGTCAAGGTTTGACTAGCAGTGATTGGCAGAGGCTATTCTAGTGAGTTGAAGAGAGTTCTTCCACAGGTGTGTTTTTGAGTAGATAAAATCTCTAGTTTATGAGGTGTGATTATTATGGTCTTTGCTTCCCAAGAGCACACGATGAAAATGATTGCTCTACCAACGCATGGTTATTTTTAATAAAAGCAATCAGCCTTTGCAATATGGGAATATCTTTCTTTTTTAACAGTTGGGGATAAAAAGAAGAATGAAATACCTCAGGTGTCCTGAGGCTGTCTCAAAAGGTAAAAGATTTTGAGTTCCAAAGGGTGGATTTGAGATTTAGAAGAACTAACAAAATTGCTTTTGCCAAGATGTTTGGTTGGCTTCCCAGCTGATGCAGGGGTAAAGAATCCACTTGTTAAGGCAAGAGACTCAGGCTCAATCCCTGGGTTAAGAAGATGCCCTTGAATAGAAAATGGAAACCCACTCTAGTATTGCCTGGAAAATTTCATGGACAGAGGAGCCTGGTGGGCTATAGCCCATGGGGTCACAAAGAGTCACATATGACTGAGGATGTGTACAGAATGTAATTATTAAACAAACAAACAAACAAGCAAAAAACCCAAAAACCTTGGAGGGCCTCTACATATTTTGCCAATTGAATCTTAATAATGTTGTTGGTTCATATTGCTAAATCAGAGAATTGAGAGTGGTAAGCAGAGTGAAGCTGTTGTCAAACTGGCTAACATCACACACCTAGAGTACCTGGCCAGTAAAATGAGTTTCTCAAACATCATGACGTTTGAGAGAAGTTCTCTGATTAGAAGTAATTTTTTTTCAAGAAGGCTTTAGTCACAGAAGATGCAGCAGCTTACCATCCTCTGCTGTCCCCTTCTCCTCCTGCCCCCAATGCTTCCCAGCATCAAGGTCTTTTCCAATGAATCAACTGTTCACATGAGGTGGCCGAAGTATTGGAGTTTCAGCTCCAACATCAGTCCCTCCAATGAACACCCAGGACTGATCTCCTAAGATTAGGTCCTGATGTGAAGAACTGACTCATTGGAAAAAATCCTGGTTCTGGGAAAGATTTGAAAGCAGGATGAAAAGAAGAAGACAGAGGATGAAATGGTTTGATGGCACCAGCAACTTGATGGACTTGAGTTTGAGCAAGCTCTTGGAGTTGCTGATGATCAGGCAAGCCTGGCATGGTGCAGTGCATGAGGTCACAAAGAGTCGGACATGACATCGTGACTGAACTAAACTGATCCTCAGGAGAAGCAATTTATTTGTTTATTTATTTATTGAAGAATAATTGCTTAACAGAATTTTGTTGTTTTCTATCAAACCTGAACATGAATCAGCCATAGATATACATGTATCCCCTCTCTTTTGAACCTCCCTCCCATGTTCCTCCCTTTCCCACTCCTCTAGGTTGATACAGAGCATTTCCTGAGCCATTCAGCAAATTCCTGTTGGCTATCTGTTTTACATATGGTAATGTAAGTTTCCATGTTACTCTTTCGATACATCTCTCCCTCTCCTCCCTTCTCCCCATGTCCACAAGTCTATTCTCTATGTCTGTTTCTCCACTGCTGCCCTGTAAATAAATTCTTCAGTACCATTTTTCTAGATTCTGTATATATGCTTTAGAATAAGACATTTATCTTTCTCTTTCTGACTTACTTTACTCTGTATAATAGTTCTATCTTCATCCACCTCATTAGAACTGACTCAAGTGTGTTCCTTTTTATGGCTGAGTAATATTCCATTGTGTATATGTAGCACAACTTTTGATCCACTCATCTGTTGGTGAACATCTAGGTTGCTTCCATGTTCTAGCTATTGTAAATAGTGCTGCAATTAAAAATGGGATACATGTATCTTTTTCAATTTTGGTTTCCTCAGAGTATATGCCTAGGAGTGGGATTGCTGGGTCATAGAATGGTTTTATTTCTAGTTTTTCAAGGAATTTCCACACCGTCTTCCATAGTGGCTGTATCAATTTACATTCCCACCAACAGTGCAAGAGCATTCCCTTTTCTCCACACCATTTCCAGCATTTATTGTTTGTAGGCTTTTGGATGATGATCATTCTGATTGGTGTGAGGTGACATCTCATTGTACTTTTGATTTGTGTTTCTCTAATAATGAGCAATGTTGAGCATCGTTTCATGTGTTTGTTAGCCATCTGTCTGTCTTCTTTGGAGAAATGTCTGTTTAGGTCTTTTCCCCACTTTTTCATTGGGTTCTTTGTTTTTCTGGTATTGAGTTGTATCAGCTGCTTGTAAATTTTGGAAATTAATCTTTTGTCAGTTATTTCATTTGCTATTATTTTCTCCCATTCTGAGGGTTGTCATTTCACTTTGCTTATAGTTTCCTTTTCTGTGAAAAAGCTTTTAAATTTAGTCAGGTTCCACTTACTCACTTTTGTTTTTATTTCCGTTACTCTAGGAGGTGGGTCCTGGAGGATCTCGCTTTGATTTATGTCATCGAGTGTTCTGCCTATGTTTTCTTCTAGGAGTCTTATAGTTTTGATCTTACATTTAGGTCTTTAACCCATTTTAAGTTTATCTTTGTGTATGGTTTTAAGAAGGGTTCTAATTTCATTATTTTACACATAGCTGTCCAGTTTTCCCTGCACCATTTATTGAAGAAGCTGTCTTTGCCCCATTGTGTATTCTTGCCCCCTTTGTCAAAAATAACTTACCCATAGGTGCATGGGGTTATTTCTGGGCTTTTTATCTTGTTCCACTGGTCTACGTTTCCATTTTTGTGCCAGTACCATACCATACTGTCTTGATGACTGTAGCTTGGTAGTATAATCTGAAGTCAGGAAGGTTGATTCCTCCAGCTCCATTCTTCTTTCTCAAGACTGCTTTGGCTATTCAGGGTCTTTTGTGTTTCCATATGAATTGTGAATTTTTTTGTTCTAGTTCTGTGAAAAATGCCATTGGTAATTTGATATGGATTGCATTGAATCTGTAGACTGTGTTTGGTACTATAGTCATTTTCACAATATTGATTCTTCCTACCCAGGAACATGGAATATCTCTCCATCTGTTTATGTCATATTTGATTTATTTGATCAGTGTCTTATAGTTTTCTGTGTACAGTTCTTTTGTCTCCTTAGGTAAGTTTATTCCTAGATATTTAATTATTTTCATTGCAATGGTGAATGGGATTGAGTCCTTATTTTCTCTTTCTGTTTTTTCATTGTTAGTATATAGGAATGCAGGTGATTTCTGTGTATTGATTTTGTATCCTAAAACTTTGCTCAATTCACTAATTAGCTCTAGTAATTTTCTGATACTATCTTTAGGGTTTTCTATGTACAATATCATGTCATTTGCACTGAGAGCTTTACTTCTTCTTTTCTGACCTGGATTCCTTTTCTTTCTTTTTATTCTCTGATTGCTGTAGCTAGGACTTCCAGAACTATGTTGAATAATAGTGGTGAAAATGGACACCCTTGTCTTGTTCCTGATCCTAGGGGGAATGCTTTCAAGAACTGACTCATTGGAAAAGACCCTGATGCTGGGAAAGATTTGAAGGCAGGAGGAGTAGTGGATGACAGGATGAGATGGCTTGATGGCACCAGCAACCTGATGGACATGAATTTGAGTAAGCCCCTGTAGTTGGTGATGGACAGGGAAGCCGGGTGTGCTGCAGTCCATGGGAAAAAGCTGGACATGACTCAGCAAGTGAACTGAGCTGATCCTCAGGAAGAGAGATTTTAATAAAGTTGAGTGGAGTTGTTTAGGTAGAACTGAATATGGTTCTAGGGAACTGAACAAATAATCACATGCTATTTTTGATTTAATATTTTTGCAAAATAGTCAAAAGAATATTGAAGATAATGGATTTTTAAGGGTACCAAAATAACTTTACTATACTAAAAATAAGAACATTGTCAACTAATACAAAATCCTTATTACAAATATTTCTCACCACTCTCACCACATTTTTTTCATAGTATCATAATTGTTTACTGCAATCCATCCTCTTTCCTTTCAGTTTAATATCTACATGAGGTTATTCTCTTAAGATATATGAAAATCACATATTCTTGCTCAAAATCATCTAGTTCCTTACTGTAAAATTTAGGATAAAACCGATAGTCCACAGTGCCCTTCCCATACTAATTTTCAGATATCATGTGGACTCAGCCATGGCAAGCACAAGTTCATCACAAGGCCTTTGCCCTTGTGTTTTTCTCTTTATTCAACATTCTTTCTCCAGCTACTTGCTTGAAAGTGAAAGTCTCTCAGTCATGTCTAACTCTTTGCCATCCCATGGACTATGCAGTTCATGGAATTCTCCAGGCTAAAACACTGAAATGGGTAGCCTTTCCCTTCTCCAGGATATCTTTCCATCCCAGGGATCGAACCCAGGTCTCCCACATTGCAGGAGGATTCTTTACCAGCTGAGCCACAATGGAAGCCCAAGAATACTGGAGTGGGTAGCCTATCTCTTCTCCAGGGATCTCCCTGACCCAGGGATTGAATCTTCCTGACCCAGGGTCTCCTGCATTGCAGGTGGACTCTTTACCAGCTGAGCTATCAGGGAAGCCCCAAGTCCAAAGGCAGATGATTGTTATCTCAGCTCAAGGATTGGTAGAGAGAGCATTCTTTCTTACTCAGCCTTTGATTTTATTCAGAACTTCAACAAGTTGTATGAGGCCCACTTTTAGTGGGGAGAACGATCTGTTTTACTCAGTGTTCAAATAATAACCTCATCTAGAAACATCCTCACAAACACAAGAATAAGGTTTAACCAATTACCTGGGCATCTTGTGGCCTAGTCAAGTTGACACATAAAATTCGCCATAACATATTTTCACACCTAAAGTGCAAACTAAAGTCAATTCCTCCATGAAACTTTAAATGTCAATTTTTGTTTAACATCGGGAGAGAGGTTATACCTTTTTCATTTAAAATTAAACATCATGATTTTTCTTAAAGTGATTACCTTTATAACTAAAATTTCTACATACTGTAAAAATAAACCAATAAAAACAGACATAAAATGTTTTTTTTTTAATAATTTTGTCATTTTAGGCTAAAATATATATTATTTTTACATTTCAATAATGGGCATTTTTTAAATGAAATGTGAAAAACACATTATTAGTAGTAGAAATCAATTTTGTTACTACAATATATAATTAATTACAAAACTAAAATTTAAAAATATTTCATTAAGTTATTATTAAATGCAATTAAAATATCAACTGCACATGAACTCTTTTGAAATTATTAAGTCAGTAGACAAGAACTAGAGATTATTGGATTTTTGCAATTGGAAGACTATCTTTATCTTATATAAGTGAGGTCTCAGTAGACTGACATGGATAGTGGAGACAGTAAATGTTAAAAAAAAAATCCACTTTGAGTTATGGGGTTGCGTAACTTAAGAGAGTAAAATAAAAGGATGAGTCGGCAGTGGAAACACTGGCAAAGGAGTCTAACATTCTAAGAACTTAAAATACGGCATACAAGTGGAAGCATGTGAGGACAAAGATACGGCAAAGGGATTAACTGTCCAATAAAAATATGCATAGTTTTGAAATAAACATTTCGGTATGTGCAATTGTGTTCAAATTTGGGTTCAAACACCATGCTGTAAGAATGTAACAGTAAGAGCAAGAGTAAAAAAAAAAAAAATCTGAAAGGGTGGGTTAATTTGAAGGTGACTGAATTCAATCAGGATAGATGGATTATTCGAAAATCCCAAACTTGATTCTTACTCTACCAATAATGCCCAAATTACCTACCAAGTCCTTGGGAAACTGAGAATAAATTGCTTTCAGTTACACAGAAGAAAATAGAAAACTTCTGTACTGAGACTAATTTTTAAACTCTCTAGCCTACCATACACAGAATGCTTGCGGCTTGAAGTTTTTGCCATTGTTTTCATAATAATCTTGAACAAGCAATTATTTACTTAATATAATGAACTACTGTGTGATTTTATTTCATTAGTAATTTACAATAAGGACTTCCCAGGTGGTGCATTGATAAAGAATCTGCCTGCCAATGCAGAAAATGTAAGAGATGCAGGTTCAATCCCTGGGTCAGGAACATTCCCTTGGAGTAAGAAGTGGCAACCCACTCCAGTATTCTTGCGTGAAAAATTGTACGGACAGAGGAGCCTGTCCGGCTGCAGTTAATGGAGTTGCAAAGAGCTGGACATGACTGAGCACACACACACATATACATACAACTTATGGTACAAGTTTAACATTTCAATTAATTTTTAAAATAATGTGAACTTAGAAAAATATTAGTCTTTAGGAGTAATTTTGTGTGTCTCATTTTCCCTGAAATTGATAATAAACCAGTGACAGAAAAATATGTAAAGCCAATGAGAATATAATTATTTAAGGACTTATGAACTTATACCATAATTTTTGCAATTATAGGATGTGTTTATACTATGCCCAAGAATAAACCAGTAATTTCAATGGAATTTGGCTCAGAATACAAACTGCAATTTTCTAAGAATCTGTAAACATGGTTTGTTAGTATAAGACAATACAAAAATTGGAAATAAACAACTGGGACAAATGAGGATTAGTGCTGTCTTAAACTTATTTAATATCCCAATTATTGTCAAAAGAGTAAACGCCATCAGGAAACTCACAGATGGTGCTAAAAGAGAAAGTAAGGAAAATGCTAATAAGAACAATGAAATAATTTTTTAAACGTGGAAATAAAAATATGAGAAGTCTCCCCAGCTAATATGAAATAAAAGAGCTTTTTAGCTTAACTTCAATATTATAGTAATAAAATAAGGTAGATGAAATATATTTAGAAGAGAGATTGAGTACAATTCAGTGATTGAAAAATTATTTACGAACAGTTTCAGTGGAAAGATTAATGAGGAGTGGAGTAAAGCTGAAACATCAGCAGATCAGATCCTTGGAAAGGGATGCAGTTTATTACACATATCAGCTCAATATAAAGAAGACATCCCTAAGTGTTGGGTGCATGTGTCTGCGGTGTGTGTTGTTTAAAAACAGAAAGGATTGTATTGAAATGTACTGTTTTCTATGATGTAAGGCTTATATATCTTTGTGACTATTTAAGACCGGATATATAAGGCAATGGCACCCCACTCCAGTACTCTTGCCTAAAAATCCCATGGACGGAGGAGCCTTGTAGGCTAGTCCATGGGGTCGCTAAGAGTCGGACACGACTGTGCGACTTCACTTTCACTTTTCCCTTTCGTGCACTGGAGAAGGCAATGGCAACCCACTCCAGTGTTCTTGCCTGGAGAATCCCGGGGACGGCGGAGCCTGGTGGGCTGCCGTCTATGGGGTCGCACAGAGTCGGACACGACTGAAGCGACTTAGCAGCAGCTGCAGCATATAGTTGAATTATCTGGCCATGAAATTTCAAAGATTCTTATGAAGAATTGCACTTAGATAATCGAATATTAAGTGTAAAAAGTATGAATTCAGGATCAAATTTAGGATTTCCTACTCTATCATATATTGACTATGTGAATTAAGTTATTTGAATTCTGGTTCTCTTGTATGTAAATATAACTAATACTCCCAACTTACAAATCACTAATAATTAAAAGAGTATATGTATAGAAAACATAGTATAGGGTGAGAATTAAATAAGAATATGAAAATTACTTACGATGTTTCACTGTATTTGTTTACTATTATTTATACAGGGAGGCCTAGCGTGCTGCAATTCATGGGGTCACAAAGAGTCAGACACGACTGAGCGACTGAACTGAACTGATTTATACAATTTTATGACCTCAATATCATTTGAAATACATATAGAAGGTTTTTTGTTTGTTTTTTTTCTGGTGAGACTCTCACCAGAATTTGGAAGCATAGTAATAAAAATAGGTAAAGTGAATTGGTTTAAGTCTCATATAGTTAGAAGTACTCAGTTATAAGCATTTGCCTTTTGCTGTATCATTAATGATTTTTCAATAATCAGAATATATAAAACATGTAATGATTACTTTTTATGTATACTTAAACTTTGAGATATTAAATACTTAGGACATTACTTTTGTCTGAAATCATTGTTATCCATACACAGCCTTACTATTTTATTGGACTGGCCAAAAAGTTCATTTGGATTTTTCCATAAACTGTTACAGGAAAACCCCAAGCAAATTTTCTGGCTGAGAAATGGAGTATTTTCTACCATATCAATAAACAAGGATATCATAGCCATCAGGGATTCTGGTCCTCCAAATGTGAATTTCTAAGTCCAGAAAGAACAATGTCTGCTATCTAGTAGCCATCTAGCTGCATCTGGGAGCTGTCACCACTACCTACCATGAGGGAGGAACTGTATAATGTGAAAAATCAAATTGCAGGATGCTGGCCCCAGATAGCTGAGATGCATAGGGAAGGAATAATTTCAGTAAGCCCAGATTCTTACATCTTCCTGTACATAGAAAAGGGCAAGATTCCTTAACTTGAGATATCTGGTTTTCTTTCATTAACAATAACCTTTTGATATTCAGACTACCCGCTCCTTGTTGCAAGCTTCTATATAACCTGACTCCTCCACCCAAGTCCCCCTACCCCCCAATTCCTTGGGATAGTTTTCTCAAGGTTCCTTAAAATGCGGTTACCTGGGCTTGAATATTCCCACCAAATAAAACATAACTCTCAACCTCTAAGTTGTGACTATTTTTTAAGCTGATATGGTCCACTCAGTATTTTAGTAAAGTCTGCTGTTTCATTATGGTGTATATGATTATACTTCAGAGTAGCAGTCAAAGGAGAGTAATTTCAGGCTACAAATATTTTCAGAACCAGTGTTCTAGATCTGTATTCTGTATAGAGATTTGATAATAAAGTCACTTGGGATTCTTTTAAAAAACATAGATTAATAGACCTCTTTCTTGGAGATTCTGAATATCTATAACTAAAAGCAAAATTTCTGGCTATATTAACCTCCATTGGTGATTCTCATCAGTCAAATTTGGGAAGTTGACTAAACCACACCAGTGTTTCAAGTTTGGTATTTCTCTGTTTCAGGGAAAAATCAAATGATTCTTTGTTTCATGATATCAGAACAAAATTTTGTATAAATGTGAAATATGTAATTCTCATTCAAATATATACAATCAGATATGAAAATTCTGTGTAACTCAGCAAAGGGGCTGGCAGAATGATAAAGCAGTTCAAAAAAGGATGCAAAAGAAAGCTTGAAATTAGTTTGCAACATTAGATGTACTGTGCTAAGTTGCTTCAGTCGTGTCCGACCTTGTGACCCAATGGGCTGTTTAATTGCAAATAGTGTATCAGAGACAGAGATAATCCTTCAAGTGGGTCTGTTGTGCCCTGATGATACTGAAAGGACTTATTTTGGTCAATATTAGTCTCATTTGTTAAGTTTGAGTAATTTTCCTTAAAGACCAATAAAGTTACATAGATCATGTATTTGCTTTTGTTCCTCTTTAATATTTTTAATTAAAAAAAAAAAACTCAACTAATATATATACAGCCTCTGAAATTGAGAAGGAGGTTTTTTTGTGTTTTTTTTTCTGTAAGAGGTTTTTCACCGGTTCCAAATTTGAGTTGAAGATTGATTGTATTGAGTATGCAAGTGAAAGTTGCGAGTCGTGTCTGACTCTTTGAGATGTCATGGACTATACAGTCCATGGAATTCTCCAGGCCAGAATACTGGAGTGGGTAGCCATTCCCTTCTCTAGGGGATCTTCCCAACCCACGTATCAAATCAGGGTCTCCTGCATTGCAGGCAAATTCTTTACCAACTGAGCTACCAAGGAAGTGGTACTGAATATTTAGTCCAAAAACAAATCAAATAATTCAAGCTAGTATTTGCTTTCATTGTTTAGTGAAAAGGGCTTGCTTTATTAGAATCCTCTGGCTGCCAATTCTTAGGAAAGAAAGGAAGCTAATGACAGTGCATCAAATAAAAACAAAATCTTCTGATTTCAGAGTGGAGAAAGATTATCATGAATAAATATCAAATTAAAGAATAAAATGGTTTAGGTAAATTAGCTTTATATGGGGATATAATTAACCTTTAACAGCAATAAATATTTTATCTTTGTGTGTTTTTTAGCTAAGAAATGCTTCTTAGAATCATTTTAGCTGAAGTCATTATTTTATTCATATAATGATGTTCAGATGTAAATTTATTTAGACTTTTTGATTTAAATTATTCTAACTTCAGTTTGTTGATAGTTTTAGAAACATTAACATTCTGTCTCTCTTGGTGATATCATGAATATAGACATGGTAAAATAATAATTGATCTATGCTTCTCAAAAGATTAGAAAAGTTGGTTATCAACATCCATTTTATAAAATTCATGTATACTATACTTTTTATATTTTAGTTATAGATAAATATCTAGAATAATAAAAATGATAATAACATGTAAAAATGAGACACTAGAAACATTCTCCTACCAATAAATATAAGTATTGTGTTCAAATCTAAATTATTTGAAGCTTACATATTTACATGCTTATGAATTGAACAGAATACCACAGCAAATTATAGAAGATAGTTAAGTATGAAGCTCTATGTCAAGGTCACAAGAATGGAGCCCTATACAAAGGTCACAGTACAAAAATCTCTGGAACTGACAAAATCCAACTGTTGCCATGGGCCTCCTGATCTAAATTGGCAAATTCCCCAACTCCATATTAGGTAAGATACCCACCCTATCATCCATCCTGTATCACCCTAACCGATCACTTAATGCCACCCTCCCAGCAGGAATTTTCTCTCTCTTGAGGCTATAAACATTGGCTACTAGCCCAAGGAAGGCATCAGCTCTTCCTTGAGCTGGTCCATTGTTCTAACAGAATCTCCTGCTCTAATAAGCTCTATTTTCCTCCCCTTCTGTCTCATGTTAGGAAATTCTTTTCCAATCTGTGCATGGATCTTGATATTAAGGAAAACATGCATGCTAAGTTGCTTCAGTCGTGTCAGACTCTGCAACCCCATGGACTGTAGCCCGCCAGGTTCCCCTATCCATGGGATTCTCCAGGCAAGAATACTGGAGTGGATTATCATGCCCTCCTACAGTGAATCTTTCCAGGGATTGAACCCACATCTGCAGCTACTGCATTACAGGCTGACTCTACCACTGAGCCACCAGGTAAGCCCTTAAAGAAAAGAAACATCAAATATTTCCTGTAATTATCATATATGTATTTGTCTATTTACTCCACTTTTTATTTTTCTATAACGGTCCCTGTTTCCTGGCACAGAGCTACTAAAATCCTTGCGATTTCCTGAGCTATAAGAGTACTGAACACATCTCTCTCTCTCTCTTTTTTTTTTAGTATCTTTTATCGTGATTTCTTACACAGAATTCTTAAACACCTTGGGATCTCCTAGATAATTGTCGTATTTTTTCTTCTAATGACATTACTCTTGGTGGGCTCCTATATGTGTGTGTGTATATAAATAAACACACACCTGGGAGTGGAATTGCTGGATCATATGGTAGTTCTGTTCTGTTTTTTTTTTTTTTAATTTTTCAGGTAATGGGGGACTCCAATCTGTTTTCCAGAGTAATTGCACCAATTTGCAATCTCATTAACAGTGCACAAGTGTTCCCTTTCCTCCACCTACTCACCAACACTTGTTACTCATGTTTTTGTTGCTGTTTTATGTGTTTAACAAGAACCATTTTGAGAGATGTGGGATCGTATTTTATTGTACTTTTCATTTGTACTTTTCTGATGATTAGTGATATTGAGAATTTTTTCGTGTATTTGTTGGCCATCTGTGTGTCTTCTTTGGAAAAATGAAAATGTCTATTCAGGTCGTTTGTCCATTTTTCAATCAAGTTTTTTTTTTTTTTTTTAATGTTGAGTTGTATGAGTTCTTTGTATATTTTGGATATTAACCCCTTATCAGATATATTATTTGTAATGATCTTCTTCTACTCAGTAAGCTGCCTTTTCATTTCATTAATAGTTTTCCTTCAAAAGCTTTTCAGTTTGATGTAATCTATTTGTTAATTTTTACTTTTGTCTCCCTTACTTTAAGAGACAGATCAAAAACAATATTGCTAAGACTGATGTCAAAGAGCATACTGATTATGTTTTCTGCTAGGAGTTTTATAGCTTCAGGTCTTAACATTTAAGTCTTTAAATCATCTTGAGTTTATTTTTGTATATAGTGTAAAAAGTAATTCAGTTTTATTCTTTGGTATGTAGCTATCCAGTTTCCCAACAGCATTTATTAAAGAGACTATACTTTTCACATTACATATTCTTGCCAACTTCATTGTAGGTTAATTGGTCATTTAAACAGATTTATTCCTGGGCTCTCTACTCTGTTCCATTGATTGCTGAGTCTGTTTTTCTGGCAGAATAATTTTTTGATTACTGTGGCTTTGTAGTATAGTGTGACATCATGGATTGTGATGTCTCTAACTTTGTTCTTTCTAAAAATTGTTTTGGCAAATTAAGGCCTTTTATGGTTGCAAACAAATTTTAGAATTATTTGTTCTAGTTCTGTGAAAAAAAATGCCATTGATATTTTGATATAATTCAATTTGTAGATTTGTATAATGCCACTTTAACAATATTAATTCTTCTAATCCATGAGCACTGTATAAATTTCCATTTGTTTGCATTATCTTTAATTTCTCTAATCAATGTCATGGTTTTCAAAGTACAAGTCTTTTACCTACTTGGTTTAATTTATTTCTAGGTAAAAACAATTATATATGGAATTTTGTTAACAGTTTCTATATATTAATTTTACATCCCTCTTAAATTTATGAAATTCATTATTAGTTAGAATACTTTTCGGTGGTATCTTCAGGATTTTATGCATAGTATCCTGTACAAACAGAGACAATTTTATTCCTTCATTTCCATTTTGAATTCCTTTTATTTCTTTTTCTAGTCTGATATCTGTGGCTAGGACTTCCAATATTATGATGATTATAAGTGGTGTAAGTAGACATCTTTCTCCTGTTCCTGATCTCAAAGGAAATGCTATCAGCTAGTCATTGTTGAGTATGATGTTGGGTGTAATAATGTATACAACTTAAAACGTCAACTTGCCTTTTATGTTGTTTAATTTTATATATATATATATATGTATATATATATATATACTTTTTTTTTTTTTTACAAGCATGACTGTCACATAGAACAGGAAGCAAGGAAAAGATAGCAATTTCAGTTCGGTTAAGTTCAGTCATTCAGCCGTGTCCGACTCTTTGTGACCCCATGAACCGCAGCACGCCAGGCCTCCCTGTCCATCACCAGCTCCCAGAGTTTACCCAAACTCACGTCCATTGAGTTGGCGATTACATCTAACCAACTCATCCTCTGTGGTCCCCTTCTCCTCCAGCCTTCAATCTTTTCCAACGTCAGGGTCTTTTCAAATGAGTCAGCTCTTCGCATCAGGTGGCCAAAGTATTGGAGTTTCAGCTTCAACATCAGTCCTTCCAATGAACACCCAGGACTGATTTCTTTTAGGATGGACTGGTTGGATCTCCTTGCAGTCCGAGGGACTCTCAAGAGTCTTCTCCAACACCACAGTTCAAAAGCATCAACTGTTCCGCGCTCAGCTTTCTTTATAGTCCGATTCTCACATCCATACATGACTATTGGAAAAACCATAGCCTTGACTAGAAGGACTTTTGTTAGCAAAGTAATGTCTCTGCTTTTTAATATGCTGTCTAGGTTGGTCATAACTTTCCTTCCAAAGAGTAAGTGTCTTTTAATTTCATGGCTGCAATCACTATCTGCAGTGATTTTGGAGCCCACAAAAATAAAGTCTCTCACCGTTTCCACTTTTCCCCATCTATTTGCCATGAAGTGATGTGACCTGATGCCATGATCTTAGTTTTCTGAATGTTGAGCTTTAACCCAGCTTTTTCACTCTCTTCTCTCACTTTCATCAAGAGGTTCTTTAGTTCTTCTTCACTTTCTGCCATAATGGTGGTGTCATCTGCTTATCTGAGGTTATTGATATTTCTCCTGGCAATCTTGATATCAGCGTGTGCTTCTTCCAGCCCAGCGTTTCTCATGATGTACTCTACATATACGTTAAATAAGCAGGGTGACAATATACAGCCTTGACATACTCCTTTTCCTATTTGGAACCAGTCTGTTGTTCCATGTCCAGCTCTAACTGTTGCTTCCTGACCTGCATACAGGTTTCTCAAGAGGCAGGTCAGGTGGTCTGGTATTCCCATCTCTTTCAGAATTTTCCACAGTTTATTGTGATCCACAGTCAAAGGCTTTGGCATAGTCAATAAAGCAGAAACAGATGTTTTTCTGGAACTCTCTTGCTTTGATGATTGAGTGGTGGTTGTGCGGTGCAGGAACAGTGAGCGGTGGAAAGGAGATACCCCATGTCCAAGGTAAGAGAAACCCAAGTAACATAGTAGGTGCTGAGAGAGGGCACAGTGGCTTAGCCGCGAGTGGCGGCTGTAGTGAAGGAGCAGCTAGCGGCGTTGGGCAACGCAGGAGTGGCAAGCAGCAGAGAGGTGACAATCCATGTCCAAGGTAAGAGAAACCCAAGTAAGACGATAGGTGCTGAGAAAGGGCACGGTGGCTGAGCAGTGAGCGGCAGTTGAGTGACGCAGGAGTGGCCAGCAGCGGAGAAGAGATACCCCTTGTCCAAGGTCAGGAGCAGTGGCTTCAACTTGCTGAAGCAGCCGTGAAGTGATACTCTGAATCCAAGGTTAAGAGAAACCCAAGTAAGATGGTAGGAGCTGAGAGAGGGCATCAGAGGGCAGACAGACTGAAACCACAATCACAGAAAACTAACCAATCTGATCACATGGACCACAGCCTTGTCTAACTCAATGAAACTAGACCATGCCCTGTGGGGCCACCCAAGACGGATGGGTCATGGTGGAGAGGTCTGACAGAATGCTGTCCACTGGAGAAGGGAATGGCAAACCACTTCAGTATTCTTGCCTTGAGAACCCCATGAACAGTATGAACAGTATGACAAACCTAGAAGGTGTATTAAAAAGCAGAAAGATTACTTTGCCAACAGAAGTCTCTAGAGTCAAATCTATGCTTTTTCCAGTAGTCATGTATGAATCTGAGAGTTGGACCATTAAGAAGACTGAGTGATGAAGAACTGATGATTTTGAACTGTGGTATTGGAGAAGGCTCTAGAGTTCCTTGAACTGCAAGGAGATCAAGCCAGTCAATCCTAAAGGGAATCAACCATGAATATTTGTTGGAAGGACTGATGCTGAAGCTGAAGCTCCAACAGTTTGGCCACCTGATGCTAAGGGCCAACTTATTAGAAAAGATCCTGTGCTGGTAAATATTTAAGGCAAGAGGTGAATGGGATGAAAGTGGATGAGAGGGTTGGATGGCATGACTAATTCAATGGACAGGAGATGGTGAAGAACAGCAAAGTTTGGGGTGCATCAGTTCATGGGGTCACAAAGAATCAAACATGACTGATCAAGTGAACAACAACAACAAGCTGAAAGAGCCACTTTTAGGTGCTCTCAGCTCATTTCCTGCCTATCAACCCGAGGGATTTAGGAAAGATGATTCTAAATATTTTTTTTTGATGGACATGGAGTGTTATAAATTTTCTCAAAGTCAGGGGAAATATATGTACAATGAAAAATACATATATCTAGCATAGTTGTCCTGTTTATAATCACTGGTAAATAGATTTTTCTATTGCCAATTAACTTTTTAAAGACACTGTAGAGTATAGAAGCCAGATGGAATTTGAGCATACATGACCCTAGAGAAAAGAGTGATGTCTAGGTTTAACTGATTTTTCCATGGCATCATCGATTCGATGGACATGAGTTTGGGTAGACTCTGGGAGTTGGTGATGGATGGGAGGCCTGGCGTGCTGTGATTCATGGGGTCACAGCAACTGAACTGAACTGAACTGAGTCTTCTTAACTCACAAAACATACTATATTACTAAGCAGAACTTAGTAGTCCTACTAGGTAGAAATCATAGGTCACTGTTTTTGATTACTGTAGTAGCTGGAAATTGAAGAAAACCAAAAAAAAAAAAAAAGAAGGAAAAATCCTGAAATCTGAATATATACTCTCTCTAACCTTTCACTGACTCATAATTTGGGCATACTTGGAGCAGACTAGAGGATCCTAGAGGAAAGCAATCTCTGAAAGATTGAAAGACCTGAGATTTCTGCAGTTTGTAGAGAGAGTAAGGATCTGTGAATTTAGAAAAATTTGGTGATCAAGTTGAAATTTTCATGGAAAAAACAGAGGTTTTGTTGTTTTTCAGTCGCTAAGTCATGTCTGACTCTTTGCGACCCCATGAACAGCAGCATGCCAGATCTACCTGTCGTTCACTATCTCCCAGGGTTTTCTCAAATTCATGTCCACTGAGTCAGTGATGCCATCCAAACATCTCACCCTCTGTTGCCCCCTTCTCCTCTTGACCTCAATCTTTCCTAGCATCAAAATCTTTTCCAATGAGTTAGCTCTTCTCATCTGGTGGAAAAAGATTGGAGCTTCAGCATTAGTCCTTCCAATGAATATTCAGGGTTGATTTTCTTTAGGATTTACTGGTTTGATCTTCTTGTTGTCCATTGATTCTTCAGTGCTCAACCTTCTTTATGGCTGAGAAATTACATCTTAGGAAAAAAGCACTTTGGATTGAAGTGTAGCTCCTCTCTGCACTGAGAGTGGACCGAAGACAAATTTCACTAGATCTCCACTCAGCCCAGAGAAAAATCAACATTTTCTGCTAGTAATTTACTTGGTGTTTTATTTGAATCCAACATTTCACCAAAGAAGATAAAAATGTAGATCTACACAACGCAATGACCATGACCAGTATAAATATAAATTAAGAGACATGTAATAAAACAAAAAAATGTGATCCATAATCCAGAAAAAAAATGTAAATACACTCCAGTTTTCTTAATGTTAAAATCAGCAGTCAGTGATTTTTTGAAAAGCCAGAATAAGAACATTAGATTTAAACAGCTGAACTGAACTGTATGACAACAATGGCATAAATTACAGGAGCAGATAAAGGGAATTAGGTTACCAAAAGTTCCTTATGTTATGCCTGAAATATAAATAGTTTCTAAAACAAAACTCCCCTGATAGGCAAAGAAGAAATACAAGAAGTGACTAGAGATAAATTAAAACAACAACAATAACAAAAATGATTACTAGCAATCAGAAATCAATCCCTAAGACAGGAATCATGTACGTGTAACTTTGAACTCAAGGAATCATGTGGAAAACAATAATTGGAAACCTTAATGAGGTCAACAGAGGTCTGTGCTTCTGCATATCTCAGGGGAGACACTGGAATTTTAATACTAAGATTTTAAAGAGGCTCCACAAATGCTTTAGTGCTTCAATACATCCTGCCCTAACAAAGCAATAAATAACCCTCTACAAATTCAGTGTTATTGGTTAGTCTTTAAACTGTATGATAGAATAAAAAACAATTCCTTAAAGGTATACTTACAACTGTAAACATTTATATTGGAAGATAAGCAAAACAGCTATCTAAACATTTTAAAAATGATTAAGTGTATCGTGTTATATTCATGCAATTAATTTTTAAAATAGTTTATCCTGGGTTTATTGTTTGATATTGTTCAATCGCTAAGTCCTGTCTAACTCTTTTGTAACCCCATGGACTATAGTCCACCAAGCTCCTCTGTCCATGGGGTTTCTCAGGCAAGAATACTGGAGTGGGTTGCCATTTCCTTCTCCAGTGAATCTTCCCAAGCCTGAGGTCAAAGCTCCATCTCCTGCTTGGCAAGTGGATTCTTTACCACCGAGTCACCAACGAAATAAGAGTATATATATCTACGTAATGATTTACAGGATTATATGTACCATACATAGAATTTAGTGAATATGAACATCACACATTAAGTAAATATAAATCATAAATTAAGTATGCAAATAATTATTAGAAATTATGCTGCTGCTGCTAAGTCACGTCAGTCGTGTCCGACTCTGTGCCATTGGGAGACAACTGCAGAGATGAAAATTCTGCCTAGTGACATGTCATTTCGTTGTTTTTTGTGATTTCAAATATTCCACAATTTTGATGTGTCAATTTAAAGTGCAATTGGATTAAAAATAAGCTTTCAAATATTTCTGTTTTTTCTACTTTTCAATAATATATTTATTTCTTATATCACAATATTTCTGTATGATATTCTTGTTGCTCAATATAATTTTCCCGTGAAATATGTGTCTAGTTGAGTATATTAATTTGAATAACTCTGTGTGCAATATACATAGCTTAAAGTTTATTCTTAAAATCTTCTTTGACATTTTGACTACTCCATAACTGGCTTGATATCATGTGTATATATTAAAATCATATAGGAAAATCGTAATGTCTCATAATCAGTCTCTAAGGAAATATCCAGAGACAAATGATATAATATACCACATAGAAAAAGCATTCAAAGAAAGTGTGACAATATAATGTAAAGCACAGCATTTTTGAGTTTAGAAGTAAATAGTTGTTTCTGAGTATTTTCTATTTGCAAAATGTTAATTTTGGACAACAGAAGATGGTTCATACATTTAACAATTTACAAGTGACCATTTTAGTGTAATTGCTTACTTTAAAAAAACTAAAAAAATAAAATGTGCTACATTTTTTGAAAATCATCCTATTTTGGAAATGTTCAAAGTTTTGTGCAATTTTTTTTTTTAATTCATAATGTATTACCTTACAGCCTGAGATTTAACAGACTTCAGTTTCATAGGCAACATGATTCTATTATGCAGATTTTTGATATTATATTTAAATAAACCTTTGAAAGAATAAATTGCTGCATTTTACAGTGACAATTTTATTAAATTACACTTCTAGATTTCACTATGCATTTACTAAAACTGGTACTGACATTTTTTGCAGTTGATTTATTTTTCTCTTCAGTTATCCTGGCTACAGGCAAAAATTACATTGTAATGTTTTTGATTCATCTCCTGGAGTGTTGTTTTCCAGCTAAAGGGGAGAATAAGTCAAGAAACCTAAATTTAAAACATCCACACAAATATAGAATGTCCCACATAATTCTGTCCGTGTTTTTACCTTTTAATACAAATTATACTTTTAATGTGAAAAGAAAAGGGTTCATATGACCAGTATAAAATGAATTCCTGATAGATCAGTTGGTAAAGAATCCACTTGCAATGCAAGAGACCCTGGTTCAATTCCTGGGTCTGGAAGATCTGCTGGAGAAGTGAGAGGCTACCCACTCCAGTATTCTTGGGCTTCACTTGTGGCTCAGCTGGTAAAGAATCTGCCTGCAATGCAGGAGACCTAGGTTCTATCCCTGGGTTGGGAAGATCCCCTGGAGATGAGAAAGGCTACCCACTCCAGTATTCTGGCCTGGAGAATTCCATGGACTGTATAGTCCATGAGGTCGCAAAGAGTTGGACACGATTGAACAACTTTCACCTTCACTTTCATAAAATGGATTAAATCTAGCATCTAAAGAACTTTAACAGAATGCTCATTTTCAACTATGT
The DNA here is from genome assembly GCA_024291935.2 of Okapia johnstoni. NCBI lineage: Eukaryota > Metazoa > Chordata > Mammalia > Artiodactyla > Giraffidae > Okapia > Okapia johnstoni. Next base: position 40,138,562 of record CM044321.1, read on the forward strand.
GAGCTAAATGTATTGCATATTCTTTCTGTATCCACATCAAATTTATAGGCTATAACATAAAATTTTATCAAAAATTAAAATTGCAATAATGTATTTAGTTCTAAAATATAAGACAGGTACTCCATATAGTTTCAGAGAGGCTAAGGATTGTCTATAAATCTGAGAAAGCAGCAACAACTGTAGAGATTTGGCAAAAGAGATTAAATATTAATGTTCTGGACCTACGGTTGGTGAAAGTTAGGAAGTAGGGAAAGAATATCAACAAAAAGGAGGAATGTCTATCTGGGGCACGGCCATAAAAGCAGAGGTGCTTCAGTGTTTTGTCTTTCTCAGAGAAACAATAGCAAAGCAAATATCATTCTCCCCATGGACATAGAGAGCTTGATAGTTCACCATGAAGATTGATATCATAGTGTGGCTGCCACCATCTACTAGGAATGTGGAAGATTTGCCCAATATGACTTCAATAAAAAAAAAGACAATTATTGATATCAATAATATTTGAATTGAATAGTAACATGAAAACAACTGAATAGTAAATTAATAAATGGAAATTGAACTAGAAAATTTTCCAGAATGCAGCATGAAAGTAGTTTCATTCCTGAAAATATCTAAAGACTTGTTCTACCAGTTTCTCTGAAGAACGAAGTGCCTCATTCTTCACCCTGAGCTCCCTTTAGGGTCTGTTGAAAGTCAACAGCTGCAGCAACACAGGATTCAGTCTCCACAGAGGCAGGTGGTAAATGCCCTTGTTGTTGTTCAGTCACTGGCAAATATCCTTGGCAAGCATCAATTTGTGATTGACGTGCTGCAGCTGCTGACTTGCAACACCTTTTGAAGGGAGGTCAGGTTGAAAAGCAGTAATGAGGTACTCTGTGCTTTTGAGTATCTGGAGAGAACTAGCAGAACAGGTCTTCAGATAGTTAAATATTTTCAGGAGCTTATTTTATGAGCCCAATTCTTGTATCTCCTCATGTTTAGAAAAGCACTAAAACCCTTCATGGTGATGATTGCTCCTCCTGGTTAGCAGAAACCTTCTGCAAAAAATGTGTGTTTGATTGCATTGTATTCTCCCTTCACCAAATTCACATATATACTGACCTTTCCCCCAGCTTCTTTGGAGAAGTTTCTCAGAGCTATCTGAAATGTTGTCTCCCAGGCTATGGTCCTCAATTTGTCCCAAGTAAAACTCAGCTTGCAATTTTTACATTGTGCAATTTCTTAAGTTAACACTGTACTGACACACCACATAAAACCTACTATAGAAAAATATCTGAGATTCATTGCCAATGAAGAAATATTTTGTTTTTAATTACAAGATACATTTCTTTTAATTTCTTGTGTCATCTCTGTATATGTTCATCTAAAATTATTTTAATTGCTTTTGCTTAATATAAATTGAACTGCCAATAAGCATTTACTGCAAATAGAATCTACGATGTCCTCCCCACTTTTGTCTTTTTTAATTCCCTATTCGATTTTGATAAATTTATTTGCATTATAAAATATATTTCTTCATCTCCAGTATTGTCTCACTCTCTAAAAGTATAATACGTTTATTGTTCAAGTCCCTTTTTTTTTCTTTACTGATTTTTCTGTCTACATGTCCTAATATGTACATGGTTTTCCAAACATTCTTTTTAATAATGTTTTCCTGATATATCTCTTTTCATCCTTTTTATTTTTAAGTTCTTTGTCCCCATATATTTAAAGCATTGTCTTTATAAAATTTACATAAGGGAATACTGATTGGATAATCTCAATCTATCTTCAGAGCCTTGAAACTTCTCTTTCAGCTTTCTCTGATTTGGATAAGAATGCTTTACAGTCAAGGAAAGAAGACTACATATGATATCCAAAGAGCAGGAATTGAAGGAAAGTGGTCAAATGTACAAACTTCTAGATATAATATAAACAAGTACTGGAGATGTAATGTAGGGGCTTCATAGGCGGTACTTCATAGGTAAAGAATCCACCTGTCAATGCAGGAGATGCAAAGACACTGGTCCTATTCCTGGGTTGAGAAGGTCCCTGGAGTAGAAAATGCAGCCTAGTCCAATATTCTTATCTGGAAAATCCCATGGACAGAAGACCCTAGTGGTCTATAGATCACAAAGAATCAGACATGACTGAATAACTTAGCGCACACACACACAAATACACACATACACACATACAGGGATGTAACATACACACATACAGGGATGTAACGTACAACATGATGACTATAGTTAACACTTCTGTATGGTATATAGGAAACTTAAGAGAATAAGTTACAAAAAAATTATTTTTTGCAATTTTTATTATATCAGTATGAGATGATTGATATCGACTAAACTTCCTTTCATAATCACAGTGTATGCAAATCAAACCATCATGTAATACACCTTAAAATTATACAGTGAAGTGTGTCAGTTTATTTTTCAATAAAACTGGGAAAAAAAAGAGTAGAGAGAATTTTATTCTGCTACTCCACCAGTTATTGCTGCTTCAGCAGCACATGAGTATTACCATATAGCATAGACTGTTCCTGGCCAAAACAGATGACATTTGCCTATTGCTCTTGAGGTTCTCTTGCAAGTTTAATTGTCCAAGAGACAACAATGCTCTTTATTGGGAGTAAGTTATAGATTGTTTAGTTCATATTCTGATACTTAATCATTGTTTCTCAAAGCATAATTGCTATATTAGTGTGGCAGGGTCCAAAGACAACATCTAGCATCAGCCATAAGAGTTAAGGGCAATAAGATGTACTTTATGTGCCGAAGATGACCACCAGCACAAAATATCCTTTACTCAAAATGTTTATTGATATTTCTGATGTGTTCTTCTCTTCCTTGTTGTAATGCCATGGTTGAGTTAAATTAGCCCATCACTAAGATATATTTTTTAGTTAAGATTTGATGACATTTTACTACTGTTCACATAACTTTGTGCCTACATATAATAAAAAATTTTAAGGCAATATTAGGTGCTAAACTAGCAACCTCATATTATGTAAACATACCATAACTTTTTAAGACCATTTGCATTCTGGAAAAACGAAATACTCACGATAATGTTTTGATTGAAGTGTAAAATTTTATTTTTTGATATGTACATTGAATTTTATATGAATTCAATATTAGCTGTGATTTTAGTTGTCTGAAAATTAACTTATCTAAAGCTATTTGATACAAATATGGGTAAGCATTATTAACTAATATTTACTTTTTAATTTTGTTGAGTTAGTTATTGAATTACTTATTTTAATTTTGTCTTCAATATGGAATGAAAAAGGCAGAAAAAATCAGTTAATACAAAAAAAAACTACACTTCAGTGAAAAAATAAAACTAAATACATTAATAAAATTAATTATAAATTTAAGATTCTACTGTAAATCACTCATATTAAACCATAAAACAAGCAATGCCATCAATTATTTACAAAAGGAAAACAGTTTCCTAGATTTTCAGTAGCTTCAAAAAAAGACAAAATCTAGTCAAAAAAACTTTTTGTCTTCAACTCTTTATAGCTAAACACTTCTTAAGGTGCATTTTGAGGTAAGTAGTTAAAATTTGTGGTACATTGCATTTAATTTATGTGTCCTATGTACCTACTCAAATCTAAGAGCTTCTTAAAATTTATATAATTTAATTCACACAATAACTCTATGAGTAAAAATAATATCATTACACTTGTGTTAAGAATTTATGTAAGGGTAGGCATAACATGAAATTTGAAATTTAACCTAATTTAAAAGTAGGGTTAGTAGGAAAAAAATGATCAGTGAGTTGGAGATCCTAATAGATGTCAAAAATTGTTGAGAGAACTTAAATTGAGTGTATTGGAAAAACATGAAATAGTGGACATTAATGGGATGCTTAAATTTAAATTTTGAATTTTCAGAATATTTTGATATCAATGGTATAGTTTCTCAGACTGTCACATGTGTTGGGCCACACAGTGCATGCATGGTGTGGAATCTGGTGTACTCACAACAAGTTTTCATGCATGGACTACAAAATACTATCAATATATGTGTACCATAATGCGAAAACCTTTAGGAAACAATGGGCTAGGATGTGATATTGAGAGTAGGTGCCTGAGCTTAGGCAGAAAACGAGTTCATCAGAGAACTTACTCATTATTCAGAACAATGGCAGGAACATTGGTAGAGAGAAAAATTGTAAAACATCTTTAAAATCTTATATTAATGAGGGGATTAAGGAGGAAGCTTGTAAGAAGCCTGTATGCAGGTCAGGAAGCAACAGTTAGAGCTGGACATGGAACAACAGACTGGTTCCAAATAAGAAAAGGAGTACGTCAAGGCTGTATATTGTCACCTTGCTCATTTAACTTATATACAGAGTACATCATGAGAAATGCTGGGCTGGAGGAAGCACAAGCTGGAATCAAGATTGCCGTGAGAAATATCAATAACATCAGATATGCAGATGACACCACCCTTATGGCAGAAAGTGAAGAAGAGCTAAAGAGCCTCTTGATGAAAGTGAAAGGGGAGAGTGAAAAAATTGGCTTAAAGCTCAACATTCAGAAAACTAAGATCATGGCATCTAGTCCCATCACTTCATGGCAAATAGATGGGGTAACAGTGGAAACAGTGGCTGACTTTATTTTGGGGGGCTCCAAAATCACTGCAGATGGTGACTGCAGCCATGAAATTAAAAGACGCTTACTCCTTGGAAGGAAAGTTATGAACAACCTAGACAGCATATTAAAAACCAGAGACTTTGCCAACAAAGGTCCGTCTAGTTAAGGCTCTGGTTTTTCCAGTGGTCATGTATGGATGTGAGAATTGGACGATGAAGAAAGCTGAGCGCCGAAGAAATGGTTTAGTGAGGTCAGAGTGTAGGGTGATACCAGCTCTACCTGTGGAAGATTTAGTGCAGCATGGGAAGTAGAGCCTGAGAAAAATTGAGTTTTGGGGTGCTTAACCTAAATATGATTTCAAGGCTTCATGGCATTGGTACTGATACTCTCTTGGGGTAGAACACCCATTTAGAGACTCCTTGTAATTGATGTCTTAGGTAGGGTTCTCTGCTCTGCACAAGCATGTGTAGGGAAATTCTGTGGTCTCCTCAAGAGCTTGTATGGACTCTATGGCTTCTTTGAACCCTATGAATAGTTAAATTTATGATCAGAGAAGAGTAGATATTCTAAAAGTGTCCTGGGTTTTTAGAATACTGATTGCAGCAGAATTTGGGTTTGAGCTGTGCTACAAGCATTTTCCAGAAGATGGAGCTCTAAGACCTCACTCTTCAAATTATGTAAGTTTGGTATAGCAGGTTATCCCAGATGCATAGATTATGAGAGCATGTGGACTGGGCTGTAAAAGACCTATGATAGTGTTTTTAGTTTTATCATACTGTTAATACCATAAAACACTCTAAAACTTCAAACTTCATGTGGGCTTTTTAATTTGATACAACACAAAATAGTCTTATGTTCATGTGTTAACTGAAATATTATTTTGATATAATTATTATAAAGTTTAGAAGGAATGAGATAAAATGCAGTAAATAAATTTGTAAGGTAAATTTTACTCTAAAAAGAGTAGTGTTAAATAAAGAAGAAAAAGGAAGAAAAAAGGAAGAAAACTTTCACAACACAATTTAAGAAAAAGTTAAAATCCATAATAATATAATAGTATCTGTTAAAGCCATAGTTTTTCCAGTAGTCATGTATAGGTGTGAGAGTTGAACTTAAGAAGGCTGAGCACTGAAGAGCTGATGCTTTCAAAATGTGGTGCTGGAGAAGTCTCTTGCGAGTCCTTTGGACAACAAGGAGATCCAACCAATCAATCCTAAAGGAAATCAACCCTGAATATTCATTGGAAGGACTGATGCTGAAGCTAAAGCTCCAGTACTTTGGCCACCTGGTGCAAGGAGCTGACTCATTAAAAGACTCTGATGCTGGGAAAGTTGAGGGCAGGAGAAGGGGGTGACAGAGGATGAGATGGTTGATTGGTTGGATGGCATCATCAATTCAATGGAAATGAGATTCAACAAACTCCAGGAGTTGGTGAAGGACAGGGAAGCCTGGTGTGCTACAGTTCATGGGGTCACAAAGAGTCAGACATGACTGAGCAACTGAACGTCAACAATCTGTAAAATTAACATTCAACTCAAATGGTTTTTCTATTTTATATAGTGGCACCATATAAATAGTATAGAAACACAAATGATATTGATAGCCTAAACTCTATCTTGATCTTGATCTTGATTTCTTAACATAGTATTTGTACATTCAGGATTAATATTGAACTTTGTTCTAAATATATGTGATTCATGACAGTCATTAAGTTCATTTTAATTTTATACCCCATATCAATCGATACAACATAGTGGTGCGATATGTTTATTTTGTCCATTTAACCATTTGGTCTTCCCTGTCATGAAAGCATAACATTTAGCTTTCTTTGTATGACAACACATATTGTCCAATTGACCTCTTTTTATTTTTCCATGTATCTCCATTCTCCTGCTTTCCCACTCTCTAGTGACCATGGATGAGTATGAGTTCTTCGTTCTATTCCAAAGCATGCTAACATACTAGTTACTTTCCAGATTGCTGTCCACTTCTCCAATCCTTACTCTATTAGTCAGAATTCAGTTTCAGATAACAGAAAGCATTTTCCCTAGTTTAGGTGAAACAAAATTTAGTACCTTTTTTTTCACTTCCAAATTTATTGAAGTTTCTGCATAAGCAGATGTTAGTTGAGGTGGAGAAGTCTGGGAATCATTCTGAGCAATAATGAGTTGACTCTAAAAGAGATCTGCCACTTCTGCCTCATATTCTCACTCTATAATTAAATTCTCAAAACCATAATGTAGAGAACAAGTAGTCACCACTATGATTTTGCCTCCAAGTGAGGTACTACCAGATACAATCTAAAATGTTAAAATAAGTGGCCTGTGTAAAACCTCCTCTTGTCCTTATCCAGGTTCAAATTTAAGACTTGTCTGCTTGAATCTGAGCATTTCTTAAGTGAAGGATAATCATTTTTAGCTTGGCAACATCTGCACTTCATAAAGTCACATTAGAAAGAGATTGGGATATACATTGAGTGAGTCAGTCTACTGTATCTGGTACAGTGAACTTTCAAAATTCAAATTATCTACTCCTAATCCTAAACTTTCTAAACTACAAAATTAGGTGGCTGGACTAGAAAATACCACATATTAATTTCAATTGAAACATTCTATGAATATAAGTAGTAGAAAAAAGCATAGTAAGAAATGATCATAGATAACAATGGGATGAGTCAAGCACAGTATGTACCAAAGAAAGTATTAAAAACTATAAATATTGAAATGTTTGTAATTATTGACTACAATTTTAACTTAGAATCTATAAAATAAGAATATTTAAAAAAAAAAAAAAAAAAACGTGGCTTTAAACAAAAGAAGCCAGTAACACTTTTGATAGAAAATGTGAAAATTGTTTTTCATTTTATAGTTAAAATTGCTAATCTAAACAAGTCCTGCCAAGAATCTCCTAAGAGTAATCAATTTAAATAAACAGACACGTATAAGATACACACACTCTTCTTCTAAAAAAACAAGATGCAAGCTGGGGTAAAATGAGGTGATGCTGTCCAAAACTAACTGAGTCTAATATCTGCTGTAACTTATAAACAACTTAACCCAATGCTCATAAATACAATTTATGCCTTCTGGCTCTAATCTAAGCAGCAAAAAATATAAGGAAAATTCACATTGTCTTATCTAAAACAAATGATCATGATTGCAATTTGTTTACAAAGGGAAATTCTATTTCCCTGCCCTGCAATTAGTAGACAAACACAGATAGTATTGTAGAAGTATTACTAATTAATTGTTAACGACCTGCTGGGAAAATAACCAAGACAGACACTAAATTGTACAACTAGTTATCATGTGTGTTGGAGCAGAAAATATTTAAGGATTTTAATCAGAATCCCTTGCAAAAAGTATTTATTTAGCTTAATTACCTAAATAAGGGGCCTCCCTGGTGGCTCAGATGGTAAAGTGTCTGCCTGCGATGCAGGAGACCCAGGTTCAATCCCTGGGTTGGGAAGATCCCCTGGAGAAGGATATGGCAACCCACTCCAGCACTGTTGCCTGGAAAATTCCGTGGACAGAGGAGGCTGGTATGCTACAGTCCATGGGGTCGAAGAGAGTCGGACACCACTGAGCGACTTCACTTTCACCTAAATAAATGTGTCTTTAAGTAACAGAACTAATCTGAAAATGGGCATAGCCAAGCTTAATTTATTAAATTTATTTATATTTTCTTATTTGAAGTAATTTTTCATGATTTCTTCATGATATAATTTGGCATTTTTATAAGTTATAACTAAATTTATTTGCTATTTCACTCTACTTCTGCAGGTTTATAAACATGTCTAATAACTAGGAATCACAGATCACTCTATATTAATGGATATTTATGGAATTTAAGAATGACTAGAAATATAATTAATCTGTGAGGTCCATTCAAAATAGCCTTGATTAAAAATGTAAAGACAAAAAACATGACAATGGAAACCCCAGAATCTTTCCTAAGAAATCTTTATATCCTCTTTACATGTTTGAATTATTGTGCATTAAACTAGGCAAAGATTATATTTACTTTTCTCTTCCCATTTTCTCTGTGCTGTGCTCTGCTTAGTCACGTCTAATGTTTTGTGACCCCACGGACTGTAGCCCTCCAGCTTCTCTGTTCATGGGGATTCTGCAGGCAAGAACACTAGAGTGGGTGGCCATGCCCTCCTCCAGGGGATCTTCCCAATCCAGGGATTGAACCCAGGTCTCCTACATTGCAAGCAGATTCTTTACTGTCTGAACTACCAGGGAAGCCCAAGAATACTGGAGTGGTTAGCCTATTCCTTCTCCAGGGGAACTTCCTGACCCAGGAATCCAACTGGAGTCTCCTGCATTGTAGGCGGATTCTTTACTAGCTGAGCTACCTGGGAGCACCTCCCATCCCCATTTTCTCTACCTATTCCTAAATCATTCATTACTTATTCTCCATTTTCACTTTCACATTAGAATTTCACTCCTTAATATTTTCCACATTGATTAGCTTTCTCAAATTAAATATTCAGAGAGAATCTAACAAGTTCATACAATGTTTTGCTATTGAGACATGCTGACAGTTTATCTATTCATTGAACCCATAATTATTGATATCTTTATATTGCATGTACTGATCCAAAAGCTGGGATTAGAACATTGATTCTACAGATTGAGTTAAGTCTTCTGAAACTTCTAGTTTAGTGAAAAAATATATACTTGATGTAATGACAGACAATGATGAGTGTTTTTAAGATAAAGTAAAATACATTAATGATAAAATGAGTATAGTTGCTTTTTTAAATAAGATAAATAGGAAGAACAAAGAGTAGAATAATAGTGAAAGAAATTGAAAAATTGTTCAAGAAATACAACATACAAAGTCCTACGTACAATTATAAGCACTTGATAGTTCAAATATTATGGGTAGCTATTGGTGGGTTTTAAGTAAGGGATTAGATCATTAGACTTTCTTTTTAAAAGGATCACTTTGATGATTGACTCTGGAGGCAAAAGGAAAAGCAAAGAATCCTCTTAGGGGAGGTGTTTCAGAGGCATTTCTGAGACATCAGAATGATAGAAGTTGGTATATTAAAAAGTGATAAATCAAAAATAATTTGTAATGAACTTGAGGATAAACATTTGAGCAGAAGAAAACAAAGAGTATAAAAGTAGTCTGTTAGCTTCTCAGCACAAAAGCATTGCTAAATCAAGAGGTTATTAATCAGATTAGCTAGGCTTCATACCTCTTATGAATATCTAAATGGGTGATAATGGCTGGCTGCTTCTAGATTATTTTTTCAAATTTTTTTCTGACATTTATAAACCCTGTGTTATATTTATGTAAAATTTTCTTTTGTTTTTATTATATTATATGTACTTTTCAATTTCCATGTGTGCAAGTTATTTTTTCACATTTAAAATGCTTTTAAAACATTTTTTTTCAGAAATTAAGATTTACTCAAATTTTTAAAAATAAAGATATATTTCAACTTCTGACTATTAAGTTTAGACAGTTGAGACTACGCAGTTTTATACTATTTGTTTAAAGTAGAAAAACATAAAATTATTCTATACTGCTATGCACTCAAGCAATATAATGATAGAAACTATATAAGAAAGTGATACCTATCAAATATTAGAGTAATGGTTACTTTTGAGAATAACTTCAACTAATCTGTGCCTAATAATATCAATATTTAAATTACATATAATGAATAATATAAAAAAACAATCTGAGATATCCAAAATTATAATAGTTGTTTAAATTAATATAGGAAAATATTTCCATGACAAGTACAAGTTTAGTGCTAGTAACAAATGTTAAGTAAATTATAAAGTATGATAAATGCAATTTATGTTCCATGTGTAGGCTCTGTATATAAAATGATGAAACAACCAAAGTGTTCCTTATCATTTTAAATCTCATGCACTCATTTAGGGAGAGATTCATCTGAGAGATAAACACAGTTACAACTATTAACTTTGTCAACTGTAAAATCTATATATAAGGGTAACTAATAAGGAAGCCTAATTCACATTAGGAAATATTCAAGTCAGATGTCTTTGATAAAACTCATTTATTAAGAGTTGGAGAATTAGTTAAGGAAAAAAATGATATGAGAATTTATCAGGGACTAGCTGCATTCCATGCACTGGAGAAGGAAATGGAAACCCTCTCCAGTATTCTTGCCTGGAGAATCCCAAGGACGCGGAGCCTGGCGGGCTGCCATCTATGGGGTCGCACCGAGTCGGACACGACTGAAGCAACTTAGCAGCAGCAGCAGCAGCAGCTGCATTCCAGCAAAACAGGAAAGTGAATATAAGTTCTAAAAATAAGGAGGTAGGGACATTTGATGATCATGAAGCAGATGATTTAGAACAGGCCTAATGGAAATACTTAGTTGAGCAGGAGTCTTAGGAGATGAGATTCACAGCAGCAAAGTAGTTTGGTGCAAATTGATAAACAGAAAGAATTTAAAATATGATGATATAAATGATGGGCCAACATCATCAAGGAAATGAGGCGTGAAAGAATAAATACTTGTGAACTAAGAAGAAGATAGTCAATTGTTCCTCCTGCTTTGTCCCTCAGACTTCAAATGAAGGTACTTCAGAATACAAAGAAGCTTCCTCTGGCAGAGCAGTTACTAGAGGATAGCTGCATGCTTCCTCTATAGCTGAATCTACAAATTTCATAGAAATATTTGTGTGTGGGTATTTCATCATTGGCAGAGGTTTGGATTTTCTAACCTGTGGATCCAAAGCAATCACCTGGAAAGCAACTAGCTGTATTATGAGAATTTCATGAGGGAGCAAGATACAATGTCAACAAACAAAAATCAATACATATTCACACTAGCAAAAAACTATTAAATGTAATGAAAATGGTTTTATTCACAATAACAGAAAATGTTTTGAAAATGTTTGTAATAATACATTTTAACACAAAGAATAAAGTTAATTAAAAGAGCATATAATAATTTCTAAAGAACTAAGAGACTATATTTGTGACCCTATGGACTGTAGCCCATGAGGTTCTTCTGTCCATGGAATTCTCCAGAAAAGAATACTGGAGTGGATAGCCATTCTCTTCTCCAGAGGATCTTCCCAAATCAGGGATCAAACCTGGGTCTCACATATTGCGGGTAGATTCTTTACCATCTGAGTCATCAGGGAAGCCCATATATAAACACACATATAAAAATAAATATACATATATAGGGTATTACTGAATGGGGGATTCTTAATATATTTTTAAACATTATAATGTAATTTACTATATTTTAATAGATTTAATTTAATTAAATTTTAGTTTACCTCCTAGCAGAATTTTTTCATGGAATTTAATAGAAAATATACTCAAATCACTAGTTAAGTTTTTGAAAAAGAAGAATAATTAAAAATGAATTATTTTATACTTGTATAAAATTCATTACAACATTACCATTAATAAAGCAGATTTTTTTTTTATTGTTGCTGAAAGAGAAATGCAGGGAAAACAAATCCAGAGGAGATAATCAAAAGAGAGACATATGTTTAGACTGCTGTATCAGTTAGGAACTGCCTTTGTCTGCAACAGAAGTCCAGGGAAGCAAAGGTATCTGCTGGCATCTGCCTGGTAGTGTTATCAGAGAAGAGGCTGGAGTCTCCTCTCATAGGCCTTGGTTCTTGGAACCCATTGCAAGAAAGCTTACTGAAGATAAGGAAAGACAGAACAGAGAGAACACCTCAAGAGAGAGGTGGGCCAGACCAAGGGAGGCCATGGCACCAGAGGACTGAGGGGCAGAGTTTTTAAAACAAGGTAATTTCCATAATCCAGAGGGTCATTGATTGACAGTCTTGACTGAGAGCTGCAGGTTATATAACAAAAGCCTCCACTGTGCATGTTTTCCACAAAATTGTCTATTATAATTAGCTGTTTGTATTCATGGAATATTTATGAATATTTAATGAGCCCAGTGGCTCATTGTTTACCTAAGTACATGAGGTGTATACAAGTGCCAGTGGAGGGAAAGTCTTAATAGTTGACCAGTGGGGCTTTTTCCAGTCCCCTGACTATTATGCAGTATTGATGGGGGCATATTTAGGGCAGGGCTGACAAATAACTTGGTGGGATTAGGTGACAATTGGATGTTTAGCCATTGGGGCTGCCTCTTGTTTCTAATGGCTAAGTTCCTGCTTAACAGAGGGGACAGAAGCTATAATTGACGGATTTGGAGGGCTCAGTGGGGAGTAGCTTGAGAGCCCAATATTTAGGGGTTCCTACACTGCATGAATTTTACCACCAGGAGTCCCATCAAGGTCTCAGGGTGAAGAAAAAGAAATAATAATAATAACATGCCCCTATAATTACAGTGAGGGAAGGGGAAAGTAACTATTTTGAAATGTGCCCAGGAGATTATGCTCTTCTTAACTATGGACTACTCTTGAAAGAAACTATCTTCTTTTAATTAACAAACTAAGAATGTTCTAAAAACTAACTGATCTGAGAAAAGGGATATACCCAGCTACAACCATTTCAAATGTCCTCTCTCTCCTAATGTGGAGGAAAACTGAGAAGCGTTAGTGAAAGACTATAGCTCAGAAGCTAAGGCTCACTAAAATATCTTTGCCTAGCCATACAATTTGAGAACACCTGTCCTCCCCCTCATCCTGACACCACGTCAAGCCAACTCCCGAATAATTGTGGTTTACAGCTTAAAGAACAGTGAGACTATCATATTTAAGAAGCCTCTAGAAAACCCAAAGACAACAAGGGATACAAAAGCAAGGACACTAAAGGAATTTCAACCGTTGACATATACACCTACATTGGGAACCTGGAATATTAGGTCCATGAATCTAGGTAAACTGGACACGGTCAGCAGGAGATGGCAAGAGTGAACATCAATATATTAGGAATCAGTGAATTAAATGGACAGGAATGGGTAAATTTAATTCAGATGACCATTGTATCTACTACTGTGGATAGAATCCCTTAGAAAAAATGGAGTATTCCTCATAATCAACAAAAGAGTGCAAAATGCAATACTTAGGTGCAATCCCAAAAATGACAGAATGACCTCAGTTCCTTTCCAAGGCAAACCAATCAATATCACAGTAATCCAATTCTATGTCCCAGCCACTAATGCTGAAGAAGCTGAAGGTAAACAGTTCTATGAAGACCTGAAATACTTTCTAAAACTAACACCAAAAAAATAAAATGTCTGTTTCATCATAGGGGATTGGAATGCAAACGTAGTAAGTCAAGAGATAGTTGGAGTAATGGGCAAGTTTAGCCTTGGAGTACAAAGTGAAGCAGTGCAAAGCCTACCAAAGTTTAGTCAAGAGAACACATTGGTCATAGTATACACAGTTTTCCAACAACACAAAAGACAACTGTACACTTCGACATCACCAAATGGTCAATATCAGAATCAGATTAATTATATTCTTTGCAACTGAAGATGGAGGAGCTTTATACAGTCAGCAAAAATTGATTTGGCTCAGATCATGAGCTTCTTATTGCAAAATTTAGGCTTAAATTGAAGAAAGTAGGGAAAACCACTAAGTCATTCTGGTATGACCTAAATCAAATCCCTTATGATTATACAGTGGAGGTGGCAAATAGATTCAAGGGATTAAATCTCGTTACAGAATGCCTGAGGAACCATGGTCAGAGGTTCATAACAGTGTACAGGAGGTGGTGACAAAAACTATCCCAAAGAAAAAGAAATGCAAGAAGGCAGATGGTTGTCTGATAAAATCTTACAAATAGCTGAGAAAAGAAGAGAAGCAAAAGACAAAGGGGAAAAGGAAAGATATATCCATCTGAATGCAGAGTTCCAGAGAATAGCAAGGAGAGATAATAAAGGCTTCCTCAGTCATCAATGCAAAGAAATAGAGGAAAATAATAGAATGGGAAAGACTAGAGATTTCTTCAAGAAAATTGGAGATACCAAGGGAACATTTCATGCAAAGATGGGCACAATAAAGGACAGAAATGATATGGACCTAACAGAAGCAGAAGATATTAAGAAGAGGTGAAAAGAATACACAGGGTAACTATGCAAAAAAGGTCTTAATGACCTAGAAAACCATAATGGCTTGGTCACTGACCTAGAGCCAGACATCCTGGAGTGTGAAGTTAAGTGGGCCCTAGGAAGCATTACTACTAACAAATTAGTGGAGGTGATAGAATTCCAGCTGAGCTATTTCAAATCCTCAAAGATGCTGCTGCTCAAGTGCTGCAGTCAATATGCCAGCAAGTTTGGAAAACAGCAGAGGCCACAGGACTGGAAAAGGTCAACTCTCATTCTAATCCCACAGAAAGGCAGTACCAAAGAATGTTCAAACTACTGTACAATTGCCCTCATTTCACACAACATAGTAAATATAGACTAACTCCTAGCCAACCTTACACAAAGGCATTGTGTGAGTTCTTTTTACTTGTTAGATTATGCCTGGCTTTCAACCAAAAAATTAGAAGGTATGTTAGAGGCAGCTATATATATTTTCAAATAGAAAAAATAGGGGGAATAGAAACCAGTTTATTGTCAGTTGTTTTTTTTTTTTTCATTTCCATGTGAATTTTTAAAATATAAATATGAGTGTGTAAAACATGAAAATCTAATCAAAGTCTGCTGTATGTTTCGTTTCTTCTGCCTGTCTTACTTAGTGAGAGCAAGAGGAGAGATTAGAAACAGAAAAAGTGTTGTTTGGAGCCAGGGAATCATCATTTTAGGCTCACAAAGATATTGTCTACAGAATTGACTTTCCATGAAATAAATGGTGATAATACCAGTCTGTATGTCTTTGCATCTTGATGTATTTGTTCATGCTTAATGGTAATTTTGTACTCTAAAATTCTAGAAAACAGAAGTCACATCTTTAATGTGCTCTAGTCCATGCATTGCACAGATGAGTATTTCCTTCTCAACTGAGAGATGAACATGGTAGTTATCATCTTGGAAATGTTATAAACCGGAAAGTATACTTTACTACTCTATAATATCTCAAGAACAACTGAAAATGTTCTTCGTGAAAAAATCAACTGCAGGCTAAATCTCAACATAACAATTTCATTCTAAATGATGTATATTTAAAAAGTATGACTGACAAGAAACAGTGACCTCTAAAGAAAGATGTCTCACAAATCTCACTTATGCCTCCTACCACAAAGAATGAAACACACACCACATTTAAGGTCACATTTCTGAGTAATTTATTGCAATATGTTGTTGACATTGATTTATTGATATTGATTTCTAAGTTGTACAACATAGTAGAAGCTTTCTTCTTTTGCTTCCTTTCCTAAGCAGATCAAAGTAAATTAGTGAATTATGGATTGTGAGTTGTCTTGATTTTTGATAAAATATCAGCATAGTAACTTTTCAATATCATTTTTACTCACAATAATTAATTGTTTTAAAAAGGTGCAGTCTAATAAGTTATTACATCATTTTACATATTAACATTGTGATATTTAGAAAAATAAATGTTGAAATTTAAAATTGCATGATTTAAATTACATAAAATTTTTTTTTTATTTTTAACATTGGAAGTTTATATGTAATATTCTTACAATGGTTTAATTATTTTACATCAACATGGTATGTCTACAAACAACTAAATTTAATGCTGACTCTTTTTTCCAATGGATTTTTATAGCTTTAGGGAAAAATATATTTTTATTTATTTTCTACCAGTCATTTTGTAATACATTGAGATAAAAAATAATATAATTATTTTTGTGTCTAAAAATTCTGCAAATGAATATTATACCCATTTATTAAAATGTAAATAAATTTGACATTAGATAAGATTAAATACCCTTAAAATTACTGGTAACAGGAAAACATACATTTTGTGTATTTTTCAAAATCTCTTAGCAACATAGTATGTATGTATGTGCGTGCTAAGTTACTTTAGTCATGTTCAACTGTTTGCAACATTATGGACCATAGTCCACCAGGCTCCTGTGTTCATAGGATTTTTCAAGCAAGAATACTGGAGTAGGTTGCCATGCCCTCCTCCAGGGATCTTCCCAAACCAGGTATCAAACCAGCATCTCTTACATCTCTCGTATTGGCAGGTGGGATTTTTACCACTGAGCCACCTGGGAAGCCCAACATAGTATATATACTTTAAAAAAACTGTAAAATAAATAGCATGTCACCTAACAGCTTCCCTGATGGTTCAAACAGTAAAGAATCTGCATGCAATGCTGAAAACTGCAGTTCGATCCCTGAATCGGGAAGATCCCCTAGAGAAGGGAATGGCTCTCTACTCCAGTATTCTTGCCTGGAGAATTCCATGGACAGAGGAGTCTGGGAGGCTACAATCCATGGGGTCACAAAGAGTTGGACATGACTGAGCAAATAACACTTTCACTTTCTTTCACAATAATTTAATAACTAAGATTGCAGTTTAATAAGAAATGGATCCATCCTAGGAGAAAACATGCTGCTATTAGTATCCAACATACCCTTAATTTATTTTGATAACTTGCCTCCCTACTGTAACAATCTACTTCATCCAAATTTTCATTAGTTTTTCTCCATCATTATCTATTTCCTTTATTAACTTTCTGCAACCTGGTTATCTAGTGGCTTCCTCTACCCAGTCTGCATTTATGGTTTATACTTAAGCTTTATCCATCTCTAATTTATCTTCCTTAAATTAAAAACGTATTCTGTTTCACGTCCTGTTTTGTTAAGTTCTTGTATTCTATTGGTGAGAAATCACTAACTTTATTACCCATTTTCACATGTTAATGCAGGTCAGTGTTGCAGTTCATAGATTGTAAAATACTTAACATTTATCTTTTTATTTCTCTAGTGCCTAGTGCAGTGGATACTCCATATGCATATTTATCTAAGTATGCAATGTTAATAAGCAGTATTTAATATCTTTCTAAATATTTTCTTTAAATTTTGAAAGTGTTTGTCTTTGGCCAAATGCTTCACTACCTGTTAAACAATAAAAATATCAGTTTACACAGATTTGTTCCATGAAGTTCAAAGCCATGTTCTATTCATGCTTCCTTCTGCATGTAGTCTTCATATCATTATTATTTTCATCAGAAAACATGAATGTGGATTGATTTACCCTGAATATACATAATATGTCACTGACTCAATGGACATGAGTTTACGCAAGCTCCGGGAGATGGTGGAGGACTGGGAAGCCTGGTGTGCTGCAGTCCATGGGGTCGCAAAGAGTCAGACATGACTGAGTGACAACAATATGTCACTACATAAATGAAGTTACTTAGTTTTATAGAGAGGTTATTTCACAGAACTCATACATAAATATATCTACCAACAAGACAAGATATCTGTTGTAAATATCCCTTGCAATAAATTTCTCTAGATCATGTGGGATAATTTGAAAGTGTCTAATGCTTTGCAGTTGACTAGATTGACTCTGAAAATCTATCACCAAGAAATTAGTTGGATATTGCATAGTTATTCACAGTTGTTCTATTTATGTCATTAAGTCAGCTAAGATTACTGGACCACAAAATGAACATTCCAGTTATTTGGGCAGACTCATCTGGATGGAAATGATTATGCATTGATCAAATCAGAATCTCTAGGGCATCATTATTATGAGAACTGAAATGCTTGTACTTTTTGTTGATTCATCAATTCTCTATCTAGATTCTCCCTAATACAGAATTCACTGACTGAAAATAACTTTAATAAGCAATATTTGCCCATTTTTGTCTGTTTCATTATACTTTACTCTGAAAATGTGAAGAGTTAAATTTTCAAACTGAAGAGACTGCAAAAATGATAGCATTATGTGGAACAATATTTTTAAAGTCTTCAAACAAAAAACATATTTACAATATAACTAGTTTCTATATGGATCAGCATTTAAAAATGTCTTTTGCTACGCATTCCAATAAATAACAAAAAAAAATTTACATTGAATGTCTATGTGTATGTTCCCATTGCAATGTTTATTATTAGCAGTTATAAATTAGAGGTGTTTAAGGTGCTTGGAACTGGCTATTTTTCCAGGTAGCATCTTTGGAAAAATAAAAGATGGACATTAAATACCTTTAAAATAACAGTAGCTTTTATCTCTCACTTTGTCTCTTTTGTTCTCTGGAGCCTAGACTATAATCTCAGTAAATTGTTGCTCCATGAATGACGAAAAGGAAAATGTTACAGCAGACACTTCATTCCATGGAAAGGTACAATTAAGGAGACAAACATTTAGATAAGTTATATGTTTTATTATTTTATAAGAATCTATATCAGAAAAAAAGAATCCATATCAGAAAGGCAGTAGGTAAAAATCCATCTTTTAACTTCCAAGTCAAATATTTTATTACTGCTTAAAGCATCTTAACTCCTTTATATATTAACCCTTATGAGTTAATTATTTGTAACACTTCAGATACTTCATAATAGTGTACTCATACAGTATTTATCTTTTTGTAACTGGTTTATTTCACTTAGCATAATGTTCTATGTAGAATGTAGCAGAATTCCCTTCCTTTTTAAGGCTGAATTATATTCCAAGTATGTATATACCATATTTTGTTTATTCAGTGATCCTTTGATGGACATTCGGGCTGCTTCTACCTCTTGGTTATTGTGGATACTATTGCTGTGAACATCTGTGTGTGTAGATATCATTTCAAGGTCCTACTTTGAATCTCTTTGGATATATACCCAGAAGTGAGATTGCTATTTTTACTCTTTTGAGAAAACTTCATACTATTTTCCAAAGCAATTGCACAATTTTACAATCGCGTCCTACACTCCACAAGAGTTCTCCTTTGTCTACATCCTTGAAAAAACTTCTTTTCTGTTTTTATTCCTTTCTTTATTCCTTCCTTCCTTCCCTCCGTCTTTTCTTTCTTGTTGAGAGTTAATTAATGGCTGTGGGATGATATCCTATTGTGGTTTTAATTTACATTTCTCTGATGATTAGTGATGTTGAGCATCTTGTTATGTTTGCTTAATTCCTTTGCCAATTTTTAAGCTGGGTTATTTCATTTTTTGTTGTTGAGTGGTAGGAGTTCTTTATATATTCTAGATCTCAACCTCTTATCAAATGTATGATTTATAACTATTTTCTCCTATGCTGCAGATTACCTTTTCACTCTATTGATTGTATCCTTTGATGCACAAAAGTTTTCAAATTTTATGTATTCCCATGTGTCTGTTTTTTGCTTTTGATGTCTCTTGCTTTTAGGTGTCATGCCCAGTAAGGTATTGTCAAATCCAATTTTATGAAGTTGCTGTCCTGTTTTCTTACAGGTGTTTTATGGTTTTAAGCCTGACTTTTGAGATTTTAATCCATTTGAGGTAATTTTTGTATGTGGGATAAGGACACAATTTATTTATTGGATAATAATATCTAGTTTTCTCAACACTATTTGTTGAAATCACTGTCATTTTAGCATTTGAGTGATTTTGGCATATTATAGATTTTTTCAGTTTAAAATCAAAGCACTCTACTAATGTAGATTGAGTGGAGATGCAGAAGTAGGTACTATTAATAGAATAGTAAAGAAAAAAGAGTAGAATGCGACATGATTTTTTTTCAAATTTAACAATGTATGATATTTGCACTCTGCTACAACAGAACATATAAAATGTATTATTTTGTAAAATATATTAAAATATAATAAGGTAGATGATATTAAAATTTATAGTAAATGTAGGGTGATTTTTGTCAGAAGCTTCTTCTCAAGAGTCAAAAAAATATATATTCAATGAAATTAGTCATTTGAAATCAGAAATAAATATTGAACGAAAAGGCTTAAACAGTTTTAAGAATTGGCAATAGTTCAGTTATAAAATGAGCCTGGATTCTTTCACACACACAGGCATTTTTAATTGGAGACATGGTAAACTATAATTTTAGTAACTGAAATTTTATTAGAAATTTATGAAAAACCTAATAAAATGGTATTCTACAAAAAATTAAAGCTCTTAAATTGTCACCAGCTGTTCACAGAATACATGATTTTCTAATAATATCAAAGTTCAATTAATTTAAAATTTGAAAAATTTCAATATTTTGGCTTTAGTTGTTATGTGATATAATTAATTATACAATTTTTATTAATTATAGACTATACAATTAATTGGGCTTCCCTGGTGTCTCAGTGGCAAAGAATCTGCCTGCAATGCAGGAGTTTCAGCTTCCATCCCTGGATCAGGAAGATCCCCTCAAGGAAGGCATGGCAACCTACTCCAGTATTCTTGCCTAGAGAATGCCACGGATTGAGGAGCCTGGCAGGCTACAGTCCATAGGATCATAAAGAGTCTGACACGACTGAAGGCACTTAGCATGCACATGCACACACATATAATTAATTATAATTAATTGCACACTAAAACTATAGTATATAATTAATATATTATACTAAATTATACATTATACAATTAGCAATTTGTGGGGTATTTTACAAAGAATGTTCAAAAGCATGAGAAAGTGTGTTCTGTGGCTTAAAAATGAAACAAATCACCATGAGCAGGACACGGGCAGGATTTGGACTTTGGGTGTAAACACTTCCAGTCACTCAAGCATCTCCAGCCGGGCAGTCATCTTCTACTACTTATCCTCTCCCATTCAAAGGTGATAAAATAATTTGCCAAAGGAAAGAGGAAGCAAAAGAAGCAACAGGCTTACATGTTCATGAAGGTAAAATTGAAGTCATAGAGAACCCATCCAGCAAATGAGGAACCATGAACACTGGCAATGGAGATACGCAGGAAACTGAAATGCAGATGGGAAGTCTTTTAAGTGGGAGAAAATATCGTGACTCCTTCAAACTCAGGGAAAATTCAAAGTGACATGGCATGGTCAATAAAATTGGAAATGATATAAAATACTGAATACTAATTTTTCTGAGGGAAATAAACATGATGTAAATTTGGTAAATAATACATTGAAGCATAAATATGTAACTTAAAGTTATAATAAGGATTGGCTGCTCAAAAGACAGCCAGTTAAAATATGTCTTATCTTATTTTCCATGGGTGTGTTATATGCTGTAGAATCACTCTTGCCAGAGAATTATAGTAAGAATTTTAAAGGAAAATGACACATATTAACATATTCTTTATGTTATAATTATAAACTTCAACTAAGTGCCTCTTTACTTATACAAAACTTCTTAAGTTTTGAGAGTTTATTTCCTTGGGTTTTTGAGATGAGTTGTGAATGATCTTTCCTTTTACATACTATGGGCATACTTTATTTCTGTCTAACTTGATGAACAAAGGAAACGAGTTGGATTCTATGATTTTCACACTTATGTAATAAGAGCTTGGTACATCACTTTGCAGTTTCCAATCATATTACTGTTAATCCTGTGTTTTTCATGCTGAATTAGTGCTTATTTTATGAAGAGGATATTATCATGTCCTTTTACTCAGTCACCATGTGTTTCTCCTCTACGATGATTTATGCTTGTTATTCTGCCAGGAAGAGACACTTCTGCCCTCCTCCGAGGCATTTTATCACCAAACAATCCTGATATTCCCTTTCTGGTGACATTTTCTTCCATGCAATTAGCATGGAAGTGTTTTCAATTTGGAGTCCAGGAATGTAAGGAATCAATCATAAAAAGACCTCTATTCCCCATTGGGCTAAAAATGGAAAAGAAAAAGTGGATAAGATAAATTTTGAAGCTAATGTGATATGATTATTCTTTTGAGTCATAGTCATGTCCATAGATTAAGTGGAATGGAGAAAAGAAAACTTTAGGAAAATAGGGTTTAATGACTACACTTCAGATTACCCTAGGAATTCAGAGAGATAATTGCCAAGAAACAGAACCACCTAGGTTAACCATGAGAAATTAAAATTTAAGGGGGTCTACTATGGAAGGATTAAGTAAAGCACTAGTAGGTGATTGAAATAAAATAAGGTGCAGGCTAGTTATGGAGTGTTTCAATTGCCATATTTAAAACATATAGTTGATCTGAAATTTAACATTTAAAATCTCTGTGGACCTAAGTATAAGTGACAGAAGAGAGAATGACAACAGAGAGCATATAAGTAACAAAACACAAAAATAAAATCTAAAGTGATTTTGACCACTGATTTTGCTAGAGCCATTATATGTATATATTTTCCTCTCTGTCTCTCTAAGTGATTATTTGGCACAACTTTCAGTATATTTGTTGAGATTTTTAAGTCCCTGACTGAACACTTTTTTTAAGTTTAAATGACCAAAGTGTACAATGATATAGTTTTGACAGAACATACTAAAGGATGTTTACAATTTCAAATAAAGAAATATGAAACATACAGAAGTGAAACTATATTCTATTAACGTATGTAACTCCTATTTTACATTCAGCTCTAAAGGATAACTTATTTACTATTAAAATAATTGGAAATATGACTGTCAAATTTGAGGAAATGATAGGTCATATTGACTCATACAGATCACAAATGGATAGTTTAAAAGTTATATTAGAGTTGTGTTAATCTCAAGTGTATACATTCCCTGTATTTTTCTACTAGGTTAGAGTTTAAAACCTCTACCAAAAAAATGACACTCTATTTGAAATATGTATCTAATTAAACAATTTAAGGGAAATTTTGCACCATTGCTTTTCAACAACAGCCACAAAAAAATATCTTTCCTTTGAATCCTCAAGTTTGTCACAGACATTGAAAGAAACATTCCACTATGAATCACCTAAATGCATCTGTTACAAAGGAAGCTCCAGGAGCAGCCTGTCTATGCTTTTACGTTATAAATGGAGTATCACTGAGTATCCGAAAAGATCACCTGAAATGTCTGTAATATACAGTTTAGCAGATGTGCTTTCTTGTATGGCATAATTTTGTTTGAAAAATCAGAAGGAGTAAATATTTTTTCTTAGAAAGTCAAACACTATGGTAGAATGGCAATTTACACGTATAAAAAATAATTGGCAAATAACACACACACACACACACACACACACCACTACCACCACCACTACCACCACCACCACCAGCACTACCAAATTAGCCTAATGTGTACCAAGAAGGAAATTTCTTCATATCAAAAGTTTTTTCTTTTCTTTTTTTTCTAAGAATTATAATAAAACCAATTTGAATGCCTTGGAGTCAGTAGTATGCTAGAGAAAATGTGAAAAACTGACTCCTCAAAAAATTATATTGATCACTGTGGGAAGAGAGCAAATTAGTCAAGATGGCATGTTCAGGTGCCTTCACTCTACGTTTTGTAATAATGGCTATGTAACTTCTGAGATTATTTAAAGTACTGTGCATATGTATCATGAGGTACTCACTTGGAACTAGGCTACTTTTGATATATAAGCTCCACCCTAAAAAGTGGTGGCATTACTGCTGTGTCACGGCTGTCCACTGGGTCAGCCACTAGAGGACAGAATGCTGGATTTAGTTGCTAAGTCTTGTCTGACTCTTGTGACCCCATGGACAGAGCTTCTCTGTTCATCGGATTCTCCAGGTGAGAATACTGAAGTGGGTTGCCATTTCCCTTCTCCAGGGGATCTTCCATACCCAGGAAATGAATCTGGGTCTCCTGCATTGCAGGCCGATTCCTTACTGGCTGAGCTACAAGTGAAGCTCAGAGGAGAGAATAT
Source organism: Okapia johnstoni (assembly GCA_024291935.2). Classification (NCBI taxonomy): domain Eukaryota; kingdom Metazoa; phylum Chordata; class Mammalia; order Artiodactyla; family Giraffidae; genus Okapia; species Okapia johnstoni. The sequence continues at coordinate 40,162,705 of CM044321.1, forward strand.
AGTGTGTCTACTGCTATGGCTGCTGCATCAGCCAGGAGAGAAGTTTTTTTGGGTTAGGTTATGCTATGGTTGCTGCTACCATTGCTGCATCAGCCAGGAGAGAGTAAATGTGTCTGCAGTTCCTACAGCTCCTCGAGTCTTCCAGCCTCTTAGTTTATGCCTTGCCTACCCTGGGTTCAGTGGACAGTGTGAACAGCAAGACAATTGGAGTTCAAACAGGATGATCAGTGATACAATCATTATATCTATTTCGGATATAAATGATATACAGTAAACAGTTTCTATATGATAATAAAATATGCAATAGTTTATATTGTGTTTTTGCTATTATTTCTAAGTTTTGCTTAGAAAACTTTAATTTTTACCAAATGCTTCCATCTTAACTAAATTACGGTTGCAATTTATGAATGACTATATTCCCAACATGAAAGTTGGTTAATTTTTTTTAAACATTAAAGAGTAAGAAAAAGTGAAACAATGATGACACGTGTTTGTCTCCACTTGTTCTCAATGATTGGTTTCCCTGCTGGCTCAGACGGTGTAGAATCTGTGTGCAATGTGGGACATATGGGTTTGATCCCTGGATTGGGAAAATCCCCTGGAGGAGTGCATGACAACCCATTCCAGTATTCTTGCCTGGAGAATCCTCATGGACAGATGAGCCTGGCTGGCTACAGTCCCTAGGGTCACAAAGAATCAGACATGACTGAGTGAGTTTTTAATGTCAGTCATTTCTTTTCAAATTAGTTAATAATTTTCAAAAATTAGAAGAATAGCTTCTCATCCTCTTGTGCTATTCCCACTCTAAGAGGTACAAATATGACACATTTCAAGTTAAATTTCCCTATTAAAATATAACTATAACTTTCTTAAATCTAGACAAGACATAAAACTAAAAATAATATCCCCATTGATAGATTTTGCCTATTTCTGTTGTGTAAAGACTCTTATTCTGGACAATGGAGGTTACCAATTAGTTATGTTTATGTCATTTAACATTCAGAATGAAGGAAATGTGCCATAGAACTCTATTATATCATATTTATATCCTTCAGGCATATGGATGTAAATAACCTTAAGAACACAAGAACTAGAAAAATTAAATAATTAGAAATTGATGCATTTAGTATTTATCTCTGTTTTTATATCATTTACTTAATTTTAAACTGTGTAATTTACTTCTCAATGATGTATCTAATTTTAAGCTATATAATTCTTTAAAAATGGCTATGTTTACTACTGACTCATGGAATTCCTAAAAATTTAATGATTGACCCTGTTGGGGTGGTCAGAGCCAGTACCAGAACAACAGTGGTTGGCAATGTGATTATTTATTTATTTATGATGGAGAATTCAGGTACTCCTGCTGGGTAACCAGTGAAAGGCAAATGATGACTGAGAACTATACATATATTGTTCTTTCTCAACTGTCCCTGACTGCCAGGAAATTTACTATTGGCACTCTAATCTATATTTATTCAAGGGTGAGTCAACATAAAGTAATTGCAGTTTCGGACTGTGAATTTTAAATCATTATAACTAGGCTTAAACACATCTTTATTAATCAAACTAGAAACCATTACAATCAACATATTTTTTCCAAAGAGATATGTTTGTTTGTTCCTGTCGCATAAAAATCTGCCCTTCAGGATTTGATGAAAACTTGGAAAGCATTTTCTGTCTCCTGCTGGTTGTGGAAGCATTTTCCCTGCAAAAAGTTGTTGAAATGCTTGAATAAGTGGTAGTTTGTTGGTGATAGGTCAGGTTAATATGGTGGATAAGGCAAAATTTCAAAGCCCAGTTAGTTCAACTTTTGTTGATTGTGCAATGTGAGTTGGGTGTTGTCATGGAGAAGAATTGGGTCCGTTCTGTTGGCCAATGCCAGCTTCAGGCTTTGCAGTTTTCAGTGCATTTCATCAATTTGCTGAGCATACTTCTTAGATGTAATGGTTCCACTGAGATTCAGAAAGCTCTAGTAGATCAGAGGGTCAGTAGACCAGCAGCAGTGACCATGACCTTTTTTTGGTGCAAGTTTGGATTTGGGAAGTGCTTTAGAGCTTCTTCTAAGTCCAACCACTGAGCTGTTCATTGCTCTTGTTGTATAAAATCTACTTTTGTTTGATATCACAATCCAATGGAAAAATGGTTTGTTGCTGTTGCATAGAGTAAGAGAAGGTGACAATTCAAAACTATAATCTTTTTTGTTGTTGTTGTTTGATTTGTGGTCTGCTCATGAGGCACCCACTTACTGAGCTTTTTCACCTTTCCAATATTCTTCAAGTGCTAAATGACCATATTTAGCACTGATTCAGGTACTCAGTGCCTGAAGGATCAGCTACGATGATACTATAATTGGTCATTGTCAACTTCTGATGTCTGGCCACTTCACTTCTCATCTTTAAGGCTCTCATCTCCTTTGCAAAACTTCTTAAACCACCCCTGCACTGTATGTTCATTAGTAGTTCCTGGACCAAATATGTTGTTGACATTGCAAGCTGTCTCCACTGCTTTACCACCCATTTTAAACTCGAATAAGAAAAGAGCTCAAATTTGCTTTTTATCTAACATTATTTTCTTAGTCTAAAATAAATATAAAATAAGCAGCAAGTGATAGTCATTACCAAAAAAACATAAAGTGAAAAATGTGTATTAAAATGCTATATAACATAACCACATTTATTTAAAATGTATTTCAATATCCAACAGCAAATTTCAACAATGCAAACTGTGATTACTTTTGTACCAGCATAAATATGTCTGAGATACTATTATACTGTTTGTTTTTCTTTTTTTAAGATTCTTTGCCTGCTAATCTCCATATTTCAGAAGGGTTTGTTTATGACTATTATTTAACTAGCAATTGGTAGATAGTAACGTTACATAAAATAATGAGGTATATTACAATCAATGGCTCTTCTATTCAACGGGGAAAATAGTTTATACAATGTTCTTTGTTTTTATTTGAACTTTTCACACATTTATTTTCAGTTTCTTCCAGTGCCTCTGAACTTTAGCTCAGGTATGTCCACAGTGGTTACCAATTAAGATGGGCCTATTTAAACTGGAAAAGAAAATTTTGCTCGGTTTATTTATTTTTTCTTTTTTTCTTAGGTTCTGCTTTCTTGGCACTAAAGGAAGTTTCACAAACTATATTCACCAATCTGCAGCTACTTTTTGTAAAGTTAAATCTACTGCTATGTGAATTCACTACTACCAATTTATACCCTATTAAGAATGTGCATGCGATGGCCCTCTACTTATTTTTGGTATATATTTTGGAAGCTTTCATTTTTTCTCTCTCTCTCTCTCTTGCTCTCTTTTATGTTAAATGACTAAGTGGGGAAATTGAGATCTACATTTTCCATTGTGTAATGAAAACCTCAAAGTTTTTAATTATACATATTTGTATATCTTGTTAGTTGATGTTATTATCTTTTATCGGAATATATGTATTTTTTAAAACATTGTGTTAGTTTCTGCTTTACAATGGAGAGAAAAGTCTATAGGCAATCTTACATCTGCTCTCTGTTGGAACCCCCTCTACTCCCCCATCCCACCCATCTAAGTCATCAGAGGGCACAGGGCTTAGATTCTTGTGCTTTATCACAACTTCCTAATAGCTATATATTTTACACATGGTAGTGTATATATATCAGTCCCAATTCCCCATTTCGTCCCACCCACCCCTCTGTTTACATCCTCATCCTCTATAACTATCTCTATTCTTGCTTTCAGTTCAGCTCAGTTCAGTTGCTCAGTAGTGTCTGACTCCTTGCAACCCCATGAACTGCAGCACGCCAGGCCTCCCCGTCCATCAACAACTCCCTGAGTCCACCCAAGCCCATGTCCACTGAGTTGGTGATGCCATCCAACCATCTCATCTTCTGTCGTCCCTTTCTCCTCCCGTCCTCAACCTTTCCCAGCATCAACGTCTTTTCAAATGAGTCAGATCTTCGCATCAGATGGCCAAAGGATTGGAGTTTCAGCTTCAACATCAGTTCTTCCAATGAATACCCAGGACTGATCTCCTTTAGGATGAACTGGTTGGATCTCCTTACAGTCCAAGGGACTCTCAAGAGTCTTCTCCAACACCACAGCTCAAAAGCATCAATTCTTTGGCACTCAGCTTTCTTTATAGTCCAACTCTCACATCCATACATAACCACTGGAAAAACCAGAGCCTTGACTAGAAGGACTTTGTTGACAAAGTAATGTCTCTAATTTTTAATATGCTGTCTAGATTGGTCATAACTTTCCTTCCAAGGAGTAAGCATCTTTTAATTTCATGGCTGCAGTCACCATCTGCAGTGATTTTGGAGCCCCAAAAAACAAAGTCAACCACTGTTGCCACTGTTTCTGCATCTATTTGCCATGAAGTGATGGGACCAGATGCCATGATATTAAGTTTTCTGAATGTTGAGCTTTAAGCCAACTTTTTCACTCTCCCCTTTCACTTTCAAGAGGCTCTTTAGTTCTTCACTTTCTACCATAAGAGTGGTGTCATCTGCATATCTGAGGTTATTGATATTTCTCCCTGCAATCGATTCCAGCTTGTGCTTCCTCCAGCCCAGCGTTTCTCATGATGTACTCTGCATATAAGTTAAATAAGCAGGGTGACAATATACAACCTTGATGTACTCCTTTTCCTATTTGGAACCAGTCTGTTGTTCCATGTCCAATTCTAACTGTTGCTTCCTGACCTGCACACAGGTTTCTCAAGAGGTGGGTCAGGTGGTCTGGTATTCCCATCTCTTTCAGAATTTTCCACAGTTTATGGTAATCCACACAGTCAAAGGCTTTGGCATAGTCAATAAAGCAAAAATAGATGTTTTTCTGGAACTCTCTTGCTTTTTCAATGATCCAGCAGATGTTAGCAATTTGATCTTTGGTTCCTCTGCCTTTTCTATAATTCTTGCTTTGGAAACAGGTTTATCTGTACGACTTTTCTAGATTTCACATTATGCATTAATATTCAATATTTGTTTTGCTCTTTCTGACTCACTTCACTCTATATGACAGATTCTAATTCCATTCACATCTCTACTAATGACCCTATTTTATTCCTTTTAATGGCTAACATTCCATTGTATATATGTACCGTATCTTCATTATGTGTTCAACTGTCATTGAACATTTAGGTGTTTCCTTGTTCTGGCTATTGTAAATAGTGCGATTAACATTGAGAGTACAGGTTTTGTTTTGTTTTGTTTTGTTTATATTATGGTTTTCTCAGGATATATGCCCTCTATTGGGATTCCCGGGTTATATGGTAATTTGTTTAGTTTACTAAGGAATCTCCACAATGTTCTCCACAGTAGCTATATCAATTAACATTCCTTTCAAAAGTCCAAGAGGGTCACCTTTTCACCACACCCTCCTCAGCGTTTATTGTTTGCAGATTTTTTGATGATGGCTTTTCTGACCAGTGTCAGGTGACACCTCATTACTTTTTTGATTTGCACTCTCTAATAATTAGTGATGTTGAGCATTGCATGCATTTTTTGGCTATCTATATATTTTCTTTGCAAAGATGTTTATTTAGTTCTCCAATCCATTTATTGATTGAGTTGTTTGTTTTTTGAGAGTTCCATGAGCTGTTTGCATATTTTGGAGATTAATTCCTTGTCCATTGCTCTACATGCAAATATTTTCTCCCACTCTATGGGTTTTCCTTTTCATTTTTTATGATTTCCTTTGCTGTACAAGACCTCTTAAATTTATTTAGTTAACATTTGTTTGTTTTTGTTTTTATTTTCATTATTCAGAAATACGTCAAAATATCTTGCTGCGGTTTATGTCAAAGAGTGTTTTTCCTAAGTTTGCCTCTAAGAGTTTTATAGTGTTTGGTCTTACATTTAAACATTTATTCCATTTTGAGTTTATTTTTGTGCATCATGTTGGATAGTGCTCTAATTTCATTCTTTTACATGTAGTTGTCCAGATTTCTCAGCACTGCTTATTGAAGAGTCTGTCTTTTCTCCATCGTACATTCTTGTTCGTTTGCATGGCTTGAGTGACCATAGGCACGTGGGTTTATCTCTAGGCTTTCCATCCTGTACCATTGTTCTATAATTCTGTTTTTGAACCCCTGCCATACTGTCTTGATTACTGTAGCTTTATAGTAGAATTTGAAGTCGTGGTACCTGATTCCTCCAACTCTGTCTGTCTTTCTCAAGATTACACTGACAATTCAGGGTCTTTTGTGTTTTCATATAAATTTATAAACATTTTTGTTCTGATTCTATGAAGAATGCTGTTGGTAATTTGATAAGAATTGCCTTGAATCTATAGATTGCTTAAGATAGGATATTCATTTCTAAAATATTGATTCTTCCCATCCAAGAACATGGTATAGCCATAGTTTGGTGTCATCTTTAATTTTTTCCATCAACGTTTTGTAGTTTTCTGAGTGCAGGTCTTTTGCTTCCTTACATAAGTTGATTCCTAAGTATTTTATTATTTTTGTTTTGAAGGCAAATGGGATTTTTAGCTTTCTCTTTCTGCTATTTCATTGTTAATGGATATAAATGCAAGATATTCTGCCCACTAATTTTGGATTCTGCAACTTCAATAAATTTATTGGCTAGGTCCAGTAATACATGTCATCCATAAACAATGATAGTTTTCTTTTCTAATCTGTATCCATTTTATTTCTTTATCTTCTCTGATTACTATGGGTAGGACTTCCAAAACTATGTTGAATAAGAGTGGCAAGGGTGCACATCATTGTCTTGTTCCTGATCTTAGGAGAAATGCTCTCAGTTTTTCACTATTGAAAACGATGTTTGCTGTGGGTTTGTTGTAAACATCTTTCATTATGTTAAGCTAGGTTCCCTCTATGCTTGCTTTCTGGACAGTTTTTTTTTTTTTTTAATCATGAATAGGCATTAAATCTTGTCAAGAGCTTTTTCTGTATCTATTGAGATAATCATATAGTTTTTATTCTTTGTTAATATGGTATATCCCATCGATTGTTTAGCTTACATTGAAGAAGCCTTGCATTCCTTGATTAAATCTATCTTGTTCATGGTGTATATGATCCTTTTAATATGTTGTTGGATTGTATGTGCTAGTTGGTTTTTTGTTTTGCTTTCAAGTATTTTTGCATCTATGTTTATCAGTGATACGGGTCTGTAATTTTCTTTCTTTTTTTAAAATATATTAGTTTTGACATCAGGGTGATGGTGGCCTTGTAGAAGTAACTTGTGAGTGTTACTCCCTCTGTAATGTTTTGAAAGAGTTTGAGAATGATAGGTATTAGGTCTTCTCTAATATCTGACAGGATGTTTGATAGGGCTTCCCTGGCAGTCCAGTGGTTGGAATCCACATGCAAATGGAAGGACATGAGTTTGATCTGGTCCAGGAAGATTCCACAGGCCATGGGGTAACTAAGCCCATATACCACTACTGCTGAGCTTCTTTTCTAGAGCCCATGAACTACAACTATGAGCCTGTGAACCACAACTACTGAAGCGTATATGCAGTAGAGCCCATCCTCTGCAAAAGAGAAGACACCACAATAAGAAACTTGCATATCACAGCTAGAGAGTAGCCCCCATTCACTACAACTAGAGAAAGTGATGGCTACAGTGTTCAGTGCCAAGTTTGTGGTCTTCGAAGGGGAAGATTTAACTCTGGGACCAAAGACACAATCTCAGTCATGCAGATCTTTGTGCAGCAAAGATTTTTATTTAAAGTCAAAGGACAAAGAATGTTTCTGACATAGACATCAGAAGGGGGTAGAAAGAGTACCTGCCTCACTAGTTTAAGCAGAGCATTATATACTTTTCAACTGGCTGCTGAGAATAGATAAAAAGAATACTTCAAGGCCATACAAGGCTGTAAAAGCTTTACCAGACCCTTTCCCAAGGCATACATCCTGAGATAACTTCAGTGCAAGATTAGCCAGAAGGAACATGTTCCAGGGCAATGTTTTTCTTGGCGAATTATTGTTGCTGAGAAACAGGTTCCAAAGCAAGATTTGTTACAATTATAATCATTAATGTAGAGCATAAGAAAAGCATACCCATGAGTAAGACATACCTCTGCTGTGTAATCATTAGCTCTGGAACTAAAAAAGGCCAGTTCTTGGGCAAGATACATTATTGCACAAGGCTTAAGGAAACTATAAGCAAGAATGTTCATCTCCTCCTTAAAGAGCCTTGGACTGCCTATCAACCTGCGTAAGCTTTAACTCTCTCACCTACATGCAGCAATGAAGACCCAGGGCAGCCAAAAATAAGTAAACAAGTAAATTGATAAATACTTAAGAAACAGACTGTAGGTGATCTATCCCCCCAAAAAGTTTTTTAAATAAATGTTTGATAGAATTTGTCTGTGAATCCATCTGGTCCTGGACTTTTGTTTGTTGGAAGATTTTAAGTTACAGTTTCAATTTCACTAATTGTGATTAGTCTGTTTGTATTTTCTAAGTCTTCCTTATTATACTATGGAATGTTGTACCATTCCAAGAATGTGTCCATGGTTTTCCAGTTGTCTAATTTATTAGCATATAATTGCTTGCAGTAGTCTTATAATCCTACATATTTCTATGTATTTTTACATAGAAATTGTATGTATTTCAGTTGTAATTTCTCCTTTTTATTTATAATTTTATTAATTTCAGACCCCTTTTTATTTATTGAGGAGTCTGGCTAAAGATTTATCAATTTTGTCTTCTCAAACAACCAAGTTTTAATTTTATTGCTCTTTACTGTTTTCTTCATTTCTATTTCTATTTTTTTCTGCTCTGACTTTTATGATTTATTTACTTTTACTGAATTTGGGTTTTCCTTTTTCTTCTTTCAATAGTTGCTTTAGGTGTATTGTTCAATTGTTTATTTGAGATGTTTCTGTTTCCTGAGGTGAGATGAAATTGCTGTAAACTTCCCTGCTAGAACTGTTTTTGCTTCATCTCATAGGTTTTGAGTCATTCTGTTTTCATTGTCATTTGTTTCTATGTATTTTTAAATTTTGTCTCTCATTTCTTCAGTGATCTAGTTATTTACAGAACACTGTTCAGCCTCCATGTGTTTGTATTTTTTACAGCTTTTTTCCCCCTGTAATTGATTTCTAATCTCATAGTGTTGTGGTAGGAAAATACACTTGATTATATTTTAATTTTCTGAAATTTTCCATGGTTTGATATATGTCCCAAGAGGTGGTATTTCCTGGAGAATGTTCCATATACTCTTGAGTAGATATTGTATTCTTTTGCTTTCAGGGGGAGTGTCCTCTAAATATCAATTAAATCTATCTGGTTTAATGTGTCATTTAAAGCTTGTATTCCCTTATTTATTTTCTGTCTGAATGATCTGTCCCTTGGTATAAGTCCCCCACTATTATTGTGTTACTGTAGATTTTCCATTTTATATTTGTTATAATCTGTCTCATGTATTAAGGTGCTCCTATGTTGGGTATATGTGAAGGAAAGTTACACAGCTCAAAATAGCCTAGAGTTAAAACTCCCCTCTGGTTCGTCCCCACCATTCTATGCAAAACAAAGAACTCCCTCACCAGAAGGAAAAAGAAAAAAAATGGACATTAAGGTTGATTACACCCAGCTCCCAGCCGGTCCCAGACTCTGGCCAATCTGCAGAATTCCTTGCCCCAGCCATTTAAGAGATAACTAACCCGAACAAACTTGGAGAAGAACAGGCCCCCTTAAGAGAGTAGATTTCCACATATATGCATATATATACTTACTCTTTTCGTGGATTAGTGCAGCAGCTCACTAATCTGACTGCTGCCCCTTCTCACCTTATTATAGGTGATCTGTTCCTGTAAAGTGCCAGTCTCGTTCTTTTTCCAAACTTCGCCTTCTCTAACCCCCTTACTCTACAATTTTTGGTGCTGAAACCTGGGAAGTTGAGGTTCTTCTTCTTCTCCACAGCCAGCTCTTCGGAGTGTAGAAGCCTGCCAAGCTCACTTTCCCACCCGGGCTTTCAAGACCTCCTCAAGAGGATGCCCTGTGCCTTCATGAGCAGTACAAGTCCTGTGTAAGGACTTTATTGGTTTTCCACGTACCCCTAGGAATATTGGTCTCTCTCTCTCTCTTTCTCTCTCTCCCTCTCTCTCTCTCTCTCTCTCCCTCTTTTCTCTACACTTTCTTTTCCACGAGACTGACCAACTCCAGGACAGAGGCCTTTTGCCGTTCGACCTCCCTCCATCCACCACAAATTCTTGCCTGACCCAGCAGCCCAGGTAAGCTCGGGTGGTACTCTAGGGCACCATAGACTATCGTCCTTTCCGGGTTCTGGGGGAACCATCCAGCCAAAAGGCCCTTTGGGCAGGTACTTGGAGGATGCCCCGCCTTCCTTCAGAGTCCCTCTCTCTTTGCCTGGTCAAAAGATTAAGTGATGATCTTTTCTCTCGACTGGACAGTCACTATGTCATAGCCATTTGCTATGGAGTCAAGCCAATCCATCCCATGGGACTCTCCCTTGGCCTGTATAAAATGAAACCTCAAACTTCTACTCTTGATCGATCTCAAGGTTCATAAACTTGAGTCACTTTGCATTCAAATTTGGTGCCAATACAAACTGGATAACCAAAAGCGCTGGCCCGAGTTCGGGACTTTCGATTTCAATATTTTATCAGATCTCACAAACTTTCTCAAATGGAATGGCAAATGGTCAGAGGTCCCCTGTATTTAAGCCTTCTGGGACCTTAGAAGCCGTCCTTCTCTCTGCAAGGACTGTTCTACCTGTCAAATCCTCCTCTGCTCTTTCTCCTCCTCCATTACAAGAGAATCCAAATCTAAAGCCCCTAAAAGGCCCCCTAAACCCTCAGCCCCCAGTTTTGACCTGGCAGATGAGCCTCCTCCTTACCACCCTGGATAGAAAGCTTCCAGAGACAAGACTCCATCCTCTAGCCCTTCCTCCTACAAAACAGGAAGTGATGACTCTGAAACCCCAAAAGAGATTTCCACCACCCCTCCATCAGCCAGGACCCGAAGCAAACACATTTTTCCTCTCAGACAGGTAGCAGGACCGGAGGGCCCTACACGGGTTCACTCAATTGAGAAATTGAGCCTTTCTCAATTTCTGATATGAGCCAAATTGAAGAAAAATTGGGATCTTTTTCAGAAAATCCTACTAGATATAGAAAAGAATTCCTCTGCCTTACACAAGCATATCATTTAACCTGGAATGATATTTATTACATCCTAAATGCCTCTTTAACCCCTGATGAAAAAGAATGGCTATGGCAGGCAGCCCGGACTCATGCTGATCAGCTCCATAACCAAGATAGGACTAATCCAGTGGCTGATGATGCAGTCCCTTTAACTGAGCCACAGTGGACATATCAAGCAGGCGATGCCGGCATCCAGTACCTGCATCATATGACCACCTGTTTATTAAGGAATGCTTTATTAAGGAATGCTAAACACCTTAATATCTTATTAAGGAATGCTAAAAAGCTCTTATATTCATGTTAACTATGATAAGATTAGGGAAGTGACTCAAGAAAAAGATGAAAATCCTGCCCTTTTTCTTTCACAGCTTACTGAGGCAGTCCAAAAATACACTAATCTAGATACTTCCACCCCCTCCGGACTTCTGTACCTACATGTCCAGTTCATAAGCCAGTCAGCCCCCGATATTCACCAAAAACTATGCCAGTTAGAGAAGGGCCCTGAGACCCCTCAGCGAGGTCTCCTAGAAATAGCCTTTAAAGTTTTCAACAATAGGGAGGAAGAAGCGAAAAAAGAAAAAAGAAAGAAAGGTCAAATATGCTTTATTCGCTGCAGCTATCCAAGAAAAACAGTTCAACCCCTTTGGGTTCAACCCACCCATTTAGGACCTAAACCTCCAGACCCCTGCTTCAGATGTAACCAAATGGGACACTGGGCTAAGTCCTGCCCAACCCCCCAGACACCCACCAAACTCTGCCCCACATGCAAACAATGGGGCCACTGGAAAATGGATTGTCCTCAGACACTACTCACCAAATCTTGGGGTCCAGCCCAGGCCCAACAACAATGGTCCAGGAACCAGACTCAGGAGGGCCCTGGTACCCCAGACCATGGTTCCTCGGATGAGGTGAGAGATGATCCAATTGTGCCTGAGTTATTCCAGTGATGGAACTCAAGCTCCAGACCCCAAGTCTGCCCCATACAGATGGACTCGGAACTTCAGGTAATTGGCACGGTGGCCGGACACAAAGTCTCATTCTTAATAGACACTGGAGCGGCCTTTTCATTTTTCACCTCCTTTAAGAGCCCTCTCCAACCTTCAGAAGTGGCCATCAAAGGGGTCTTAGGCATCCCTTTTTATCCAAAAATAACCCCTCCTCTCCTTTGTTCCTTTGGTGAAAGTGAAAGTGAAGTTGCTCAGTCATGTCCGGCTCTTTTTGACCCCATGGACGGAGGAGCCTACCAGGCTCTCCATCCATGGTATTTTCCAGGCAAGAGTACTGGAGTGGGCTGCCATTTCCTTCTCCAGGGATGTTCCCAAAGGCAACACTATCACATTCTTTTATCATAGTTCCTCAATTCCCAATGGCATTGATGGGATGTGATCTTCTGGTTAAGCTACAAACTTCTATAAACCTCCCATTCTTAGATCCCATATCAATTCTTTGCATCCAAATGGCACCGGAACCCTTGGCCAGCCCTCACTCCCAAAACCTGCCCCCTGACTTTCCCCCAATAGATCCTCAGGTCTGGGACACTGAAGCCCCGTTGGTAGCCTGACACCATTCCCCCGTACAGGTTTTTCTTAAAAATCCCTCTCAGGTAACAACCCAAACTCAATATACCCTGACCACAGAATCCCAACAAGGACTTAACCAATAATCTCCTGACTGCTCAAAGCCAGCCTTTTGCGGCCTATCTGTTCTACTCATAATACTCCTATACTGGCAGTCAAAAAGGGACCCCACTCCTAGCATCTAGTCCAAGATCTTCACAAGGTCAATGAGGCCATAATACCCATATACCCCATGGTCACTAATTCCTATACCCTTTTCTGACATATTCCCCCTGACACACTCTACTTCATGGTATTGGACCTCAAAGATCCTTTCTGTACTATACCTCTACACCACTCTTCACAGTCCCTATTTGCCTTCACCTGGATGGACCCAGACACATATCAATCTCAATAATCAGCTTGGACCATTTTACCACAAGGGTTTAGAGACAGCCCTCATTTTTTTGGTCAAATCCTTCAAAGGGACCTACAAACTTTATGCTTAGGCTCAACTACCTTACTCCAATATGTAGACAATTTATTGTTATGTAGTTCCTCTTGTGGAGAAGGAAATGGCAACCCACTCCAGTATTCTTGCCTGGAGAATCCCAGGAACTGAGGAGCCTGGTGGGCTGCCGTCTTTGGGATTGCACAGAGTCGGACATGATTGAAGCGACTTAGCAGCAGCAGCAGCAGTTCCTCTTGCCACAACTGCCTAGTCCACCCTGTGATAGCATTAAATGCCATAGGCAACTGGGCTACAGAGTCTCGCTCTCAAAAACACAAATTGCTTCCACCACTGTCAATTACATGGGATTGCTTCTCACTCCCACATCCAAAATAATCCCAGCTCAGAGACTTCGAGCTTTGACACAGACTCCCAGGTCCCAAACCAGGTCTATTAAACTTCTTCCAAATATGGGTCCCAGGTCTATTAAACTTCTTCCAAATATGGGTCCCAAATTTTGCCCTCCACGCAAAACCTCTCTACCAAGCTACTCAAGGAAACTTAGATGAACCCCTATTGGCCCACACCTCTCTCCACACCCCAATACAAACTCTTATCAAATGTTTACTAAGGCCCCTTCTCTTTACTTACCTGATTACACCAAGCCTTTTTTCCTTTTTGTACCTTTTTGACAACGACATGCCTTAGGGATTCTGTGCCAAAAAAGGGGGGACATATGGGGATCTCTAGCTACCTTATGTAAACAACTCTATCTCGTCACACTCAGATGGCCACCTTGTCTTCAGGCCTTAGTTGCAACTACCCTCTTAATACCTGAAGCCAAAAAACTAACCCAAAATTCTCCTCTAAATGTATGTTCACCTCATTTCTTCAAAGATTTACTCCCTCATTGGGCTTGAACTTCATCATGACTGGACTAAACTCCTCCCTTTAGCCCTCTTAAAGGTTTGGGCCTTACCAAAAAAAACCCTTAAATATCTATCAGTCCATTCGAGGCCATGTATGGGAGGTCCATAGTACATTCAGGTCTTCCCCCTTCCCAGGATGATCCCAAACTGCCATCCCACCTTCCTTTTCCTTTATTTGCCCAGATACAAGATGCCCTTTGGCAACATATGGATGACTTACTCCTTCGAACACACCCCAATCTTCCATACCCATCTCTTCAAATAGGAGACAAATTTTGTATGACAACTCAGTCCCACTCAGATCTAACCCCAAAATGACAAGGTCCCTACACAGTAATTCTGCTGACCCCTACCGCTGCAAAATTAAAAGAAATCACCCCTTGGGTACACATCACTCAGCTAGAAAAGGTTATACATCCCAATGATGAAAATGCTTGCCAGACTAATACTTATCAAGTTTCTCACACAGGCCCTACAACTCTAAAGTTCTCACGGCTTTCACCAGCCCCAACTGGCGACGGATGTGCCTGTCGGTTTCACAGCTGCAGTTATTCCTGAAGCAACTCCTGGCAGTCATGGTTGACAGATTGGAACTGGATGCCTTGGGTTTTACCCCTTCTTAGACCATTGATTTTTATCATCTTCCTACACTCATATTTGGGCCTTGTTTGTTTAATCTTTTCCACAGATTCCTCCAAGACCGAATCCGAGCCATTTCCTGAGACCACGTCAAGACTGTTCTTTTGCTCGAGACTCTGATGGTTAAAATAGAAAATCAACAGTACGGGCCTTAGACTTCCTTCCTCCCAGACCGCAAACCCCTGACCCTCATTTACCAGTGCGAAGAAGCCCTGAACATTAATGACGCCCACTGTCTTTCTCTTTTATATAAATATCTATAATTGTCATATCTTCCTCTTAGGTTGATCTCTTGACCATTATGTCATGTCTTTCCTTATCTCTTTTAATAGTCTTTACTTTAAAGTCTATTTTATCTGATATGAGTATTGCTACTTCAGCTTTTTTTTTTTTTAATTTCCATTTGCATGGATTATCATTTTCCATTCCCTCACCTTTAGTCTTTTAGGTCTGATATGGGTCTGTTGTAGGCAGCATATACGCAGCTCTTGTTTCTATATCCATTCAGCCAGTCTGTGTTTTTTGGCTGGGATATTTAATTCATTTACATTTAAGGTAATTATTGATATCTGTATTCCCATTGCCATTTTCTCAATTGTTTCTGGTTTATCTTTGCGGATCTTTTCCCTTCTTTGTGTTTCCTGTCTAGAGAAGTTTCTTTTGCATTTGTTATAATACTGGTTTGTTGGTGCTGAATACTCTTAGCTTGTGCTTGTTTGTGATGCTTTTGATTTCTTTGTTAAATCTGAATGACATCCTTGTAATGTACATAACAACCGACAAACTTGGTTGTAGATTTTCCCACTCATCACTTTAAATATATCCTGCCTCTCCCTCTTGCCCTGCACAGTTTCTGCCGATACCATTATGGGGATTCCCTTGTATGTTATTTTCTATTTTGTTTTTTTGTTGTTGTTTTTAACACTTTTTTCTTTGAAAAAAATTTTTTTTTAGATTAATATGTGTCTTGGTGTGTTCCTCCTATGACTAACCCTGTGTGGATTCTATGTTCTTCCTGAACTTTGATGGCTGTTTCCTCTCCCATGTTAGCAAAGTTTTCAGCTATAATCTCCTTGAATATTTTCTCAGATCCTTTCATTTTCTTCTCTTTTTCTAGGGCACCTACAATTCAAATGTTAGTATGTTTGCTGTTGCCCCAGTGTTCCTTAAGACTGTGTTCAATTCTTTTCTTTCCTTTTTTCTTTATTCTGCTCCTTGACTATTATTTCCATGATTCTATATTCCAGCTCACTTCTTCCTTGGTTATTCTGCTATTGAATCCTTCTATTGTATTTTTCATTTTGGTTATTGTGTTTTTCATCTCTTTGTCCTTTAGTTCTTCTAGGTCTTTGTTAAATATTTCTCGTGTCTTCTAAATTTGTGTCTCCATTTTATTTCCAAGATTTTGTGTAATATTTAGTATCATTACTTTAAATACGTTTTCAGGTGAGCTGCCCTTTTCCTCTTGGTTTATTTGGTCTTGTAGACCTTTGCCTTGCTCCTTCTTTTGTAACATATTTTTTACCATCTCATTTTTTTTTTCTTTTTGATGGGCTAAACTGTGTTCCTGTCTCACTGGTTGTTGGGCTTGAGATTTCCAGCACTGGATTCTGCTATCAGTTGGACAGAACTGGATCTAGGTGTTGAGATGTGGACTTCTGAGAGACTTCACTCTGATGAATATTCCCTGGTGTCTGAGATTCTGTTAGTCCAGTGGTTCAGACTCTGCTCCCACCAGACGAGTTCTGGTGGAAAGTTATTTGCCGTTAGTCTTACAGACTCCATTCATTTCCAAAGTTATTTAAGCCAGCACCTTTTTTCCCTAATACTTTTGGTGAAATTTATAAAACTGTTGAACTTTTTTCATATTTTGTATTATATCTTGTGACCCTCTAACTTCTTAAAAAGATTGTTTTAACTGAATACATCGATTCACTTTTTTTTATGTAATGATATAGGTTCATGTACCCACTATCAGGGGCTTCCCCACTGGCCCAGTGGTAAAGAATCCACCTTCTATGCAGGAGTCATAGGAGATGCAGATTTAACCCCTGAATTGGTAAGATCCCCTGGAGGAGAGCATGGCAACCCACTCCAGTACTCTTGCCTGGTGGGCTATGGTCCGCAGGGTGGCAAAGAGTCAGACATGACTCAAATGACTTCGTATGTATGCACCCATTATTAGAGTATACTGCACAAGAGTTTTATCTCTAAGAACTCATGAATTTTTATGTATTCATTATTTATAATCAATTAATTTGTTTCCTTTGATCAAAAATCTTGGTTCATATTTTGCAGGAAATAGCATTTTGTTATCAAACACTCTCTAGATGATTTTTTTTTCATAACTTTAATTCCAAAATCGTTGACTGCTATCATGTTAACCATTCAGTATACAGCTGTTCAGTATCAAATACTTATCAGACTGCTTCCCAGGTGGCACTAGTGGTAAAGAATCTGCCTGCCAATGCAGGAGATATAAGAGACATGGGTTTGATATCTGGGCCAGGAAGATCCCCTGGAGGAGGGTATGACAATCCACTCCAGTACTCTTGCCTGAAGAATCCAACGGACAGAGGAGCCTGGCAGCTTACAGACTGTAGTGTCTCACACAGTTGGATATGACTAAAGTGACTTCACACACACGCAGGTAAGCGTGCACCTGACTGTAGTTGCAATGCAAGTTGATAATCACCTCCTTAAAACAAGGAAATTATTTTCCTTTGGATTATCAAGAGGGATCCGATATAAACACTTGAGTTCTTTTAAAATAGAAGAGAAAGACAAAGGGAGAAGTCAGAAAGAGAGATGAAATTTGGAAAAGGTCAGAACAGTGTAATGTAAGAATAATACAACAAGCCATTGTTGACTTTGAAGATGGAGGAAGCAGAGCACAAGCAAAGGAATTTAATGGCCTAAATGCTAGAAATGGCCTTGAGGTGACAGCCAGAAAAAAAAAAAGTGGGATTCTTTGTCCTACAATTTAAGGGAATTGAATTCGGCCAACAATACAAATGATTAGAAAATGAACGCTCTCCTAAATCCTCTAGAAAAGAGAACAGATGAACCTACTTCTTGATTTTGGTATGACAAGGCTCACTGAATTTCTGACCAAACAGAATTGTAAAATAATGTATTTAGTAGTTAAGCCATTAAAGTTAAAGAAATTTTTAGAGCAGCAATATAAAACTGCTTCAGTTATGGAGAATTTTAACTCCAATGTTATTTAAATATTTTGAAGTAACATGTAGTTCCTATAAACAATATCAGATATTTTCAATGTACTTATTTACTATTTATTCTTTCATTTCACTTATTGTCTTTACTTTTTCTTATTGGTGAAATAGATATGTTTTAACATTTCTTTCACGAGGTCTGTTGGTGTGAGCTATCAGATACAAGGTTGTAACTTCTCAATTGCACTACACTTTTGCTATTTTTCCTCCAGCAATTTGAAGCTAATGTTTTGTTGTATACTTTTGCCTGATTTCTTTTAGGTAATCTATAATTTTTCTTTAGAAGCTGTGACAATTCCTTTTTTCTTTTTACCTTTGGTGTCTTGCAATTTCACTAGATATGTTTAGGCAAAAACTTAATTTTATGTTCCTTGCATTTAACTTAGTGTGTACTTTCCAATTAAAAACTCATAATTATAATAGAGGGGAAAACTCAGCTTCTGTTTATTTAAATACAAGATGTTTATCATTCCCTGCATTCCTCTCTTCTTTAAAACATGCTTTGGATGTTGAATCTATTATAATCTCTCAAATCTCTTTATCATATGTAGTTCTTTCATAAATTGTATCTTTTTATTGCTCACTGTGCTCACAGTCAATATTTTAGCCTTTCCTTTGAGGTTTAATATATTTAAAGTGATGACCATGTTCACTTATAGTATTTCTAATATTTACTTATTTATACAAACTATTTTTGCTTATTTTTGCCTAATTATGTTTTATCATTTTCTTCCTTTAAAGAATACAAGAACTGCTATTATTTAAAATCCCTAAATATATTTTAACTTTAATTTTCAAATTACTCTACTTTTTTTTTCAATTTAAGTGAATATTTACTTGGACACAGGGATGCTCATAATGACTGCATATTTCAGCTTCACTAGTGAAGAGGTCTGGTTAGGTGACTGTATTAAAGTTCTCCATAGAGACAGAAAACACACACACACTATGAGGTATTTGCTCAGTAATTATGGAGGTTGAGAAGTTGCATGTAATGCATTCCAAATCTAAAAACTTGATAACCAAGTTACCTAATGGTGCAAATCCCTTTCCAAGAGCAGGAGAAGATGAGATGAGATTACTCAGAGCAAGCAGTGGAGCAGGGGAAAAGGGAGTGAAAAAAAGCAGTAAAAAGGAGAAATTTCTTATTTCTCCAGATATGTTCTATTCAAATGAAACCTTGTGCACACCAAGATCCAGAGAACTCTAGAGGCTGAGCCTGGCCTGTGTTCGAGTCTCCTGCAGAGGTATTCTGGGTCAGCAATGGCGTGTTGCAGGGGTAGAGGCCCTGGGTAGAGCTACCTGGGTCACACAGCCTGTGGTATAAGCCCTTTTGGAGGAGGTCACCATTAATACCAACATAGAGCCACGGAACAGACAGCCCACAAACTGCAGAACAATTATACAAAGGAAATTCTTACACTGTTAAGAAAGTTCTAGGACCCACAACAGATTTCCACAACCTGGGAATCTAGCAAAGGGACTGAGAGCCCCCAGAGAATTTGAATCAAGGCCAGTTTGATTTGATTACAGAACTCACACAGGAAAGGGGAAACAGACATTTGGAGGGCACAAACAAAACCTTGTGTGCTCCATGACCCAGGAGAAAGGAGCAGTGACCCCACAAAAGACTGACCCAGACTTGCCTGTGAGTGTCCAGGAGTCTCCAGCAGAGGTGTGGGTTGGTGGTGGCTAGCTACAGGGTTGGGGGGACTGAGTGTAACAGTGTGTGAATGGGACATTTTGAAGGAGGTTGCCATTATCTTCACTACCTCTACCATAGTTTGGTCTCAGGTCAAACAACAGGGAGGGAACAGAGCCCCACCCATCAACAGAAAAATGGGTTAAAAATTTACTGAGCATGGCTCCACCCATGAGAACAAGATCCAGTTTCTCAACAGTCAGTCTCTCTCATCAGGAAGCTTCTGTAAGCCTCTTATCCTTATCATCAGAGGGCAAACAGTATGAAAACCACAATCGCAGAAAACTAATCAAACTGATTTGGACCACAGCCTTGTCTAACTCAATGAAACTATGAGCCATGCCATGTAGGGCCACCCAAGACAGACTGGTCATGGTGGAGAGTTCTGACAAAACATGATCCATTGGAAAAAGGAATGGTACACCACTTCAGTATTCTTGCCTAGAGAACCCCAAGAACAGCATGAAAGGCAAAAAGATAAGACACTGAAAGATGAACTCCCCAGGTCAATAGCCCGATATGCTACTGAAGAAGAGTAGAGAAATAACTTGAGAAAGAAGGAAGAGATGGACCCAAAGTGAAAACAATGCACAGTTGTGGATGTTGCTGGTGATGGAAGTAAAGTCTGATGCTGTAAAGAACAATATTGCATAGGAATCTGGAATTTTAAGTCCATGAATCAAGGTAAATTAGAAGTGGTCAAACAGGAGATGGCAAGAGTGAACACCAACATTTTAGGCCACCTGATGCAAAGAGCTGACTCTTTGAAAAGACATTGATGCTGGGAAAAATTGAGGGCAGGAGGAGAATGAGATGATTGGATGGCATCACTGACTCAATGGACATGAATTTGGGTAAATTCTGGGAGTTGGTGACGGACAGGGAGGCCTGGCGTGCTGCGGTTCATGAGGTGGCAAAGAGTCCGACATGACTGAGAGACTGAACTGAACTGAAATGATAAAATGATACTCAGTGTCTTCAGTTACACCTGGTACCTTATGACATCAGACTCGTAATAAAACTGAAGCATTTGTTCTGAATAGTTGCAAAGGCTAGACGATCATGAAAAAATAAACGGTATCAATTACATTGCAAATTTAATTGGTTTGGCCATTGAGGCAAAGATGACTTTAAAATTAAGAGAAATCATGAAATAGTGTCTGGATAACTTTACATGTTTTTTTCTTATATCTTATAATCCCATATCTTTTATCATTAATCCCAGGATCTTTTTATGTTGCTGTTTGGACAATCTCTGAATTCTTTTAAGGCTCTAGAATTTATGAGACATACAAGAGATTACTGTACTTTGGGTTCTTATATACACTTTGGATATGTAGATAAGTTAGGGATGATCCACATTAGAAGTTTTAGAGCCACATCACAAATCCAGTAGTCACAATATTGGCAACTGTTGATGTTATATTAGAAAGATTAAAGGTTTCAGAGAAAACAAAGATGCACTAAATAAAAGGCTAGGGAAGAGATTTTCAGAGTCAAATATTATGAGCCAGCATAATCAATCACAAGGTTTAAGAAAAAGAAGAAAACACAAATAATGAAATGTGCCAACAAAGGTCTGTATAGTCAAAGCTATGGCTTTCTAGTCGTCCTGTATGAGAGTGAGAGTTGGACCATGAAGAAAGCTGAGCACTGAGGAATTGATGTTTTTGAACTGTGGTGTTGGAGAAAACTCTTGAGAAACCCTTGGACTGCAAGAAGATCAAACCATAAAGGAAATCAGTCCTGAATATTCACTGGACGGTCTGATGTTGAAGCAGAAGCTCCAGTATTTTGGCCAGCTGATGCAAAGAACTGAGTTACTGGAAAAGACTCTGATGCTGGGAAAGATTGAAGGCAGGTGGAGAAGTGGATGGCAGAGGATGAGATGATTGGATGGCATCACCAACTCAATGGACATGAGTTTGAGCAAGCTCCAGGAGTTGGTGATGGACAGGAAAGCCTGGTCTGTTGCAGTCCATGGGTCACAAAAAATCAGATATGACTGAGTGACTGAACTGAACTGAACTGACTGAAACATTTGATTCCAGTTGTAGGTATGTTCAAACATCTTGGGAGGAATCTGCTTATACCCTATATAATATTTTGATCTATAAATTCTAGAGACAGCTATATTTTAATTTTATTTATTTATTCATGTATGTACATGTATGTATGTATGTATGTCAGTATGTATATATTTTAATCTGTTGCTTCTCAAGCAATACATTGCTGTTCTCAAGGTAACCCCAAAGTTAGATCACCACTATGCTTGAAAATCTGAATTATCTTTTTAAAAATATACTACTCAAAATAAATGCATGAATACATATGCTTTGTCTTACAAATGATATGTCTAAATAACTGATTCAGTCCTTTCCAACCAGATTCAAAGGGTGATCTTTGTAAATGTCTATTCTATTATACACTGTCACTCCAATAATGAACTGATACACTCAAGAATACTTCTTAGTTGAAGAAGTGCTTATAACTTTCAGTTGGCCCTCCACATCTGTGGTTCATGCAACACAGACAGTGTGATAATGTAGTACATATTTGTTGAAAAGCATCTGTGTATAAGTGGACTGCACACTTCAAACCTGTGTTGTTTAAGAGTCAAACTTATTTGTAAATTTGGAAAATCTCCTCCTTTATGGAGGGAGTCATTATGTAACACGAGTATTAATGGTTAGAGATTGACTTAGCCATCATTATCTAGTTGTTTTGGCAATGGCAAAATTTGTCACTCCACATAAGAAACATTTGACACATAAGTATATGTTTATATAGATTTTATAGTAGATTCAGATTGTTGTGTTTACTAAATTCCTTCTAAAGTCTTGTGCAACTCTTTGTGACCCCATGGATTGCAGCACACCAGGCCTCTCTTTCTCCACTGTCTCCAAGAGTTTGCTCAAATTTGGTGATGCCTATAACCACCTCATCCTATGCTACCACCTTCTCCTTTTGCCCTCCATCTTTCCTAGCATCAGAGTCTTTTCCGGTGGTTCAGCTCTTTGCATCGAGTGGTTCAACTATTGGAGCTTCAGTTTCAGCATCAGTCCTTCCAATGAATATTCAAGGTTGATGGAGGTACTATGTAATGAAAGGTAAGACTGACAATCTACTGCTAGGGCTCAAGTAATTTAACAGTCACCTTTAATACATTCACATATGGTGAATAGTCCCAGGTATCAGGCTAAGGGAAATGCAACAAAACTATCAGTCATGGGAAATCTGGCAACCTCTGGAGCAGACCTCTCTCTGCCCTGCCCCCAGGTCAACTCAGAGTGTGTGCACAGTTTTAGTGAGTGGAGTTCCTGCTTCCCATATTTCTCCTCTTAGTCCCAGTGTTCCTCAAACCAGTCAATAGGGCTGATCTTCTCCATGTTAGGATCCAAGAACAAAGGCTACTTATCTGCGGCTCCACTCCTCACTTCCCATGGTGGAGGTCCATACTTTTTCTTTCTGTCCCTACTCAGAGGCACAGGGCCTGAAAACTTTTCTTCCCTTCATACTATATTATGTATGTATCTTTCTTACTGCCTTAGTTCTACAAGAGTCTTTCTGCCAGTATTATATACACAATATTACATAATACAGAAGGTGGTAAGGATATAAACAATTTGAAATACTCATACATTGCTGGTAGAAATGTAAAACAGTACAACAGTTTGGAAAACAGGCTGATTGTTCCTCAAATGGTTAAATACAGAGTTACCATAAGAGCCAACAACTCTACACCAAGGTACACGCTCAGAGGAAATGAAAACATGTTCATGAAAAAATCTGTACATTAATGTTCACAGTAGCCTTATTTATAATAGTCAAATGTAACAACAACTCGAATTTTTATCAACTGATGGATAAATGAAATGCTATTTTGACATAATAAAATAATTGACAATGAAAAGGAATAATACAACATGAATGAATCTTGAGAACATGCTAGGTGAAAGAAGTAATTCCATTAAATTATTAAATGTTCAGAATAGGCAGATCTATAGATACCGAAATTGTAGAGTAAGTGCTATTGTCTTTGTTTGGGGGATTATTCAAATATTCTATGGATGGAGGTTCATAACATTGTACAAGAGGCAGTGATCAAAACCATCCTCAAGAAAAAGAAATGCAAAATGGTTGTCTGAGGAGGCCTTACACAAAGCTGAGAAAAGAAGAGAAGTGAAAGGTAAAGGAAAGATAGATCCATCTGAATGCAGAATTCCACAGAATAGCAAGGAGAGACAAGAAAGCTTCTTAAGTGAACAATGCAAAGAAATAGAGGAAAACAATAGAATGTGAAAGACTAGAGAGCTCTTCAAAAAGATTAGAAATACTAATGGAACATTTCATGCAAATGTGGGCACAATAAAGGACAAAAATGGTATAGATCTAACAGAAGCAGACAATATTAAGAAGAGGTAGCAAGGATACACAGAACTATACAAAAGAGATCTTAAAGACCCAGATAATCACGATGGTGTAATCACTAACCTAGAGCAAGACATCTTGGAGTGTGAAGTCAAATGGGCCTCAGGAAGCGTCACTACCAACAAAGCTAATGGATGTGATGGAATTGCAGCATAGCTATTTCAAATACTAAAAGATGATGCTGTTAAAATGCTGCACTCAATATGCAGCAAATTTGGAAAACTCAGCAGAGGCCACAGGACTGGAAATGGTCAGTTTTCATTCAATCCCAAAGTTTCCCAGTTTTCATTCATCCAATCCTAAAGAAGGGCAATGCCAAAAAGTATACAACCTATCACACAATGGCACTCATTTCACATGCTAGCAAAGGAATGCTCAAAATTCTCCAACCTAGGCTTCTTCATTACATGAACCAAGAACTTTCAGATGTTCAACTTGGATTTAGAAAAGACAGAGGAAGTGGAGATCAAATTGCCAACATCCATTGGATCATAGAAAAAGCAAGAGAATCCCAGAAGAATATACTTCTGCTTTATTGAATACAAAAAAAAAGCCTTTGACTGTGTGGATCACAACAAACTGTGGAAAATTCTTCAAGAGATGGGAATATCAGACCACCTTACCTTTCCCCTGTGAAACCTGTGTGCAGGTCAAGAAACAACAGTTAGAACTGGACATGGAACAATGGACTGGTTAGAAGTTGGGAAAGGAGTACCTCAAGGGTGTATATTGTCACCCTGCTTATTTAACTTATATGAAGAGTACATCTTACAAAATACCAGGCTGGATAAAGCACAAGCTGGAATCAAGATTTCTGGAAGAAATATCAATAACCTCAGATACACAGATGACACCACCCTTATGGCAGAAAATGAAGACGAATTGAAGAGCCCCTTGATGAAGTTGAAAGAGAAGAGTGAAAAAGCTGGCTTAAAACTCAACATTCAAAAAACTAAGATCATGGCATCTGATCCCATCACTTCATGGCAAATAGACGGGGAAACAGTAACAGACTTTATTTCCTTGGGCTCCAGAATCACTGCACATGGTGACTATAGCCATGAAATTAAAAAATAAACAAAAACAAAACAAAACAAAACAACAACAAAAAAAAACACTTGCTCCTTGGAACAAAAGCTATGACAAATCTAGACAGCATATTAAAAAGCAGAGACATTACTTTGCCAACAAAGGTCCATATAGTCAAACTATGGTTTTTCCAGTAGTCATGTATGGATGTAAGATTTGGACCATAAAGAAGGCTGAGTGCTGAAGAGTTAATGCTTTTGACTGTGGTGTTGGATAAGCCTCTTGAGAGTTCCTTGAACTGCAAGGAGATCAAACCAGTCATTTCTAAAAGAAATCAGTCCTGAATATACACTGGAAAGACTGATGCTGAAACTGAAGCTCCAATACTTTGGCCAACTGATGTGAAGAGCCAGCTCATTAGAAAAGACTCTGATGTTGGGAAAGATTGAAGGCAGGAGAAGAAGGGGACAACAGAGGTTGAAATGGTTGAATGGTATCACCGACTCAATGGACATGAGTTTGAGCAAGCTCCAGGAGATGGTGAAGAACAAAGAAGACTGGTTTCCTGCAGTCCATGGATTCCCAAAGAGTTGGACACGACTGAGTGACTGAACAACAATAACAACAACCTAACAGAAGGAAAAGGTAAGGCAAGGTTTACATAAGAAAACAAAAATATAGACTGTGGGCCAGACAATTTCTGTTTAATGAGCATTACAGGTAGTTTGGTTTTGTAGGAAACCTTGTCATGTGAGCTATGAAATTATTCTGTTAGCGGGCTCTCTAAATATGGCTGCTAATGCCCTTCTATTGGTATCTTCATATTAGATAAATCAAGACATCACTCTGGTTATCATTACTTGTTTTAATTCTGGTTATAATACTCAGCAGCTATAAATGTAAATTTCTTCATTCTCATCCCCAAATCATTAACATAGATATGATTCAAATTTTTTTATTTTCATAAATATTGAAAGAAACAGCTAAAATTCATATTGATGGATTTTTGGAATAAGGATTAAGCATCGGATATTTTAGTTTTTAAGATATTACTCCTACTAACCTAATGTTTGTTCTGATCTTTTATTCTATCCTCAACTGCCTCCTCTTCACTGACCATCATCTGCTTTATTTATCTAGATTAAGTTATATAAGTATGGTCAAAATATACTAACAAATTGAATATTTAATACATCTTTCAACCATACATGATACAATTCATAAATCTTTCTTAGAAAAAGGTAGCATATCTAGGATTTTACTTTTTTCTTATACAATTAACCCTGAAATACAGGGTTGATTTCATATAACATTTCTGGAAATAATTGCATTGCTCTCCATCTACATAGAAATATGAGAGACAATATGTATCTTTTCTGAAAGTTGGATTCTCTATTGCAGAGTAACACTTTTGAAGGCATAAGCAACACTATATTCATAAAACCAGCACTGCTGTTGTTCAGTCACTAACTTGTGTCTGACTCTTATTCACCATTAATTCTTCTTGAGATTTTCGAATTGGTCACTGAGGCTTCACACTTTTGCATATTTGAAGCTATTTCTAGTTGAGTTTTTCTTTAAAGTAAAAAAAAAAAAAATACTTGTGCATCAAACATTTAAATAATGTCAAACACAGAGATTAGTATTTTGATGTGCAATATTGAATAAAACTCACTTGACTGCTCATAATAGTCTCATGGCCAATGCACACTGAGTGTGTGAGATGGGGGATGGCGTAGATGATAATGAAACAAATAATTTCAATAAGTAAAATGTCACTACTGGCATTATAAGTGGGCAAGTGTACATGCACACAGAAACACACTTATCTAACTGAAAATAGCCACAGAATCTTCCTGACTTACCGTCACAGATAGAATGTCTTCATGACTTATTAAAAAAATAATTATTTTCTGATTTATAGAATTGTTTTCATTGATAGTGCCTTAGCTTTGGACCTAATTATAATGCCATTCAACATAATTTGAACACATTTAGTTTAACGGCGTTACCTGAGTGAAATTTTCCTTTTAGTTTTAGCATTTAAAAATTCTGAAAAAAATACTGTCAATTTCTGAATTGATAGTAGTAATTGAAACATCATTTACTCTATAGCGCATAAGAATTTTAGGAAGCAAAGAAACCATGTCCTTATATTTATATCCTGAAGCTGTCAAAAATAGCCATTTATGTGACTGTTTCTCACTTTCAAATAAAATCAACAATTAGAAAATGCAATTTACTAAAATATAAGACTATATTAATAAATCTAAGTCTTGTATCTGTTAAAAGGACTTAAATGAATTCGAATCAGTTCTAATGAGGTGGATGAAACTGGAGCCTATTATACGGAGTGAAGTAAACCAGAAAGAAAAACACCAATACAGTATACTAACACATATATATGGTATTTAGTCACTCGGTAAAGATAACCCTGTATGCGAGACATCTAAAGAGACACAGATAAACAGAACAGTATTATGGACTCTATGGGAGAGAGCGAGGGTGGGATGATATGGGAGAAAGGCACTGAAGCATGTAAATTATCATATGTGAAACGAATCGCCAGTCCAGGTTCAATACATGATACAGGGTGCTCAGGGCTGGTGCACCGGGATGACCCGGAGGGATGGGATGGGGAGGGAGGTGGAAGGGGGGTTCTGGAAGGAGAACACATGTACACCCATGGTGGATTCATGTCAATGTATGGCAAAACAAATACAATATTGTAAAGTTAAAAAATAGAAAATAAACTAATTAAAAAAAAAAGTGAAGCCAGAGGGCTTGTTTGCAATGAGGGTGTCAGTTCCACCAATTATCAAGTGCAAAAGTTAATTTCCTTTATATTCTCTGAGACACATATTTTAAAAGTGTTAGTATATATTTAAATCTGCACACCCTGGAAATAACAGAATTACAAAGAGCTAACATCGTTACTATGGATAGACTTGAAGAAAGACTTTTTTTAAATGTCTCATGGAGACTAGATATTTCTCAAGCTAATGATGTCAAATACATTTTAAAAGTATTATCTTTTGATGTGTTCAAAGAGCACATTTGCATATTATAATCAATCAAAAGCTTATTTATAAGTAAGCTATTACATGTATCAATAAAAAATTTCTGTTACTCTTCTTTTTTGCTATCAAATATAATATTAACATCAACAACAATAGAAAATTTTCTGAAACTAATATTCCCTTTTTAGGCTTCTTAAGATAAAACAGGGCTTCCCTCATAGCTCAGTCGGTAAAGCAATCTGCCTGCAATGCAGGAGACCTGGGTTCGATTCCTGGGTTGGGAAGATCCCCTGGAGAAGGAAATGGCAATCCACTCCAGTATTCTTGCCTGGAAAATCCCATTAACAGAGGAGCCTGGCGGGCTACAGTCCATAGGGTCGCAAGAGTTGGACACAACTTAGCAAATAACCACCACCATCAAGAAAAAACAGAAGGTAGGGTTACTTGATTTTTACATATATTTAATTGTAGTTTAAGTTCCCCATTAAGATTTTAAAATTTTGGAAAGGATAGTACTAAAAGATTAGTGTTTCTTTTTAAAAACTGGGAAAATATAAGTATAATTTTCTTAAGAAAAAGTGGTTTGTGAAATACCCTATATAGAAATAGTGTTCTAAAGACAAACTGTGCAAATTAAAGAAAAAAATATTTATTTTTGATTGGAGGATAATTGCTTTATAATGTTGTGTTGTTTTCTGCCATACATGAGTATGAATCAGCCATAAGTATACATATGTTCCTTTCCCCTTGAACCTCCCTCTTGCCTCACATGCCATTCCAGTACTCTAGGTTGTCATGGAGCCCAGGTTGAGCTACCTGTGTTATATAGCAATTTCCCATTAGCTATCTGTTTTACATACAATAATGATATCTATTCAAGAAAATTGGAGATATGAAGAGAATATTTCATGCAAAGATGGGCACAATAAAGGACAGAAACAGCAAGGACAAAACAGAAGCAGAAAAGATTAAGAAGGAGTGGCAAGAATACAGAGAAAAACTGTACAGAAAGGTCTTAATGACTTGGATAACCAGGATGGTGGGGTCACTCACCTAGAGCCAAGCATTCTGGAGTGTGACGTTAAGTGAGCCTTAGGAAGCATTACTATGAACAAAGCTAGTGGAGGTGATGGGATTTCAGCTGAGCTATTTCATCTCCTAAAAGATGATCTTCTTAAAGTGCTATACTTAATATGCCAGCAAATTTGGCCACAGGGCTGGAGAAGGTCAGTTTTCATTTCAGTCTCAAAGAAAGGCAATGCCAAAGAATGCTAAAATTACCATACAATTGCACTAATTTCACATGCTAGCAAGGTAATGCTCAATATTCTTCAAGATAGGCTTCAACAGATCTTGAAACAAGAACTTCCAGATGTACAAGCTGGAAAGGCAGAGGAACCAGATAACAAATTGCCAACATAAACTGGATAATAGAAAAACCAAAGGGATTAAAAAAAAAATTTACTTCTACTTCAGTGAGTCTGCAAATACCTTTGACAGTGTGGATCAAAAGAAACTGTGGGAAATTCTTAAAGAGATGGGAATATCAGACCACCTTAACCATCTTCTGAGAAACCTGTATACAGGACAAGATGCAACAGAGAGAACTGGCCATGGAACAATGGACTAGTTCAAAAT
This sequence comes from Okapia johnstoni, assembly GCA_024291935.2. Classification (NCBI taxonomy): domain Eukaryota; kingdom Metazoa; phylum Chordata; class Mammalia; order Artiodactyla; family Giraffidae; genus Okapia; species Okapia johnstoni. The sequence continues at coordinate 40,192,472 of CM044321.1, forward strand.
TGAGAAAAGAATACTTCAAAGCTGTATATTGTCACCCAGCTTATTTAATTTATATGCAGAGTGTATCATGCAAAATGCCGGGCTGAATGACTCACAGGCTGGAATCAAGATTGTCAGGAGAAATATCAACTTTAGATATGCAGATGATATCACTGTGGGGAGAGAGAAAATTAGCCAAGAAGGCATGTTCAGACTCTCTCTCCCCATGTTTTGTAAATAATCATTTATAGCAGTGTGCATGTGCATCATGAGGCATTCACTTTGTTATGGGTTTTGTGTGTGATACACCTATATGAGCTCCACCTAAAAAGCAGTGGCATTTTATTGCATCAAGGGTGTGTCTGTTGGGGAGGGAGAGAGTTTCAAAAGGGGGAGGAGAAATGTATACTTACGGCTGATTCATATTGTTATATGGCAGAAACCAACACAACATTGTAAAGCAATTATCCTCCAATTAAAAATAGATTTTAAAAAATCCTCAACCTATGATAATTATGTCACCACTGTCTCAGAGAATGAGATGGTGGGATGGCATCACTGACTCAATGGACATGAGTTTGGGCAAGCTTTGAGAGATGATGAAGGACAGGGAGGCCTGGGGTGCTGCAGTCCATGGAATCAGATACAACTGGGTGACTGAATAACAACAAGTGACAATTATATCCATATTACAAAGCAAAAATTTCTAGGGAATGTCTGAGTGTAATAAATATCACAGTGTATTGACTATTATGCGTATCATATTAGTATCAATTATTAATTATACTAGTATGTGGGCTTCCCAGGTGGTTCAGTGAATAAAGAAACCACCTGCAATGCACTCCAGTATTCTTGCCTGGGGAATATCTGGGCATTTAAATTTTGATATGTATTATGGAGTTACTCACTGAAAGATTTTCATCAGTTATACCAGTCTGATTCTAGAGACATGATTCCTAGATTCTGACCCAGGTTCTACCTTTTATTAGTTGCAAATTTTGAACCCTGCTTTCCACTATAAAATGTGATGATAATTGAAAAAACACTCATGGTTTATCTTTGAGCTTTAAGTGTATCAAAAAGAAATTTATATTACCTAACACATGATAGAGGCTTCTCTGGTAGCTCAGCTGGTAAAGAGTCCACCTGCAATGCAGGAGACCCTGGTTCGATTCCTTGGTCTTGAAGGTTCCCTGGAGAATTCTTGGGCTTCTCCAGTGGCTCAGATAGTAAAGTATCTGCCTGCAAAGTGGAAGCCCTGGGTTCAATCCCTGGATTAGGAAGATCCCCTGCAGGAGGGCAACCCACTCCAATATTCTTGCTTGGAGAATCCCCATGGACAGAAGAGTCCAGTGGGCTGTAGTCCATGGGGTCGCAAAGAGTCAGACACAACTGAACAACTAAGCACAGCCCACAACACATGATAAGTGTTATTATGCTATATGAGTTATTTCTTACTGTGCTTTCTAAAAACAATCTTGAAAATCAATGCTCTAATATGTGCATAATCCTGTATATGATAAATTATCATTAAGCAGATAATTACTGCTACCAAGAACAATTACAAAAGCTTGACAAAGTACAAAACTATGTTTGGAGAAATTTAAAAGCTGCTCAGGAAATTCCATAGTCAAGATGAGCCTAAGGACATAAGATGACTGTATATAATAATTTAGGGTGTTAATAATAGGTGAAAATGATCTGTAACTGTAAAACTTCTAAAAGGAAACTCGGGAAATGCTCACTGACATTGTTCTTGGCAATGATCTTCTCTTTTTTATATAACAACAAAAGCACAAGCAAGAAAGGCAAATGAAAATAGTGGGATTGCATCAAGCTAACAATCTTTTCTACATCAAAAGAAGCAATAAAAACATTTAAAGACAACCTAAAGAGTGGGAGAAAATATTTGCAAACCATTTATCTTATAAGACTAATGTCCAAAACATACAAAGAACTCATACAAGTAAATAACCAAAAAGAGCATCCAATTAAAACAGAGTAACTTAATAGACATTTTTCTAAAATGACATCCAAATGGCAAACAAGCACATGGAAAAATACTCAAAATCACTATAAGAAAATACATTCAAAGCCATGAGATATCACCTCATACTTATAAGAGTGACTATTATTATCAAGACAAGAGATAACAAGTGTTGGGAAAGAGAGTAGATATTTGATGGTAGATAGTAGTTGTTAAGAGAGTAGATAATAAATGTTCTGACCATAAAAAAACAAATTGTAATGATCTGATGTGAAGAATGTCACTAAACTAATCATAGTGCAATGTATAAATGTATCATATCAACATGCTGTACACTTTACACTTACATAATGTCAATTATATCTCAATAAACTGGAAAAACAATAGGAGAAATTTGAATATTAGGTATATGGGGAAATCTGTACTATGTTAGCAATTTTTTTGTAAAATTTAAACAATTGTAAATTTGAAAATTCATTAAAAAGTAAGCAGGGAGAATTTAAAAACAGATTTTTTGAAAAGAAAAAGTAAGTTGTTGAGGCAACTGATGTTCAAAAATAAAAAACAATTACAGAGAGGAGTGAACATGAGCAAACAACATTCTTCTGTGAGTTGTTTGTGTGTGTGTGTGCGTTTTTCCTTAGTACATTTGTTGATTGTGTGTAAGGGGCAAAAATATGAAGAATTAGGTGAAGTGTCAGAGACCAATCCTTGCAGAGAAACAAGGTAAACTTCTGAGAGCTGCACAGAGCTAAAATGATAAGATGATAGATGAATAGATGGGCGGTGAGATGACAGATAGAGGGATAGACAGATGGACAGAGGTGGGTAGATAGTACAAATATCAAAGTCTTGGTGAGAAATGAGTGAGAAAAAGGGCCAGAATAAATCAACAGTGCCTATTTTCCTCTCTACATATCTTCCATATTCTTTTAGCACAGAAGGCAGAAAATCTAAGCTCAAAGGTTCTGCTTCTTTGTCACATGCTGAGAAGACCAGATAAAAGTTCTGACCAGGCTCTCACTTACAAATATAAACAAGAGCTGAACCATGGGAAAAATGGGAAACTGATATCAGGACTGTCAAAATACTAATTAGTGCAGACTCTGATTGAATCAAGGTGATTGTCCGCCCCTCAACTACATAGGTGGAAAATAAAAGAATCCTTTATAGAGGATTAAGAAATCAAACTCTTCTAAGATTTTGAGTTTTACATAGTAAAATAAAAAAAAATTTACTAGGAATATGAAGAGATACAATTAAATGCTTGAAAATCAAACACTTAGCTAACATCAGGAGGAATTTAAAGAATAAATTAAGATGATCAATACAATAAGAATAAAAGATAAAGATAATAAATTCAAAGGTGAAGATTTTTATAAGAGAATAATCTATAAAAAAGAATGAAGTGGATATTCTAAGACTAAAATATACAAAAGCCGAATGTGATAACCCAATTTTAGGTTTAATGGCAGCTTATACATTGAAAAAAAGAGAAATAGTTAATCTGAATACATTTATATAGAAAATATGTAGACTAAAGAAATAAAAGAAAACTGAAAATAAAGACGAGAGTATAAGAGGTATGTATATGTAATTTGAATACTTAAAGGAGAAGTGAGAAATGACGCAGTAGTGGTTCAGAAAATGATTGCTGAGAATTTTCCATGATGAAAGATACCAACATGTAGACTTAAGGAGCCTTGCAATTCTACATGACACAAGTAATAAAATTTAAAAAAAAAAAAGGAAGGAAGAAAAGTGGAAGAGTGGGAGGAAGGAAAAAAGGAAGGAAGGAAGGAAGTGAGGGAGAGAAGGAGGGAAGAAAGAAATGCTGCACTTTGGCATATATAGTAAAACTGCTGAAAGCAAAAAGTCTAAAAGCAGTCAGGAAGAAAGCATACATTATCTTCAAATGAATAATAATAAGACTTGAAACCAACATTTCAAATGATCTAGGAAATCTAGAAGATGATATAATGACTTATTTAAAGAACTACTTGAAGATATGAAATGAAAACTTATACCATAGAATTCTCTACCCAATAAAAAGTCTCAAAACTAAAGTTAATATTAAAAATATTTTCAAAATAAGGTAAAACTGATATACTTATCAAACATATTAGAAATAATTAAAATATACTTTTTTTTCAGGCAAAAAGAAAGAGAACCCTTTCCTTTGTGATCCCAGATGGAGTCACAGAAACACAAGAAGCTAGATGAGCAATGGAAATGGGAACAGAGATTCTATAGTGTTGTTTTTCTACATCCCACTTTTACTACATTTACTTGACTCTGTTTCTGCCACCAGCAATGTATGCAAATATTTGGCAGCCTTTTCTTATAATTTATATGTTAATATTCTTTATCACACTTTCCCTGATTTAGCTCCATGGTATGGCAAACACAATTAAAGCTAAACAAATACCTGTGCTTTCCTGTTTTGTTAGACTTTCTTGGAATGAGATTGAGATCATATTACTAGCATTGGTTAATCATCTATGAGCCTAATGATACATTCCAACTTCTCGTCAAAGGCCTTTAATACTTTATTTGCCCCTGCTATGTCTCTTTCATGACTGAAAACCTGAATGGCATTGGCTCCAGATGGTATAGATTCAAGACAGATGAGGGATATACAATTCATCTAAGAATTGGCTTGATAGGGAGATACATTTTTAGTGTTAAACCACTATAATTTTGAGTTTGTTAATAATAACAGCATTCTCTAAGTTAAAATGGATAGGTATATATGTATGACCTCTGTTTATCTCTGGTTCTATTTCTCTCTGAAAATTAACTTCAAAGGTACAAATAATGGTACATGGAACACCTTCTGAATATAAGACAAAGTTTTCCTCAAACCAGCAGAAAGTATTGTTCCCATATTCTGTAAATCTGAAGTAAGAATAGCTATTTACAAGCTGAAGAATCATTAGTAATCATCCCAGGATTATGATACATAGGTCTGTTCTTAAGGCTTATGGTATGTTAGCACATTTTTTAATTTCAATCCTTTTATGTTATGATAAAGCGAAAAAAATTCTACTACACATGTTGAAAGTCCATACTGCAACAGGACAAATGCTATTTATCTATAAGATGATGATATTTAATCACTATCATTAATTATACAAATAATTATGCAAGTTATATTTAATAAAATACAAACAGATGCTATATTTAAACCCCACTTGGTATTAGAGGTATGGCTATAAAGTAATGACATTGATTTTACATATTGTTATGAGGCACAGTTACTAATTATGCTTATTAATTACCTATCTATCTATCAGTTATATAGTCATACCTAAATATAGGTATGCCAATTTTGTTAGTTAATAATTTTTAAATGATTTGTGGAAGTTAATTAATTTTATTAATTGAATTTATTAATCAATAAAATATAAAACTTTATACACTTCAGGGCATAGTTACAACTTATTGAAGAGATAGAAGTTTTAAGAAGTATAAAAAGAATTAACTATATAGAGTACCATAATTGTTGAATCCTGCAACAACAAATAGTCCTATAGCTGTCTATTATTTAATAAAAGAACAGTGAGTAAATGGTGATAAAATAGTATCACTGTAAAATGTCATACATCATATAGCATGCATATGTCATACAGCATAGCAAGGTCATCATTGCTAAACAGTTTAAAGAATATTGATTTGGAATTCTTTACTTTCCCAATGACATGCTAATTATTCTGTGATGCTAAACACAAAAGGAAAAAATATAGTCTCCATCATTTAGAAAAAATTGAGTACAAGATACAGAAAAATACTACAGCTTTTATTTTATTTCAAAATGATGCAGACTTGTAAAAAATAAAATTCATGTTGTGTATAAGTAAGGGCTGCTCTCCCCTTATATTCTATCCCAGGGTCCAGAAACAAGCAGTGTTGATAGTTCAGCACCCTTTTCAGATATTTAGCAATGGGTTTGAAATAAACATGAACAAAGGTAATTAGAAGAGACTACACTGAATACTGTACATTATCCTCCTACTTGAAATATATCATGATCATTAATTTTTTCTTTTTTGGAATATATAAAACTTTGTGTTTGATAAATATTTCAGATTGCTCCCTAGTCTAGGATTATTATGATCAAAAATTCCTCAGCTGACAGATATTTAAAACCTATATTTTATCCCTATTACAAATATTCCCTGATAGCTCAGTTGGTAAACAATCTGCCTACAATGCAGGAGACCCTGGTTCTACTCCTGGGTCAGGAAGATCCACTGGAGAAGGGATAGGCTACCCACACCAGTATTCTTGGGCTTCCCTTGTGGCTCAGCTGGTAAAGAATCTACCTGCAATGTGGGAGACCTGGGTTCAGTCACTGTGTTGGGAAGATCCCCCGGAGGAGGGAATAGCTACCCACTCCAGTATTCTGGCCTGGAGAATTCCATGGACTATACAATCCACAGGATCACAAAGAGTCGGACAAGACCAAGCAACTTTCACTTCACAAATATTGCAGTTTGTTATATTTATTTCCTTGCCTTCCTGTGTATTTCTGAAGGGTATTTATAAGATCAAATGATGCACATCATAAGTTTTTGTTACATACTTAGAAAAGTCCTTCCAAATATTTTGACATATATGGGTCCTTTCCAAGATCTTACAGGACTCCTTTGACCTATCCAAGAACCCATTTCTAGTATAACCTAGTCCCAGTATATTACTTGCCTGTGTTATCCTTAATGGCTCTCTATCTTATAGGGAAATATTCATCGTTTGTTTATTTAAATAAAAAATATTTTGCCTATCAAACTTTATAATAAACTTATCAGAAACCATAAAAACCTTCTCAACAGTATACAAGTTCAAGAACTATTTATTATCTTGTCAAATTGAAAATTCCCTTTTGGAAATTCCTAACTTAAACACGGCTCTGGGAAATGGTGTGCAGGGACACCTAAGACAGACAGGTCATGGTGGAGAGTGCCGACAAAGTGTTTGCCATTTTGTCAGAAGCGAGAAGGGAATGGCAAACCACCTCAGTATTCTTGCCTTGAGACCCCCATGCATGGTATGAAAAGGCAAAAAAATTATGATACCAGAAGAGGAGCCCCCCAGTCCGTAGATGTCTAATATGCTACTGGGGCAGAGGGGAGAAATAGCTCCAGAAAGAATGAAGAGACCAGGCCAAAGTGGAAATGACATCCAGTTGTGGGTGTGTATGAAGGTAAAAATAAAGTGCTATAAAGAACACTATTGCATAGGATCCTGAAATGTCAGGTCTATGAATCAAGGTAAACTGGATGTGGTCAAGCAGCAGATGGCAAGAGTAAACATCGACATCTTAGAAATCAGTGAACTAAAATGGGTGAGAATGGGAGAATTTATTTCAGATGACCATTATATCGACTACTGTGGGTAAGAATCTTTTAGAAGAATTGGAGTATACCTCATAACCAACAAAAAAAGTCCAAAATACAGTACTTGGGTGCAATCTCAAAAAAGAAAGAATGAACACAGTTCCTTTCCAAGGCAAACCCATTCAACATAACAGTAATCTAAGTCTATGCCCCAACCACTGATGCTGAAGAAGCTGAAATTGAACAGTTCTATGAAGACTTCTAAGACTTTCTAGAACTAACACCAAAAAAAAGATGTCCTTTTTATTATAGGGGATAGGAATGCAAAAGTAGGAAGTTAGATACCTGGTGTAACAGCCAAGTTGGGCCTTGGAGTACAAAAGGAATCAGGGCAAACAGAGTCTGATCAAGAGAATACATGGTTGTAGCAAACACCCTCTTCCAACAACACAAGAGACAGTTCTACACATGAACATCACCAGATGGTCAACACCAAAATCAGATTGATTATATTCTTGGCAACCGAAGATGGAAAAGCTCTATACAGTTAGCAGAAACAAGACATGACAGTGGCTGTGGCTCAGATCATGAACTCCTCATTGTAAAATTCAGACTGAAACTGAAGAAAGTAGGGAAAACCACTAGGCCTCTCAGGCATGACGTAAATAAAATCCTTTATGATTATACAGTGGAAGTGACAAATTACAGGAATTAGATCTAATAGGCAGAGTGCCTGAAGAACTATGAACAGAGGTTCTTAATTTTGTACAGGATGTGGTGACCAAAACCATCCTAAAGAAAAAGAAATTCAAGAAGGCTAAATGGTTGTCTGAGGAGATCTTATAAATAGCTGAGAAAAGAAGAGAAGTGAAAAGTGAAAGAGAAAGGGGAAAATATACCCAAATGAATGCAGAGTTCCAGAAAATAGCAAGGTGATATAAGAAGGCTTTCTTGCCTGAACACTGCAAAGAAATAAAAGGAAACAATAGAATGGGAAAGACTAGAGATCTCTTTGAGAACACTGGAGATAGCAAGGGCACATTTCATGCAAAGATGGGCACAATAAAGAACAGAAATGACAAGGACCTAACAGAAGAAGAAAATACTAAGAAGAGCTGGCAAGAATACACAGAAAATTTGTACAAAGAAGATCTTAATGATACTTTTAACCATGATGAGTGTGATCAGTCATTTAGAGCCAAACACCTTGGAGTGTGAAATCAAGTGGACTTTAGGAAGCGCTACTATAATCAAAGCTAGTGAAGCTGATGGAATTCCAGCTGAGTTATTTCAAATTCTAAAAGATAATGCTGTTAAAGGGCTACACTCAATACACCAGCTAATTTGGAAAACTCAGCAAAGGCCATGGGACTGGAAAAAGTCAGTTTTTATTCCAACCCAAAAGAAAGGCAATACAAAAAAATGTTGAAACTATAGCACAGTTGTGCTTATTTCACCTGCTAGAAAGGTAATGCTCAAAAATCCTTCAAGATAGGCTCTGCTGTACAAGAACCAAGAACTTCCAGATGTACAAGCTGGATTTAGAAAAGGTAGAAGAACTAGAAATCAAACTGCCAGCATTCACTGGATCATACAGAAAACAAGGTAATTCCAAATAGCACATCTGCTTCGGTTTCATTGACTACACAAAAACCTTTGATTGTGTGGACCACAAAAAACTGCACAAAAGAGCCTCTTGATGAGGATGAAAGAGGAGAGTGAAAAAGCTGGTCTAAAATTAAACATTCAAAAAACTAACATCCAGTCCCATCACTTCATGGAAAATAGATGGGGGGAAAATGGAAACAGTGGCATACTTTATTTACTTGGGCTCCAAAAATCACAGAGGACAGTGACTGCAGCCATGAAATTAAAAGACACTTGCTCCTTGGAAGAAAAGTTATGACAAAAATAGACAGCATATTAAAAAGTAGACACATCACTTTGCCAACAATAGTCCATATAATCAAAGCTGTTTCTTTCTAGTCATCATGCATAAATGTGAGAGTTGGAACATAAAGATAGCTGAACACCCAAAAATTGATGCTTTCAAGCTATGGTGTTGGAGAAGACTCTTGAGAGTCCCTTGGACTGCAAGGAGATCAAACCAGTCAATCATAAAGGAAATCATTCCTGAATATTCATTGGAAGGACTGATGCTGAAGCCGAAACTCCGATACTCTGGCCACCTGATGCAAAGAACTGACTCATTTGAAAAGACCCTGATGCTAGGAAAGATTGAAGGTGGGAGGAGAAGGGGACAACAGAGGATGAGATGGCTGGATGTCATCACTGACTCAATGGACATGAGTTTGAATTGGACACGACTGAGTGACTGAACTGAACTGAACTCTGCATATACGTTTAATAAGCCAGGTGACGATATACAGCCTTGACGTACGCCTTTCCTAATTTGGAACCAGTCTGTTGCTCCACATCCAATTCTAGTTGTTGCTTCTTGGCATAGTTTCCAGGGGTGGGTTAATAGAGGTTTGTGAAGCCACTGGAAGCAAATGGTAACACCAAGACTATCCAGGGAGAGCAAGGGAGAGAGACTGTGTAACAGTTATTGTTATAGATTCACTGTATGAAAAAAATATTTTCCAGAATTAAGAATTAACAGCCTAGATTTCTTTTTTCAAATTTGGGAACTATATAATGAAGGACTGTAATGCATTTTCCATCACTTTCATTTCTTTAAAATTGTTGCTTTCTAAAGTTTTTTTGTTCTCACATTTCTTGGAGAACCCAACTGCTGATCAGTAGAGTTTCATCCAAGAAATAGCAATATTTAAACATTTCTGAATTTTTCCATATTGCTGTGTTTCTTGTTGTATTTATACTCCATTTTGAAGGATTGCTGGTGCTTGTATCACTGCAAACAATCAGTACCCAGTAATTGTGTGACGCATAATGATACTTATTGTACAACAAAGCCTGAGTTTTTATCAACTGTAAACCCCTGGAGCTAGGTGTCTCCCTCCTAATCTATTAATCTACACCATGGCCTTTTCTCTTCACACTCAGCAGATTCATAAGGTTATTTGCCTTTAGTGATTTTACTTGCTTACAGTATGAAATGATGAAGGTTGATAAAAAGAGAGATTATATTAAAAAAAATAAAGAACAGGAAAGCGAAGCTAAAAGAAACAGCAACTCTAATTTATTTCTCTGCGAGGGTCTCAGGGCTCCTTAAGTGTTTTCCTGTTTTGGCTCTTCAAATCCAGCCTAAGCTAAATTGAAGACGTGTGGTGGATACTGTTACACAAACACACAGTTCCCAAAGACCCCAGTAGGGTAAAGGACAAAAGGAAGCAAAACTAAAAGAAGATAAAACAGGAGAGCTGAGTCTGATCCCTGGGCTGGGAAGATCCCCTGGAGGAGGCAATGACAATCCAATCCAGTATTCTTGCCTGGAGAAGTCCATAGACAGAGGAGCCTTGCAGGCTACAGTCCAAGGGGTCGCAAAGAGTTGGACATGACTGAGCGACTTTCACTCACTTACTCAGTGTTTAGTGAAGGGAAGGAAAGCCTTGTGTGCTGCTGTGTATGAGGTCACAAAGTGTTTGACATGACTGAGTGGCTGAACAACAACAAAGAGAAGTTTAAGATGGTGAGTAGGCCACTGGATATGTGATTCTGAAATTCAGTAGGAAATTTATTTAAAGCCATTGATTTCTTGTATTTCACAGGCAGTGGCATTAGATACAGAATATAAGCAAACATAGCCCAAGAGATAACCATTATTTATAGAGATCAGGAAGAGACATAAAAAAAAGAGAGGATTCATTTAGGAGGACGAGAAAAAGCACCATGTTTCCAAAAGGAAAAAAAAAAAGAATTAAACAAACAAAAACTACAACAAAAAATGGCATCATGAAAAATTTATTTAGCACAATAAAGGAAAACAACAATAATAATTTTTTTCAATCTTGGTTACATCTTAGAACATATTCCAAACATTTAATTGTTTAAACTGGCAACAGAATGTAGATATGACTTCTAAAGCTGTTCAGCATCAGACTCCAACAACATTGGAGCTACAAGAGTATGATCCAAACATTTCCTTTTTCATATTTAAACATTAAGAAAGAAGAACACAATGGCTAAAAACAAGATAGGGTTGTAAATTAGATAGTGTCAAGGAAAAAGGTTTGATATTTTAAAGTATATTGAGGATAACTGAAGTATGATGATACATGGAATGTAAAGTAGTAGGCATTTTCATAACTTCAATACATAACTTAAAATACATTGCCTATTCCATGAAGATATGAATTGACTGATTTTCCAAATAACAAGGCACTTTTAAAAATTTCCAAAAGCTTTTTTCTTTGTAAGAAAATTGAGAGAAAAATAAATGTATAAAATAGACTAACTCATTCTACCCGGAGAAGGAAATGGCAATCCATTCCAGTATTCTTGCTGGGCCTTACAGGTTCCAGTCCATGGGGTAGCTAAAGGGTTGAACACCACTTTGCAACTAAACAGCAACAACAACAAATTCATTTTAAGGTATTCCTCAAATAAGAATTTTTAAAATAAGTAGTCTCCATCAAAGTTCCTGGTTGCAAGATTCACACTTAATCTGTAAGTTTTAAATAATAATGATAACAAAATACATGTATAATTATTTTAATTCTAGCTACCTTCTGGTTATTGACAGCCTGAAAAACATGCTGGGAAAAAATAATTCTGAAAAGTTTTATAAAGAGCTGTTATTAAAAAAGCTATCTCTGGAGCAGCTTAATCTGCCATCACTCAAAAACCAAAATTTTCTGAATCATTTCCAACTGTCTTAGACTCAAACACTTGAGCCCCTCCCAGGCTGAGCCAGAGCAGGCTCAGAGAGGTAATCATCCCCATGTGTTTCTGCAGTTCAAGACAATGCTTTCCTAAAAATATCATCCTACTTAAATGGAATAAGGGGTAGTAAAGAAAGGGATTTAGGATTTGATTGATGGATAGTTAAAGAATTCCAAATATCTTCTGCAATCATTCAGATAGAAGAGGGAAGCATAACATAATTCAATATCAATCATGGAGGGCTAAGTTATAATTTAGTAACAATAATAGCAAAAAATAAAACAAAGTCTTATTTCTCATGTATAATTTTTCCAGTCATTTTACTGTAAGGATCTAGGCTTTTGGAGTGTTCATCATGTGGAATATTACCAATCACTATGGAAGACATTATGTTTAATATAAAAGACTGATAACAGTAAGAACATAAATTATATTTTATTTTGAAAATAATTAAAACAAAAAATATTTTGAATCTTTTTTCCCCTCAAACCAGTGCCTTGGAAGAGCAAATTCAGAATACTAAATTTCAACATTACAAAGGAAATAAAGACTTAGTGATAATTTTATCTTTCTATTTTGTTATTTTATAAAGACAGAGTTTTAAGTTAAAGATTGTGAAATTTAGTTAAAAAATAGAAAATCTCTAGCGAATTAAAAAATGTAATGGCCATATTTCTTATGGTGTCATCCATAGATCACCTGTCTCAATAAACTTTTATCATTTAAACATGCATATTAATGAGCCCTGAAGATGGTGACTGCACTATTGAAATTAGAAGATGCTTGTTCCTTAGAAGGAAAGCAGTGACAAACCTAGACAGTGTATTAAAAAGCAAAGACATTATTTTGCCAACAAATTTCCATGTAGTCAAAGCTATGTTTATTTCAGTAGCCATGTCCGAATGTGAGAGTTTGACCATAAAGAATTCTGAGCATCGAAGAACTGATGCCTTGGAATTGTGATGCTGGAGAAGGCTTGAGAGTCTCTTGGACTGAAAAGAGATCAAACCAGTCAATCCTAAAGGAAATAAGCCCAGAATATTCATTGGAAGGGCTCATGCTGGGAGCTGAATCTGTAATATTTTGGCCACCTGATGTGAAGAACTGACTCATTGGAAAAGGCTGATGCTGCGAAAGACTGAAGGCAAAAGAAGGAAGCAGCAGAGGACTAGATGCTTAAATAGCATCATTGACTCAATGGACATGAATCTGAGCAAATTCTAGGAGACAGTGAAGGACATGGAAATTGACATGCTGCAATCCATGAGGTCACAAAGAGTAGGACAGGACTTAATGACTGAATAACAACATTTATGAGCCCAACTCTAGAACTAGTTAATCATATTTCTCTAGGAATCTGCATTTTTGACAAGCTGTCCAGATAATTCTTAAACTGACTGAAATCAGTTTAAGAAATTCCCTTTAGGCAATTCATTTCATTTAAACATTTGTAGGATGAGTTATAGAGTATTTATACCTGCCATCAGGAAATGATATCTATCACCAATGCCATTATTTTTTAAAAGGCTGTCTTTTTGGAGCAATTTTATGTTCACAACAAAATTGAGAGGAAAACACAGAAATTTCCCATATTTTCTCTGCCTTAAAACATGTATAGATCTATCCCCCATTATCAACATTCCTCACCAAACTGGTACATTTGTTGCAATAGATGAACCTACATTGATAGATAATAATCACCCAAAGACCATAGCTTACTCCAAAGTTCATTCTTTTTCTGGGTGTCGTACATTTTTTTAAGTTTTGACATCTGTACGATAGCTTCTATTCATCATTATGGTACCATACAGTGTATGTTCACTGCCCAAAATATCCTCTGCCCTTTGCTTATACATTCCTGTCCCTGAACCTAACCTCTTGCAACTGATTTTACTGTGTCTATAGTTTTGCCTTTACCAGGAGATAACAGAGTTGAACTCATTTCATATTAATCCTCTTCAGATTAGCTTCTTTCATTTAGTGTTATATGGTTGTCTTCTTCATATCTTTTCATGTCTTGATAGCTCATTCCTTTACTGTATTAAAATATTCTGTTGCCTAAATTTATCCAAAACTCTTATCTAATCATCTACTGAAGGAAATACCCTGGTTGCTTTCAAGTTCCAGCAAGTTTTGATGAACAGCAAAGATATCTTTGGAAGTAGAGACATGATGCAGGGGGTTGCCTGGGCCTTGAATCTCTGCCTTCTACCACAAAAAGCCACAGTATAATGGTTAGAAGTCTTGATAACTCTGGTCTAAATTGGTCTCATATTTATTAACTTATTATCTTGGAACATTTGTTTAAGCTATCTGCACCTTCGATGCTTGAGCTGAAAAATGCAGAAAATATCATTTTAACTCCTGTGGTCCCTTGAAAATTAAATAAGATTATTCCTGTAGTGCTAACAAGACCAGGAGCTGACTGTGGCTCGGATCATGAACTCCTTATGGCCAAATTCAGACTTAAATTGAAGAAAGTGGGGGAAACCCCTAGACCATTCAGGTATGACCTAAATCAAATCCCTTATGATTATACAGTGGAAGTGAGAAATGGATTTAAGGGACTAGATCTGATAGAGTGCCTGACGAACTATGGATGGAGGTTCGTGACATTGTACTGGAGACAGGTATCAAGATCATCCCCAAGCAAAAGAAATGCAAAAAGGCAAAATGGCTGTCTGAGGAGGTCTTACAAATAGCTGTGAAAAGATGGGAAACAAAAAGCAAAGGAGAAAAGGAAATATATGCCCATTTGAATGCAGAGTTCCGAAAATAGCAAGGAGAGATAAGAAAGCCTTCCTCAGCGATCAATGTAAAGAAATGGAGGAAAACAATAGAATGGGAAAGACTAGAGATCTCTTCAAGAAAATTACAGATGCCAAGGGAACATTTCATGCAAAGATGGGCTCAATAAAGGACAAATGGTATGGACCTAACAAAAGCAGAAGATATTAAGAAGAGGTGGCAAGAATACACAAAAGAACTGTACAAAACAGATCTTCATGACCCAGATAATCACGATGGTGTGATCACTCACCTAGAGCCAGACATCCTGGAATGTGAAGTCAAGTGGGCGTTAGGAAGCATCACTATGAACAAAGCTAGTGGAAGTGACGGAATTCCAGTTGAGCTATTTCAAATCCTCAAAGGTGATGCTGTGAAAGTGCTGCACTCAATATGTCAGCAAATTTGGAAAACTCAGCAGTAGCCACAGGACTGGAAAAGGTCAGTTTTCATTCCAATCACAAAGAAAGGCAATGCCAAAGAATGCTCAAACTGCCACACAATTGCACTCATCTCACATGCTAGTAAAGTAATGCTCAAAATTCTCCAAGCCAGGCTTCAGCAATATGTAAACTGTGAACTTCCAGATGTTCAAGCTGGTTTTAGAAAAGGCAGAGGAATCAGAGATCAAATTGCCAACATCTGCTGGATCATCGAAAAAGCAAGAGTTCCAGAAAAACATCTATTTCTGCTTCATTGACTATGCCAAAGCCTTTGACTGTGTGGATCACAATAAATTGTGGGAAAATCTGAAAGAGATGGGCATACCAGACCACCTGACCTACCTCTTGAGAAACCTGTATGCAGGTCAGGAAGCAACAGTTAGAACTGGACATGGAACAACAGACTGGTACCAAATAGGAAAAGGAGTACGTCAAGGCTGTATATTGTCACCCTCATTATTTAACTTATATGCAGAGTACATCATGAGAAACGCTGGGCTGGAAGAAGCACAAGCTGGAATCAAGATTGCCAAGAGAAATATCAATAACCTCAGATATGCAGATGACACCACCCTTATGGCAGAAAGTGAAGAGGAACTAAAAAGCCTCTTGATGAAAGTGAGAGAGGAGAGTGAGAAAGTTGGCTTAAAGTTCAACACTCAGAAAACTAAGATCATGGCATCTGGTCCCACCACTTCATGGAAAATGGGTGGGGAAACAGTGGAAACAATGTCAGACTTTATTTTGGGGGGCTCCAAAATCACTGCAGATGGTGATTACAGCCATGAAATTAAAAGACGCTTACTCCTTGGAAGAAACGTTATGACCACCTTAGACAGCATGTTAAAAAACAGAGACATTACTTTGCCAATAGAGGTCCATATAGTCAAGGCTATGGTTTTTCCAGTAGTCATGTATGGATGTGAGAGTTGGACTGTAAAGAAAGCTGAGCACTGAAGAATTGGTGTTTTTGAACTGTGGTGTTGGAGAAAACTCTTGAGAGTCCCTTGGACACCATGGAGATCCAACCAGTCCATCCTAAAGGAGATCAGTCCTTGGTGTTCATTGGAAGGACTGATGTTGAAACTTAAACTTCAATATTTTGGCCACCTCATGCGAAGAGTTGACTCATTGGAAAGACCCTGATGCTGGGAAGGATTGGGGGCAGGAGAAGGGGACGACAGAGGATGAGATGGCTGGATGGCATCACGACTCGATGGACATGAGTTTGGGTAAACTCCAGGAGTTGGTGATTGACAGGGAGGCCTGGCATGCTGTGGTTCATGGGGTTTCAAAAAGTCGGACATGAATGAGTGACTGAACTGAACTGAACTGAACTAGGAATTATACAACAACAATGTATCCTGCTTGAGGACAGTTTCTCCTTCCTGAAAACCTTCTGGTTAATCCTGTTATCTTAAAATGTAAATTATGGGAGTGGGTCTAGTAAGATCTTTACAACATCCAGACGTTCTTTTGATTCATTGTCATAACTAATTAAAAGGTATATAACTCCATTGCTAACACTAGCAAGGGGGCAGTCTTTCTGCCCCCTTCTGATGTCTATATCTGAAGCTTTCTCTATCTCTTTTATGCTTTAAAAAGACTTTATTACACAAAAGCTCTGAGCGATCAAGCCTCATCTCTGTCCCCAGATTGAATTCTTCTCTGGAGGCCAAGAATCCTGGTGTCTTGCATGGTTCAGCAACAATACTTCATCTTGACAATATTTATCATTGCTTTTTTATTTTAATTTTAGACACTCCAATGGGTGTGAAGTGATGTGTCATTCTGGTTTTAAATTGCTGTCCCCTAATGATTAATAAGGTTTTTGTTGGCTATTGGTACACAATCTAGTCTCCATTTTTAAGTAGGTTGTATGATGTCTTTCAGTAAAGTCTTGTGGATAATATCTTATGTAATTGTTCTTTGAATTTATCAATAAGGGTTCAGTAAGAGAAGGTGTACCTCTGCACAGAAAATACATAAATACATACACACACACTTACTTACCAATCTCTACATAGAACTCTTATCTTTGTGTCTGATGATGAGTCTTGAATTCTCAAGGCAAATAGATCAGAAGGGAAGACAGATATAAAGAAAGACACATAAGGATGATCTTACATCACACTTGTGAGTCTCTCATTGACTCCAAATTTGCTGATGCAGTGTCCATTTGGGAACCTGGAGCCCTTCATCAATAAAGCTAAGCACATGACCTGGTCCAGTAATCACAGAAGGTAAAGAGATTCTAGGGAATAATGGATCACCTATGGACTTGGTTGTACTGCTATATGAACCAGGAGATATGTGTGACCTGCAACAGCTTCAGACGACCATATATCAATCTTTCAAGTGTAAAAACAATATTGCTGATGTTTCACTATTGTTCTTTAAATCTAATACAACATATTTCTCTGGCACCCTCTATCCAGAAACATACCTATAAGAGTGTTCTTAGAAATTATGTCAGTCTAGCTCATGTGACACAATAAGAAGCCAGTGATAATACTGAAAGCTATCTTTATAGGCAAACACTTAAAGGCAAATATCGATACACTGTTATAGACATTAAGTTGCATCAAATCCAACTTGAAGACATTCAGAACAGGTTGACTTAACTGACATTTAAACAGCCTGGAGAGTCACTCCTCATATTATTTAACTTTGAGCGAGACAAAAGTAAATAACATTTCCAGGCTGTTCTTTACCCTCTACTGTAACCTACCTATTCTATGTAAATAATTCTGAAATTGAATCCTTATTTAGTTTGAATATATAAAAGAAACCATGTGACTGAAACATACATTCAAATAGTCTCCTCTGGCTTCTGGCATATTTAAAGTTTCTCTTGTTTATCAGTGCATCTTGTTGAATCTATTATTCACAGTAAGAACTTTCCTAAAGCCAAGAAAATAAATTGTGGTGAGGAGTTAGAATAAATATTAATTTGAAATTTGCAAAACAAAGAAAACTACCAGTGCTTGCTCTTGATTTTCTATATATCAACATGTACTCTTCTGTTAGTATAATATTATCTCCCTTCTTCCTAAAATCAGCAAACTTGTTGGTCATAGAGTTGAATTAAATATCAATGTGTTTGTAATCATTATTTTATTTTTTCCAGGATTGTAAAATTTTGAACTGATTTAGAAAGGATATGTTAAAAAAAAGTTCGCATATGAGTAAACTCTGTCCTTAACTTTAATTTAAAATTTAAAAGATAATCCATATTTCTTAATTTCATTAAGTGAACCTCTCCTTATCTGTAAGTCTCTACTCACCTATTGATAACAGAGCATGCCAAAACTAAATTTAAATCATTTTTCATTCAAATCTATGTTTTTAAAAATTATATGTAGATGATATTTGTATAAAAATAAAAATATCCAACATCATTCAAAAACAAAACTCTCAATACACACTGCATTTAGTTTCTTTGATAGTGACAACTAAACATATCACTATATAGAGCTCATTTAAACTTGTTCATTAAAAACAAAATATTATTTGTTTATAATACTGAAATGTATATTAAACATGCACAGAATAGGTGAAGGCTGAAAGACCCAGCACCATTTCAGAGTGAACCAGTGAAGTTGCTCAGTCGTGTCCGACTCTTTGCGATTCCATGGACTGTAGCCTACCAGGCTCTTTCATCCATGGAATTTTCCAGGCAAGAGTACTGGAGTGGGTTGCCATTTTCTTCTCCAAGGGATCTTCCCGACCCAGGGATCGAACCCAGGTCTCCCTCATTGCAAGCAGACACTTTACTGCCTGAGCTACCGGGGAAGCTCATTAAACATGCATATGTGTTTTCTAAACCTTAAACAATTTCATTCACACTGTTTTCTGCTTATTTAGTGTTCATATTTGTATAATGAGAAATTTGTCAGTTATACTATATTTTACGAGTGTTTATGGTAGATGTAGGAACAGATGGAGATTTGATCCATTACAATTTATTTCTATAGCCTATCTTTAATTCAAAGATCATTGATTTAACTGATTTTAGCACCTCTCTTTTATTTTTTCAGAACATGTGCTAATGGAGTCTCATTGAATTTATGAGGTTTATGGACTGAATAATGACACCAAATTGTGTGAGTTAAAAATGTAAAAGAGGACCTAAATCATAACCTTAAAATTTCAGTTTTGTATAAATTCGCTTACATAAGTGATAGCATAAAATTATCTAATTAATACAGTAATTATTTCATTATATCATTTAAAATTTTTCATAATTTTATAATGTTATAATAATGTTATAATTTTGTCCTTTTTTAATATTTATTTACTAAAAAGTAATTATCAGCAAATAAGTATGGGGCACAAATGGAATTCATGAATACTGTAGGAAAAACTGTGTTGTATTCACAATCAATTACTAATTTTACCAATACTATTAAAAATATTAAATATTTTAGCTTTAAGTGATATTTTCAAGAAAGAAAATACTTTAGTATGCTTGGAAGAGAAAAATGTGAGCCTATATTTAATTATATATGAGTAGAACTAACTTTTGTCAAGGTCACTCTTGGAGAAAAAAAGAAGTGTTTTTCTGTAAGTTCAGAAACTATTAAAAATGTATACCTGATGGGATAGGTATTGCACTTTATAACTTTACTAAAATCAAACTGAAATATTTCTCCCATTTTGATAAAACATAATATTCTCCCCACAGGAAAGTTACAGGATAAATCTGTTCAATGTGCCAGGAAGCAATTCATGACCTGGCTTCTATTAATAGAAATGGGGTGTCTTGCAGCTATATCTCCATAAGTTGCACTGCAAACTACCTCTGTAAGTAAAGATTCAACCCAAGGGTTAGGTTTTACTGCAAGTTATAAACTTCAAGAAACTGGTTATAGAATGGAAATGCTGACAACCTTAAAGATAGCTGCTTGAATGAAGCAACTATAGTATTCCAACTCCTTTTTTTCAGAAAGTGTGAGTGTTTATGTTGCTACTGGATAAAAGAATTGATGTGGAAATTACTCATGCTTGGTGAATTGCATGGTAATAAAAGAAAGTCTTGCTAAAAAGAGCTTCGGGTAAAATGGAATATGGACTCAATTTTCCCCACAAAACCATTTTTACAAGTTTTACATTTTACAGTTCAGTGTTCCACAAATCCTGTATCTTGTGTTATTTATCAGCACTGCACTTCATTTGCAAACACTTCACTGATGAAGTAATGCATATAACAATAATGAGAGTCTACTTTGAATTTTCAGGAAGCAAATATAATGGCAGGAAAAAACACGTTTTAGAAATTATCATAAAGGCAGGTTTTCTGTTTCATAGCCATTTAAGTTTTAAAAAATTGTTTTAACAATGATAGGTACCTATGCAAGTATTCATAATAATATGCTAAATATCAGTTGATAATTTTCAGAAAAGAAGAGCTATATATTTCAAGAAGAGCTATATAGTTTAAGAAATACCCCAAATGTTGTTGTCCTATGGGGTTCAGTCACCCAGTCATGTTCCACTCTGTGACCCTATAGACGCATGCCAGGCCTCCCTGTCCCTCACCATCTCCCAAAATTTGCCCAAGTTCATTTCCATTGCATCAGTGATGTTATCCAGCCATCTCATTCTCTGACATCCACTTCTCCTTCTGCCCTTAATCTTTCCCAGCATCAGGAATTTTCCAATAAGTCAGCTGTTCGCATTAGATGAGCACAATACTGGAGCTTAAGCTTCAGCATCAGTCCTTCCAAGGAGTACTTAGGGTTGATTTTCCTCAAGATGACCAGTTTGATCTCCTTGCTGTCCAAGGGACTTTCAGGAGTCTTCTCCAGCACCATAGTTCAAAGGCATCAATTCTTTGGCATTCTGCCTTGTTTACGATCCAGTTCTCACAACTATTCATGACCACTGGGAAGACTGTAGCCTTGACTCTATGGACCTTTGCCAGTTGAGTATTGTCTCTGCTTTTCAACACATTGTCTATGTTTGTCATGGCTTTCCTGCCAAGAAACAATCATCTGCAAATTTAAAGGCTGCAGTCACCATCCACAGTGATTTTGCATCCAAGAAGAGGAAATCTTCCACTGATTCCACCTTTTCCCCTTCTATTTTCCATGAAGTAATGGGGACAGATGCCATGATATTAGTTTTGTTTTTGTTTTTGTTATTTTTTAACATTTAGTCTTAGGCCAGCTCTTTCATTCTCTTCCTTCACCCTCATCAAGAGGCTAATTTGTTCCTCTTTTCTTTTGCATTAGAGTTGTACCATCAGCATACCTGAGGTTGTTGATGTTTTTCTTGCCTATCTTGATTCCAGCTTGTAAATCATCCAGCCTGGCATTTCTTATGATGTACTCAGTGTATACATTAAACAGACATGGTGACAGCAGACAGCTCTGTCACACTGCTTTCTCAATCTTGAATCAATCAGTTGTTCCATACAGGGTTTTAACTGTTACTTCTTGACCCACATACAGGTTTCTCAGGAGACAGGTAAGATGATCTTGTATTCCCATCTCTTTAAGAGCTTTCTCAGTTTGTTGTGTTCTACATAGTCAAAGGCTTTAGCATCACCAGAAAATGAAAAACAGACAACCCTTCCTATTGTGCAGTTTGAACCAATGATACTCTCACATTCTGCTTTCCTTTTCCTTCTTTCTTTTCTTCTTTCCTCTTTCCATCTGTCTATCTGCCTCTTCTCATACCTTCTCTCCTCTCTTTCTGCTTCTCTTTCTCCCCCTTTTTTCATTTTATTCTTCCTCTTCATTGGAGTGTTTTCTTTGAAAATTAAGGTATATATGTCTCCCCACTTCTAACTTTTCTACCACTATATTTTCTACACCATTTTTTGTGTTGTTTTTGCTACCATGCCTTGGACATTGCTATGCTGCTTTCATAGGCCAACAGGGTTTCCTGTTGTCAAATTATAACCAGTCATTTTAACTGGGTTATTATAACCAATGGTTCAAGTAAAGCCTAAATGCATGTTTCAAAGTTTTAATTTAATGTTTGATATTATAACTCCTTTGTGAAAAAGAGAAGAATTCTACTCAGGGGAGAAATACAAAGATCTTGGTAGCATTTTATGCTAAGATGTTTAAGGAAGTTTCATTCATTTATGTGCTTGCTATTTGCTCTTTTATATTTAATATTTTGTCATTTCAAAGCACTAGAAAAATTAGACAGAAACAGGCTAAAATCTCAATGCAGATATAAAGAAATAATAATAAACCTAAAGTAACTATCACATACTGATAGTGTGTGTAGCAACTATCACATACTTGCTACAAACATGCAACTATCACATATTTGCTATACACTAAAATATATAGTCCTTTATCAAGCCCATCTTTGCATGAAATGTTCCCTTGGTATCTCTAATTTTCTTAAAGAGATCTCTAGTCTTTCCCATTCTGTTGTTTTCATCTATTTCTTTGCATTGATCACTGAGGAAGGCTTTCTTATCTCTCCTTGCTATTCTTTGGAACTCTGCATTCAGATGGGAATATCTCTCCTTTTCTCCTTTGCTTTTTTCATCGCTTCTTTTCACAGCTATTTGTAAGGCCTCCTCAGACAGTCATTTTGCTGTTTTGCATTTCTTTTCCATGGGGATGGTCTTGATCCCTGTCTCCTGTACAATGTCACGAACCTCCGTCTATAGTTCATCAGGCACTCTGTCTATCAGATCTAGTCCCTTAAATCTGTTTGTCACTTCCACTGTATAATCATAAGGATCTGATTTAGGTCATACCTTAATGGTCTACTGGTTTTCCCTATTTTCTTCAATTTAAGTCTGAATTTGGAAACAAGGAGTTCATGATGTGAGCCACAGTCAGCTCCCAGTCTTCTTTTTGGTGACTGTATAGAGCTTCTCCATCTCTGGCTGCAAATAATATAATCAATCTGATTTCAGTGTTGACCATCTGGTGATGTCCATGTGTAGAGTCTTCTCTTGTGTTGCTGAGAGAGGGTGTTTGCTATGACCAGTGCGTTCTCTTGGCAAAACTCTATTAGCATTTTTCCTGCTTCATTCTGTACTCCAAGGCCAAATTTGCCTGTTACTCCAAGTGTTTCTTGACTTCCTACTTTGTCATTCCACTCTCCTATAATGAAAAGGACATCTTTTTTGGGTGTTAGTTCTAAAAGGTCTTGTAGGTCTTCACAGAACCGTTCAACCTCAGATTCTTCAGCGTTACTGCTTGGGGCATAGGCTTGGATTACCGTGATATTGAATGGTTTTCCTTGGGCACAAACAGAGATCATTCTGTCGTTTTTGAGATTGCATCCAAGTACTGCATTTCGGACTCTTTTGTTGACCATGATGGCTACCCCATTTCTTCTAACGGATTCCTGCCCACAGTAGTGCTATGGACCTAACAGAAGAAGAAAATATTAAGAAGATGTGGCAGGAATACACAGAAGAACTGTACAAAAAAGATCTTCACGACCCAGTTAATCACCATGGTGTGATCACTCACCTAGAGCCAGACATCCTGGAATGTGAAATCAAGTGGGCCTTAGAAAGCATCACTACGAACAAAGCTACTGGAGGTGATGGAATTCCAGTTGAGCTATTTCAAATCCTAAAAGATGATGCTGTGAAAGTGCTGCACTCAATATGCCAGCAAATATGGCAAACTCAGCAGTGGCCACAGGACTGGAAAAGGTCAGTTTTCATTCCAATCCCAAAGAAAGGCAATGCCAAAGAATGCTCAAACTACCGCACAATTGCACTCGTCTCACAAGCTAGTAAAGCAATGCTAAAAATTCTCCAAGCCAGGCTTCAGCAATACATGAACCGTGAACTTCCACATGTTCAAGCTGGTTTTAGAAAAGGCAGAGGAACCAGAGATCAAATTGTCAACATCTGCTGGATCATCAAAAAAGCAAGAGAGTTCCAGAAAAATATCTATTTCTGCTTTATTGACTATGCCAAAGACTTTGACTGTGTGGATCACAGTAAACTGTAGAAAATTCTGAAAGAGGTGGGAATACCAGACCACCTGACCTGCCTCTTGAGAAACCTGTATGTATGTCAGGAAGCAACAGTTAGAACTAGATGTGGAACAATAGACTGGTTCCAAATAGGAAAAGGAGTACATCAAGGCTGTATATTGTCACCCTGCTTATTTAACTTATATGCAGAGTACATCATGAGAAACGTTAGGCTGGATGAAGCACAAGCTGATATCAAGATTGCCAGGAGAAATATCAAAATCCTCAGATATGCAGATGACACCACCCTTATGGCAGAAAGTGAAGAAGAACTAAAAAGTCTCCAGATGAAAGTGAAAGAGGAGAGTGAAAAAGTTAGCGTAAAGCTCAACGTCCAGAAAACTAAGATCATGGCATCTGGTCCCATCACTTCATGGGAAGTAGATGGGGTAACAATGGAAACAGTGTCAGACTTTATTTTTTGGAGCTCCAAAATACTGCTGATGGTCATTGCAGCCATGAAATTAAAAGATGCTTACTCCTTGGAAGGAAGGTTATGGCCAACCTAGATAGTATATTTAAAAGCAGAGACATTACTTTGCCAATAAAGGTCCGTCTAGTCAAGGCTATGGTTTTTCCAGTGGTCATGTATGGATGAGAGTGTTGGACCATAAAGAAAGCTGAGTGCTGAAAAATTGATGCTTTTAAACTGTGGTGTTGGAGAAGACTCTTGAGAGTCCCTTGGACTGCAAGGAGATCCAACCAGTCCATCCTAAAGGAGATCAGCCTTGGGTCTTCATTGGAAAGACTGATGTTGAAACTGAAACTCCAATACTTTGGCCACCTCATGCGAAGCGCTGACTCATTGGAAAAGACCTTGATGCTGGGAAGGACTGGGGGCAGGAGGAGAAGGGGATGACAGAGGATGCGATGGCTGGATGGCATCACCGACTCAATGGACACGAGTTTGGGTAAACTCTGGGAGTTGCTGATGGACAGGGAGGCCTGGCATGCTGTGATTCTTGGGGTGGCAAAGAGTCAGACACGACTGAGCAACTGAACTGACTGAAGCTGTATAGTAAGCACATTCCTTATAACTTTATTAGCATTATGTAATTAATCTTCAAAACCATTCTTTTTTATATAGAATCTGATTTTCACTGTTTTATAAATAGAAAACTTGGAGAAATTAATTTTGTCCAAGGTTAAATAATTATGTATTTGTTCTAAAACCCATTCTCTTAATAGGACAGTATAGTTTTTTTGGGGGGGGTTAGTATTAATTGAATGAATCCTAAGGACAGATTTTTAGCCAAAGTACAGTGCTTATTAATTAGCTTTCCCTTTGTGAAAGATACTGCAATTTGCCTTCAACATTAAGTTCCACATCCCTAAGCTGTAGAAAGTTATGGCTTCTGAAGACTCAAGGCAGACTTCCACCTTGGGAATTGTTCTTGATTGAGGGTTGTTTTCTTACCTAAATTTATGCCCTCTTGTCAGGAACAGCCTGTATTTAAAGACCATTTTTATGGGTGATCAAAGTTTCATCCCCTTTGCTCCAATTCAGGACAACTCTGAAGGGTAATTCCAAGTCCAGATGTCCCTGCAGAATAGGGTGAGGACTCTTTCAACCAGATCTCTTTTTACTTCTCCCTCTGCTCACCTTACTTTTCTCATTTTCTCAAAAGTGTGATTCCTAAGTCTACCACCAAGTAAACTTGTGAAAATGTTAGTTTCTCAGTGGTGCCTGACTCTGCAACCTCATGCACAGTAGCCTACCCTCCTCCTCTGTCTGTGGAATTCTCCAGGCAAGAACACTGGAGTGGGTTACCATTGCCTTCTCCAGGGGATCTTCCTGACCTAGGGATTGAAACCGGGCCGCCTGCATTACAGGCAGATTCTTTACCATCTAAGCCACCATGGAAGCCCAAGTAAACTTCCTACATGCAAGTATCCAGCTCCAAATCCGTTGTCATGGAAACAAACCTGAGACATTTGGTCCTGAATGATTTCAGAATGCAAATTTAAATGGGAGATCCAGAAGTCTGTATGACTTGCCAGACTTCTGACTTAGAATACTTAATCACCATTAGTAGGTGGTATTATGAAAGCCCTCAGAATTGTACAAGAGAGAAACTGTTATAATTTTCCTTGTGTTGAACTTGAATGGGATTATGCATTTGATTGGTAGGGGGTAAGTGAGAGCTCTGAGGATACAAAACAGTATGATATGGTTGGATGCTCTCCATGCATAATGAAAAGCCAGTTAAAGGCTGACTTAATGTGAAGTGTGAAAATCAATAGGATTCCTTGACAGCTTATAAAGTTGATTTTATTTCCTGTATCTGAGGGTCTAAAAAACATGAAATCAAACTTAGACCATAAATATGGGAGCAGTAGTGCTCCCTCAAGTGATATTTGAATTCTCATCCCAATCAAGTATTTTCACAACAAGATCAGAGTCCTGAATAGAAATGAATGGGACCTTTAAAATTGGAATTACTTCATTCAAGATCATCAAATTTCAGATTTTTCTGAACCCTCTTAAAGTGTTAAAATGGCTCACTCTTTCCTGTTAAAGACCAGAACCATCTTAGGCCCTTGCTTCTACATGATGAAGAATCATCTGCCCTAAAAAGAAACGTGAACTTCCTTTAGATTTATTCCCATTTTCTCTCTTAGCCAAAGAGTAAATAACAATCTCAGTCTGGTTGGAGAAGTTCTTCTGCTAAGGAAGAAAGAAACCAAATGCCAAAAAAAAAAAAAAAGCTACAGAATAAATCAACATGTATCAACTGAAGCCCGGAGAAGGAAATGGCAACCCACTCCAGCACTCCCGCCTGGAAACTCCCATGGAAGGAGGAGCCTGGTAGGCTATAGTCCATGGGGTCGCTAAGGGCCGGACATAACTGAGTGACTTCACTTTTACTTTTCACTTTCATGCACTGGAGAAGGAAATGGCAACCCACTCCAGTGTTCTTGCCTGGAGAATCCCAGGGACAGGGGAGCCTGGTGGGCTACTGTCTATGGGGTCGCACAGAGTCAGACACAACTGAAGCGACTTAGCAGCAGCAACAGCAGCATCAACTGAAGCCAAGAGAGCATGTATAGGAATGCAATAAGAAGGTGGAGGGTTTAGGGAACCAAAATATAAAGTTGGATATTGGAGAATGTATCAATACGAGACACTCTCCCAGAGATGTATATCATCACCCTGGGAAAGACAGAAAGTAAAGAGGAACTAAAGAACCTCTTGATGAGGGTAAAAGAAGAGAATTAAAAAGCTGGCTTAAAACTCAACATTGAAAAAAAATTAAGATCATAGCATCTGGTCCCATCACTTCATGGCAAATAGAAGGGGAAAAAGTGGAAGCAGTGACACATTTTATTTTGGAGGGCTCCAAACTCACTATTGATGGTGACTGCAGCTATGAAGATGCTTGTTTCTTGGAAGGAAAACTATGACAAACTGAGACAGTCTATTAAAAAAGTATGGACATCATTTTTTGAAAAAGTTCCATATAGCCAAAGCTATGGTTTTGCCAGTAGTCATGTATGGATGTGAAAGTTGGACCATAAAGAAGGCTGAGAACTGAAGAATTGATGCTTTCACATTATGGTGCTGGAGAAGACTGTTGAGAGTCCCTGGGACTTCAAGGAGACCAAATCAGTCAGTCTTGAAGGACATCAACCCTGAATAATCATTGGAAGGATTGATGCTGAACCTGAAGCCCCAATACTTTGGCCACCTGATGCGAAGAGTCAACTCAATGGAAAACACCATGATGCTGGAAAGACTGAAGACAGGAGGAGAAGCGGATGACAGAGGATGAGATGGTTGGATGGCATCACTGACTCAATGGAAATGAGTTTTATCAAGCTCCAGAAGACTGTGAAGGACGGGGAAGCCTGTCATGTTGCACTCCATGGAGTCTTAAAGAGTTGGGCCGGACTTAGGGACTGAACAAGACCTACATTCCAATCAACCACAAGTGAATATATGCATACTTATGTCATGTTACTTTCTGCCAGAAATCACTTCTCCCAAGAATTACTACTGCTGTTTGACTGTTGAGTAGTTTAGCTCTACAACCCCTTTCTAAATGTCTGTTATTTGTAAGTATTTACCATGTTTATTGGGCTTCCTTTTTGGCTCAGCTGGTAAAGAATTTGCCTGCAATGCAGGAGACCTGGGTCCAATCCCTGGATTGGGAAGATCCCCGGGAGAAGGGAAAGGCTGCCCACTCCAGCATTCTGGCCTAGAGAATTCTGTGGACTGTGTAGTCCATGGGGTCACAAAGAGTCAGACATGACTGAGCAACTTTCACTTACACCACGGTTATTACCTTAACCTGAGTTTCCACCAAAATAGCACCTATAATAAGCTTTTCTGTAAATAGTCTATTTGTTGGAGTTGGCAACCCACTCCAGTACTCTTGCCTGGAAAATCCCATGGACAGAGGAGCCTGGTAGGCTACAGTCCATGGGGTCACGAAGAGTCAGATATGACTGAAGCGACTTAGCAGCAGCAGCAGCAGTCTATTTGTGAATATTATTTCAGACAGCAAGAGTGGAGTGGGGTAGAGGCATGGAAAAAAGGATCTATTTATCAGCTTATCACTCCTATTGGCCAAGAGTCAGCCCACACTTACTCTGTACCTTAAGTCTCTTTCACATTTGAATTCTGCATATGTAAGTGACAGGTATGTTTGTGTACCTGAGATGACAGGAAGACAAGCAACATGTCCCTGATAAACAGTTTAAACAAACATCAAACTGCTATTTAAGCCTGTGTTGGAAATAGACACTGAAGCTCTAGTTACAATAGGATAAGACCTTCTGGATATGATGTTTACAGAAGAGAAGCAATGCAGTGCTTATTAAAATACCTATTAAACAATTATACATTTTATGTTTTGTTCTACAAATTAATATATTTCTGTGAAGTTTAGGTTGGTCTTGACTGCTGTTGTGTTCAGTTCAGTGCAGTGCAGTCTCTGTCATGTCTGACTCTTTGCTACTCCATGGACTGCAGTACACCAGGCTTCCCTGTCCATCACCAACTCCCAAAGCTTGATCAAACTAATGTCCATTGAGTCGGTGATGCCATCCAACCATCTCATTCTGTGTTGTCCCCTTCTCCTCTCACCTTCAATCTTTTCCAGCTTCAGGATCTTTTCAAATGAGTCAGTTCTTCGCATCAAGTGGCCAAAGTATTCGAGTTTCAGCTTCAGCATCAGTCCTTTCAATGAATATTCAGGAATGATTTCCTTTAGGATGGACCGGTTGGATCTATTTGCAGTCCAAGGGACTCAGATACCTGTATTCAAAAGATCAATCCTTTGTTTTTTTATCATGTTCTCACATTTACATAAGCCAGCTTTAGATGGATCTTTGTCACTCTCCTCTTTCAAGTTGGTCATCAAGGAGCACAGCTGCAACTTCAGTTTTCAAGTCTGTCACTGTTTCTGCCCATCTATTTTCCATGATAAGGATCTTTGATGTCATCTGCATATCTGAGGTTATTGATATTTCTCCTGGAAATCTTGATTCCAGCTTGTGATTCATCCAGCCCAGCATTTCTAATGATGTACTCTTCATATAAGTTAATAAGCATGTTGACAATATACAGACTTGATGTGCACCTTTTCCAATTTGGAGCCAGTCTGTTGTTCCACACCCCGTTCTAACTGTTGCTTCTTGACCTGCATACAGATTTCTAAAGCGGCAGGTCAAATGTCTGGTATTTCCATCACTTTAAGAATTTTCCACAGTCTGTTGTGATCCACACAG
Source organism: Okapia johnstoni (assembly GCA_024291935.2). Taxonomy (NCBI): domain Eukaryota; kingdom Metazoa; phylum Chordata; class Mammalia; order Artiodactyla; family Giraffidae; genus Okapia; species Okapia johnstoni. The sequence continues at coordinate 40,222,516 of CM044321.1, forward strand.
TTAAAGGCTTTGGCATAGTCAATAAAGCAGAAGTGGATGTTTTTCTGTATCTCTCTTGCTTTTTTGATGACCCAATGGATGTCGGAAATTTGATCTCTGGTTCCTCTGCCTTTTCTAAATCCAACTTGAATATTTGTAAGTTCACGATTCACATACTGTTGATGTTTGGATTGGAGAATTTTGAGCATTACTTTGCTAGTGTGTGAGACGAGTGCAATTGTATGGTAGTTTGAGCATTCTTTGGCATTGCCTTTCTTTGGGATTGCAATGAAAACTGACCTTTCCAAGTCCTGTGGCCACTGTTGAGTTTTCCAAATTTGCTGGTATACTGAGTGCAGCATTCCCACAGCATCATCTTTTAGGATTTGAAATAGCTCAACTGGAACTCCATCACCTCCACTAGCTTTGTTTGTAGTGCTCCTCCTAAGGCCCACTTGACTTTGTATTCCAGGATGTCTGGATCCCGGTGAGTGATAACACCATCATGGTAATCTGGGTCATGAAGATCTTTTTTGTATAGTTTTCTGTACTTTTGCCACTTCTTCTTATCTTCTGCTTCTGTTAGGTCCATATCATTTCTGTCCTTTATTGAGCCTATCTGTGCATGAAATGTCCCCTTGATGTCTCTAATTTTCTTGAAATGATCTCTAGTCTTTCCCATTCTATTGTTCTCCTCTATTTCTTTGCACTGATCACTGAGGAAGGCTTTCATATCTCTCTTTGCTATTCTTTGGAACTCTGCATTCAAATGGGTATATCTTTCCTTTTCTCCTTTACCTTTAGCTTCTCTTCTTTTCTCAGCTATTTGTAAGGTCTCCTCAGACAACCAGTTTGCCTTTTTACATTTCTTTTCTTGAGGATGGTTTTGATCACTGTTTCCTGTACAATGTCCTGAACCTCCGTTGTTCTTCAGGCACTCTATCAGATCTAATCCCTTGGACCTATTTGTCACTTCCACTGTATAATCATAACGGATTTGATTTAGGTCATACCTGAATGGTCTAGTGGTTTTCCTTAGTTTCTTCAATTTAAGTTTGAATTTTGCAATAAGGAGTTCATGATCTGAGGTACAGTCAGCTCCCAGTCTTGTTTTTCCTGACTGTGTAGAGATTCTCCATCTTTGGCTGCAGGGAATATAATTAATCTGATTTCAGTATTGACCATCTAGTGATCTCCATGTATAGAGTCTTCTCTTGTGTTGTTGGAAGAGGGTGCTTGCTATGACCAGTGCATTCTCTTGGCAAAACTCTGTTAACTTTTTCCTGCTTCATTCTGTACTCTAAGGCCAAATTTTCCTTGGGGTTGGGTGCATATATAATTACAAGTTTTATATCTTCTTCTTGGATTAGTCCCTTGATGATTATTCAGTGTCCTTCCTTATTTCTTGCAGCAGTCTTCATTTTAAAGTCTATTTTGTCTGATGTAAGTATTGCTACTCCAGCTTTCTTTTCATTTCCATGTGTATGGCATATCTTTTTCCATTTCCTTGCTTTCAGTCTGCATGTGCCACTAGGTCAGAAATGAGTCTCTTGTAGACAGCATATATATGCATCTTCTTTTTGTATTGATTCAGTTAGTCTGTGTCTTTTGTTGGAGTTTATAATCCATTTGTATTTAAGGTAATTATCACTGTGTATATCCCCATTGTCATTTTCTTAATTGTTTTAAATTTTTTTGGTAGGTATTTTTTTCCCCTTCCTCTTTTGTTCTCTCTTCTGTTTCCTATCTAGAGAATTTTCTTTAGCATTTGTTGTAAAGTTGATTTGGTTGTGCTGAATTCTTTTACCTTTTGATTGTCTGTAAATCTTTAGATTTCTCCATGTAATCTGAGTGAGATCCTTGCTGGGTAGGGTAGGGTATTGTAAGGGTTTTTTTTTTTTCCTTTTCTTCCTTTAAATATAACCTACCACTCTCTTCTTACCTGCAGAATTTCTGTTGAGAAATCAGCTGATAACTTCATGGGGCTTCCCTTGTATATTATTTGTTATTTTCCATTGTTGTTTTTAATATTTAATTTTTGTTAATTTGATTAATACTTGCCCATTATTTGTGTCTTGGATTTATCCTCTGTGGGACTCTCTGTGCTTCTTGCACTTTGGTGGATATTTTATTTCCTCTGTTAGAGAAGTTTATTTACTGTAATCTCTTCAAATATTTTCTCAGATTCTTTCTCTTTTTTTTTTCTTCAAAGACCCTATAATTCCAATGTTGGTGAGTTTAATGTTTCCCCAGAAGTCTGAGACTGTTCTCATGTCTTTTTATTCATTTACATTTTCTTTATTCTATTCTGTGGCAGATTCTCACTATTTTATCTTTCACTGATCTTTCAAATCAGTGCACTTATCTGATCTTTTGCCTCAGTTATTCTGCCATTGATTCCTTCTAAAGTATTTTTCATTTCAGTTATTGCATTTTTCATCTATTTGCTTATTATTTAGTTATTTTAGGTCTTTGTTAATCTTTTCTTTATCTTGTTGATCTGTGACTCCATTCCTTTTTCAAGATCTTGGATCTCTTTATTATCATTACTCTGAATTTTTTCAGATAGATTGTCTAGCTTCTCTTCATTTGGTTGCTCCTGCAGGTTTTTTTTCTTGCTCCTTCATATGTCCTGCTTCATCTGTAACATATTTCTTTGCCACCTTATTTTGTCAGACCTACTGTGTTTATGGTCTCCTTTCTGCAGGCTAAGAATTGTAGATCCTTTTGCTTCTGGTGTCTGCTCCAGGTGGGTGAGGATGGTGCAGAAGCTTGTGCTAAAAACTTCCCCTTTGTTCTGTGGTTGTCACTGCCCTGTCAGGAGCAGGGTCTGCTCCCTTGTGGTTGGAGTAGAGGACACCAGATCTGTTTATTTCTTGTTTATTTATTTATTTGGCTGTGTTGGCTCTTAGTTGTGGTATGTGGGATCTTCCTTGAGTTATGAGAGATCTTTCATTGCAACACACAGACTCGCTAGCTGTGGCACATGGGCTCCAGGGTGTATGGGCTCAGTAGTTGCAGCAAGTGGGCTTAATTTCTCCGTGGCATATGGGATCTTATGTCCCCAACCAAGGATCAAACCCCCATTCCCTGCATTGCAAACTGAATTATTATTAACTGGACCACCAAGAACATCCCCAGATCAGTTTCTTAGTTGTAATTGCTGACGTACAGTTCAAGATGGGTGAGGTTGGAGCACTCACACTGGGAGAAAAGCCACTAAGTATTCTTCCTCTGGAATTTCTTTCACTTATGAATGTGCTCTGTTGTGTCCCCCTTTGCCTGTTGTGCAGACTCACAAAGTATACTCTGGTTGACACTACTTTTGGTCCCACCTTAACTCTGGGTATGTTTGCAAATAGCCTGGTATCTCTCTGGCATTTTTCACCAGGACACTGGTGTAAATCACTGTTGTCAGGTCACAGGACTGCAGTAGTTGTGCACTTGGACCAACTGTGGGATCTGTGGAGTCAACTCAGACCCTGGCCTGGCCCAACACAATGCGTATGTGCCCACAAAGCCTACAGCTATGAAAACCAGACTGGTCCTAACTGTAGGAGAACTTGTTGTCCTTTCAGATGTTTCACAGGTGCTGAATTTAGAAAGTCATCAGCAGAGGTGTAACTTCATAGTTTGCACAGTCACATGGAAAGATTTCAGCTCTTCTTCCTATTTACACAGCCCCTGGTGCTCAGCTGTGGTTTCAGCTCCACCTCTGGATCATTTTCTACTGGGGTAGTTTCTTTGCGCCCCCCTGCGAAAGAGCAGGCAGGTCCTGGTCCCACTGACAGATCTCCTAGTGAAGGTAGCTATCTGCGTGCTCCCAGAACAGAAGAACAGATTCTCGCACCCACTGATGGATTTCCTAGTCACAAAATCTATCGGTTGGGGTCACAGTGTGGTGGTGTCAACCTTCTATGCAGGTTATTCTTAACAGTTTGCTGCTCTCTCCTCTTAGGCCCTGAAGCTCTCCCTCTATCCAGGTTGATCTCCCCACTGGTGAGGAGCCTTCCCAAGGTGTGGGAATATTTCTTCCTTCACAGTTCCCTCCCAGGAGAACAGGCCCCATTCTAATTCTTTTTTTCCTTTTTCCTCCCTGATTATGTGTAGATTTCTTGTCTTTTTAAAAGTCTAATGTCTTCCATCAGTGCTCAGTATGCGTTCTGTATGAACTGTTCCACTTGTGGATGCATTTCAATAGCATTTTCAGTGTTTCTGTGGAAGGAGGTGAACTCTGCTTCCTACTCCTCTGCTATCTTGATCTCTTTCTCAGGTGCTTTTAACTTTTTTTCTTTTTTTTCCCCTTCAGTCAGGCAGTCACTCTTTAAAAAAAAACTCATTTGGTTGTTCACTCTTTCATTTGAAAGAGGGGATAGGACTGATTTGATGGACAAGACTTGAGCCCTCTTGAAGCTTTCTCATGCTCTTATCTTTTTCTTCCACTACAGTTGCTTGTTTTTGCTTTGATATTTGCTTCTAGCTCTATCATTTCAGTAATATCTAGACTTCCCAGTGAATGTCTTGAATTTTGATTTATGCCTCTATTCCTGGCACAGTTTGCCCTTCTAATTTTGCTAACTCCTTTGGTTTCAATTGAGCAAAAACCAAACCAAAACAACACACATGAAAAAATTTCCCATCATCATGTAGCTGCATCTACAGAGATTTGACTACTATGTATTGTCCTCCCCCAACCAGGGGGCTTTCTGAAGTCAAGTATTGAACACTGAGTATAAAACATACAATAACGTTTTTATTCATTCTACCTACAAGTAAATTTCAGAAACCAAAATTTATTGATCATACCATTATGTTATTTTCTAGATTGAAAAGTTGATTGCTTTAATGAAATCTTGTCATCAATGTAGTAATAAAAATAACTATCTTGCTTTCTAATTTGTAGGAAAAGAAACAATATATGTTTCTCTAAAGTTATTTCTTCAGCATTAGAAAGAAAAGTTTACTTTTTTGTCCCCTGCTTCATTGAGAAATTACTGACAAATAAAAAGTATATGTATGTAAGGTATACAACATGATGTTTTGACATACATGTACATTGTGAAACAAGATAATTAGCACACCTATCACCTTGCAAAGCTACATTTCTGTGTGCGTTTGCATGTCTATCATGAGAAAACTTGACACCTACTCTTTTACCAAATTTCAAATATACTGTATATTATTATTAACTATAGTCATCATATGATACATTAGTCTCTAGAACTTATTGACCTTATAACTGAAAGTTTGTACCCTTTGACATCTTCTATTACCCATACCTTCAGCACTCAACAAGAAACAATCTACTCTGTTAGTATGAGTTTGACTTTTAAAATGCCCACATACAAGTGACATTATGCAATATTTATCTATCTCTGTTTGGCTTATTTCATTTAGCATAGTGTCCCCCTTCACTCATGTTGTCACAAATAACAACACTTCTTTCTCATTTAATGTTAAATAATACAAATTATTTAAGTTGGCAAAGAAGGGACAATATGTGGGGAAAAGTGCAGCTAGAATTCACTGGGCTACCTTCTGGTGTGAAGTGAAGTGAAGTGAAGTCATTCAGTCACGTCCGACTCTTGGCGACCCCATGGACTGTAGCCCACCAGGCTTCTCTGACCATGGGATTTTCCAGGCAAGAATATTGGAGTGGGTTGCCATTTCCTTCTCCAGGAGATCTTCCCGACCCAGGGATTGAACCCGGGTCTTCCATATTGTAGGCAGACGCTGTACCATCTGAGCCACCAGGGAAGTTACACAAAATACATGCCTACCAGGCAAATCATATGTAGATGTCATTTTATAAAACTAACATTTGTCTACCACATATCTAGCATCCTCACAATATTCTCCAGCAATAAATAAAGCTCATAAGCTAAAGCTTCCTACATCATCTGCCCTCAAACAACCCAAAGAACCTAAGACTAAAGCCAAATGATAACTGGCCCCCAAAATATTTCTGTTCTATGACTTTTAGTATCACTAGTTTTATACACTTTCTGGTGTACCTACTATTTATTTTAACTTCAGGATCTCCAATCAGTTAACATGATAATATGGGGTTCTCAAGGATCCCTGTTCTCTCTCTAATGCACTAATCTGCTTGACCCTGTCGTCCTCCACCTGCAAAAGATGAAATCAGACTACATTTATCAAAATTGTAGTAGGCCTTAAGTGATAATAAGAGGGCAAAAATGAGAGAGGATAGTATCCATATGGATCCCAACCCAATTCATGTGGCAGATGAATGTGAAGTCCTTAAACTTTTCTGCCCCTAAGCAAAAATATGTAAGCCTCATCTTCCTAGTTTCAGGACCGTGTCTTAAATCTCTTCCCTGGAAGAATTATAAACTTCTCTGGGAAAGCATACACTACTCAAAAACAATCTTGCTTAAATATAATGATATGAGTTAATATTCACACTACAGAAATACCTATTATATACTACAGATTTGAAGATCAGATATTTTACAACACTGTAGAAGTATTAAAACAATAACCTAAGTGTAAATGAGTGTATGATGCTCTCTGTACTGGGGCTTCCCACGTGGTTCAGTGGTAAAGAATCCACTTGCCAATGCAAGAGATGTGAATTCAATCCACAAGAGATGTGGGTTCAATCCCTGGGTCAGGAAGATACCCTGGAGTAGGAAATAGCAACCCACTCTAGTATTCTTTCCTGGAAAATTCTATGGACAGAGGAATCTGGTGGGCTAAAGTCCATGGAATCACAAAGAGTCAGACTGAGTACACACATGTACTAGATGTGGAACAATGAACTGTGTGATAGAGTAGTGCAAAAATCATTTCACAATATTATCGTGAGTTCAGTATTACAGCTTTATATGTGACCATATTAGAAATAAGATGTGCATAATTCTTCCCTTAATTTTATTTCCACAGATTTAAAAAATGGATGCAAGGTATAATCTTTGTAGGAAATTTGAAGTGTATGAAGAATGAAACTATGAAATTATATATAAAACCAATGGTTTTGTGAGACAAAAATGGTCAAGTAGAGCAATTACTCATGGTTGATTAATGAATCAATGAAAGGAAAGTGGATAACCATATTAAAATTAGTAAAAAAATAAACTGGAAACAAACTATGTCACAAGTTACATTTGGCACTCAAATAATTTTACTCATTTGATCTTTACAAAATTATTGATGGAAAAACTAGTGCCCTCCCCTTGCATGCCATCAATTAGCTGATTCTTTACTATTGCATGCTGTCACTTATTCATTTATTTAATAAATATTTAAGGTATATATTTTCTTGTACTTAAAATACCATATTAGATAAATAGCATTGTATTACAAACAGGATTAATGAAGATAAACAAGTCCATACAGCATAAAAGTGGCAAAGTTTGGACTCAAACACCATGTCCTTTAAACTACTTTCTATATATTTTTGATATATAGTTCCTCTTTTTCTCTATATTGAATACATTTTGCTCTAGATGTAAAACCTATGTACATTTGCACATATACCTGAAAAGTATTAATTTTAAAAGAAGTAACAATGTTTGTAAACATTACCACAAGCATTAAAAGCATTTTCTCAGGGATTATTATTAGATTATATCAGAAATGTTACAATAATTAAATATTTTCATATTATAATAAAAAGATCATTCTCCTTGTTAGGCACAAATCTACAAATAAAATGCAATTCACTTTGAATCTCTTTGTCTGCATGTTAAATATGTTAGGCTAAATAAAACAAATAAAGCAAATATACCACGGTCATAGTTGAAGTTTTATTCTCCTACCATTATAGAACAAGAGTGTTTCATAGCTACAAACAACTTCTCTTCATGACTGATGTCACTACTATTTAGCCCTTCGAAGTTAGTATTTATTGATTTTGCCTTTACTTTGATTGGATCTTACCTACCTCAGTGCTTCAGTAAATTGAAACCTTCTGCAGTTCATGGAAAAAAGCTGAGAGCAAGGCCTTGAGAAAATGTACACTGACCTCAATTTGCTTCAGACTATATTGGTAAAATCATTGTCACTGTGTTGAAGATGTGACCTTAACTGGATTTGTGCAAATTCAATCCACAATATTTTAGAAGCTGATTGAAGATTGGCCTAAAGTGTAAGAGCTAAAATAGTTTTAAAATTAAAAATATAAATATTTGAGGCCATTTTATTAAAATGCTACATATTCTTTGTATGCATTAACTTCTATACATACATTAAATCAATTCAACAATGTATGTGAATAATTATTGTGGCAATGTTCTTGTGAAGTTTACAAAACAGAATACAGTACAGTCTTACCCTTATAGAGTTTGCAAAATAATAAAGGAAGCACCAAAGTACTATAATTAAATTTTATAGTGTGCTTTGACAAATTATAAACATTATGTGAAATGTGGGAACAGATTAAAACATGACCATATAAATTATGGTACAAAAGAGCTCCTTTGTGAGTAAAATGGGTGTCACTGATAATTATGCTGGAACAAGGATAATAAAAATATGCAGGGAACCTGAAATAATGGACACACTAATCTGGCAGAGATAGAAGACTCTACAAGAGACATCTGAAATTAAATTTGAATTGGGAGCCACTGAAAGAGAGAGAGTGGGCAAAAAGAAAGAAAATTCTTGCATATAGTGCCCTGAATAAGCAGAACACTAAGAAGGAAAAGGACTTGAGAATAGTGGTATGACTATATGAGAATATGACTTTAAGAATATGACTTTGGAGAAATTGAGGATAGATTTTGAAGTTGATTTTCTGTTATGTAATTTAATATTTATGTTGTGCAAAGAATCAAAAATAACTTAGAGCATAGCTAAGTTGCCAAAATATGCTGCTTATTACAACCACTAGGTAAACTTCTAAAAATTCAACAGTCTCGGTTGTACACAATACTAATTAAGTCAAAATGTTTAGAGGTAGAATTCATATATTAGTGGTTTCTATGGATCAAATCATTCTAATTTGCATCTGCATTTGCAAACCACTGGCTAAATTCATAAATAAACTCATTTCAGGGCATTTGGCAACTTTTGAATAAAATCTTCAGAATAATGTCCTACCACATGAGCCTTTTTAAAATTTTTCCAATATGCCAAACAATAATATGAACACTTTTTCATACCTGTTTATTCTGACTACAATGTTCTTTAAGAAAATATTTTGCAGGAGGCTCTATTCAACTTTATTCAGATCTTTGTTCAACGTCACCTCTCCAGAGAGACATACTCTGACCACTTGATCTCAAATAGTAATCCTTACCCCTTTTTAATCTAATAACACAAACCAATGTGTCTTCTCATTACTTATGCCTACCTGATATTTTACCATTTTTTGTTTAACTAGTGATATTTACCTTCTGCCACACACATTATCAGAATATAAAATCATTGACAGCAGAGATATCACAGGCAGACTTTCAGATCTCATACACTGAAACAGTGATACATAATAGGTACTCAGTAAATGCTTGCTGAATGAATGAATTATTATGAAAATAATGAAGAGTAAAGTAATCATATTTTATCTCTGAGTGTAGTTAAACTGTTTCCATTTTAAGAAGACAGAGACAGAGGTGTTTCAAGATGGCAAAGGAGGAGGTGGAGGTACAGTGCATCTGTATCAACAACATCAAGAAAACATTTACAGATGCAACAGTTCTCACAGAACATTGCTTAAAACCAGGGGAGACCTTGGATCATCAGAAAGACCATACAGATCCAAGCATAACTTGGTAGGACAAAAGATGGGAAAAGGAGGATGAGAGCAAACAGGACTGGACATGCACCCCCGGGTGGAGGAGCTGAAGTGGAGAGAGATTCCTGCATAGAGAGATGTTGGTTTGGACAGAAAGGAAGCATTTGGGGCTGTTGGAGAAGAGTGAAGCAGCTGTGATAGTCTGGAGAGAGCGAGAACACCACAGAAAATCTATGGAGTGGCCCTACAAACTCAGGACCGAGATACCTGTCCAACAATGTGCCTGGGGGTTGGGATCTTGAGCATGGGGATTGGAAGAGTAATCCTGGACCATGGACTACTGTTGGCTACAGAGAAATGAACTGAGGGAATGGAAGGGAAGAAATTCACAACAAGGAACGTCTTTGGAGGAAAACTGGACTGCTATGGAAGCAGGGTGCTTCTGTTGAGTCACATACAAGGGGTAGAGTTACCAGTATAGCTTTTCTCTTTCCACACGCCAGCACCAGCAACTGAGCAACAGAGAAGGACCAGTTAGGGCTTCCCCTTTTGTGCCTGCTGCCAGGCACTAGAAAGGGCCCAAGTAGGGCTGCCCCTTGTACACCTCCTACTGGAGGCTACAGCAGGCTTCAAATAGAGCCATAGCTCTAGTGTCCATGGCCATTGGCCTCCCTGCACACCTGGAATGGCTGGGGCTCCCACATCCCAAGCAATTGCATCACCTCCATGTCCTGTCCTTACTGGGGCAGATTCAAGTTCTCCAGGGCAACCTCAGGAACAGATTCTTATAGATGGCCCATGTGCAAAGGTGAGAATAAAACCACAAATGAGCTCCATGTGTGGGTCAACTAAGGAAGAAGATGGAAAACCTTTCAATCAGCTTCACAAGTAGCAGCTAATCCACAAGATCAGCTAGTTAGACTCTACATCTATGGAATATATGAAAGGACACTGAGTGTTCCCGTACACACACACACACACACACACACACACAAATGCTCTAACTCACAGGGCCCACAGCAGGCCAGAGACCAGCCTTCCCCAGCAATGGAGTGCTTCCTTGGGAGGTGGAGGTCGGCTGAGACTCATGGCAGGGGTAAGGACACTGACAGCTAAGCCTCTAGGAAAAATTTTTATTTTTATGTTTTGATTTGTTTTGTTGTTGTTGTTGTTGTTTTAATTTCTTTTTTTTTCTGTTGTTCTAGTCATCTTTATTATTATTATTATTATTTCTATTTAGGGTTTTTAGATTTTTAAGTCATAATATTATTTTTTTTATATACATTTCTACTGTTCCTTTGGCTTGCTGTTGCTCTTTGGGGTTTTTGGTCTTTTTAAATATAAAGCTTTTTATATACTAAAACTTCTATTTTATATTTGCTTCTCTTTTTTTAATATTTCTGTTTTTTGTTTTATTTTATTTGCTTGATTCCTCAGTTGGCACTCTGCTTTTGTTTGATTTTCTGTTTGGTGTTTTAATTAGTGTTGCTTTTAACTGGTTGATTTCATTTTTTATTTCTTTTGTTAAACTGGATGCTCTCTTCCACTTATTTTTTGGTTCTGTTTTGGTTTCCTTTATGTGTGTGTGGGGAGGGAGGGTGTTGCTTTTTTCATGTTTCTGTTTGTCTGGTTTTATTTTTAAATTATATCTGTTTTGTTTCTGTGTGTGTGTATGTATGTGTGTGTGTTTAATACCCTTTATTGCCAGGATGAACAGCTTGCGAGGTCTTAGTCCCCCAACCAGAAGTCAAGCCTAAGCCTCTGTGGTGAGAACACTGAGTTCAGGATAGTGGACCACCAGAGAATTCCTGGCCTGAGACAATATTAATAGATGAGACCTCCAATAAAGGTCTCCAACTGAATCCAAGACCCAGCTCCACCCAAGTGCCTGCAGACCCCAGCACGGGACACCACACCAAACAACAAGCAAGATAGGAACACAATCCCAACTATCAGCCAAAAGGCTGCCTAAAGTTGTACTGAACCCCCAAACACTCCAAAGCCCACCACCAGACATGGCCCTCCATATCAGGAGGAAAATACTCAGGTATACTCACAAGAATACAGGCAGCAGTCCTTCCAACCATAAAGTCTGCACAAGCTGCTGGGCCAGCCTCACCCAACAGGGGTAAAGAACAGAAGCAAGAACAGCTATAACCCTGAAACCTGGGGAAAGAAAACCTGAAGCACAGAAAATCAGACAAAATGAAAAGAGAGCAATATTGTGCAGATGAAGGAGCAAGGTAAAAACTCACAAGACCAAAAAAATGAAAAGGAATTAGGAAATATACCTGATAAATCATTCAGAGTGTTAATAGTAAAGGTGAACAAAAAGCTCATTAAAAAAAATGGAGAAAATGCAAGAAGAATTTAATAAAGACCAAAAAGAAATGAAGAATAAATGAACAATGATGAAAAGTACAATAACTAATATTAAAAGTACTTTACAAGAAATCAGTAGCAGAATAACTGAGGAAAAAGAGCAGATAAGTGAGCTGGAAAATAGAATGGTGGAAATAGCTACTGAAAAGCAGAATAAATAAACATGAATGAAAATATTGAGGACACTCTCAGAAAACTCTAGGATAATATTAAAAACATCAGCATTTGAGTTATATGTCTCCCAAAAGAAGAAGAGAAAGAGAAAGGACCTCGGAAAATATTTGAAGAGATTAGATCAGTTGGTAAAGAATCCACCTGCAATGCAGGAGACTCTGGTTCAATTCTTGGGCTGGGAAGACCCACTGCAGAAGGGATAGGCTATCCACTCCAGGATTCTTGGGCTTCCCCTGTGGCTCAGCTGGTAAAGAATCTGCCTGCAATGTGGCAGACCTGGGTTCGATCCCTAGGTTGGGAAGATCCCCTGGAGAAGGGAAAGGCTACCCAGTCCAGCATTCTGGCCTGGAGAATTCCATGGACTGAATAGTCCATGGGTTTGCAAAGAGTCAGACACGACTGACTTTCACTTTCACTTCATTGTCTAAAACTTCCCTTAGAGGGAAAGGAAATAATTAAGTACAGGAAGCTCAGAGAGCCCCATACAAGATAAATCAAATGTGAAACATGCCTCTCTCTCTCTCTCTCTCTCTCTCTCTCTCTCTCTCTATATATATATATATATATATATATATATACACATATACACACACATATACACACATATATAAACATGCCCATATATGTCTATATATTACTTAAATTAACAAAAAATAAGCATAACTAAAAATATTAAAAGCAGCAAGAGTAAAGAAACAAGTAACACATAAGGGAATCCTCATAAGGTGAACAGCTGATCTTATAGCTGAAACTCTACAGGCCATAAGGGAGTGACAGGATCTCTGTAAAGCAATAAAAGAGAAAAAGAAACTGCAACCAAAATTCTTATACCCAGAAAAAAAGCATTTCATTCAGATTCAACAGACAAATCAAGCTTTACAGATAAGAAAATATTAGGAGAATTCAGTACCATCAAACCAGTACAAAAAGTACTAAAGGAAATTGCCTAGGCAGAAAACACAATAGAAAAGAAAGACTTAAACACACACAACAAAATGATTAAGAAAATGCTAATAGAAACACATATGTATCAATAATTAATTTAATGTAAATGGATTAAATGCACCAACCAAAATACATAGATGGGCTGAATGGACATGAAAACAAGACCCATATATATGCTATCTACAAGAGACCCACTTCAGACCTAGTGACACATAAAGCTGAAAATGAGGAAATGAAAAAAAAATATTCTCTGCAAATGGAAATCAAAAAGAAAGCTGGAGTAGTAATACTCATATCAGATAAAATAGACTTTTAAACAAAGGATATTAAAAGAGACAAGGAAGGACACTACATAATGAACAAGGAATCAATCAAAGAAGACATAACAGTGATAAATATTTATGCATCAAACATAGTAACACCTCAATACAAGAGGCAAATGCTAATAGTCATACAAAAGGAAAGCAAAAGTAACACAATAATAGGACTTTAACACCTAAGTTACAAAACGTACAAATGATCTAGACAAAAAAAAATTTTAATAAGGAAATGTAGGTCTTAAATGACACATTGGAACTGATGGACTTCATTGATATTTATAAGACATTCAATCCAAAAGCAGCAGAATACGTGTTCCTAAGTGCAAACAAAATATTCTCTAGGATAACTCCTCTCGGCAGCCAAGAAGCTCTATACAGTCAGCAAAAACAAGACTGGGAGCTGACTGTGGCTCAGATCATGAACTCCTTATTGCCAAATTCATACTGAAATTGAAGAAAATGGGGAAAACCACTAGACCATTCAGGTATGACCTAAATCAGATCCCTTATGACTATACAGTGGACGTGAGAAATAGATTTAAGGGACTAGAGCTGATAGATAGAGTACCTGATGAACTACGGACGGAGATTCATGACATTGTACAGGAGACAGGAATCAAGATCACCCCCAAGAAAAAGAAATGCAAAAAAGAAAATGGCTGACTAAGGAGGCCTTACAAATAGCTGTGAAAAGAAGAGAAGAGAAAAGCAAAGGAGAAAAAGAAAGATAAACCCATTTGAATGCAGAGTTCCAAAGAACAGCAAGGAGAGATAAGAAAGCCTTCCTAAGCAATCAATGCAAAGAAATAGAGGAAAACAATAGAATTGGAAAGACTAGAGATTTCTTCAAGAAAATTAGAGATACCAAGGGAACATTTCATGCCGAGAAGGGCTCAGTGAAGGACAGAAATTGTAGGGACCTAACAAAAGCAGAAGATATTAAGAAGAGGTGGCAAGAATACACAGAAGAACTATACAAAAAAGAACTTCATGACCCAGATAATCATGATGGTGTGTTCACTCACCTAGAGCCAGACATCCTGGAATGTGAAGTCAAGTGGGCCTTAAGAAGCATCACTATGAACAAAGCTAGTGGAGGTGATGGAATTCCAGTTGAGCTATTTCAAATCCTCAAAGATGATGCTGTGAAAGTGCTGCACTCAATATGCCAGCAAATTTGGAAAACTCAGTGGTGGCCACAGGACTGGAAAAGGTCAGTTTTCATTCCAATCCCAAAGAAAGGCAATGCCAAAGTATGTTCAAACTACTGCAAAATTGCAATTATCTCACACGCTAGTAAAGTAATGCTTAAAATTTTCAAAACCAGGCTTCAGCAATACGTGAACCAGGAACTTCCAGATGTTCAAGCTGTTTTTAGAAAAGGCAGAGGAACCAGAGATGAAATTTCCAACATCTGCTGGATCATCGAAAAAGCAAGAGAGTTCCAGAAAAACATCTATTTCTGCTTTATTGACTATGCCAAAGCCTTTGACTGTGTGGATCACAATAAACTGTGGAAAATTCTGAAGGAGATGTGAATACCAGACCACCTGATCTGCCTCATGAGAAACCTGTATGCAGGTCAGGGAGCAGCAATTACAACTGGACATGGAACAAAAAACTGTTTTCAAATAGGAAAAAGAGTGCATCCAGGCTGTATATTGTCACCCTGCTTATTTAACTTATATGCAGAGTACATCATGAGAAACGCTGGGTTGGAGGAAGCACAAGCTGGAATCAAGATTGCCGGGAGAAATATCAACAAATTCAGATATGTAGATAACACCACCCTTATGGCAGAAAGTGAAGAAGATCTAAAGAGCCTCTTGACGGAAGTGAAAGAGGAGAGTGAAAAGTTGGCTTAAAACTCAACATTCAGAAAACTAGGATCATGGCATCTGGTCTTATCACTTCATGGCAAATAGATGGGGAAACAATGGAAACAGTGACAGACTTTATTTTCTTGGGCTCCAAAATCACTGCAGATGGTGAATGCAGCCATGAAATTAAAAGACGCTTGCTTCTTGGAAGAAAAGTTATGACCAACCTGGTCGGCATATTAAAAAGTAGAGACATCATTTTACTGACAAAGTTCTGTTTAGTCAAAGCTATGCTTTTTCCGGTAGTCATATATGGATGTGAGAGCTGGACTGTAAAGAAAGTTGAGCACCGGAGAACTGATGCTTTTGAATTATGTTGTTGGAGAAGACTCTTGAGATTCCCTTGAACTGCAAGGAGATCCAACCAGTCCATCCTAAAGGAAATCATTCCTAAATATGCATTGAAAGGACTGATGCAGAAGCTGAAACTCCAATACTCTGGCCACCTGATGCGAAGAACTAACTCATTGGAAAAGACCCTCATGTTGAAAAAGATTGAAAGCAGGAGGAGAAGGGGACAACAGAGGATAAGATGGTTGGATGGCATCACTGACTCAATGGACATGAATCTGAGTAAACTCTGGGAACTGGAGATTGACAGGGAGGTCTGGCATGCTGTAGACCATGGGTTCCCAAAGAGTCAGACATGACTGAGCAACTGAGCTGACTGAATTGAAGTGTTAAATAGCATTATACCTACGAAACTCACCGTGGATACTTTAGTTAAAAATACTTTATTGATAAAAACTTCTGACCATCATCTGAAACTTCAGTGAGTATTAGTAACATCAAGGATAATTGATTAAAGATCACTATAAAGTAAAAGTAATGTTTTAAATTTACAAAAATTACCAAAGTACGATACAAAGTGAACAAATGCTATTGGAAAAATGGTGCTGCTAGACTTGTTTGTCACAGGATTGCCACAATTTTTCAATCTGTAAAAAATGCATTATCTCTGAAGTAGAATAAATCAAAGTGAAGTAAGGCAATGTATGCCTGTAATAATGTATCAATAGTTAATGTGCCACATCAAGGCAAGATGTTAATAATAAAGGAAATTGTGGATGGGAACAGGGGAATATATGGAAAATCTTTACTCTCTATTCAGCACTTTGATATATTTAAAACTGCACTAAGAAGTCTACTCATATTCTATACAGAATTGCTTTACTATACTAATGTCTATAATTGGAATAAGAAACAGAAATATTGAACTTGTGACTCTTTTGTGACTTGTGACTATTTTGTTTACTATCATTGCCATTCATTAAACACTAAGTTGTTGCAGAACCCTGTAATTTGAAACTCAGTTATTATGTTATCACTGTTCTTAAGACACTGAACTAATTTACTATGATTTTTATTCATTTCTCAATTTTCTTGTCATTTTAATTGTTAGCTTTAATTGGCCATAATGAGGGCGAGAATAAGATGCAGTTATCTTCAACTTTAGTTCAAAACTGAAAATTAAAATTACTCAAATTTTATAAACAGAATATACCATAAAAGCAGTAATGTTTTATTTCCATACAGGCTCATTGAAAAGTGAAATATTTATAGAATAATTCAAGCCAAAGTTATTTCATTAGTTTTATTTTTGCTTTTTTTCTCTCCTTATTCTGAATTCAGTATAACATAATCTTCTCTAATACATAATTAAGGAATATTTTAACTCTGTTTTGTGTTATTTGGAGGAATATTTTCTTGAATAAAAATAAAATCTAAATGTCAAAAAGTGAACGACAGAATTTATAATTGCAATGAAAAAGTGGTAGAGCATAATGGTAGAGAGCAAAGATTCTTTAAGAATTTATCTGAGGCTATATGATTGAAGAGAATTTCAAATCAGCAACAAGAAACAGAGATTAAAAAATGAGGAATAAGCAAACCCTGGCAAGACAAACACTGTTTAAAAGTATGTAACACTGCTAGGCATACACACCGAGGAAACCAGAATTGAAAGAGATGCGTGTACCCCAATGTTCATTGCAGCACTGTTTACAATAGCCAGGACATGGAAGCAACCTAGATGTCCATCGGCAGACGAATGGATAAGGAAGCTGTGGTACATATACACAATGGAATATTACTCAGCCATTAAAAAAAAAATACATTTGAATCGGTTCTATTGAGATGGATGAAACTGGAGCCCATTATACAGAGTGAAGTGAGCCAGAAAGAAAAGCACCAATACAGTATACTAATGCATGTATATGGAATTTGAAAGATGGTAATGGTAACCCTATATGTGAGACAGAAT
This sequence comes from Okapia johnstoni, assembly GCA_024291935.2. NCBI lineage: Eukaryota > Metazoa > Chordata > Mammalia > Artiodactyla > Giraffidae > Okapia > Okapia johnstoni. Next base: position 40,240,159 of record CM044321.1, read on the forward strand.
AAGAGACACAGATGCATAGAACAGTCCTGTGGACTCTGAGGGAGAAGGTGAGGGTGGGACGTTCTGGGACAATAACATTGAAACATGTATATTGTCATATGTGAAGCGGAACACCATTCCATGTTCTATGCATGGGACGGATGCTCAGGGATGGAGCGTTGGGATGACACAGAGGGATGGGAAGGGGAGGGAGGTGGGAGGAGGGTACGGGAGGGGGAGCACATGTGAACTCATGGCTGATTCATGTCATTGTATGGCAAAAACTACTACAATATTGTAAAGTAATTAGCCCCCAACTAAAATAAATTTAAAAAATAATAATAAAATAAAATAAATAAAAAATAAAAAATAAAAGTATGTAACAAATTCATCAACAATAAAACAAAATTTCTTTACTATATAAATGTATATATTTATATAAACACATTTGTCAAAACTACAGTACTATAGTCATAAATGCATCCAATAGTAAATGGTATTTTTTTTTCTTTTTGGCAGATTGCCTCTTTTGAATTTATACATTTAAATACAACTAAACCTGGGGAGTAAGACTACAGGAAGAATGAAACATATATTTTATTGTGTATATCCTAATTGTTTCATGACAAAGAATTTGTATTTAATCTTGAAACTTTCATCTTTTCTTCTATGTTATTTGATCTTTTGCATAAAATGGAGCTCTTGAATCTCAAATCAAGTTACATTCATCAACAAAAATGAGATTATGTCTCACTGAAAGGAACATGATTGATACAATATGACAAGGGCGCCAAATATGACACATCAGCTTCAAAATATTAAATGCCTTCATGGATAAAGCCAAAAATAAAATATCTGTTTTTAAGCACTTAGAGAAAATAAATTTAAAACTGCTCCACAATCAAATCCATGGATTCTATTAGATTTATTAAGTAATTATGACATTCACAAGTAAATAATGTAACTTCTCTCAGATATGTATAAAATGTTTTAAAAAATGATCTTCATTAAAACATGCTTCATTTAAGTTTCATTTTAAAGAAAAATCTTAGATAAGTATTTGAAGAAGGTAAATAAAAAGCAAATTAAAAATCAAAAACAGAGTATATTAAATATGCTGAGATGAAACTGCTGATATTCCTGACTTGTTTTTCTGAACATCACTTGCTTCTAGCCTTATTTAATGTGCACTTTATAAATTGCATGCCAAGTTAATACTTTCCAAATATTACACGCAGAAAGAGAAGGAAAATGTTTTTAAATGTTGGTATTATGCAGTATTAATTACTCTAGAAAACTAGAACTTTGAAAATGTTAAGTGACATTTTGTTCTGAGACATATAGATGTATTTTTCCATATATATTACATAATATTATTCCAGAATTTAGCATCCTTTTCTTCACTCCCTCTCTGCTTTGAAAACTCTGCATATTCAAAGAAATGTGATCAGAACTTTAAAATGTATTCCATTTGTAGAACCCCATAATATTTCACACAAAGAATCCTTGAGAAAGTGGCCTGCCCATGTTTACAAAGTCTGCCAAAACAATTCTTCATTCCAATATTTATTTTTTAAAATGTAATTCATAGTTGCGTGTGATCCTCCCATTATAAGATAATGCAATTAAATATAAGGTTTAATTAGTTAAAACATAAGCTGTACAGATTTATTATGTATATATATATATATAATATACATAAGATATATACATGGATAATTAGCATGCAAAAAGATGTTTAAGACATTAGTTATTAATGTAATTAAAATAAAAATCACATGGAGGAGAAGACAATATAGCAGAGGGGTGATAAAACTAGAGGACATCTCTCTCCAAAAGATACATCAGGAATACATCTTCAAATGCAGAGGATCTTGCAGAGAACCAGCTGAATACTGAAAGGACACCTTGACAACTGGAAAAAATTCCATAGGATTGGGGGAAACAGAGACTCCAGTCTTGAGGGAAACAAACAAAACGTTGCATGCACCAAAACTGAGAGGAAAGAATCAGGGACTCCACACAAGACTGAACCAAAACTACCTACTAGTGTTGGAGGGTCTCCTCTGGAGGTATGAGTAAGCAGAGGCTCACCACAAGGACAGGGGAAGGTCTTGCTTGGTATAAACCCTCTTGGGGGTCCCCATAAACCTGACCATAGAGCCTATAGACCTGAGAGTTGGGTCACCTCAGGCCAAAACACTATTGGGGTTAGGGGGCACAACCACACCCACAAGCAGATAACTGGATTAAAGATTTACTGAGCAAGACACTGTGGCCACTGCTGAGTTTTCCAAATTTGTTGGCATATTGAGTGAAACACTTTCACAGCATCATCTTTGGGATTTCAAATAGCTCAACTGGAATTCCATCACCTCCACTAGCTTTGTTCGTAGTGATGCTTCCTAAGGCCCTCATGACTTTGCATTTCAGGATGTCTTGCTCTAGGTGAGTGACCACACCATCGTTGTTATCTGGGTCATGAAGATCTTTTTTGTATTGTTCTTCTGTGTATTCTTGCAATCTTTTAATATCTTCTGCTTCTGTTAGGTCCCTACCATTTCTGCCCTTTATTGAGCCCATCTTTGCATGAAATGTTCCCTTGGTATCATAATCTTCTTGAACAGGTCTCCAGTCTTTCCCATTCTATTGCTTTCCTCTATTTCTTTGCATTGATCACGGAGGAAGGCTTTCATATCTCTCCTTGCTATTCTTTGGAACTCTGCATTCAAATAGGTATTTCTTTCCTTTTCTCCACTGCCTTTCACTTCTCTTCTTTCCTCAGCTATTTGTAAGGAACCATTTTGCCTTTTTGCATTTCTTTTTCTTGGGGATGGTTTTGATCAGTGCCTCTTGTACAATGTCATGAACCTCCATCCATAGTTTTTCAGACAGTCTTTCTATCAGATCTAATCCTTTGAATCTGTTTGTCATTTCCACTGTATAATCATAAGGGATTTGATTTAGGTCATACCTGAATGGTCTAGAGGTTTTCTCGACTTTCTTCAATTTAAGTCTGAATTTGGAAATGAGTTCATGATCTGAGCCACAGCCAGCTCCCCGTCTTGTTTTTGCTGACTGCACAGAGTTTTTCCTTCTTTGGCATTCTTTGGCTGCAAAGAATATAATCAAACTGATTTTGGTGTTGACAATCTGGTGATGTCCATGTATAGAGTCTTCTCTTGTGTTGTTGGAAGATGGTGTTTGCTCTGACCAGTGCCTTCTCTTGGCAAAACTGTTAGCATTTCCCTTGCTTTATTTTGTATGCCAAGGCCAAATTTGCCTATTTTCATAGGTGTCTCTTGACTTTCTATTTTTGCATTCCAGTCCCCTATAAAAAGGACACCTTTTTTAGGTGTTAGTTCTAGAAGGTCCTGTAGATCTTCAAAGAACCATTCAACTTCAGCTTCTTCAGAATTATTGGTTGGGGTATAGACTTGGATTCTGTGATATTGAATGGTTTTCCTTGGAAACAAACAGAAATTATTCTGTCATTTTTGAGATTGCACCCAAATAATGCACTTGGACTCTTTTTTTTTTTTTTTGACTATGAGGGCTACTCCATTTCTTCTAAGGGACTCTTGCCCACAGTAGTAGATATAATGGTCATCTGAGTTAAATGCTCAAAATTCTCCAAGCCAGACTTCAACAGTATGTGAATTGTCAACCTCTAGATGTTCAGGCTGGATATAGAGGCAGAGGGCCCAGAGATCAAATTGCCAACATGTGTTGGATCATTGAAAAAGCAAGAGAGTTCCAGAAAAACATCTATTTCTAGTTTACTGACTACACCAAAGATTTTAACTCTGTGGATCACAACAAACTGGAAAATTCTTCAAGCGATGGGAATACCAGACCACCTTACCTGACTCTTGAGAAATCTGTATGCAGGTCAAGAAGGAAGAGTTAGAACTGGACATGGAATAACAGGCTGGTTCCAAAGAGGGAAAGGAGTATATCAAGATTTTACATTGTCACCATGCTTATTTGGCTTATACACAGAGTATATCATGTTAAATGCTGGGCTGAATGAAGTATAAGTTGAAATCAAGATTGTCAGGACTAATATCAATAACCTCAGATATGCAGATGACACCACCCTTGTGACAAAAAGTGAAGATGAACTAGAGAGCCTCTTGAGGAAAGTGAAAGGGGAGAGTGAAAATGCAGGCTAAAACTCAGCATTCAGAAAACTAAGATGATGGCATCTGGTCCCATCACTTCATGGGAAATAGATGGGGAAACAATGGAAATGGTGACAGACTTTATTTTGAGGAGGCTTCAAAATCAGTAGAGATGGTGACTGCAGCTATTAAATTAAGATGCTTGCTCCTTGGAAGAAAAGTTATGACAAACCTAGACAGCATATTAAAAAGCAGAGACATTACTTTGTTGACAAAGGTCCATCTAGTCAAAGCTATGGTTTTTTCAGTAGTCATGCATGGATGTGAGAGTTGGACTGTAAAGAAAGCTGAGCACTGAAGAATTGATGCTTTTGAACTGTGGTGTTGGAGAAGACTCTTGAGAATCCCTTGGACTGCAAGGAGATCCAACCAGTCAATCCTAAAGGAAATCAGTCCTGAATATTCATTGGAACTTTGATATGAAGTGATGTGATGTGAAGAACTGACTTATTGGAAAAGATCGTGATGCTTGGAAAGATTGAAGGCAGGAGGAGAAGGGAATAACAGAGGGTGAGATTGTTGGATGGCATCACTGACTCAATGGACATGATTTTGAGCAAGCGTTGGGAGTTGGTAATGGACAAGGAGACCTGGTGTGCTGCAGTCCATGGGGTTGCAAAGAGTTGGACATTATTTAGCTACTGAACTGAACTGAGCAAGACCCTGCCCACCAGAGCAAAACTCAGTCCCTCCCATTGGGAAGCTTACACAAGCCTCATAAATCAAACTGAGGTCTGCATTGCAGGCAGATCCTTTACCAACTTAGTTATCAGGGAAGACTTACAGTAGCTTTAGGCTATTTTTAACAAATGACTGTACAATTTTTAATATCACATCCTCTTATTATATCTTTTCTAAATATATTTCTCAGAAAGAGAGGCAAGAGAAACTAGACAGAAAGAGAGATGCAAATGTCTAGATATCCTTTAAAACCAATCACAAACATACTGTGAACCAAAGTTAAATTATACACTAGGTCAGCTTCAAAAATGATTCTCAAACTATGTAAGGATAACTGAAACCAGTTGCAGAGTAAACACTGTGGTAATATAACAGGGTGCTGACAGGGCAGATGCCTTCTAGCCAAATCATTTTTCCATTCCTTGACGACTTTGAAATAGAGAATTAAACATTGTATACCTCAGGGTTACTGAGTCAGAATATATTTCTGTAGATGAGCTTGCTGATATGACACAGAATCACAGTGATAAGTCTCATAGAGTCCCAGTGCTTGAAGGCATGAGTCTTTCACAACAAGCAGGCTGGTTCAGAGCTACTCTCTTAGTTTACTCTAGACAGCAACAGATAGAAAACACCATGTAGCTGCAGAACAAGAGTCGATGGGAAAATAAGTCAAGAATTATACGGTGATGTGTTATGACACAACTGAGAAATGTATTCCTTGAGGGGGGGGTGAGCTGTGGACAAATTCATAAATATGAAAAATAGTTAAGTCTTTGGAAAGTATAATACTTTGCAGTATAAGATTTAGAAAAAGGAAAGGCAATAGGTTTCTTATATGTAACAGCTTTGTGACTGAAAAGACTTTTGATAAATAGTATCTGTATAATCGCAAATGGCACATCCGAAGATGTAATATGTATCAGTATTTAGCCAGTATACTTCCAACACTGGTTAAAATAAATTTATCCAAGTCAAACAAGTTAAGAATTTGTACTTTCCTCAATTAAACATTAAATGCAGGGAAATTCCTACCTATTCGCATGAGGTTATTTATTTGGAGGATATTTTATGCTGAATTTTTAATCCTAGGCTAACTTCCCTCAGCTTCAAGTACACAAAGAATATCCTTGCACTTGCCTGTAATAAAAGTTTTCCCAGAGTAGGCAGACAATTCCAGCTTTAATTCAAGGCAAATATATATCAGATGATTATTTATTCTACTACTTCAAATCTTATTAAATATTCCAAAGTGAAAGGAAAATGGTTTTAAATAATTTGTTTTTAGAATCACATAACCCCTCCCATCCATGCACAGATCAGAAAGATTTACCTGTATTTGTATATATAATTCTCTTTTACTACAAAATTCTGAAAATGAACTTTCTTGAGCTATAAAACAATAAAACAAATTTACGTGTAAGTGCTTTATGTCTTCAAATATTGTACCTGTCACGGTGGGCCTGATATTTGCAGCAGGTATAGTGCTTCAAACCTAATAGGTATTCAAAAAGTGCTGGCTGAAATATTCATGTTAACTACACAGAAATATTTTTGATAGGGGCAGTCCCAAGATGGCAGAGAAATAGGATGGGGAGAGATTTTTCTCCCCTACAAATATATCAAAAGATCGTCTGCATGTAGAGCAACTTCCACAAAACAATTTCTGAACACTGTCAGAGGACCCCAGACACCCAGAAAGACAAACCAATCTCTTTTAAATGAATCCTGATGCTACTGTAAAATGGGCAATGAAACCCAGAGGCAGGGGCCTCAACTCCAGAACTTTGGAACATTATAGAATTCCTGACTCCAGGAAACATTAATAGACAAGAGCACACACAAAATCCTCCATTCCTACACTGAGCCCAAGTTCCACCCAAGAGCCAACAAGCTCCAGTACAAGATACCCCACACTAACTCTCCAGCTAAGCAGGAACACAATTCTGAACATTAAAAGACAGGCAGCCCAAAGCCATACAAAATCCACAGATACCCCAAAACTCACTATTGGACACTGCACTGCCCTGCAGAGAGATGAGATCCAGTTCCATGCACCAGAACACAGACACAAGTTCCCTCAAAAAGGAAATCTTCAGAAACAACTGCTGGATTCAGGGAATGTGGATTCAGGGAGTAGACTCCACAATTAAGAGGAACTATGACCCTCTAGTCTGCAGAGAAGAGATCCCAAACACAGCAAACTAAACAAAATGAAAAGGCAGAGAACTATCCAACAGGTGAAGGAACACAATTAAAAAAAAAAAAACCACCCAAACCAAACCAAAGAGGAGGAGACAAGGAGTCTCTGAAAAAGAACTCAGAATAATGATAGTAAATACGATCCTAAACCTTGAAAACAAAATGGAGTTACAATAAATAGACTAGAAACACAGATTGAGAAGATGCAGGTAATGATTGACAAGGACCTAGAAGAAATAAAGAATAGTCAATCAGTAATGAACAATGCAATAACTGATATTAAAAAACACTGGAGGAAACAAACAGTATAATAACTGAGGCAGAAGAAAGGATAAGTGATCTGGAAGATAGAATGGTGGAAATAAATGCAGCAGAGAGGAAACAGAAGAATAAAAATAAATGAGGACAGTCTCAGAGACATCAGCAATGATGTTAAAACACTCCAACATTTGAATTATAGGTGTTCCAGAAGAAGAAGACAAAAGGAAAGGGCATGAGAAAATATTTGAGTAGAGATAGTCAAAACCTTCCCTAAAATGAGGAAGGAAATAACCACCCAAGTCCAAGAATCCCAGAGAGTCCCATACAGGATAAACTCAAGGTGGAACACACAAAGACACATAATAATCAAACTAACAAAAATTAAACCCAAAGAGCAAATATTAAAGACAGCAAGGGAAAAGCAACAAATAACACACAAAGGGATCCCCATAAAGATAACAGCTGATCTTTCAACAGAAACTCTGTAGGCCAGAAGGGAATGGCAGGACATACTTAAAGTGATGAAAGGGGAAAAAACCTAAAACCAGGACTACTCTACTCAGCAAGAATATCATTCTGATTTGAAGGAGAAACCAAAAGCTTACAGGCAATAAAAAGCTGAGAGAATTCAACACCATCAAACCATCTCTTCAACAAATGCTAAAGGATCTTCTCTAGACATGAAACACAGAAAAGTTTTATAAAAATGAACCCCAAACAATATAGTAAATGATAACAGGATCATACTTGTCCATACTTACCTTAAACATAAATTGATTAAATGTTTCAAACAAAAGACAAAGACATGCTGAATGGATACAAAACAAGACCACTATGTATACTGTCTACAAGAGACCCACCTAAAACCTAGGGACACAAACAGACTGAAAGTGAGGGGCTGGAAAAATATATTTCATGCAAATAGAGACCAAAAGAAAGTGGGAGTAGCAATATTCATATTAGATAAAATAGACTTTAAAATGACCATTTTAGAAGAGACAAGGAAGGACACTACATAATTATCAAGGGTTCAATCCAAGAAGAAGACATAACAATTATAAATATATATGTACCCAACATAGGAGTACCTCAATATAAAAGGAAAATTCTAACAACTATTAAAGGGGAAACTGACAGGAACACAATAATAGTGGTGGGCTTTAATACAAACTCACAATAATGGACAGATTATCCAGACAGAAAATTAACAAGGAAACACAAGCTTTAAACAATACATTGGACCAGTGAGATTTAATTTCTATCTACAGGGCATTCCACACCAAAACAGTGGATTTCACCTTTTTCTCAAGAGCACATGGAGCATACTCCAGGATAGATCACATCTGGGGCCACAAAATTAGTCTCAGTAAATTTTTAAAAATTGAAATCGTTTCAAGCATCTTTACTGAATGCAATACTGTAAGATTAGAAATCAACTACAAGGGGAGACAAACAAACAAACAAAAACTGTACAAAACCCATTTGAATACAGAGTTCCAAAGAATAGCAAGGAGAGAGAAGAAAGACTTCCTCAGCGATCACTGCAAAGAAATAAAGGAAAACAATAGAATGGGAAAGACTAGAGATCTCTTCAGGAAAATCACAGATACCAAGGGAACATTTCATGCCAAGATGGGCTCAATAAAGGACAGAAATGGTATGGACCTAACAGAAGCAGAAGAAATTAAGAAAAGGTGGCAAGAATACACAGAAGAACTGTACAAAAAAGATCTTCATGACCCAGATAATCATGATGGTGTGCTCACTCACCTAGAGCCAGACATCCTGGAATGTGAAGGCAAGTGGGCCTTAGGAAGCATCACTACAGACAAAGCTAGTGTAGATGATGGAATTCCAGTTGAGCTATTTCAAATCCTGAAAGATGACGCTGTGAAAGTGCTGCACTCAATAGGCCAGCAAATCTGGAAAACTAAGCAGTGGCCACAGGACTGGAAAAGGTCAGTTTTCATTCCAATCCCAAAGAAAGGCAATGCCAAAGAATGCTCAAACTACCACACAATTGCACTCATCTCACACACTCGTAAAGTAATGCTCAAAATTCTCCAAGCCAGGCTTCAGCAATACACAAACTGTGAACTTCCAGATGTTCAAGCTGGTTTTAGAAAAGGCAGAGGAACCAGAGATCAAATTGGCAACATCCGCTGGATCATCAAAAAAGCAAGAGAGTTCCAGAAAAACATCTAACTCTGCTTTATTGACTATGCCAAAGCCTTTGACTGTGTGGATCACAATAAACTGTGGAAAATTCTGAAAGAGATGGGCATACCAGACCACCTGACCTGCCTCTTGAGAAATCTGTATGCAGGTCAGGAAGCAACAGTTAGAACTGGACATGGAACAACAGACTGGTTCCAAATAGGAAAAGGAGTATGTCAAGGCTGTATATTGTCACCCTGCTTATTTAACTTATATGCAGAGTACATCATGAAAAAAGCTGGGCTGGAAGAAGCACAAGCTGGAATCAAGATTGCTGGGAGAAATATCAATAACTTCAGATATGCAGATGACACCACCCTTATGGCAGAAAGTGAAGAACTAAAGAGCCTCTTGATGAAAGTGAAAGAGGAGAGTGAAAAAGCTGGCTTAAAGCTCAAATTCAGAAGACTAAGATCATAGCATCTGGTCCCATCACTTCATGGCAGATAGATGGGCAAACAGTGGAAACAGTGGCTGACTTTATTTTTCTGGGCTCCAAAATCACTGCAGATGGTGATTGCAGCTATGAAATTAAAAGAAATTAAAAGTAACTGATGCTTTATATCAGTGATATATAACTTTCCCAACATCACAATTGTGGTAATATTATCCATGTTATTTTCATTTTACAGTAGAAGGCAGTGTAATATATGGCAAATATCATTCTCCCTATTTGACAAATTATTTAAAGCCTATATGTGAAAGCTTAACTACATAGTAAAAGCTTCAAGGCTAAATTTTGAACTCTGAAATCTGACCCGGAGATCGCTCTAATATGCGATTCTGTTTTTGTTTTAGAGCATGGAAAGATGTATGATGCAATAAATCAAATATTATGTGCAATGGCTTAATGTACCATTACTTCTCCAGATCTCTTCTGATTTCAAGAGGACTTTTTATAGCTAGCATTTTAGAAAGTATATTAAAAGATATGCACTTATGGCCCCTAAACAGGCTAGCAAATGGATAAATATAATGAATGAATGAGTGAATGAATGATGAAAGAGAGGATAAAAAAAAATTTTATGAAGTGGAATATTAACATTTATTAGCATCTGTTTCGTTTAGAGCATCCTGCTAAGCAATCACATATATTTATTTGATAAATTCATGTAATTTTTCATGAATTATTATTCAAATGAAATATGTAGAGAGACAGGCATAGATTAAAGTGGGTGAATAAGAGTAAATATACAATGAAACGATTCACAAAATAAACATTAAAGCAATTTAATGTCAAATATTAAAGTACATTGTTAAAGAAATAATAAAATCCTTTTTTATTATGGAGAGAGTAATATGGAAATTTATGATACCAGATGTAAAATAGTAGATATCCAATGGAAATTTGCTGTATGACTCAGGGAACTCAAATAAGGGCTCTGTGACAATCTAGAAGGGTGGATTTGGGAGGGAGATAGGAGGGAGGTTTTGGAGGGAGGGAACATGGGTCTACCTATGGCTGATTCTTGTTGATGTATGACAGAAAACTACAAAATTCTGTAAAACCATTATCCTTCAATTTAAAAAAAATGAAAAAAATAAAATTCAAAGAGAAATGGTCACTTATTTCAATGTAAAGTAATTGATTTTAGCTTACTGATTTGTAGAGAAACAGACTCAGAAATGAAAAGATTATTTAAAAAGTAATAACAATATCAATAATCATAATCCATAAAAAATATGATGTGAACTAGTATACATTAGAACAATGCTTCATCTATAGATATAATTAGAACTCTTTGTGATTCCTATAATTGGGATTATTTTATCAATGTCTGCCCAGTTAATTCCAGTCTAAACTGAAGTAACAAATGTCTCTAATAAAGTTTAAAATATTTTAATTATTACTCACTTTGAGCGCTTAAATTACTCATGTAAAAATTACTCAAATAAAAGACAATATACTTCCATAATGGAAAATTGCAAAGCTCAACACATTTAACAAAACACAAGGGAAAGATAAATATTAAAAATCACTAAATTTTCAAACAACAGAAAGAAGACCATTGTGGCTGGATAGTTATAGGCGAGAGGAATAACAGCTTACATTTATTGAGTATTCATTATGTATCAGGAACTCTTCTAAGTAATTTGTACATATTAACTCATTTAATCCTCTGGTCTAGGAAGTAGAGGCAATTATTATGCACATTTTACAACTAAGGCAATTGTGTAGCAAAGGATTACAATAATAACACACCAATAGTTTACTTATTTTAACCCTCATTCATGTCTGACTCTTTGCGACTGTATAGTCCATGGAATTCTCCAGGCCAGAATACTGCAATGGGTAGCAGTTCCCTTCTCCAGAGGATCTTCCCAACCCAGGGATCAAACCCAGGTCTCCTGCATTGCAAGAAGATTCTTTACCAACTGAGCCACAAGGGAAGCCCAAGAATACTGGAGTGGGTAACAGTTTCCTTCCCCAGGGGATCTTCCTGATCCAGGAATTGAACCTGGGTCTTTTGCATTGCAGGTGGATTTTTTACCAGCTGAGCTCCAAGGAATCCCAACACACAAATGCTACATGGTAAATAAAGACACAAGATTTTAACACAGGGAGTCTGCATATGAAACCAGTTTAACTCTTTCCCATTGCACACAACTGCTTGGGGCATAGTGTCCAAATCACCTACGGTATTGGGATTACAATTGAAATTGGGATGTTTTTGGATCATTTCAAGCCAGAGCATAACATAATCTGATGTAGTATTGATATGGACTCTGGTATTAGGCACACGAATATAAAAAAGTTACTGTAAAAAGTTACGAAAGCAAATGCAAATAAAGTAAAAATCAAATAGCAAGCACAGAGGAAAAATGGACTGAGATGAGTCAGGATTTTTAATCATGAAATGATGAAGGAAATAGGAGAAATACGATAATGGGAAAAAAATAGAGTTCAATGTAGGAAACTCACTGAAATAATGGGCCCTTAAGGTATTCTAGATCTATTTCTGCTGCTAGATTCTTTTGTATGCTCTTAGGCAATTAAATTAACTGATGTTTACCTTTGTTGCTTTATCTGTGAAATAAAGAATTGCACTACTTTAGTGTTTTGTAATTCAAAAATGTACTACAAACAAGCAAATGTACTACAAACAAACAAACAAGGAACAGGAAAAGTGGAGAAAACAGGCAAGGATCACTATATCCGTGAAGCAAAACAAGACTAGAAATGAGTGGTAGATAGAATTTTTTTACTTTATCAGTTCAGTTCAGTCACTCAGTCGTATCCGGCTCTTTGCAACCCCATGGATGGCAGCATGCCAGGGTTCCCTGTCCATCACCAACTCCTGGAACTTGCTCAAACTCATGTCCATCAAGTCAATGAGTCCATTAAACTCATGATGCCACCCAACCATCTCATCATTTTTACTTTATAAGTCACGATAAACCCTGGAATGGATGGTCTCTAGAATGAAAATTCTGTAATTCTATAGTGCAAGTTTATATAAAGGTAAACTTTAAAAAATATTTTATGAAATAAATGGTTTCTATCTCAAAAAAATGTAAGAGAGAAAGCAGTTCTTACATGAAAAGCAAAGCAAATTGAATCTGTTAAAATAACTTTAGGGCACCTCTAGCACATCCCGCATTGAACCCAAGATTGTTTCCTGTCAAAATGGGTGAAAGAAAAGAAAATATAAAAACTGAAAAAAAAATTCACTTACATTAATCTAAGATGTCATCTGCTATTATTTACGAATATCTGTTGCTATCTGATACAGGGCTATATGACCTTGAGAAAAAAAGTATGGGTGTTTCTGCAAAGAAGAAAAAATAACAATATGCTTTCAAACAATGAGTTATAAATCTTTCTTAAATTAAAATCATTTTATAAAAGAAATCTTAAATATATTATTAAATATAATTTAAGAATATGAAGTAAAATACTGTTTTATGATATAAATGGATATTTTATGATATAAATGGAAATTTTTATTATCATAGAAAACTGAGATAATACCTGAATGTATGTAATGGCTCACACTTGTAAAATATGTTTGGAAGCTATACATCAATGAATTTATATGAATGCAGGTTCATATAAAACATGTATACATATATATAAGCACATTAAAACTAAAGGCTGATAAAATAATACATTGCTCTTGACAATGACTTTTAAACAATTTAGATTTCTCTGGTAACCTGTTTTGCATTGGGGATGACAGAAAAGATATTTTGTACTCTCACTTTGTAGATTAGAACTTTTCAAAGCAAAAGACAGACTCAACTTTTAAGAATAAACATAAGGAGAAAAAAAAATACTTAAGTATGCTCTTCTAGATATTTTCATCTCCAGCTCACATGGGCTGGAATGAGAGCCTGAATTATGGCCCTTTAGTTATTTCACATGAGTCTGGCTTCCCTGGTGGCTCAGTCGGTAAAGAATCTACCTGCAGTGCAGGAGACCCAGGTTTGATCCCTGGGTTCCCCTGGGGAAGGAAATGGCAACCCACTCCAGTATTCTTGCCTGGAGAATTCCATGGGCAGAGGGGCCTGGCAGGCTATATACAGTCCATGAGGTTGCAAGAGTCAGGCATGACCGAGCAACTAACACTTTCACTGAGTTCTATAAAATCACTGCATTCATTGTTCTGTTTTCTTACTCTTGATCTTCTTTTTTGGTTCTGGTTTCCTATATTCAGAATGCTTCCAATTTATTTTGCTCTGTATTCCATTCCTCAAATCGTGCTGTGTGGTTGCTGCCTTTGGAAACCTGAACCCACTTTCTGATCATTCCTTTTACTGGTACTTTAAAGGTGGCCTCTTCATCCTTCAATATACTCTGATTCAATAATTCTGTTAATAATGGATCTACTGGAGAGGTGCATTCTGAAAATTGTTTGAGAAACTGAAATGATTATGTTCTGAAATATATGAGAGATGAAACTCATGTCTCCAAACATATAACTAAACATATTATATGTCATATTTTATCAAGATAAACATAAGTTGATTGCCAAGCTTTATATGCTTCAGCTAGTGAGTATATCATCCTGAATTTGTGAAAAGAAGCATTACTTCCCTCATTCATAGATATAAATATGAAACTTACTATCTAAATATTTGCCCAAGTGTTACTAAAATTTTTGTCCAAGTAATAGCTTCAAAAAAGACTTATGTATATAACTAGATGACTGAACAATAAAACATGTATATGTACTTTCTAATACTTCTTGCTTTGAAAATTAACATCAAGTAGGACAAAAAGGACCTTTGATTCTTGGGTCCTAGAGGAAACCATACTCGTAATGCCAATATTTCTCGAATTTTACTTGCGTCATTCCAAATGATCAGATAATCAATTTCTCAGTTTTATGTGTTTTGTAAAGTGACATGGATACTCTTAGATACTTGATCCATTGCCAAGGAATAAAAACATGATAGAGCAAGAGTAGATCTAAACCAGTTCATGATAACTGTACATATTTAGCACTATTTATTTAATAGAGTATAGAATTACCAAAAGAAATATGAGGTCTAGGCAATAACAGAGAGACATAATAGTTAATCTGGCAAGGCAGAGATACCAACAGAATGAAACTTGCCTGCGAACCTTGAATTATCTTGGGTTCAATATATATGCCTGGTTCCAACAATCATCTTTCCTTCTTTTCATACTATAAGGAAATTGGAGTTAGCTTCTCAACATAAATTTTAAATTACTAATGTGTATATATAGTATGTATAACCCTACCAATTCAATAAGTATGCTTCCCAAGTAAGTATGTTCAGCTTCTTCATATACTGATGAGCATTTAAAAGTGGAATAGTTCAGAGTCTATACTCCTTAGCAATTTATTCAATTATCACAAGAATCAAGGGTTTGTTTTTTTTTTTTTTTTTTTTTAGTGAAGCTCTTGGAGAATATTTCTCCCCAAAACTTTTAGGACTAAAAAATATTAATTACGGAGTAAAAAAATATTGTGAAAACTGTGTTGCTTCAGGCACTTAATGCAGCAACAAAGATTATATATATATTTTTTGACATTTTATTTATTTTTGTTTTGCCATACATTGACATGGATCCACCATGGGTGTACATGTTTTCCCCTTCCAGAACCCCCCTTCCACCTCCCTCCCCATCCCATCCCTCTGGGTCATCCCTGTACAGCAGCCCCGAGCATCTTGTATCACCTATTATACAAAGATTATATTTTGAAATATGCCAGGTGCCTCTACAAGGTGTTCTGTG
This sequence comes from Okapia johnstoni, assembly GCA_024291935.2. Lineage (NCBI taxonomy): Eukaryota > Metazoa > Chordata > Mammalia > Artiodactyla > Giraffidae > Okapia > Okapia johnstoni. The sequence continues at coordinate 40,255,891 of CM044321.1, forward strand.
TGCAAGTGTGTGTATATATATTTTGCTCAGAATGAATCAACTGATATTGCCACATTGACTCAAATATCTGTAGCTGACACTGCACCCTTCAGGCATTTTGGAAATCTTCAGCTAAAAGTTCAGACAGCTGACAGAAAAAGAATGATGAATTAAAACACTCAGGGGAAGGATAATGGCAAAGAGAGATTGCTAAGAAAGTTTGGAAAGTTAGCTTACAAATACATTAGGGATTTAATTTTCATAGAGTTCCTAACCTAGAAGATTAAGGAGAAATTACAGTATATCATAAATATCTATCTTTCTATTATTTAATAATATTGTTTCTAAATATAGTTAAAGCACTCATTGATTAATACTTACAGAATACACATATTTTAGTAATAATTCTGGGTTTTAGGTGATATTGAATAAATGAATATTCTAATCAGAAAAATACCTTGGTACTTCAAATATGAAAAATAATCTATTGGCATGTTTATAACATAAAACGTGTACTGGAAGCCTTTGGTAACACAGCAAAACTAGGGTATATTCATTAAATTAAACTACAATTGTTTTAAAAATTCATACAATATCAGTAAATTTTTTAAAAATGAAATTTGTAAGGTGAGTGGTGTTTATATTTATAAAGTAAAATTATCACTAATCATGCTCCTTGGTTATTCACATTGGTTCTCCTCGGAGTTTCTCTATTTTTTATCCAATTTTAGATTTAAAAGAAAAAGCACAATTGGACCTGAATCCAGTAAAAAGAATTGATTATCTTTTGAAAGGTTGGTATAGAGTTAATACTTCCTTGGCAGTGAGATTAAATCAAAATTATCACATGAAATATATTAAAAGCAAAGTTAAACTGAGATATATTTGAAAGCTTCTTGATATAACCATGCAATTTATCCACACAATTTAAAGCTTATGTATACTATGTAAATTCTCTTTACAGAAACTTTTATGCTGTTCTTTAAAAATGAACATAATATTTATGTTTTCATTTATTCTTGTGCTTGACTAATATGACCTTTATTTTTAATAATAATTTCATATATATTTTGAAAAAATGTTTTTCAACATTTTAACCTTTTTGCACAGAGGGAACACATACTTATTCAGTATTTACATCTTGTATAAATTCTTCCAGATCTTTGAGACAATCTCGCATGAGCAATGTATGGCTTTATAAAACCTGAATGGAATTCAGTTATGTATGATCAATTTGGTTCCTTAGACAAAACCTATGAGTGATTAGGGCCTTGGAAATATAAATAACAATTTTGGGGCACTTATTTGAAGAATAACTTGGAGTAATTTCAAGAGAAAACATTTTTAGTGACATCAAAGCGTTCTGTCATTCATTGCTTTCCAGCTGAGCCATAAAATTCAGGTTGATTGGGGAGAGGGCCTGAGGGGATTTGCCGGAAATGATCTTGGTAGGGAATGCCCTTGTAGGAAAGCCAGGCAGCCATGGAGACAGGGTGATACTGCTGAGTCACACACATGGGTGGAGTCATCACTTTAGCCTCTCTCCCCACATGTTGGCACCAGCTGCTGAACCAGTAGAGAAAGACCCCAGAGAAGGTGGCCCTTTCAGTGCCAAAGGCCTCCGTCTCAACACTAAGACTGCTGCACTGCTGCTGCTGCTAAGTCGCTTCAGTCGTGTCCGACTCTGTGCGACCCCATAGATGGCAGCCCACCAGGCTCCGCCATCCCTGGGATTCTCCAGGCAAGAATACTGGAGTGGGTTGCCATTGCCTTCTCCAGTGCATGAATGGGAAAAGTGAAAGTGAAGTCGCTCAGTCGTGTCCGACTCAGCGACCCCATGGACTGCAGCCTACCAGGCTCCTCCATCCATGGGATTTTCCAGGCAAGAGTACTGGAGTGGGGTGCCATTGCCTTCTCCGCAACACTAAGACTAAGCCCCATCAAAAGGCCAGCAACCTACAGTGCTGGATGTTTAACTCCAAACCATTAGTCATATCAGAACACAATCCTGTCTATTAGCAGAAAGGCAGCCCAAGACAATAACAAGCACGTAGACACCCCAAAACACACTACTGGACACAGCATTGCCCTTCAGAGAGACATGATACAGCTCCATCCACCAGAACACAGACACAAATCCTCCTAATCAAGAAAAAATTCACAAGGCACTGGTCCAACTACACCCAAGGGGGGCAGACTCACAGTTAAAAAGAATTATGATCTACCAGCCTGCAGAAGGAGACCCCAAACACAGTAATATAAACAAAATGAAAAGACAGAAAAAATATGCTGCAGATGAAAGAATATTGCAAAACCCATTAGACCAAACAAATGAATAGGAAGTAGGAAATCTACCTGAAACAGAATTCAGAATAAAGATAGTGAGAGTGTTAACAGCCTTACTGGGAGGCCAGAGGTCCCCAAGAAGGCAGGAAGAAATAAACTGCAAGTGGCAGACTTTTTTCCCTTCTCTGTTGATGACACTTTGTTCCACCTGAAATTAACTTTTCTCAAATCTTGAGCTAACTAATGCATTTTTCTTATGGAAATGTTTTTCTTAAGCTGTGTTAATGGAACTGAGTATTTGCTTTGGAATCTGCCTTTCTTCAAATCCATTCCACCTAAGATCAACTTCTTTTCTTTTCTCAAACCTTGGCTGATAATGGCTCAACAAACCAAGCCAGGGATGACACACCTTGTGCCATTCTATCTCAAAAACGCATATTGTTGGAGAGGGACCTGGTGAAACTCCCTCAGCCTTGAAGTGTCTCTCTGATCTGATTAGCACCTCACTAACAGGGCTTCCCTGATAGCTCAGTTGGAAAAGAATTCGCCTGCAATGCAGGAGACTCTGGTTCAATTCCTGGGTTAGGGAGAACCCCTGGAGAAGGGATAGGCTACACATTCTAGTATTCTTGGGCTTCCCTTGTGGCTCAGTTGGTAAAGAATCCACCTCCAATGCAGGAGACCTGGGCTCAGTCCCTGGGTTGGGAAGATCCCCTGGAGAAGGGAACTGCTATCCACTCCAGTATTCTGGCCTAGAGAATTCCGTGGGCTGTATAGTCTGTGGAGTCACAAAGAGTCAGACATGACTGAGAGACTTTCACTTCACTTCAGCAGACATAAAACACCTTGCTAAAAACTAGCAAGCTGGCACTCTTTCTGTCCCCTTCTGATGTCTATGTCAGAAGCTGTCCCTATCTCTATTATACTTTAAAAAAGATTTGTTACACAGAAAGCTCCAAGTTGTCAAGCCTCGTCTCTGGCCCCAGACTGAAATCTTCTCCTCTTGAGGTCACAAATCCCAGGGTAGCATACAGCTCACAACCATAATCTTTCAATAGTAAAGATGATCCAAAATTTTAAAAATAAAATGGAGGCACAGATAGACTGGAGGAACAGATCAAGAAGATACAAGACATGTTTAACAAGAACATAGAAGAATTAAATAATAGACAATCAGCAATGAATAACACAATTATTTCTGATGTTCAGTCGCTAAGTCCTGTCCGAATCTTTGTGACCATATGCAGTGCAGCACGCCAGGCTTCCCCATCCTTCACTATCTCCCAGATCTCACTCATACTTATGTCCATTGAGTCAGTGATGCCCTCAAACTATTTCATCCTCTATCACCCCCTTCTCATCCTGCCCTCAATCTTTCCCAGCATCAGAGTCTTTGCCAGCTGTTCACATCAGGTGGCCAAAGTATTGGAGCTTCAGCATCATTCCTTCCAGTGAATATTCAGGGTCGATTTCCATTAGGATTGACTGGTTTGATCACCTTGCTGTCTAAGGAACTCTCAATAGTCTTTTCTACGACCACAATTCGAAAGCATGAATTCTTCAGCACTCAGTCTTGCTTATGTCCAACTCTCCCATCCATACAAGAATACTGAAAAAACCACAGCTTTGATTATATGGACCTTTGTTGGCAAAGTGATGTCGCTACTTTTTAATACTTTGTCTGGGTTTGTCATAGCTTTTATTCCAAGGAGCAAAAGTCTTTTAATTTCATGGTTGCAGTCACTGTCCAAGTTTCCTTGGTGCCTCAGTTGGTAAAGAATCTGGTTGCAATGTAGGAGACCTGATTTTGATCCCTGGGTCAGGAAGATCCCCTGGAAAAGGGAATGGCAACCCACTCCAGTATTCTTGCCTTGATAATCCCATGGACAGAGGAGATGGGACAGAGGAGATGGGAGGACTACAGTCCATGGGGTCACAGAGTCAGACACGATTGAGTGACTTTCAGTCACTGTATGCAATGATTTTGGAGCCCAAGAAAATGAAATCTGTCACTGTTTCCACTTTCTCTCCATCAGTTTGTCATGAAGTGATGGGTCCTGATAATAACATTCCATTGTCTGGATGTACTATGGTTTACTGATACATTCACTTTCTGAAGGACATTGCCACAGCTTTTTTTTTTCTTTGTACCTAGAAAATGGTGACAATGATACTATCTACTATCTACCTCATGAAGTTATTACTAGGATTAAGCAAGAGAATATAAGTGCTTAATAAGTAGTTTATTGAACAAACAATAAACAACAGGTGTCAATAGTGCTGAAACACCACCAATAGCCTCAGAAGGGTGTCAAAAATGTCAGTTTTCCAGTCCAAGAGAGAGGTAAAGTCCTGTACAAAGTGGCTTCCCTCACAATGAGAAAAACAGGTCAATTTTTCCTCAGGAGGCAAAAGTATTACCTGCAGCAGTAGCTTTTATATTTTAAATATGAATTATTTTAAGTGTGCCCAGTTTTTGATGGCAGATGTGTTGCAATATTTTGCAAGATAATAGAATCAGGCATCAGTGATGGTAATCTGAGTTGATTGGTAATTTTATTAGAGGTGGTATCATCATGACCTTATTGCAAGAATCTTCATGAATGTTCCCAAATCTTTGGTCAATAACAGAAGCTGAATTCCAGAGTACACAGTCATTAACATGGTAATCCTCAATCTTACAGTCTGGTTGTTTTCCAAATTGCAGACTGAAATAGACAAATCATTCAGTTCAGTTCAGTTCAGTCACTCAGTCATGTCCAACTCTTTGCGACCCCATGGTCTGCAGCATGCCAGGCCTCCCTGTCCATCACCAACTCCTGGAGTTTACCCAAACTCATGCCCATTGAGTCAGTGATGCCATACAACCATCTCATCCTCTGTCATCCCCTTCTCCTCCTGCCTTCAATCTTTCCCAGCATCAAGGTCTTTTCAAATAATTCAGCTCTTTGCATCAGGTGGCCAAAGTATTGGAGTTTCAGCTTCAACATTAGTCCTTCCATTGAACACTCAGGACTGATCTCCTTTAGGATGGACTGGTTGGATCTCCTTGCTGTCCAAGGGACTCTCAAGAATCTTCTCCAACACCACAGTTCAAAAGCATCAATTCTTCAGCGCTCAGCTTTCTTTTTTTAGTCCAACTCTTACATCCATACATGACTACTGGAAAAACCATAGCCTTGACTAGACAGACTTTTGTTGGTAAAGTAATGTCTCTGCTTTTTAATATGCTGTCTAGGTTGGTCATACCCTTCCTTCCAAGGAGCAAGGGTCTTTTAATTTTGTGGCTGCAGTCACCATCTGCAGTGATTTTGGAGCCCCAAAAAACATTTCTGATCTGTATCCCTTTTATGTCTTTTTTCTTCTCTGATTGCAGTAGCTAGGACTTTCAAAATTATGTTTAATAATAGTGGTGAAAGTGTACACCCTTGTCTTGTTCCTGATCTTAGGGGGAATACTTTCAGTTTTTCACCATTGAGAATAATGTTTTCTTATGGCTTATCATATATGGCCTTTACTATGCTGAGGTAGATTCCTTCTATGCCCATTTTGTGAAGAGTTTCAATCATAAATGGGTACCAAATTTTGTCAAAGCCTTTTTTGAATCTATTGCTCCCTTTGAGATTATCATACAGTTTTTATCCTTCAGTTTGTTAATATGGAGTATCACATTGATTGATTTGCATATATTTTTTAATTAATTTATCTTTTATTGAAGGATAATTGCTTTACAGAATTTTGCAGTCTTCTGTCAAACCTCAACATGAATTAGCCATAGGTATACATATATCCTAATTTGCATATATTGAAGAATCCTTGCATCACTGAAATAAACCCAACTTGATCATAGTGTATAAGATTTTAATGTGTTGTTGAATTCTGTTTGCTAAAATTTTGTTAATGATTTTTGCATCTATGTTCATCAGTGATACTGGTCCGAGTTTTCTTTTTTGCGCTGTCTTTATCTGATTTGGTATCATGGTGCTGTTGGCCTTGGAGAATGAGTTTGGAAGTATTTCTTCCTCTGCAATTTTTGAAAAGAGTTTTAGAAGGATAGACATTCGCTCTTCTCTAAATATTTGATAGAATTCATCTGTGAAGCCATCTGATCCTAGGCTTTATTTTTTGGGAGATGTTTGATAACAGCTTCAGTTTCAGTACTTGTAATTGGGTTGTTCATAATTTCTATTTTTCCTGGTTCAGTCTTGAAAGATTAAACTTTTCTAAGAATCTATCCATTTCTTTCAGGTTATCCATTTTATTGTCATATAGTAGTTCATAATAGTCTCTTATAACCCTTTGAATTTCTCCATTGTCTGTTGTAAGCTCTCTTTTTTCATTTCTAATTTTGTTGATTTGATTCTTCTTTTTTCTTTGATGAAGCTGGCTAAAGGTTTGTCAATTTTGTTTATCTTCTCAAAGAACAAGCTTTTATTTTTATTTATCTTTACTATTGTTTCTTTCTTTCCTTTTTCATTTATTTCTGCTCTGATCATAATGATTTATTTCCTTCTGCTAATTTTGGGGGGGTTCTGTTCTTTTCTTTCCAGTTGTTTTAGGTGTAAATTTAGCTTGTCTAGTTGATGTTTTTTCTTGTTCCTTGAGGTAGGATTGTATTGCTTTAAACTTTCCTGTTAGAACTGCTTTTGCTGCATCCCATAGGTTTTGAGTTGTTGTGTTTTCATTGTAATTTGTTTCTAGGAATTTTTTTATTTCCCTTTTGATTTCTTCAGTGATCTTTTGGTTATTTAGAAATGTATTTTTTAATCTCCAAGTGTTTGTGTTTCTTACAGTCTTTTTTTTTTTCTTGTAATTGATATCTAGTCTCATAGCGTTGTGGTTGGAGAAGATGTTTGATATGCTTTCAATTTTCTTAAATTTACTGAGGTTTGACTTTTGACCAAAGATATGGTCTATCCTGGGGAATGTTACATGTGCACTTGAGAAGAAGGTGTATTCTTTTGCATTTGAATGGAATTCCCTGAAGATATCAATGAGATCCATCTCATCTATCGTATCATTTAAGACTTGTATTCCCATATTAATTTTCTGTTTTTATGATCTATCCATTGGTGTGAATGTGGTGTTAAGTTTTCCTACTATTATTGTGTTACTGTCAATTTTTCCTTTTATGTCTGTTAGTGTTTACCTTATGTAATGAGGTGCTCCTATGTTGGGTGCATAGATATTTACAATTGTTACATCTTCCTCTTGGATTGATCCCTTGATCATTATGTAGTTTCCTTCCTTATCTCTTGTAATATTCTTTACTGTAAGGTCTACTTTGTCTGGTATGAGGATTGCTACTCCAGCTTTCTTTTACTTTCCATCTGCATGGAATATATTTTTCCATCCTCTCACTTTCAGTCTAAGTGTGTCTTTAAGTCTGAAATGGGTTTCTTGTAGACAACATATATGTGGGTCTTGTTTTTTGTATCTATTCAGCCAGTCTGTGTCTTTTGGTTGGAGCATTTATTCTGTTTACATTTAAAGTAATTATTTATATATATATTCCTATTGCCATTTTCTTAATTGTTTTGTGATGTGTTCTTGTAGACCTTTTTCTTCTCTTGTATTTCCTGACTATATAAGTCCCTTTAACGTTTGTTTTGGAGTTGGTTTGGTGGTACTGAATTGTGTTAACTTTTGCTTGTCTGAAAAGCTTTTGGTTTCTCCATCAGTTTTGAATGAGATCCTTGACAGGTAGAGTAATCTTGGTTGTAGATTTTTCCCTTTCAGTACTTAAAATATATCCAGCCATTCCTTTCTAGCCTGCAGAATTTTTGCTGAAAGATCAGCTGTTAGCATATGGGGTTTCCCTTTTATGTTACTTGTTGCTTTTCTCTTGCTGCTTTTAATATTCTTTCTTTGTGTTTAATCTCTGTGTGATTAGTATGTGTCTTGGTGTGTTTCTCCTTGGGTTTATACTGTGTGGGATTCTTTGCACCTCTTGGACTCGGCTGACTCTTTCCTGTTCCATGCTGGAGAAACTTTCAACTATAATCTCTTCAAGAATTTTCTCATACCTTTTCTTTTTCTCTTCTTCTTCTGTGTTGTTTTGCGCATTAGTCACTCAGTCATGTCTGACTCTTTGTGACCCCAAGGACTGTACCCCACCTGGTTTCTTTCTCCATGGGATTCTCAAGGCAAGATTACTGGGGGGGATTGCCATTCCCTACTCCAGAGGATCTTCCAAACCAAGGGATCAAAACCTGGTCTCCTGCATTGCAGGCAGATTCTTTCCCATTTGAGCTACAGGAAAGTTAGGAAGACTGGAGAAACTGCAGTCTTCTTCTGGGACCCTTATCACTTGAATATTGGTGTGTTTAATGTTTTCCCAAAGGTCTCTGAGACTATCCTCAGTTCTTTTCATTCTTTGTAATTTATTCTGCTCATCAGAAGTTATTTCCACCATTTTATCTTCCAGCTCACTGATCCGTTCAGATATTGTGCTATTGATTCCTTCTAGAGTATTTTTAATTTCAGTAATTGTGTTGTTTGTCTCTGTATGTTTATTCTTTAATTCTTCTAGGTCTTTGTTAATTGGTTCTTGTATTTTCTCCATTCTGTTTTAAAGGTTTTTGATCATCTTTACTATCATTATTCTAAATTATTTTTCAGGTAGTTTGCCTATTTCCTCTTCATTTATCTGGACTTCTGTGTTTCTAGTTTGTTCCTTCATTTGTGCAGTATTTCTCTGCCTTTTCATTATTTTTTTTAAACATATTATGTTTAAAGTCTTCATTTCCCAGGGTTAAAAATTGAATTATTTCTTCCTTTTGGTTTCTTCCCTTCTAAGGTTGGTCCAGTGACTTGTGTAAGCTTCATATAGGGTGAGATTTGTGCTGAGTTTTTGTTTGTTTTTCCTCTGATGGGCAGGGCTGAGTGAGGTGGTAATTCTGTCTGCTGATGATTGGGTTTGTATTTTTGTCTTGTTTGTTGTTTGGATGAGGCATCCTGCACAGGATGATATTGGTGGGTGGTTGATGCTGGGTCTTCCACTCAAGTGGTTTCCTTTGAGGGAGTTCTCACTATTTGATGCTCCCTAGGGTTAGAAGTTTTCTGGTAGTCTAGGGTCTTGGAGTCAATGTTCCCACTTCAAAGGCTCAGGGCTTGATCTCTACCAGCAAAGAAGATTCCAAAGATAGTTTGTTAAATCAAATCCCTTATGATTATACAGTGGAAGTGACAAATAGATTTAAAGATCTAGTCCCTTAAATCTATTTGTCAATTCCACTGTATAATCATAAGGGATTTGATTTAGGTCATACCTGAATGGTCTAGTGGTTTTCCCTACTTTCTTCAATTTAGTCTGAATTTGGCAATAAGGAGTTCATGATCTGAGCCACAGTCTGCTCCTGGTCTTGTTTTTGCTGACTGTATAGAGCTTCTCCATCTTTGGCTGCAAAGAATATAATCAATCTGATTTTGGTGTTGACCATCTGGTGATGTCCATGTGTAGAGTCTTCTCTTATGTTGTTGGAAGATGGTGTTTGCTATGACCAGTGCGTTCTCTTGGAAAAATCCTATTAGCCTTTCCCCTGCTTCCTTCTTTACTCCAAGGCCAAATTTGCCTGTTACTCCAGGTGTTTCCTGCCCTCTGCCCTTTGGCCTGACACATGTGCAGCTTCTGCTTCTCCAGATCACTTGGATCATTTGTCTGCAGTAAATCACATTTAAGTCTCTATCATCATCAGAGATGTTTATCATTATTGTGATCCAAATCAAGAGAGCATTATTTACAATAGACAAGACATGGGAACAGCCTAAGTGTCTATCCTTCAAAGAATGAATAAAGAATCTAAGGTATATGTATAAAATATGAAATATTATTCATAGCCATGAAGAGATACCCCACGTCCAAGGTAAGAGAAACCCAAGTAAGATGGTAGGTGTTACGAGAGGGCATCAGAGGGCAGACACACTGAAAGTATAATCACAGAAAACTAGCTAATCTGATCACATGGACCACAGACTTGTCTATCTCAGTGAAACTAAGCCATGCCGTGTGGGGCCACCCAAGACGGATGGGTCATGGTGGAGAGGTCTGACAGAATGTGGTCCACTGGAGAAGGGCATGGCAAACCACTTCAGTATTCTTGCCTTGAGAACCCCATGAACAGTATGAAAAGTCAAAAAGACAGGACACTGAAAGATGAACTCCCCAGGTCGGTAGGCACCCAATATGCTACTGGAGATCTATGTAGAAATAACTCCAGAAAGAATGATGGGATGGAGCCAAAGCAAAAACAATACCCAGCTGTGGATGTGACTGGTGATAGAAACAAAGTCCAATGCTGTAAAGAGCAATATTGCATAGGAACCTGGAATGTTAGGTCCATGAATCAAGGCAAATTGGAAGTAGTCAAACAAGAGATGGCAAGAGTGAACCTCGACATTCTAGAAATCAGTGAACTAAGATGGACTGGAATGGGTGAATTTAACTCAGATGGCCATTATATCTTCTACTGTGGGCAAGGATCCCTTAGAAGAAATGTAGTAGCCATCATGGTCAACAAGAGAGTCCAAAATGCAGTACTTGGATGCAATCTCAAAAACGACAGAATGATCTCTGTTCGTTTCCAAGGCAAACCATTCAATATCACGGTAATCCAAGTCTATGCTCTGACCAGTAAATCTATACAGCCAATGCATATTTATTACATGCCAGTCAAAGCCATCTATATTTATGTACACTTATCAGTTAGCCAACAGGTAAATAGAGTGGACTGGAATGGGACATTTCTACCCCTACCAGTAAATATATTGAGGAAGTAGAGCATTGTTTTAATTCAATAGAGGGAAAACAATCATTTTAAAAACGATGCACTGGATGTGATAGAATAGAATGTAATATGCATTTGTTTAGGTACAAGAGAAACTTTTGTTTAGAAATTTTGGCTCCAAGGCAAGAATGAATTTAGCCTCCCTGCAATAATAATCAACCCACATTTAAGGGTCAGTATATACCAATGTATATTATTTATGTAAATTAACCAACAGTGCCCAGAATATAATTGATAATCATTATTGTTAATCATTACAATTGGATTCAGTTTATATATAAAGAATATTCCTTCTTTTCCCACTCTACACTTCTTATGTTTTGTTCTTGTCATTACTATCCACTTATTGCCAAAAAGGCAGTGAATATTTTTTAAGACAGTTCAAGTAAAGAGTAGTGCACTCAACTGAAAGCCAGACTCTTTTAGAGTACATGTTTTACTGAGAAATATTTTATGTGCAGTAGCATCAAAATCATTGCTAATGTCAAGAAGTATTACATGTATCCTTCCCTTTGACTGATCAAGTTTAGAATAGTTTGGTAGGATTGGTACTTTACAAAACCATTGCTGTTATTAACTAATTACAGGGGTAAATTACCTCCATAAAATAGACCAGAATATTTCCCTGCTGACTGGCCAGAAGGCAAAACTTCTGGCAGAAGCAGACAAGTAACACTCACTGCAACAAAGAACATTGCAAAAAGGGACTCATTGTCTAGGTCACTAAGCAAATTAACAATAATTCTCACTTGTAGTCTTATCCTTCATAAAAAACTTTTCCCTTCTAAATTGATTTTATAATATATATTCTATTATATTTTGAGCAAAACACTTAAATTAAGGGATTAGTAACTTCAGGGGTTACATATTTTCTCTTTTCAAAGTGTGGGCACATTATTTCTGGACTAAAGAATTTAAAATATTTATTTAAAAATGATTTTAAATAAGTAAAACGTTTTTACATTTACTGTGCTTTGCAACTATCTTCCTGTATTATCTATTTAAATCATGGCCTATTATTTTTGTTATCCATACTATTGTATTGAATTATTTTTTTATATGGGCTTCCCTTGTGGCTCAGCTGGGAGAGAATCCGCCTGCAATGTGGGAGACCTGGGTTCAAAACCTGGGTTGGGAAGATCCCCTGAGGAAGGAAAAGGCAACCCACTCCACTATTCTGTTCTAGAGAATTCTATGGACTGTAATAATCCATGGGGTCACAAAGAGTGGGAAACAACAATATTTTATATTCCAGGAATTATTTTAATAGAGTTATTTTTTAAACAAATAATCAGATTTAGTCAATAGACAAGAATCATCATCTATATAAAGGAAGATAAGTTACTCCTGCTGCATAGATCTCTAGAAAGTTTATATTACTATAATTGCACAAGTAAATTTTTAAAATAATAGGCATCTGAAGAATGCATATAAATTTGGATAAGCACTTTTTTTCAATGGAAAATTAGATCAGTGTAAGATTTGCAAGTCATTGAATGCAATCTTTTTCTTGGGGATGGTCTTGACTCCTGTCTCCTGAACAATGTCACAAACCACTGTCCATAGTTCATCAGGCACTCTGTCTATCTGATCTAGTCACTTAAATCTACTTCTCACTTTCACTGTATAGTCATAAGGGATTTGATTTAGGTCATACCTGAATGGTCTAGTGGATTTCTCCAATTTCTTCAATTTAAGTCTGAATTTGGCAATAAGGAGTTCATAATCTGAGCCACAGTCAGCTCCCGGTCTTGTTTTTGCTAACTGTATAGAGCATCTCCATCTTTGGCTGCAAAGAATATAATCAATCTGATTTCGGTGTTGACCATATGGTATGTCCATATGTAGAGTCTATGGACGGAGGTTCATGACATTGTACAGGAAACAGGAATCAAGACTACCCCCAAGAAAAATAAATGCAAAAAAGCAAAATGGCTGTCTGAGGAGGACTTACAAATAGCTGGGGAAAGAAGAGAAGCGAAAAGGAAAGGAGAAAAGGAAAGATATATCCACATGAATGCTGAGTTCCAAGGAATAGCAAGGAGAGATAAGAAAGCCTTCCTCAGTGATCAATGAAAAGAAATAGAGGAAAACAATAGAATGGGAAAGACTACAGATCTCTTCAAGAAAATCAGAGATACCAAGGGAACATTTCACGCAAAGATGGGCTCAATAAAGGACAGAAATGGTATGGACCTAACAGAAGCAGAAGATAGTAAGAAGAGGTGGCAAGAATACACAGAAGAACTGTTCAAAAAAGATCTTCACGACCCAGATAATCACAATGGTGTGATCACTTGCACTCCCCTAGAGCCAGATATCCTGGAATGTGAAGTCAAGTGGGCCTTAGAAAGCATCACTACAAACAAAGCTAGTGGAGGTGATGAAATTCCAGTTGAGTTATTTCAAATCCTGAAAGATGATGCTGTGAAAGTACTGCACTCAATATGCCAGCAAATTTGGAAAACTCAGCAGTGGCCACAGGACTGGAAAAGGTCAATTTTCATTCCAATCCCAAAGAAAGGCAATGCCAAAGAATGTTCAAACTACCATACAATTGCACTCATCTCACATGTTAAAGTAATGCTCAAAATTCTCCAAGCCAAGCTTCAACAGTACGTGAACTGTGAACTTCCATATGTTCAAGTTGGGTTTAGAAAAGGCAGAGGAACCAGAGATCAAATTGCCAACATCCACTGGATCATCAAAAATGAAAGAGAGTTTCAGAAAAAACACCTATTTCTGCTGTATTGACTATGCCAAAGCCTTTGACTGTGTGGATCACAATAAACTGTGGAAAATTCTGAAGGAGATGGGAATACCAGACCACCTGATCTGTCTCTTGAGAAACCTGTATGCAGGTCAGGAAGCAACAGTTAGAACTGGACATGGAACAACAGACTGGTTCCAAATAGTAAAAGGAGTACGTCAAGGCTGTATATTGTCACCCTGCTTATTTAACTTATATGCAGTGTACATCATGAGAAATGCTGGGCTAGAGGAAGCACAAGCTGGAATAAAGATTGAAAGGAGAAATATCAATAACCTCAAATATGCATATGACACCACCCTTATGGCAAAAAGTGAAGAAGAACTAAAGAGCCTCTTGATGAAAGTGAAAGAGGAGAGTGAAAAAGTTGTCTTAAAGCTCAACATTCAGAAAACTAAGATCATGACATCCAGTCCCATCATTTCATGACAAATAGATGGGGAAATAGTGGAAACAGTGGCTGACTTTGTTTTTTGGGGCTCCAAAATCACTGCAGATGGTGATTGCAGCCATGAAATTAAAAGATGCTTACTCCTTAGAAGGAAAGTTATGATCAACCTAGACAGCATATTAAAAAGCAAAGACATTACTTTGTCAACAAAGGTCCATCTAATCAAGGCTATTGTTTTTCTAGTAGTCATGTATGGATTGAGGGTTGGACTATAAAGAAAGCTGAGTGCTGAAGAATTGATGCTTTTGAACTGTGGTGTTGGAGAAGACTCTTGAGAGTCCCTTGGACTGCAAGGAGATCCAACCAGTGCATCCTAAAGGAGATCAGTCCTGGGTGTTCATTGGAAGGACTGATGTTGAAGCTGAAACTCCAATACTTTGGCCACTTGATGTGAAGAGCTGACTCATTTGAAAAGAACCTGATGCTAGGAAAGATTGAGGGCAGGAAGAGAAGGGGACGACAGAGGACAAGATGGTTGGATGGCATCCCCGACTCAATGGACATGGGTTTGAGTAGACTCCGGTGGTTGGTGATGGACAGGGAGGCCTGGCGTGCTGCGGTTCATGGGGTCGCAAAGAGTCGGACACGACTGAGCAACTGAACTGAACTGAATGCAACCTATTTTTTAAACTTTAATCATTGGGGTTAATGACTGATCAATCTGAGAATGTAGACATTCCCCATCTTCTGTCTATCAAGAAGAAAGGAAGAGAGAAAAAACATTCAAGAAGAAATAAACTTGATATCAAAAAGCATATCAAATACAAAAGGATACAAATATGAGAACAAATTCTTCAATAACAGAGCAAAATAAATTATTTTAAGAACAGCTGCCTTTGGTTGATGGAGATTCATGATCATCTGCCACTCTATTACAGTTTGATGTAAATTAATATTTTATGCTCAAAAGCAATTTTGTTTGGTATGTTATAACTATCAATGAAGCATTCAGATGAAGTACTCACCACCCAGATGAAGGTGGTGAAGTATAGTGGGCAAGAATGGCAAATATATAATCAGATTAAGTATCTGACATAGTATGAATATCACATTATATCATTTTTGATATAAAAATCTAAGGAACAAACTGATACATCTGCAGAATAGTGCTGTATCATAGCATTGGCCTAGCTGTTAGCAGATTGCATATCTGACAATACATGTGGCCTTGAAGGGAAGTCTATGTTGTTGAGTCCATAGATAACCACTATCTATGAGTCATGTGACAACAATATATGTAATCCCATTGAGGAATCACTATGTTGGGGACAGGTAAAGAGGGTGAGATATTTCTCAGTAAGATCTTTGGTTCTACTTTCAATTCTATCTCAAAATAAGTCACTTCTCAAGTCCTTCGCACCAAGATCCATGATGTTATCATCCTTTATCTGGATTATTGCCAATTTATGTCTCTCATGCCACCATTTTCTCCACGTAGTAGTCCCTGTGATTCTTTTAAATTAGCTTAAATCAGGTTATTTCTCTGCTAAAACAAACAAACAAAAATACTTTTATTGAGTTTTCCACATCACTTAGAGAAAAAGACCAAATATCTTTCAATACCCTTCAAAATAAAAGATATTTGGCTAACCATTTTTGCTTTTTCATTTTATGTCCTATTAAATTCCCCTTGTCTTACATTCTGTTTAGGTAACAGTGGCTTTCTCAATGTTTCTGAAATAGATCAGATATTACTCTTACTCAGAGACTTTATACTCATGCTTCTTTTTGCTAAAATGATTTTTCCTCATGTAACAGTATTATTTACTCTCACCACATTCTAGTCTCTGCTACATTAATCACCCTGCATAACATTATAACTACTTCCAATAGTTGCCTGTCTTTTAATACTAAATATTTTCTGATGTTTTATATATCCTAATGTTATGCATCCTTTATCTCTCTTCACAACTCTATGAAGTTTACATGAAGATAGGAATTTTTGCCTATTTGTGATATTTATATCCCTGGATGTAGAATAATGTCTAGTACATATAAAACACTCAATAAATAGCTAAAATAGTCCAAAGAATGGGTATTCTTTGCCCATATTATTACTACAAGAATTGGTAAATATTTGGATTTCAAAGAAACTATCCTATTCTAAAACTAATTTCAGAGTTTTACCCATATCCCCTAAACCTCCTTATAAACAATTCTTCCTTCTTGATTATTCCAAATTCCAGATTGCTTACAAAATTAATCATCCATGAATCATTGTATATTGGTACTACTGGACTGTTCCCCTTCTAAGAGGAACTAAAAAGCTATAAAACTTGAAGTTTAGTGTACTAAAAAGTTTTATTCTTTACCATCTTTCAAAAAAATCCATAAGTGGGGTTTTTATGCTCATTCCAGCTTGAACTAGGATATTTGCAGAACACAAAAATCAAAGCCAATAGTTTTTTTTTTCTTTAGGCAACAGATCATAATACATTTCTCTTGAGCTCCTCAGTGTATGTAAAGCAACTGTCACTGCAGCATGACTTAGGTGCACTGGAAACATAAGTCACATACTCTTGTAAATTATTACCACATTCAGAATTTGCTAAAACCTGACTTTGCATAGAAAACTTCCAAGTAACATTAGGATCCTGCTACTACATATGTCCAAATTTACGGATTAATAGATACGCTAACATGGCATTAAAAATCATGAACGGGTAGTGCTTGATTCACTTCTGGTTTCTTGAGATAGAGTGGCTTGAATAGCTCCAAAGCCTGTTGTAATGAGAGGATGACTGCACAGTGAGTGGAATGTGAAGTGAAGTGAAAGTCACTCAGTCTTGTCCAACTCTTTGCAACCCCATGGACTAGACAGTCCATGGAATTCTCCAGGCCAGAATCAACTGGAAGGGGTAGCCTTTCCCTTCTCCAGAGGATCTTGTCAACCCCAGGATCAAACCCAGGTCTCCCACATTGCAGGCAGATTCTTTACCAGCTGAGTCACAAGGGAAGCCCAAGAATACTGGAGTGGGTGGCCTATCCCTTCTCCAGCAGATCTTCCTGACCCAGGAATCCAACCAGGGTCTCCTGCATTGCAGGCAGATTCTTTACCAATTGAGCTATCAATGAAATGAAGCAAATTCTAACTTGGATTTCAAAAGTGACTTTGAGATTAAAAGAACCAAGTAAATGAGGCAGCTAGAGCCTCTTCTTCACTCTGGAAGCCACCATTACAACCTCTGGCTATAGTATTAATACTATGACTAAACAAGCACTATCTAAGTAAGCCATCCATGATTAGCACCATAATGAGAAACTGTGAGAAGCACCACAATGAGAAACTTTGAATACCATGAAACTAAGAGACAAAAATACAGAATAAGATACCCCCATCATGACATTATGTCTGTGGAAACAATAGGAGGAGTGCAAATAAAATCCCTCTGACTTCTTTCTTCTGACTTTGCAAAAATTGCATGAGTACATCTAGTTAGTGGCTGTTAAATGACAAGAACAATATTGCAAATAAATCGTGGAAATTCAGTTTTCAACTTTGCCACTGAAAAGATATACTAGAAGAATATTGAAATGGATGGTGACCACTAAGTCTTGTTATCAACCACAATTTATCTTCTCAATTATCCCCACATTTACTAGGTATCATGTAGCTATGTATGAATTATCATCCAGAGTGTAGGTGGATTGATTCTGAATGGGTTTGAGGAGGGTATTTCCACCAGGAAGTTGGGCAGCAGCAGCAATGGGAGATTGAGAAGCATCAATTAAGAAAATTGAAGATTGAAGATTGCTATGGCAAGTTTCCCCATTGATAGAGAAAAAAGATGTAAATATATTAAGGGGCAAAATTAAAACAAATATTGTGGTACTGGATAGGAACTAGAGATGTTGGTGTGAATTTGTAGTAGTGTATATATATATATATATATACATATATATATACACACACACACACATATATATATATATCCATATGTGTACAGATATCAACATATATATGCATGTGTGCATGCATGCCAAGTCGCTTGTTGTGTCTGACTCTTTGCAACCCTATGGACTATAGCCCGCCAGGCTTCTCTATCAATGGGATTCTCCAGGCAAGAATACTGGAGTGAGTTGCCATGCCCTCTTCCAGAGGATCTTTCTAATCCAGAGATGAAACCCAAGTCTCTCAAATCTCCTGCATTGGCAGGCTGGTTTTTTACCAAAAGTACCACCTGGGAAGCCCATACATATGCACATGTATACCCATATATACATGCTGCTGCTGCTGCTAAGTCACTTCAGTCGTGTCCGACTCTGTGCGACCCCATAGACATAAATGGATGTAAATGTTTATATGTATCAATTATATACACAGCACATATATTCATAAACAGGTGTATAGTATGTGTGTATGTGTACAATTGACCCTTGAACAACATGGGGGTTAGGAGCACTGGATCTCCATGAAGTCAAATCTCGAAGTATAACTTCTAGCCAAACTTTCATATCCATGGCTTCACATCAGCAGATTCAATCAGCAATGGATAGTGTAGTAGCATAATATTTACTATTGATAAAACCTTCTTATAAGTGCACATTACCAGAAAACCACAGCTCTCAGTCAGCCACACAATCACAAGAATAAATAATGGAAACATAACTGTTCTGGACACATACAACCATTCTGCTACTGATTTTCAGTACAATATTTGATAAATTACATGAGATATTCAATATCATTATCAAGAAGTAGACTTTATGTTGGATGATTTTGCCTGACTATGGGTTAATGCAGATGTTTTGGACACTTAAGGAGGCTAAACTAATCTATGCTTTTGGTAAGTCAGGTGTACTGAATGTAATTTTGACCTACAATATTTTCAATTTCTGATAGACTTATCAGGACATGAAGCATTTTTAAGTGAAGGAAGATCTATCTGTATATGTGTGTGTGTGTGCATGTGTACATTCATACACTGATATATTCCCTGGCTCTGTCCACTAAGAAAAGAAAGGAGTAGTGACAACTCAAAAACAAAGAGAACAACTTGTGCCCTGATAATAGTTTATAAATACCATTCTCCCCTAAAAGGAACTGAGGTTCCCTAGAGAAATGACTATGTCTAGACCTGGGTCAAAAACTTGGAAAGTGATCTGAAACATTTTACCTAGGGATGAGATCAAAAAATGAAACAAGCATCTCAAAGTCACACAAAAGCTATCTTGAAGATGTTTTTGTGGAGCAAATCTAGGATGGTGGTGGTTTAGTCACTAAATCCTGTCCAACTTTTGCAACTCCGTGGACTGAAACCCTCTAGGCTCCTCTGTCCATGGGATTTCCCAGGCAAGAATACTGGAGTGGGTTGCCATTTCCTTCTCCAGCGGCTCTTCCCAACACAGGATTCATTCCCACATCACCTGCATTGCAGGTGGATTCTTTATACCATTGAGCCACCAGGGAAGCCCTAGAAATCTGGGATAGTTCATCAAAATAAATAACACTGAAAGAATTTGTGCCGTGTGCTCAGTCATCTCTGTCCTTTCATGACCCCAAGAACCCTGCCAGGCTCCTCTGTCTATGGAATTTTCCAGACAAGAATACTGGAGTGAGTTGCCATTTCTGCCTCCAAAAGGGAATATGACAAAAAAATTTTTTTTAAAAAATAGGCAATCTTTATGAAAAAGATTGCTATAAATGAGCAGATAAATTAAAAGTTTGATTAGAAGTTAAGATAATTTCAGTTTCTTAAAGCACTTTCCCAATGTCAATTTCCTGATAATGATGGTTTTCAGTTCAGTCACTCAGTCGTGTCCAACTCTTTGTGACCCCATGGACCGCAGCACACCAGGCCTCCCTGTCTATCACCAACTCCTAAAGTTTACCCAAACTCATGTCCATTGAGTCAGTGATGCCATCCAAATATATCATCCTCTGCCATCCCCTTCTCCTCCTGCCTTCAATCTTTCCCAGCATCAGGGTCTTTTCAAATGAGTCAGCTCTTCGCATCAGGTGGCCAAAGTATTGGAGTTTCAGCTTCAACATCAGTCCTTCCAACGAACACCCAGGACTGATCTCTTTTAGGAGGGACTGATGGTTTTACAGGTTGTATATGAGGGTTTCCTTCTTTGTAAGAAATATACCCTCGAATATTCTTAGGTGATGTTTCATCATGTCAGTGCCTTAACTAATTCAGTAATAAGAAAATTATTTGTAGTATAATTATAACTT
This sequence comes from Okapia johnstoni, assembly GCA_024291935.2. Classification (NCBI taxonomy): domain Eukaryota; kingdom Metazoa; phylum Chordata; class Mammalia; order Artiodactyla; family Giraffidae; genus Okapia; species Okapia johnstoni. Next base: position 40,276,341 of record CM044321.1, read on the forward strand.
TCTATAAGTTTTGAATTGACATTTTAAAAAATTAATAAATCTATTTACACAAACTAATGCCCCCTTTGTATGTATTCATTGCCATGCAAAACTTTATTTCATATAACTTTTAGTTTTGTAAAATATTTATAATTATCAGTGCCAATAGATTTTGATTTTATACTAAAAACCCAAACCAACTATTCTTTTTAAAAGATCAAAGCTGTTATACATTTTCTTCTATATTATACATGTCACATTATAAAAGTATAAAATATTTTAGTATTATGAATATGGCTTTTTAAATCTACCTAAAAACTTGTTTGCATATCTGATCAGAACACTTACAAAACATCATCCCGTAGAATTTTTTTTTGAAACATCGTTTCACTCTTCAACTATTCTTATGTCTTTATGAGACGTTGAATTACTTGCAACTCAATTTTTATTCTCAAGGAAGCTAAAACATATATGCTTCCATTAAATCAGTTCAGTTCAGTCGCTCAGTCGTGTCCAACTCTCTGTGACCCCATGAATTGCAGCACGCCAGGCCTCTCTGTCCATCACCAACCCCCGGAGTCTACCCAAATCCATGTCCATCGAGTCGGTGATGCCATCCAACCATCTCATCCTCTGTCGTCCCCTTCTCCTCCCGCCCCCAATCCTACCCAGCATTAGGGTCTTTTCCAATGAGTCAACCCTTCGCATGAGGTGGCCATTAAATAGAATAGAGTTATTAAAATGTTTATTTACAAATTTGTATTATTTCCCTAGAATGTTAAAACATCATTATGAAAATAATCTACTTTTAATTGGCATGCTAAAATCAGATTTATATTCCAATTTTCTCAGAAGAAAATACAACCAACAAAATCATACATCCTGCATATTTTCTAATGTCTTTTCTTACTCTTATTAAACTGTCTCATCTGTTGCTCTATATGTTGCATTATTTAAAAGCTGTTTGACATATTTACTACTTATGGAGAGCTAATTCAAGAACAAAATTGCTTTTAACATGCTGTGATAGACTTTCAAAAAAATTTCAAGTTCAATTATTTATAGACTAATTTCCTGTTTGCTGTCTACTGAATGGTGAAGTGAAAAGTTCACAAATCTAGCTAGATGACACTTGCCTTCTCATATTCTAGGGCACTGACATTAGTTGGTGGACTGACAGTAAATCATAACTCCCCAGGCTACTCGTTAACTTTTAAAAGTTGATATAGTAACTTATAAGTTTGCTTTCTCTTGGATGACCATGAATTCTGCTTATAGATCTGATTTTTACAAAAGTACTTGGGACAGTTAATAAATAGTGCCTCAAAGACTAAATTTAATTGTGGTAAGTGTGAGACATAATCACTACTGATACTTCCCATGAACACACATTGATACTATAGAAACTTTAGGGTAAAGCATATTTTTCACACCAGATAAATTGAATTTTCATTTTAGATTGTATCATTATCAGGTCTATAGGCAGTCATTTCTTTTCCTGTTTCTTTTTCTTGGGGATGGTCTTCCTCCCTGTCTCCTGTACAATGCACGAACCTCCATCCATAGTTCATCAGGTACTCTGTCTATCAGATCTAATCCCTTAAATCTATTTCTCACTTCCACTGTGTAATCATAAGGGATTTGATTTAGTTCATACCTGAATGGTCTAGTGGTTTCCCCCACTTTCTTCTATTTAAGTCTGAATTTGGCAATAAGGAGTTCATGATCTGAGCCACAGTCAATTCCAGGTCTTGTTTTTGCTGACTGTATAGAGCATCTCCGTTGTTGTTCAAGAAAATTAGAGATACCAAGGGAACATTTCATGCAAAGATGGGCTCAATAAAGGACAGAAATAGTATGGACATAACAGAAGCAGAAGATATTAAGAAGAGGTGGCAAGAGCACACAGAAGACCAGTACAAAAAAAAAAAAAAGATCTTCACAACCCAGATAATCCCAATGATGTGATCACTCACCTAGAGCCAGACATCCTGGAATGTGAAGTCAAGTGGGCCTTAGGAAGCATCACTACGAACAAAGCTAGTGGAGTTGATGGAATTCCAGTTGAGCTATTCCAAATCCTAAAAGATGGTGCTGTGAAAGTGCTGCACTCAGTATGCCACAAATCTGAAAAACTCAGCAGTGGTGACAGGACTGGAAAAGGTCAGTTTTCATTCCAATCCCAAAGAAAGGCAATGCCAAAGAATGCTCAAACTACTGCACAATTGCACTCATCTCACACACTAGTAAAGTAATGCTCAAAATTCTCCAAGCCAGGTTTCAGCAATACGTGAACGTGAACTTCCAGATGTTCAATTGCTTTTATAAAAGGCAGAGGAACCACAGATCAAATTGCCAACATCTGCTGGATCATTGAAAAAGCAAAAGAGTTCCAGAAAAACATCTATTTCTGCTTTATTGACTATGCCAAAGCCTTTGACTGTGTGGATCACAATAAACTGTGGAAAATTCTGAAGGAGATGTGAATACCAGACCACCTGACCTGCCTCTTGAGAAACCTGTATGCAGGTCAGGAAGCAACAGTTAGAACTGGCCATGGAACGACAGACTGGTTCCAAATAGGAAAACGATTATGTCAGGGCTGTATATTGTCACCCTGCTTATTTAACTTATATGCGGAGTACATCATGAGAAACGCTGGGCTAAAAGAAGCACAAGCTGGAATCGAGATTGCCAAGAGAAATATCAATAACCTCAGATATGCAGATGACACCACCCTTATGGCAGAAAGTGAAGAAAACTAAAGAGCCTCTTGATTAAAATGAAAGAGGAGAGTGAAGAATTGGGCTTAAAGCTCAACATTCAGAAAACTAAGATCATGGCATCCAGTCCATCACTTCATGGCAAACAGATAACAGGGGAAACAGTGGAAACAGTGGCTGACTTTGTTTTTTGGGGCTCCAAAGTCCCTGCAGATGGTGACTTCAGCCATGAAATTAAAAGACGCTTACTCCTTGGAAGAAGAGTTATGACCCACCTAGACAGCATATTAAACAGCAAAGACATTACTTTGTCAACAAAGGTCCATCTAGTCAAGGCTATGGTTTTTCCAGTAGTCGTGAATGGATGTGAAGGTTGGACTATAAAGAAAGCTGAGCACTGTAAAATGGATGCTTTTGAACTGTGGTGTTGGAGAACACTCTTGAGAGTCCCTTGGACTGCAAGGAGATCGAACCAGTCCATCCTAAAGGATCAGTCCTGGGTGTTCATGGAAGGACTGATGTTGAAGCTGAAACTCCAATATTTTGGCCACCCGATGTGAAGAGCTGACTCATTTGAAAAGACCCTGATGTTGGGAAAGATTGAAGGCAGGAGGAGAAGGGGACGACAGAGGATGAGATGGTTGTATGGCATCACTGACTCAACGGACATGAGTTTGGGTAAACTCCGGGAGTTGGTGATGGACAGGGAGGCCTGGCATGTTGTGGTTCATGGGGTTGCCAAGAGTCGGACACAACTGAGCAACTGAACTGAACTGAACTGAAAAAGATATTTTAGTTCTAAATCTGCAGATTGAATTGAAATTCAATCATTAAATATTGTAGAATATAAAAACAGGAACAACATACAGTAGTAAAACTAGAGGATTCCCCTCAAATAGATGTTGAATGATGATTAATTACTTTGCAATTCAGAAATAAAAGATGTTTGTTTCTTAAAATATGACCCAATAACATAAGGGATGTGAATTTATATTCCTAATTCTCTTACCTGTATTTCAATATCAGCCTTCCGTGATAGTGAGTCATATATGCAAATTCAGGTATTCCTTTTAAGGTGACCTAATTTTTATTATTTTATACAACTATCTTGACAATATATGAAAGAAGAAACAACTATGACTACCAAAATCAATGAGATATTATAAATGGAAGTAGCAGCTTGAATATGATGGAAGTTAAAAACTAATAATTAAAAGGATCAAGTGCACCCTGTGAATAGGACTTTCAGAGACTACTACTTCAGCATACTTAGTAGGAGTAATGGCTCTTAAATATGTTTTTTAAATGTGAAATGTGCCATTATATTTTCTATAAATTATTTTTGTATCTTCATAAAAATTGCATTGATTTTTTTCAAAAGAAGCTAAAGGCAATAAACTGAATAGAAGAAAGGAATTAGAGCATTGTCCTTTCCCCTGGCATTATTTCAAACTCAAATCAGTTCAGAAGCAACTGAACGTTTCAATAAGAAAAAATAAAAGAAAATGACCAGAGGTTGTGTGTTATTAACGTTAATTATAGAAAGTTCTATCGTTAAATTCTAACCTATACAAATTCTAATAGCATCTAATTATGTAGGCAGAAAATATAATGAAAATAATTACAGTAGAAAGCACAATGTTGATATGCTCAGAACAGTGAAATAACTGAAAACTACTTTCCTATTTTTATTAAGTCATGTACTTTACAGTGTATTCAGTAAAATATGGGACAGTTTGTCATGAAAAACAAGCAAAATAGAAATCTATCAGATAATTAACTAGCATAGAAAGGTTAATTCCAAATCCAGGTTGCTGCAAAATAATTGCTACAAATACCAATCATAATTTATTTAAACATAAGTTGACTATATTAAATGAAAACCAAAAGCCCTTTCTTTGTTTTAATAAATTAATTAATTTTCATTGGAGGATGATTATTTTACAATATTGTGATGGTTTTTGCCATACATCCACATGAATTGGCCATAGGTATACATGTGCTCCACCTGTCCTGACCCCCGCCCACCTCCGTCCCCACCCTATCCTTGTATGTTGTTTCAGAGCACTGGCTTTGGGTGTCCTGCTTCATGCACTGAACTTGCACTGGTCATCTATATTACATATGATAATGTATATGTTCAATGCTATTCTCTCAAATCATCCCACCCTCGCCTCTCCCACTGAGCCCAAAAGTCTGTTTTTACATCTGTGCTTCCTTTGCTGCCCTGCATGTAGAGTTGTTGGTACTATCTTTTGAAATTCCATATATGTGTGTTAATATACAGTATTTGTCTTTCCATTTCTGATAATTCTGTCTGTATAATAGGCTCCAGGTTCATCGACCTTGTTAGAACTGACTCAAATGTGTTCCTCTTGATAGCTGAGTAATATTCCTTTGAGGATATACACCACAACTTCCTTATTCATTCATCTGCAAATGGATATCCAGGTCGCTTTTATGTCCTAGCTATTGCAAATAGTGTTTCAGTGAACACTGGGGTATATGTGTCTCTTTCAATTCTGGTTTCCTCAGGGTATATGCCCATCTGTGGGATTACTGTGTTGGATAGCAGTTCTATTCCCAGGTTTTAAGGAATTTCCACACTGTTCTCCAAAGTGGCTGTACCAGTTTGCATTCCCACCAACAGTGAAAGAGGGTTCCCTTTTCTCCACACCCTCTCTAGCATTTATTGTTTGTAGAAACTTTGATGGTGGCCATTCTGACCAGTGTGAGATGATACCTCATTGTGGTTTTCATTTGCATTTCCCTAATAATGCGTGATGGTGAGCATCATTTCTTGTGTTTACTAGACATCTGTATGTCTTCTTTGGAGAAATTTCTGTTTATATCTCTTGCCCATTTTTTGATTAGGTTGTTTGTTTTTCAAATGTTGAGCTGCACAAGCCGCTTATGTATTTTGGAGATAAATTATTTGCCAGTTATTTCATTTGCTCTTATTTTCTCCCATTCTGAAGCCTGTCTTTTCAAATTGCTTATAGTTTCCTCTGTTGTGCAAAAGCTTTTAAATTTAATTAGGTCATATTTGTTTATTTTGTTTTATTTCCATTATTCTGGGAGGTGAGCATAAAGGATCTTGCAGGGATTTATATCAGAGAGTGTTCTGCCTATGTTTTCCTCTAAGAGGTTTATACTTTTTGGTCTTACATTTAGGTCTTTAATCCATTTTGAGTTTATTTTTGTGTATGGGTATTAGAAAGTGTTCTAGCTTCATTCTTTAATGTGTAGTTGACCAGTTTTCCCAGCACCAATTGGTGAAGAGACTATCTTTTTTCCATTGTATATTTTTGCCTCCTTTGTCAAAGATAAGTTGTCCATAGGTGTGTGGATTTATCTCTGGACTCTATTTTGTTTCATTGATCTATATTTCTGTCTTTGTAACAATATCATACTGTCTTGATGACTGCAGCTTTGTAGTATTGTTTGAAGTCGGGAAAGTTGATTCTTTCAGTTCCCTTCTTCTTCCTCAAGATGCTTTGGCTATTTGGAGTCTTTCGTGCTTCCATACAAATTGTGAAATTATTTGTTCTAGTTCTGTGAAATATACCATTGGTAGTTTGATAGGAATTGCATTGAGTCTATAGACTGCTTTGGGTAGCATACTCATTTTCACTGCATTGATTCTTCCAATCCAAGAACATGTTATATTTCTCCACCTATTTGTGTCATCGTTTATTTTTTTACCAGTGTTTTATAGTTTTCTCTATACAGGTCTTTTATTCCTTTAGGTAAATTTATTCTTAAGTATTTTATTCTTTTCATTGCAATGGTGAATGTGATTGTTTACTTAATTTCTCTTTCTGATTTTTTGTTGTTAGTATATAGGAATGCAAGGGATTTCATTGCATTAATTTTATATCCAGCAACTTTATGATATTCATTGATTAGCTCTAGTAATTTTATGGTGGCATCTTTATTGTTTTCGATGCAGTGGATCATGAAGGAGACCTGGGTTCAATCCCTGGGTAAGGAAGATCCACTGGAGAAGGGAACAGCTGCCCACTGCAGTATTCTTGCCTGGAGAATTCCATGGGCAAAGGAGCCTGGTGAGCTACAGTCCATGGGGTCACAAAGAATCAGACACAATTGAGAGAATAACGCTTTCACATAACTTTTTGTTGCTGTTGTTCTACTTAACACAGATTCTGGGTTGAAGCCAAGAGGCCATGCTTAAAAATCTCATCCAAACTGGGATAATTGGATGATTTCTTTCAGGGATTTAGAATTAGTCTGCCCTCATGGCTAGAAATGAATATTATTATTGTGTGGGTTGAACACGGTGGGTCATGTGTGCATAAAAAAATTACACAGAACAAATTAGCTGTTTATCTTGAAAAGCAGAGAAAGAGGCAAGATCTTGACTCCTTGTAGAAGTCCTGAGAAATTAGCTGCCTTGGTTTGCAATATTCATTCTTGTTTCTATTCCTGGTTCATTAGACTTATATGTTTGTTTGTTTGTTTTTTCTGTCTTGGTGTTGCAATGTAATTCTACACATTATAAACTGATAGCCAATCAAGCACACACAGAAAAAGTAGGAACTATTCTTGAAAAAATAATTATCTTCCGTTACTCAGTGCAGAGAAACTTACCTCTTACCTCTAACACTTAACAGTTACTTTGATGAATAATTCTGTATTGACCTGGAGCATTTTCAGATCTAAAAATTGAGCTTTCTATAGTGTGTGTTAGTAATTCAGTCATGTCTGACTCTTTGCGATCCCATGGACTGCAGTACACCAGGCTCCCCTGTCCTCCACTATCTCCTGGAGTTTGCTCAAATTCTTATACATTGAGTATGTGATATTATCTAACTATTTCATCCTCTGCTACCCTCTTCTCCTCTTGCCTTTAATCTTTCCCAGCATGAGGGTTTTTTCTAATGAGTCGGCTCTTTTCATCAAGTGGTCAAAGTATTGGAGCTTCACCATCATCTTTTCAATGAATATTCAAGGTTGATTTCCTTTAAGATTGACTGGTTTGATCTCCTTGCAGTCCAGGGGACTCTCAAGAGTCTTTACAACACCATGATTTGAAAGCATTAATTTTTCATCACTCAGCCTTCTTTATGATCCAACTGTCACATCTGTACTTGACTACTGGAGAAACCATAGCTTTGACTATATACAACTCTGTTGGCAAAGTGATGTCTCAGCTTTTTAATATGATGTCTAGGTTTGTCATAGCTTTTCTTCCGAAGAGCAAGTGTCTTTTAATTTCATGGTTGCAGTCACTGTCTGCAGTGATTTTGGAGTTCAAGAAAATAAAATCCACTTTTTCCCCCTTCTCTTTGGCATGAAGTGATAGGACTAAATGTCATGACGTTAGTTTTTTTGAATTTTGAGTTTCAAATCAATTTTTCACTCTCCTTTTTCACCTTCATCTAGATGCTCTTTAGTCCCTCTTCACTTTCCACATTTAGCATGGTATCATCTGCATATCTGAGGTTCTTGATATTTCTCTAAGCAATCTTCATTCTAGCTTGTGATTCATCTAGCCCAGTATTTTACTTGATGTACTCTGCATATACACTAAATAAGTAGGTGACAATCTTTAGGTATCCCAATTAAATTCTCAGATGGTAGATACATGATTCTCTACTTCAGTTGAAAGATCAGAGGATAAGATTTAAGATTAGAACCCACTTACATGTGTTATATGAAAGGAGAGGAGTTTAGAAATCATGTACATGAGTGGTATGTACAACCATGTCACTTCAAAAAAATAATATAGAAAAAAATCCACTGATTGAGAAGGAAAGAGAATCCAGGGCTCATGTAATGAGTAGAAAATATTTGAAGGCTAAGGGGAGCTGAGAGTAGCTAACAAGAACAATTGAGAAGAAAAAAAAATTACACACTTTTAGTGGAGTATCAAGAGATTTTCAAGAAACAAGAGAATCACAGAACCAAGGAGAAATGAAATGTGTAAGACCCCAGAAGTCATCTGAACAATGATATAAAATGAAGACAAATTATAACTGGAGTTGGTAACATAGAGATCATCAGTTAAAGTGATGGAAATGAAATAATTTTGCATTGGTTTAAACTCAAATTTGAGATTTTAGCTAAACTCAGTTGTTATTTTTCTACAGTACTTCAAAATATGTGTTATTATGAAAGTCTGTAAAAAAAGGAGAGAAGGAATTTAAATGCTTGTGATGACAATAAATGAATAAAATGGTAAAATGGAAGACCATGATATGTAATCAGCATAAGGCTAGAAGTGAGAACATGAAAGAGAGCATGGATTACTAAAAATGTGATAGAGGTACATATATTTAAAAAAATGAAAATCTTTCTTCCTGTGTGTCACCTTCATTTTCACACAGAACACTTTACTTCTGATGCTTCTGTCACCAAATGCTTAAGGAGTTATTCCCTACCAAGCAATTCTCTGAGACGCAAGCTGAATGTTGTATAATTTACCGTAATTCTGAAAATGACTACCTGTAGTGTCAGATTCAACAGGTTAAGAAATTAGTCCCTCCCCCCAAAAAAAGAAATTAGTCCCAAAAGACTGTCCACTTCAATTCCAGTCACAAGTATTAAGTCTCAAGGTTGCCTAAGACTTCTGTTTTACTTGACTAGATAGGTCCTGGAGGTTCCCAGGACCCCTCCTCACATTCAACTAGTTTGCTAGAGGAGCTCATGGAATCTAGGGAAACATACTTATGTACTTATGTTTACTGTTTATTAAAGGATACGGTAAAGAATACAGATGGGCAGCACATGAAAAGATACATAAACAGAGATCTGGGAGGTTCCTGAGCTCTTCAGTCCCTGTGGGGTGGGGGAGCATCACCATCCTGGTGTGGATGCTTTTTACCAAGATGAAGCCTCTCCAAACCCCATACTATTGGAGTTTTTATAGAGGCTTCCTCACAGTAGGAACGATCAACTGCTAGAGAAGTATAGAGGGGATAAAAATTCCAAAATTCAAATTACGGCTTGGTCTTTCTAGTGACCAGTCCCCATCCAGGAGTCCATCAAGGGTCACCTCATTAGTACAAATGATGCCCCTAATGCTTTTACCACTTTTGAAATTATAGGGTTTTTAAGAGCTCTGTGCCAGGAACTAGGTGCAGAGACAAATACATTTTTTTTGTTAATATCTCACTCTTTTGCCAAAGTTTTCACTTTCATCTCAGGTTCAAAGGATTTGTTAACAAAATAAGCCAAATGTTATATACAAACAAATAATACAAATATTTATTAGAGAATTGTAGAGCTTTTGATATACTAACATTAAAAGAAAAGAGAAATAGAAAGCACAGAGAATACATCACCAAATTTGGTTTTGACCAACATCCAGACTTAAACAGCACTAGGAAGTCCCAAGTCATAAGACATCTGGAGTCCCAATTGGGAAAATGTCCCAGGCAGTGTGTTCGCTCTGTGGGTGAGATTTCAAAGACTGCAGTTTGGGGTTCCCACTTATAATCCAAGGATGATGCAAACTGATAACATCATCAATCTGTGACCAAATTGCAAGCCTGGTTTCATGTTACTACTATTTGTTTTGTCTTGTAAAACTTGGAATATTGTTAAGTCTGGGGCTTGCTTGGCCAGGCCTCCTCCAGAGGCTCAACAATTTCAATATTACTTTCCTATCTTATCTGTCATGTTGCAAGTCTTGCACTCACAGCAGGCAGTCACTCCTGGTCACTCCCAGTCAGGGCAGTGTCCAGGCAAGTTAGAAGCAAGGTCAGAGGACTGCTCTGCTCTTTTGCCTCTGAAACCTGAAAAAGACTTCTTCTATTTTATTTCCCTAACACTCACGTCAAGGAACAGAAGTTTCTAATGAATTGAAATAATTATCAGAATGGATTTGCTAAATCAATTAAATTGTAAGGAAAGATATTATTGTCAGAAATAAGTGTGATTGAAATAAAGATTTTGCAAGAGTTAGAATAATTAAAGGTGCTAAAAGATAGAATAAGACTAAGAGAAATAAAGGTAAAAAAGTCAAAAAATGGAAACTCTAACTTCTGGTTAGAACATAGAAGTTGTCACCTAAAATAAAAATGTACAACATGATAGCTGTAGTTTCAGTTTTATTTAAGGATTCACTGAGGACTATAGCCTGGGAGATAGTCTGTCACATAGTTCTGAAGAACTACTCCAAAGAGGGAAAAGGGGAGGTCAGCATATATGCTATTTTGAAGAAGATGTACTTCTAATAAAGCACTGCTGCTGCTGCTGCTAAGTCGCTTCAGTCGTGTCCGACTCTGTGCAACCCCATAGACGGCAGCCCACCAGGCTCCGCCATCCCTGGGATTCTCCAGGCAAGAATACTGGAGTGGGTTGCCATTGCCTTCTCCAGTGCATGAATGGGAAAAGTGAAAGTGAAGTCACTCAGTCATGTCCGACTCTTCACGACCCCATGGACTGCAGCCTGCCAGGCTCCTCCGTCCATGGGATTTTCCAGGCAAGAGTACTAGAGTGGGGTGCCGTTGCCTTCTCCGTAATCAAGCACATATCTCAGTAAATTCTAGTCATGAGGAGTAGATATCTCAATTAATGATTTTAGTCATTTCCTAAGTAAAAGAAGGTGCAAAAAAAATGGGTTCATAAAATTTTGTTCCAAAAATGCCTATCTGAAGGCCTGCAATGCCATTTTTTTCCCCCAGAGCACAGAATGCCGCCTTCTTGATCTCTCTCCTGAACTCTTTTCAGGGTGTGTTGAAGTTCAGCTACTGCAGTGGCTGATGATTAAATCTCTGTAGAGTTGGATTGTTGTGGTCTCTTACAGACCAGTATCTGGGGACCGGAGTCGACGAAAAGAAAGAGAGAAAGAGAGAGAGGGCAGTATCTCTCGGGTTACGTGGAAAACCAATAAAGCCCATGCAAAGGACTTGTACCGCTCACGAAGGCACAGGGCATCCTCTCAAGGAGGTCTTGAAAGCTCGGGTGAGAAAGTGAGCTCGGTAGGCTTCCATGCTCCGAAGAGAATGAGGACAGGAAGAAGGACACGGGGGACCCAAGTCTCTAGTGGAACAAGGGCATTTTATTAGCAGAAATGCATGCTTATATGTCTTTAGTAAAATGATTACTCAGCCATTACAAAGAATGAAATTCCTTCAGTTGCAACAAAATGGATAGTCTAATACATACAAGGTCGCTGAAGAGAGTCACTGAAGGGAGTCACTGAAAGGAATCCAAGCGGGTGCCCTCTCTCATGATTTCAGTCCTGAGAACTGCATGCAGCTCTTCTCATTCCTGTATTCCAGGAACTGATAAGGAACAGAGAGTCTTCAAGAAATGGCACACAAAGGAAGAAAAATGCAACATATTGGATTCCTTAAAGTTGAACGTCCCCTGACACTGAATGGCAAGCTTTAGTTGGCACAGTTTGAAGAAATTTTTACTCCAAATCTATGAATTCAAACAATTTGGACAATCCACAAAATTATAGATTTAAAAAAAGAATCTGTGATCTGAAGATCAAGAAAAATGCAAATGAACTAAATTTTAAACCAGGATGAGGCTCTTCTAGGAGAGAAAGAAAGAAAGAAAGTGAAGTCACTCAGTCGTGTCCAACTCTTTGCAACCCCATGGACTGTAGCCTACCAGGTCCTTCCATCCATGGGATTGTCCAGGCAAGAATACTGGAGTGGGTTGCCATTTCCTTCTCCAGGAGATCTTCCCGACTCAGGGATTGAACCCAGGTCTCCTGCATTGTAGGCAGACGCTTTACCATCTGAGCCACCAGGGAAGCTCTCTTCTCTAGGAGAGAAGAGAACAATAGTTCTTCTACCCTCTGATGAAATAATGCACACATAAAAAATCTGACAACAATGAGGCTAAGGGGAAACCAGTTGCTAACTAAACCTCTTATTAACATCCATGATGTGTAACCTGATATAACAGAGTAGAGTGCCAATGAAACTTACCTCCAGTGTGAGTAATTATATATCTACCAGTTTGTCCCCAAGATTCTTCATTGAGGGTCAGGGGTATTGCATTAAATGTAGAATGTAGGATAAGAGAGTTCAAAAAAATCATCTTCACTCATCTGGAATCTCCTCAAAACCAAGATATCTATATTTGTGAAGGAAGTTGAAGAAAAATGTTTTAGAAAGGGGAATAAAATGAAATATTCTTAGTTCAAAAAACTATGATCATGGCATCCGGTCCCATCACTTCATGGCAAATAGATGGGGAAACAATGGAAACAGTGACAGACTTTATTTTCTTGGGTTCCAAACTCACTGCATATTGTGACTGCAGCCATGAAATTAAAAGACGTTTGCTCCCTGGAATAAAAGTTATGACCAACCTAGACAGTATATTAAAAAGCAGAGACATTACTTTTCCAACAAAGGTCCATCTAGTCAAAATTATGGTTTCTCCAGTAGTCATGTATGGATGTGAGAGTTGGACCATAAAGAGAACTGAGCACCAAAGAATTGATGCTTTTGAACTGTGGTGTTGGAAAAGACTCTTGAGAGTCCCTTGGCCTGCAAGGAGATCAAACCAGTCCATCCTAAAGGAAATCAGTCCTGAATATTTATTGGAAGAATTGATGCTGAAGCTGAAATTCGAATCCTTTGGCCACCTGATGTGAAGAACTGACTCCTTGAAAAAGAGCCTGATGTTGGGAAAGATTGAAGGCAGGAGGAGAAGGGAACGACAGAGGATGAGATGGTTGGGTGACATCACCGACTTGAGGACATGAGTTTGAGCAAGATCTGGGAGTTGGTGATGGATAAGGATGCCTGGTGTGCTGCAGTCCATGGCGTCACAAAGAGTCGGACATGACTGAGCAACTGAACTGAACTGAACTAACAGAATAAAAGAGGACATAGTATAAAGAGTAATACAAGGGAACAAAAATATCTGAAGTACATGCCAGGGGGTAAAGAAAAACAAATAACCTTTATTTTGAAGAATTAAAGAGGAAATAATTTCCATAATGACATTAAATTTATGTCTAAGACAGAATGAAACCAACTTTCAGAGAGATTATTGAAGATTTTAGAAACTATAGATAATATTCTCTAATTTCAGGTGGGCACAGATTGAGTTTGTGACAGTGGGAAAAGAGGAATATTGAGTCCAAGTAAAAGAGGAAATGAGTAGTATGAGAATTCATATCTGGTATTGATACATATCTTTACTGCTTTCCTTAGATTTCCTGTAATAATCAAGTTAGCATGAAATACTAGGCATAAAAATATTAGTCTTAATAGAGTCTACATCATAAAATGATGTAGCTAAAATATATACACTCACTGGGTACCTATTTCTTCATTTTACAGAGCTGTGTTTATTTGATGGTTGTGGGAAGCTTAATAAAAAGCTTAATAAAAACTGAAGATGTTCAGAAAATATTAATATTCACTGAAAAACCCAATCACAGATTGCTAAAAGGTGCCATAGAAGGCTCTGTTAATTTCTCTACCCAGTAGTTACATGCACAGTTTCCCACCACAAGTATGTGTCTCTCATCACCTCAATGTAGACATTTTCCTCAGCGCTCTGAGATTCTTTGGATAATACCTTAGCCTCCCCAATTTCAGGTGAGATATTTATGAGACAAGATCAACATGGTCCCCAGGGAGATCTTGCCCCAGTGACCCCCAGTGGTAAATTATCTATTTATATAAATTTTGTTGGTTTTTCTCCCTCGCCTGTCTCATTTTTTTTCCACTTTGTTTCTTGACTTCTCAGAAGATTCACTTGTATAAAATTCCTTGACCCAGAGTTGATTTGGAGGAGGTGAGGGTTGGGAAATTTTCAGAGTAGGGAGGATTTAAACTAAGAAAGAAGGGACAAATCTTGAAAGTAAATAAATATAAGAAATCCATGGCAAAATTAAAAAAAAAGAAAAAGAATTGTTCATTAAATATAATTATATATTATTTACATTAAATTTATACACAAAAATTGGACACTTAACTCATAGAATGTACCAATTAAATAGAAGTGGGTAAAATATTTAATAAAAAATATAAACAAAAAATCTTGCAAGAAAATATTTAAGGACTTCAGAAACTTTGGGGATGGTGATAAAGATGGTGATATAGACGGTGATAAAGAAAAAAGTAAATATATTTGACTCCATAAATTTTATATATACTTATAAATATATACATATAATATTTACAAATGAAATCAATAGGCACATCATATATCTGAGGTTGTATGTGGACTTATACTGCAGTAATTTAGAATATCTAATTATATCATGTGACTCAGATGGTAAATAATATTCCTGCAATGCAGGGATTCCAATTCAATCTCTGAGACGGGAATATCCCCTGGAGAAGGGGATAGCAACCCACTTCAGTATTCTTGCCTGGAGACTCTCATAGACAGAGGATCCTGGCAGGCTATAGTTCCATGGGGTTGCAAAGAGTTGGACATGACTGAGCCGCACTTTCACTTTCCTTCTTCAAGGAGTTCTCAAAAAGAACAAAAAATTCAGCACCTATTTATGAAAAATGTTCCCCAGAAAGTGGGCATAGAGGAAAGAAACCTAGACATAATAAACACCATATATGACAGACCTACAGATAACATCATACTCAATTGTGAAAAGCTGAAAGCCTTTCCTCTAAGACCAGGAACACGACAAGGATGTTCACTCTTGCCACTTTTATTTAACATAGTTTTAGAAGCTGTAGCTATGGTAGTCCGAGGGGAAAAAAAGAAATAAAAGGAGTCCAAACTGGAAAAGAAGAAGAGAAATTGTCACTGTTTGCAGGTGACACAATATTATACATAGAAAATCTGAAAGTTGCTACACGAAAGTTAATGATTTTTGTAATTGCATTGTAGTTAATTGCATTTTGATAACTGTACTTTATTTTGTAGTCTTTATCACCATGTAAAATAGTATATGCTTAACTGATTTATAAGTTTATTTATTAGGCTTTTCCCCATTAGAATGTGAGTTTCATAAAAGTCAGAATTTTTGTCTAATTGGTTTGCCACTATTGCCTCAGAACCTACCACACTGCATGTCAAGTTCACAAACAGTGTTAAGTGGAAAAATGACCCTGCCTAATGGACTTTGCATTTGAACCACTTCTTTTTTAAAGTTAATTTAGCTTAAATTTGCATATCATAAATTACCCTTTTTGATCAGATTTATAAATTTTTGACACACACATCAATCATGTAAACATCACCACAATAAATAGTTCTTTTTTGCCAATTTTTATATTCCCTCTTCTCATTCTCGCTTCTAAGCAAACTTTTTTGTCCTTATAATTTTGTCTTTTCCAGAATATTATATAAATAAAATCACTTAACATATTGCTCTTGATGTTAATTTGTTACATTTTTAACACTAAATAACATTTGTTTGCATGTATATACTACATCTAGTTTATTTATCAACTTGTGGATAGTGAATTGTTTTTAATTTTTTTTCTATTGTTTATAAGGTGACTCAGAGATAAAGAATCCGCCTGCCAATGCAGGAGATGCCAGAGATGTGAGTTCAATCCCTGGGTTAAGAAGATCTTGTGGAGGAGGAAATGGAAACCCATTTCAGTATTCTTGCCTGGATAATCCCATGGACAGAGGAAGTTAGTGGACTACAGCCCATACGGTCGCAAAGAGTCGGACACAACTGAGCACACACACATATATTAAACTAATCCACATTCACATACAAGGTTTTTTTGTCAGCATATGCTTTCATTTTTCTTGGATCATCTATATAAATAGAATGGCTGTCTCATATGTGTATGTATAACTAGATGAAACACTTCAATTTTACAAAGTGGTTGTTCTATTTTAAACTCTCATCAGCAGTACGTAAGAGTTCTAGTCACTGCACAACTTCACTCTCATTTGTAAAGAACTTAAAATAGCTAAAACAATTCTCAAAAAGAAAAACCCAGTTGAATTTCTCATACTCTCTGATGTGCATGCATGCTCAGTCATTCAGTTGTGTCCGACTCTGCAACCCCATGAACTGTAGCCCACCAGGCTCCTCTGTCCATAAGATTTTCCCAGGCAGGAGTACTGGAGTGGATTGCCATTTCCTCCTCCAAGGGATCTTCCCAACCCAGGGATCAACCAATGTCTCCTGTGTCTCTTGTATTGTAGGTGGATTCTTTACCTACTCAGCCATCAGAAAAGCCCTATATATACATACATATATTTCAGACTTTTCAAAATCTGTATTTATATCTAAATAGTTTCTTTTCTCAGTATCTCAGTTACATACCATATAGTAAGAAATTTAGAGAGGTATAGAATTTGTAAAGCTTACTCATTACTATTAAAGATCATATATCAAATGATATATGAAATCAATGCCATATATCTAGTGCTTGTGCAATATTTACATGAACTTAAATGTAATATTTTTAGTTGGTTGATCTAGGAAAATTTCTAAGGCCAAAGCCACAGTACAATGCTAAAGTTCTATCTGGTTCTCAGGTACAGCTCCCTGTCAGCACAACTTTGACCTAATAGCTTAGCAAGACCTCACCAGTGTCAAATCACTCTCCTGTTTAGCTTTTCAATCATGCTCTCACTAAGCCTGGCCAACATGATATAATTTATTTTTTACAGCATTATAGAATTTCGAGATATGACTTTTTCCACTTCAGCTAGTGTTAAGCCTCAGATATAGTTTTCAAGGGATCACCCAGAAACACTTTTATTTAACTTGTGAAAGTTCAAAGTCATGAGGTTATTTCTCATTCAACTGAACCTGTTCCTAGTGAACCTTAAAGAGTTAGCCACAAAACAGCATAGAAGAATCTTGCTAAAAATTATTTTTTCTACTGAAGTTCAAGAAAAAAATCTAAAACTAAAGCCACGTTTGATAGATTGTTTATGGGAAAGGATCACATCATTTCCTGCACTTGGAGGCCATACTTGTGTATTATGAAGTCCAATATTATGCTGCTATTAGTGACATAAAATCTAAGTTATACAAAGTAACTTTTAAAAAATTCATAACACATTCTGTTAAAAGAAATAACATAAAGAATATTTGCTATATGTTTCCATGAAAACTAATGTGCTCACACAAAAATGGCATGCCCATTATTTCTTGTAAAATATATCTGATTAATTTTAGATTGATTCAAAACCAAAAGAAGCTGGGAAAGTTTAAAACTTAGTAAATGTCTCAAAATTAGGATTAAAATAATAAGAAGCTACTATAAAATTTTTGGAGCTGGCTTGGATTATGCACACCCTTTCATCTTTCAGCATGGTGTCTCATCTGAAATTAAAGAGCTCTGATTAAGAGCTTAAAAATAAGTTTCTCAAATTCATATATGAAGAGCTACCATTTTATAGAAATGAGATTATTTATATCACTGTAAAATGATCATTTGAAAAAATAACTATATTTTTCTGAAAGTATAATACATGTATCCTGTAATGCAGTCTTGAAGTCAAAGTTGATCACTCACATAAGATATGAATAAATTTGAGGTGTTGAGTTCTTTATCATTCTTGAAGCTCCAGACTAAGCTGAGTGATGTTTTCTAATTGCTTTATGACTTTCAAAGAAAATTTTACAGGCTTAGATAACTTCTATTGAATCTGAGAAATAATTTTTCTTCCCACAAAGTCTCAATTGATCTAACTGAATCTCTGAAGTTCTCCTAGAAACAGTCATATTTTGAATGAATAAAATGAACATTTTATCTACTCAGTTTTTAAAATTCAGACATAGAGACATAGTCTGTTTTAGTTAATATCAAGTTTTATAGTTTGATTATCAATATGAAAACTCAATCATGAAGAACAAAGCCAATGTAAAAATCTGAAGACTCTTGAAGTAGTTTTCTCTTCATTTTATTTTACAGTTGCAAAAAGGGTGGAAAAAATCACCTCATGGAAAATATAAACTCGCAGGTGTTTTTAAATATATTCTATAGAAGATAGCATATGTTATACAAATTCATGAAGAAAAAAAGTACTACAGTTTAGTTCTGCTTTTAAAAAGGAAATTGATCAAGGTAGTGGAGTAAAAGGCCATGAAGTTCCCCTTCCTTATGAACACATAATATACATATCTACATGTGGAAAAATTCTCACTAAAAGCTAAGTGGAAACTGAAGAAAAATTACTTTACAATCAATCCTGTAAGAACGATATACATGTAACCAAACAGGTAAGAAGAGAAGGATTCAAGCTAGGAGCTCTGCCCCTCAGAGGGAGTACAAAGGACAGAAGCGATTACATGCCCTGGGGAGTGAGTGGTTCTAGCCATAAGGTGGGCACCCAAGTCCTGAGTCCGACTGAAGAGAAATAAGCCCCCTTGGTTGGTTGAAAAAGTGCTGGGACTAACAGTAGGACAGTGGGAAGCTTGAATTCTGCTCATGAGGTGCAAGGACTTGCTGACTTTCCTCCAGCAGGGCAGAGAGAGGTCTGTTCTGGCAGTTCCCCAGCCACGTGAATGCTCTAGCCATATTCACTCTGTGTCACAGCATTGTACTTGATCGGGGACAGCCACAACCTGGGAGAAGATTTGACCATAGGATGCAGAGGCTGCCTGGTCTCAGGTGGTATAAGGGTGGAGCAGCAGAAGCCATTGTTGGCATTTTCTCAAGCAGTGCCTCAGAGGCTGCCCAGATTTCTGATGGTGGCTACTCAACCAGAGGTAACCCCTGGTACACACTGAGAGTTTATACAAATGGAAACCATGCCTTCCTTGAGGACTGTTCAATAATAGAGCAGGGGTGGCAGAAGACTGGGAGAAGTGATCAGATATGAGGGGGGAAAAGGTGCTTGCACCAGAGATTGTGTCTGAGCCGAAAAGGGAAACAAGTTTGGCCTTTGTACAGCAGTACACTGGAGGCAGCTCAGATCTCTGTCTGTACATAATAATAGCCCATAAAAGTACGCATGGGCCCCTCTAGCGTTAGCAGTTCTGCAATTTCATGCAGGAGTCTCAGTGGAGGGAGAAGGGGAAAATATACGCTTAAAGGAAAACAGACACCTTGGATCTGGCCTCAAGCCTTCTGTTCCAGCAAATTGGGATAGTCTATGACACTGATAAGTGTATGACAGCCACTAAACCCAGGGGAAGTCCCGCCTTAGACCTGACCCTAGAACTAACCTTCCATTTCCACCCCTGAAACTGAAAGTGTTAGTCGCTCAGTCATGTCTGACTCTTTGTGACCCCATTGACTATATAGCCTGCCAGGCTCTTCTGTCCATGGAATTCTCAGGCAAAAATACTGGGATGGGTAGCCATGCCCTTTTCTAGGGGTCTTCCCAAACCAGGGATTGACCCAGGTCTCCTGCATTGCAGGTAAATTCTTTCCCATCTGAGCCACCAAGGTGATAGCTTCCAGTACACCCTGAGGAAATACATGACTTGCATCTATAAGTCCAGCTGTCCCACCAAAGCCTTTGGGAGCATGCAGTCTCTTTAGAAATGCTCCCATGTATGAACACAATAGGTAACTGAGTTAATCATGAGTTAATCTATAAGTTAATCACAGAGCCAGAGAAATTAAGCAAAATGAAAAGGTAGAGGAACTACTCTCAATGAAATTAATGAGTGGCTCAGGACAAGAGATGGAGTGCAGGGGGAGATTTAAGTTAGCATATCTCTTTACTGCTTGCTTCACGTTATTTGCTCCAGGAAGGGGTCCTTCATATAATAAAAACAATGCAACTTCTATCATGTTGACATCTTCTACAGGTATAGATACTATCTCTGGATTTGCACAACTAGTTTTTCCTTTCACTTCTTCCGATGTGACTGAATGTCTCCCATTCTGTGCTACCTGGACACACCTCATACACTTTGTTGGCTTTCCTTTCCCATGCCTCCCAGAGATATGTAAATTCTCTTCCTAACCACTTCCTATGTTACCCCAATTGTTTTTTCTGATTAAAACAGCGATACTTATATTCACAGGTATTTCAGTGAGGTTAAGGACTTTAACTGCACAGTTGCACTCATCTCACATGCTAGCAAAGTAATGCTCAAAATTCTCCAAGCCAGGCTTCAACAGTACATGAACTGTGAATTTCGAGATATTCAAGCTGGATTTAGAAAAGGCAGAAGAACCAGAGATCCAATTGTCAACACCCATTGGATCATCAAAAAAGCAAGAGAGTTCCATAAAAACATCTACTTCTGCCTTATTGACTACACCAAAGCCTTTGACTGTGCGGATCACAACAAACTGTGGAAAATTCTGAAAGAGATGGGAATACCAGAGCACCTGACCTGCCTCCTGAAAAATCTGTATGCAGGTCAAGAAACAACAGTTAGAACCAGATATGGAACAACAGACTGGTTCCAAATCTGGAAAGGAGTACATCAAGGCTGTATATTGTCACTCTGTTTATTTAACTTATATGCAGAGTACATCATGAGAAATGCTGGGCTGGAAGAAGCCCACACTGGAATCAAGATTTCTGGGAGAAATATCAATAACCTCAGATATACAGATGACACCACTCTTATGGAAGAAAGCAAAGAATAACTAAAGAAACTCTTGATACAAGTGAAAGAGGAGAGTGAAAAAGTTGGCTTAAAACTCAACATTCAGAAAAGGAAGATTATGGCACCTGGTCACATCACTTCATGGCAAATAGATGGGGAAACAATGGAAACAGTGACAGAGTTTGTTTTGGGGGGCTTCAAAATCACTGAAGATGGTGACTGCAGCCATGAAATTAAAAGACATTTGCTCCTTGGAAGAAAAGCTATTACCAAAGTACACAGCATATTAAAAGTAGAGACATTACTTTGCCAACAAAGGTCCATCTAGTCAAAGCTATGTTTTTTCCTGTAGTCATGTATGGATGTGAGAGTTGGACCATAAAGAAAGCTGAGCCCCGAAGAATTGATGCTTTTGAACTGTGGTGTTGGAGAGGACTCTTGAGAGTCCCTTGGACTTCAAGGAGATCTAACCAGTCAATCCCAAAGGAAATCAGTCCTGAATATTCACTGGAAGGACTGATGCTGAAGCTGAAGCTCCAATACTTTGGGCACCTGATGCAAAGAACTGCAGCTGCTGCTGCTGCTAAGTCACTTCAGTCGTGTCCAACTGTGCGACCCCATAGACGGCAGCCCACCAGGATCCCCTGTCCCTGGGATTCTCCAGGTAGGAACACTGAAGTGGGTTGCCATGTCTTTCTCCAATGCATGAAAGTGAAAAGTGAAAGTGAAGACACTCAGTCGTGTCCGACTCTTAGTGACCCCATGGACTGCAGCCTACCAGGCTCTTCCATTCATGGGATTTTCCAGGCAAGAGTGCTGGAGTGGGTTGCCATTGCCTTCTCCGATGCAAAGAACTGACTCACTGGATAAGACCATGATGCTGAAAATATTGAAGGCAGGAGGTGAAGGGGACGACAGAGGATGAGATGGTTGGATGGCATCACCAACTCAATGGACAT
Source organism: Okapia johnstoni (assembly GCA_024291935.2). Taxonomy (NCBI): domain Eukaryota; kingdom Metazoa; phylum Chordata; class Mammalia; order Artiodactyla; family Giraffidae; genus Okapia; species Okapia johnstoni. The sequence goes on from CM044321.1 coordinate 40,298,411, forward strand.
GAGTTTGAGTAAGCTCAGGGAGTTGGTGATGGACAGGGAAGCCTGGTGTGCTACTGTTCATGGGGTCACAAAGAGTCGGACACAACTGAGCAACTGAACTGAACTGAAGGACTTCAACATTTTCTAAATTTATTCTCCACTCTGACACACATGTATCTTACATTTATAACTGGGGATCTTGAACTTGCTGCTTCTTGATATTCCAGTTTTCTCAGTCCACTAAAAGTTGAGACTATCAGTGAGATGTCCCAGGATCATGGTCTGTGGGGATAATTAGGTTGTTAATGTGTGTCAAGACTATTTTATGGCACAGATATGAGACATCACATATCCTTAAAGCATGTAAAGACTTAACTCCTGTTGACCTATATTTCCAAGAATACTATTTTTTATAGATAACCATCAAGAAGCTACTGTATATCACAGGGAACTCTTCTCACTATTCTGTAACAATATAAATGGAAAGAGATAATTTGAAAAAGAATACATGCATGTATATTTATAAATGAACCACTTTGCTGTACACCTGAAACCAACACAACATATTAATCAACTATGCTCCAATATAAAATAAAAATTTTTTTAAAGAATATATTACTTTTTCAAAAGAAAGAAAAAGTAAACAAGTTTGTAGGCACATAAGTACTTTCCAGTGTCAGAGATTTATCATATTGCCCAAGAAAAGAGACTGTAACTGAAATAGTAGCTATAATTTCAATCATTTCCCAATGAACTTTCTTATAATCCATTGTCATTTTCCAATGTGTTATTATGAGTTCTTCTGAGTCTAATGGTAAGTGACTAAGGCTAAAAGTTCAACTCCTATTTATTTATCTGCTTGGCTATCATGATCAATTTCATTTAAATTGCCTTTCTTAAATCTAGTCTGAAAATGGTGTATAATTTCAATTGAGTCATTCAGTTGAGGCTAGTACTCACAGAACTGAAGTTATCATTTTGTTCTCACCTAATTATTTTGAACCACTAAGACTTCTACATTGTACTGCCTTTTACTTTACCTTTGCATTTGCAAAACATTTGCTTAAAAAGATTCTAGAGTCATAAAAATTTAGGCTGCTTCCAAAAACGCTGATTTTTTTCATGGTATAATTTGTATTTTTAGAAACTCTGAGTCTGTTTTATATGATTCACCTGGAGACCTGAAAAGACAGGTCTTTAATGTCAACATAAATCATAGCATATATGTAGACAAATGACCATATTGTGGACACAATTGCTTATTTCCCTCAAGAATAGGAAAATTCATCCTTGTATAGTTCATTGACTGTGTTCACTATCACTGAATATATGGAATAAATATTATTGATTAGTGGATTGTGAATGAGCCCACTCTGCTAGTCATATGTAGAAATGTCTTGGGTGACACAAATGGCATGTATTTCAAAAAATATAATCCTAACTGTTCAACAAACTGACATTTCAGAATGACAAGTATCTTCCTATGGGGCTTAGAACAAATTTTATAAACATTCAGAAATTACTGTTTCTGATCTTGCCAATATTTTGTGCTAAAATTATTTAAAATCGACATGAAATTTATGTTAAGTAAATACAAATTAGCAGTTATTGCTAAATATGATGTTTTAGAATTGTGATGCTGGAGAAGACTTGAGAGTCTTGGACTGCAAGGAGATTAAACTAGTCAATGCTAAAGGAAATCAACCTTGAATATACATTGGAAGGAATGATGCTGAAGCTGAAGCTCCAATACTTTGGCCACATGATGCAAAGAGCTGACTCATTGGAAAAGACTCTTATGCTGGGAAAGATTGAGGGCAGGAGAAACAGAGGGTGACAGAGGATGAGCTGGTTGGATGGCATCATCGATTAGATGGACATGAGTTTGAGCAAACTCTGGAAGATAGTGAAGGACAGGGAAGCCAGGTGTGCTGCAGTCCATGAGGTCGCAAAGAGTTGGACACAACTTAGTGACTGAACAACAACAGTATGTTTTATTCAGCAATGTTTTTTAAAAGATTCAAGTTGGATGCAGAGTTTACATCTCCTCACAACTAGAATACCAACCAGGTGCTCATGAGGGATCTCAGACACCTAAATGAAGAAGACCAATCCCCATGTGACTGGGTAGGACATGGGTTGGGGAGGAGAGACAGAATCTGCGTTCCTGAGGGGTGGCAGGGGGAAAGGAGGGATTCCCACAATCATAGGGGCCCAGCCATGATGCAGGGATCACCAGAGACAAGGACACACTTTCGGGGGTCAGGCGATTAGAGGGGAACGTGGCTAGCACCTTCCCTGCCTGTTTGGGTTATGTTGAGCTTCCTGGGGTACTGGGCCTGAATGTCAGCTCTCTGTGGTCTCCTCTGATTATAGGTCTGGGGATTAGGAGTGAAAGAGGGGAAAGCAAAAGAAGGTGGAAAATAACTGGCATCTCTGAGGTGCAGAGGGTTGAACAGACAGGGCCCACACGCCAAGGGACCCACTCACACACTGAGGATTAGTGGGAACAGAGAGACATTGGAGATCAGGGGATTGGAGGGAAAACAGCTATTATCTTCTCTCCCACTTAGGCCTCAGTGAGCCTGCTGGGATTTGAGGCCTGAACCTGAGTTCTCCAAGGCCTACTCTGGCTGCAGGGGTCCTGGGAACATGGGAGTGAAGAGCTGGGGAGGAAAGGTGGAGGTGGGACTGGACTGGCACCTCTGAGAGCCAGCAGGGGAAGGAGGGGGGTTCTTGTGCTTAGAGGGGCCCACACACAAGTGTGAGGATCAACTGGGGTGGGAAGAGACCTTCAAAGGACTGGAGGATCAGAGGAGAACAAGGCCAGTGCTTTCCCTGCCCCTTTGGCCCCAGAAAGCTTGCTGAAGTCCCACGACTGAATCTCTGATCTCCTTGCCCACTCTGGATGTGAGGATCCTGAATCTAAGACTAGATGATTCCACAGACCTTTTCAAGCTGTGCAGATCCTAAGCCTAAGCCATGCCCTCACCCCCCACTAGAGCCTTTTCTGGTCTTTGTTTCACCACATGACTTGTGGGGTCTTGGTTACCAGGCCAGGAGTCAAGCCTGAGCTCCTGTGGTGAGTGGGGTCAGTCCAAATTACTGGACTAAGAGACAACCTCAGACCCCAGGGAATATTAATTGGTGTGAGCGCTGCTGGAGGTCTTCATCTTGGCATCAAGACCTAGCTACAACTAACTACCTGTAAACTCCAGTGCTGAATGCCTAAGACAAAACAACTAGAAAGACAGGAACACAGGCCTACCCACCAAAACTAAGTGAAAGTGAAAGTCGCTCAGTCATGTCCAACTCCTTGCGACCCCATGAACTATACAGTCCATGGAATTTTCTAGGCCAGAATACTGGAATGGGTAGCCTTTCCCTTCTCCAGGAGATCTTCTTCAAAACCAGGTCTCCCACATTTCAGGTGGATTCTTTACCAGCTGAGCCACAAGGGAAGCCCAAGAATACTGGAGTAGGTAGCTATCCCTTCTCCAGTGGATCTTCCTGACACAGGAATCGAACTTGGGTCTCCTGCATCGCAGGTAGATTCTTTACCAACTGATCTATCAGGGAAGCTGAGATAACAAAAAATATGATACTGATGAAAGAACAAAGGAAAACCTTCAAAACCAAATAAATGAAGGGAAAATAGGCAACCACATGAAAAAAAAAATCAGAGTAATAAAGATGATTCTAAATCTCAGAACTAGAATAGTCACAAATCAAGAAAATACAAGAAATGTTTAAGGTTCAAGGACCAAGAGCTAGAGAACAAACAAACAGTGCTGAATAATACAGTAACTGATTTGAAAAATACACTAGAAGGACTCAAAAGTAGAATAACTGAAGCAGAAGAATGAATAAGTCAACTAGTAGATAGATAGCTGGAAATAACTGATAAGGAGAAGAAGAAAGAAAAAAGATGAAAAGAAATGAGGACAGCTTCAGAGACCTCTGAGACAATATTACATGTACTAACATTTGAATTACAGGGTTCCCAAAAGAAGAGAAAGGGTCTGAGTAAATATTGGAAAAGATTATAGATGAAAACTTCCCTAACATGGGAAAGGAAATAGCAAAGTCAAGGAAATAGTCAACAAAGTTCAGGAAATGCAGAGAACACCATACAAAGGATAAATAATAATAATATATGCTAAAATACAAGATAATTAAATTAATGTAAATTAATTTTTTTACAAAAAGCAAAGGAAAAAAATACATAAAACGTAATTGCCACAAGATTAAATGCTGATCTTTCAGCAGAAATGCTGTAGGCCAGAAGGGAATGCATGGTATATTTGAAATGACAACAGGGAAAAACCTACATCCAAGATTCCTCTATCCAGGAATGATTTCATTCAGATTAGATGGAGATATCAAGAATTTTGCTGCTACTGCTGCTGTTAAGTCACTTCAGTCGTGTCGGACTCTGTGCAACCCCATTGACAGCAGCCCATCAGGCTCGCCTGTCCCTGGGATTCTCCAGGCAAGAACACTGGAGTGAGTTGCCATTTCCTTCTCCAATGCATGCACGCATGCTAAGTCACTTCAGCCATGTCCGACTCTGTGTGACCCCATGGACAGCAGCCCATCAGGCTCCTCTGTGCACGGGATTATCCAGGCAAGAATACTGGAGTGGGTTGCCATTTCCTTCTCCAAATTTAAAGCTAGGACTTGATAACAGTCATGGTTTTGTTTCTTATCTAATGACTCAGGAAGGAATGTTGCTGGGTTTAAGGCTGAACAATTTTTTAGCTGAGTTATGGGTCTTTCTAAGAGTAGGGATTGGTATTTGAGAAGGCAATTGTCAGATAACCATAGTCCTTCCTTAGAGTTTAAAATTTCAGAGATATCATGTGAAATATAGACCATCAGATCTCTGTCTGTAATTAAGTTCGTAGCTTCAGGGATTACTAGAGCACCATTTGTAGAAAATGTGGCCATCCTTGGGCTACAGAACAGAATCTTTTGCTTAAAATAAGCAACTAGTTATTGTGAGCTTTGGGCCAAGTTAACCCCATGCTATTCCTGATTTCTCTGCTACAAAAAGGTTAAACTAGTCTCCTGTAGGCAGGCTGAGAGCAGTAGCCTGAAGAACAGCCTGTTATAAAAAGTCTTATTTTAAAAATATTTTAATTGTAGGCTAATTCCTTAACAATAATGTGATGTTTTTTGCCATACATTGACATGAATCAGTCATGGGTGTACATATGTCTCCTCATCCCAATACCCCCTCCCACCTCCCTCCGCATCCTATCCCTCTGGGTCATCCCAGTGCACCAGCTTTAAGTGCCCTGTTTCATGCATTGAACTTGGACTGCTCATCTAGTTCACATATGGTAATTTCCATGTTTCAGTGCTATTCTCTCAAATCATCCCACCATTTTCTTCTCCCACAGAGTCCAAAAGTCTGTTCTTTTATATCTGTGTCTCTTTTGCTGTCTTAGACATAGGGTTGTGGTTATCATCTTTCCAAATTCCATATATATGTGTTAATATATTGCACTGATGTTTTTCATTCTGACATACTTCACTCTGCATAATAGGCTCCAGTTTCATCCACCTCTTTAGAACTGACCCAAATGCATTCTTCTTAATAGCTGAGCAATATTCCATTATGTATATGTACCACAGTATTCTTATCCGTTTCTCTGCAGATGGACATCTAGGTTGCTTACATGTCCTAGCTATTATAAACAGTTGCTGCAATGAACCTTGGGGAACACATGTCTCTTTCATTTCTGGTATCCTCGGTGTGTATGCCCAGCAGTGGGATTGCTGGGTCATATGGCAGTTCAATTTCCACTTTTTTAAGGAATCTCCTCTTTGTTCTCCATAGTGGTTGTACTAGTTTGCATTCCCATCAACAGTGTAAGAGGGTTCCCTTTTCTCCACACTCTCTTCAGCATTTATTTTTTGTAGAATTTTTGATGATGGCCATTCTGACTTGTATGAGTTGATACCTCCTTGTAGTTTAGATTTGCATTTTAATGATGCTGAGTGGTGTTGGAAAAACTGGACATCTACATGTAAAAGAATGAAATTAGAACACTCTCTAACACTATACACAAAAATAAACTCAAAATGGATTAAAGAACTAAATGTAAGTCTGGACACTATACAACTCTTAGAAGAAAACATAGGAAGAACACTTTTTACATAAAGCACATTAAAATCTTTTTTGACCTACCTCCTAGAGTAATGAGAATATAAACAAAGTAACAAGGGGAACTTAATTAAACCTGAAAGTTTTTGCACAGCAAAGGAAACCATGAACAAGATGAAAAGACAACTTTTAGAATGAAAGAAAATATTCACAAATGAAGCAACTGGCAAGGGATTAATCTTCAAAAATATACAAGTAGTTCATTTAGCTCAATAAAAAAGCAGCCCAGTCAAAAGATTGGCATAATACTTAAAAAGACATTTTTCCAAGGAAGACATACAGATGGCCAAGAGACACATGAAAAGATTCTCCTCCATACATTTACACATACAGATTTAACAACCTCAGGTAAGATAAGTGAATTTGAATGGCAAATTTTATTTAGAAAATTTGGGAAACAGCAGAAAGTTTGGGAAATTTGTAGTTACAAAATATAAAACATAGCAGGGAGTAATCTTGTGCAAGTAGAATATAGCATGGAATGAGATGGTTAATAATGAAAAACAAGACACTCTTTGAACATTTCACTTTACCATTTGACAAATCCATGTACAAAAGATGTTAAAGAGGAAATTATATGAATAAGGTAAATTTAAGAGAAATGCTTATGTTACCAGGTTGAACAATTTTACCTATGCCAGGGTTCTGTCCCAGGCTGAGACTCCTTGACTAGGCCAGGGAGATACTTTTCAAACTTGTTTTATACAGACAATAACAAAACAAATGCTGAGACTGAACAGCACAAGATTTATTCAATGACCAAAGAATGGAGAATCGGGAATCTAGTTTACAAGTCAACCCTTCAACCCAGTTTGGGTGGAGACACTGAGTATATAGGCGGGTCAAGGTAAAGGAGAGGGGGGTTGAAAGGGATGGCAGAAATATTTACCACTTATGTGAAAACATGGATGTGAGTTGGGCCTGGAACTGATGACACTCTCTTTTTCAGTCCTTGTATGGGCTTTTCTGATTCTTGTCATGGCAATTGTCAACTGTCATGATGCTGATGGGGTGTGTCATTTAGCATATTAATGTATTACAGTGAGGCTCAAGATTACTGGAAGTCAAATCTTCCATCATCTTGGACCTAATTGGTTCTAACCAGTTCTTGCTCTTTCTCTTAGTAGCTTCCTTCTGAAACTTCTATAAAAGTAATTGGTTCCTTTTCAAAGGAGGGGAAGGGGTATATTTTGGAGTAACATTGGACAAGCACTGAAGCCAATTTATAATTTACAATGAAAGGAGCTTTTGTTTGCAGCTGCAAAATTGGGTGCATGCTTGTATAGACTGAACTTTAAACATCTTATTTCAAAACGGAAATAAATTTCTGTTATTTGTATAATCTTATCTGAAATGTAAAACAAATAAAACCCAATTTTCTTTTCCTATATCTATTTTTAATTCCTTATTTAGGTGACAGAAACCAACAAATTATCTAAATAATGTTCTGCTGTTAGCAATTTTTAATATGCCAAATCAGTTTAATTACAGTTTCTATAAATAATCTATGCAAAATACTTTCCAGAAGAGAATGCACTTTTCCTTCTGTGTGTGGCACATTTTAATACTTAAAAGCATTAGAACAGATGTTAGGTGCCTGCTAAACTTGTTTTCAGTTTTCTTTTATTTATATGTTAATGAGAATTTAATTACTTCATGAATACTTAAACAACTTGAGGGTGCCTGATATCATTAGCCTGAACATAAGCACCTCAAGTGACCACATGGGAAGACAGAAATTGCTTTTAGTTTACTTGAAGACAGAAAGATGAATTCATTTCACCCCCTGCTATGTTTTACCTGACACACAAAGCACAGACTCAATCTTGCTTCAAGACTGAAAGGATTTCAGCAAAGCACTCAAGAGCATAAATACTTTCTATTTGGTTTTGTTTCAATGTGTTTTAATAATTACTCTAGCTATACTCCATTTCAAAATATTTCACTTGAAAGTTTTCTGTTAAAGCTAGTCATTCTATTTTATTTATTATTGCTATGGCAATCTTAGTGGAACTGTGAACATTGTAAGCATTATTGATGGCACTGGAAAATATTCTCAGTTTAATCTGAATCAAAAAGGTTTCTTTGGCTGAGCTCTGGAAACATGCAATACAGATAAAATCTGTGAATTTCTGCTTATTATTTTTAGCACCAAAAATAGTAAATTAAAATAATTGTTCTAATAATATTTATGATTAAATCTTATATATTTAAGTAATGATTAAATTGTTCCACATAGACATTATATATTTATTTCAAAATATGCAAAATTTAAAACAAAAATATAAACAATAAATATTTCCCCTAGAAAACAAAAAGATTTAAAAACTCATAAATATACATACTAGAAATAAATAATATTTGGAATACATGAAGATTGTGAAGAGATATAAGAAAACTGCCTTGGGAAAAAGAAAAGAAACTGTATTTAAAAATAGAAGAAAATTGTATAAAAATATTTTTTTCTCAAAAGTGTTTGAATATAATTTTCCAAAATATTTTCACAGAATTGGTAGTATTAAAACAAAGCAAATAGTCTAAAGCTAAGATAGATTGAAAACAAAAACAAAAATAAAAGAAGCCAACCACAAAAAGAATGAAACAGTTCCTCTGAGTTGAATTTATTAAAGCTTTAAATAGACAAATATAAATGATGAATCCCTATGAAGTGTCTGATTCAGAGCTTTGTTCTGATGATGGGATGGGTTGAGATCTGTAGACACTCATAGCCAGGACTACACACTATTTTCAGCTGAAGCTTCTGTGATGTACAAATTGTGCTCTATTCAGTATATGCTGTAAAGTGGTGATGTTGGGGTTCCTGGGTTTCAGTCAGATAAATTTTCAAACTTATCTGATCAGAATCCCTCTTGAGACTGATGTGTCAAAAAATAGCTTAAAATAATTGTTGAGAATAATTTATTTTATAATATTTATGTGTGGAAAGGCAAAAGCTTTTATATTTCCATGATATATCTTCATAACATAATAGTGCCATATTTGTATAGCATAAATTATATGCCATTTTATATGTATACATTTATGTAATACAATATAGAAATTAAATTGTGCAAGCATAATTTAAGTCATTAAGATACCTTTTATGGGGTAAAATCAAGTGAAATATTATTAATATAAGCCTTCATTCAACAATAACCTGCATGAAAAAGCTCGTGAAGAGCCAACTTTTTGAGGCGGAGGAATGATTCATAAGGCATTAATTGGAAGGAGGGATCATACGAATTTCACAGAAATGAAGAAATCATTCTTGCTGATTACCAGCCATTGTTGGGGTAATTTGAATTTTATCAAAAGAGGTAGAGAAGAGTAGAAATGGCAAGGACATTCCATAACAATAACTGAAAATTCCGTGTTTTGTTTCTCTTACAATTTATAGGGAAATTGTTCTACTGGGCATTTTGAGAGAGAATTCAAAAGACATCAGTTACTAATGCAATGTGCATAGATTTCTATTTTGCCAAAGTATTCAGCTTCACTTAACACTCAATAGATTTTCCAGGAATAAATTTGTTCTTGAGCTTCCTTTTAAAAACTTTATGTTTTATCATTTAACTAAATCGCAGATTTTACAAGTTAAATGACCACAAACTAGTAACCATATTGACCAGATTTACATACTGGCAAAAGAAAATGTTAAGTTTAGAAAGAGGAGTGACAAGATAAAAGTGTATTTCCCAGGGACTAAACACAAGGGGAGGGCAATTTTTGTCCAGTGTTAGCTTTTATTAAATATATTTTACTCTTAATTTTTGAAAGTATTTTTTAAAGAATAAATGTGCCTTGTACCATATTAACAAAGAAAAATTTATAATGGACATTTTTTGAAACAATAAGTTTATTACAATTTATTTAAGGCTACTGCAATAGAGGTGACATTGAATTCAATTCCTTTGAAATAAAAGGCAGCATAGTTTTTCAGCAATGGGGTGAGCTAGTGAAAAAGTACTGGGTTAGGGAATATTATAGAGATAGTAGGTGAATGTGATTAGTCCATCAGGGTTTGGTAATTGGTGCTTATTAAACTTAGCTCATGAGTTCCCACAGAAGCTAGGAAATAAGGATGATATCTGCCCTGGGTCAGGAAGATCCCCTGGAGAAGGGAATGGCAAACCACACCAGTATTCTTGCCTGAAGAAGGACAGAATACCCTGTCGGGCTACAGTCCATGGGGTCCCAAAGGGTCGGACATGACTGAGTGACTTTTACTTCACATCTTTGAGGATAACATTTCAAAAGGATGGCTTCCACTGCTGAGTTTTCCAAATTTGCTGGCATATCGAGTGCAGCACTTTCACAGCATCATCTTTCAGGATTTGAAATAGCTCAACTGGAATTCCATCACCTCCACTAGCTTTGTTCATAGTGATGCTTTCTAAGGCCCACTTGACTTCACATTCCAGGATGTCTGGAAAAAAATATACTAGCCTTGTATAAGATTTACCTCTCCAAAAAGAAAAGAAAGAATTTGCAGTTCAGTTCAGTTCAGATCAGTCGCTCAGTCGTGTCTGACTCTGCGACCCCATGAATCGCAGCATGCCAGGCCTCCCTGTCCATCACCAACTACCAGAGATTACCCAAACTCAAAGATGGGCTCAATAAAGGACAGAAATGGTATGGACCTAACAGAAGCAGAAGATATTAAGAAGAGGTGGCAAGAATACACAGAAGAACTATACAAAAAAGATCTTCACGACCCAGATAATCATGATGGTGTGATCACTCACCTGGAGCCAGACATCCTGGAATGTGAAGTCAAGTAGGCCTTAGAAAGCATCACTACAAACATAGCTAGTGGAGGTGACAGAATTCCAGTTGAGCTATTTCTTTTTTTTTTTTTTTTTTTTTTTTTTTTAATTTATTTTTTTTATTTAATTATTTTTTTTTTATTTTAGTTGGGGGCTAATCACTTCACAATATTGTAGTAGTTTTTGCCATACATCGACATGAATCAGCCATGGATTCACATGTGCTCCCCCTCCCAAACCCTCCTCCCACCTCCCTCCCCCTCCCATCCCTCAGTGTCATCCCAACGCTCCATCCCTGAGCATCCGTCCCATGCATAGAACATGGAATGGTGTTCTGCTTCACATATGACAATATACATGTTTCAATGTTATTGTCCCAGAACGTCCAACCCTCACCTTCTCCCTCAGAGTCCACAGGACTATTCTATGCATCTGTGTCTCTTATTCTGTCTCACATATAGGGTTACCATTACCATCTTTCAAATTATTTCAAATCCTGAAAGATGATGCTGTGAAAGTGATGCACTCAATATGCCAGCAAATCTGGAAAACTCAGCAGTGGCCACAGGACTGGAAAAATCAGTTTTCGTTCCAATCCCAAAGAAAGGCAATGCCAAAGAATGCTCAAACTACCACACAATTGCACTCATCTCACATGCTAGTAAAGTAATGCTCAAAATTCTCCAAGCCAGGCTTCAGCAATACATGAACCGTGAACTTCCAGATGTTCAAGCTGGTTTTAGAAAAGGCAGAGGAACCAGAGAGCAAATTGCCAATATCCGCTGGATCATCGAAAAGGCAAGAGAGTTCCAGAAAAACATCTATTTCTGCTTTATTGACTATGCCAAAGCCTTTGACTGTGTGGATCACAATAAACTGTGGAAAATCCTGAAAGAGATGGGTATACCAGACCATCTGACCTGTCTCTTGAGAAACCTGTATGCAGGTCAGGAAGCAACAGTTAGAACTGGACATGGAATAACAGAGTGGTTCCAAACAGGAAAAGGAGTACGTCAAGGCTGTATATTGTCACCCTGCTTATTTAACTAATATGCAGAGTACATCATGAGAAACACTGGGCTGGAAGAAACACAAGCTGGAATCAAGATTGCCAGGAGAAATATCAATAACCTCAGATATGCAGATGACACCACCCTTAGGGCTGAAAGTGAAGAAAAACTAAAGAGCCTCTTGATGAAAGTGAAAGAAGAGAGTGAAAAAGTTGGCTTAAAGCTCAACGTTCAGAAAACTAAGATCATGGCATCTGGTCCCATCACTTCATGGGAAATAGATGGGCAAACAGTGGAAACAGTGTCAGACATTATTTTTTTGGCCTCCAAAATCACTGCTGATGGTGATTGCAGCCATGAAATTAAAAGATGCTTACTCCTTGAAAGGAAGGTTATGGTCAACCTAGATAGCATATTTAAAAGCAGAGACATTACTTTGCCAACAAAAGTCCATCTGGTCAAGGCTATGGTTTTTCCAGTGGTCATGTATGGATGTGAGAGTTGGATGGTGAAGAAAGCTGAGCGCCAAAGAATTGATGCTTTTGAACTGTGGTATTGGAGAAGACTCTTGAGAGTCCGTTGGACTGCAAGGAGATCCAGTCAATCCATCCTAAAGGAGATCAATCCTGGGTGTTCATTGGAAGGACTGATGTTGAAGCTGAAACTCCAATACTTTGGCCACCTCATGCGAAGAGTTGACTCATTGGAAAAGACCCTGATGCTGGGTAGGATTGAGGGCAGGAGGAGAAGGGAACGACAGAGGATGAGATGGTTGCATGGCATCACTGACTCGATGGACATGGGTTTGGGTAGACTTTGGGAGCTGGTGATGGACAGGGAGGCCTGGCGTGCTGCAGTTCATGGGGTCGCAAAGAGTTGGACACGACTAAGCGACTGAACTGAACTGAATGTCCATCGAGCCAGTGATGCCATCCAGCCATCTCATCCTCTGTCATCCCCTTCTCTACCTGCCCCCAATCCTTCCCAGCATCAGGGTCTTTTCAATGAGTCAACTCTTCTCATGAGGTGGCCAAAGTACCAAAGTTTCAGCTTCAACATCAGTCCGTCCAATGAATAATCGGGACTGAACTCTCTTGCTTTTTTGATGATCCATCGGATGTTGGCAATTTGAAATCTGGTCCCTCTGCCTTTCCTAAATCAAGCTTGTACATCTGGAATTTCTTGGTTCATGTATTGTTGAAGACTAGCTTGAAGGATTTTGAACATTACCTTTCTAACATGAGAAATGAGTGTAATTGTACGATAGTTTGAACATTCTTTGGCATTAACCTTCTTTGGGATTGAAATGAAAACTGACATTTTCCAGTCTTGTGACCACTGCTGAGTTTTCTAAGTTTGCTGGCATATTGAATGCAGCGCTTTAATAGGATCATTTTTAGGATTTGATATAGCTCAGCTGAAATTCCATCGCTTCCAGTAGATCTGTTTGTAGTAATGCTTCTTAAGGCCCACTTGACTTCCCACTCCAGCATGTCTGTCTCTAAGTGAATGACCACACCATCATGGTTATCTGGGTCATTAAGATCTTTTTTGTATAGTTCTTCTGTGTATTCTTGCCACCTCTTCTAATATCTTCTGCTTCTGTTAGGTCCATACCATCTTTGTCCTTTATTGTGCCCATCTTTGCATGAAATGTTCCCTTGGTGTCTCTAATTTTCTTGAGGGTATCTCTAGTCGTTCCCATTCTATATTTTTAGTTAGCCTCTTTGCATTGTTCACTTTCTTTGCTATTCTTTGGAACTCTGCATTCATATCTTTTCTTTTCTCCTTTGCCTTTTGCTTCTCTCCTTTACTCAGCTATTTGTAGGACCTCCTCAAATGACCATTTTGCATTGTTGCATTTCTCTTTCTTGCTGATGGTTTTGGTCACTGCCTCTTGTACAATGTCCTCTTGTACCTCTATCAACAGTTCTTCAGGCACTCTGTCTTTCATATCTAATCCCTTGAGTCTATTTGTCACTTCCAGTGTATAATCATAAGGGATCTAATTCAGGCCATACAGGAATGTCCCAGTCATTTTCCTTACTTTCTTCAAGTCTGAATTTTGCAATAAGGAGCTCATGATCTGAGCCACAGTCAGCTCCCAGTCTAATTTTTGCTGACTGTATAGAGCTTCTCCATCTTTGGTTGCAAAGAATATAATCAATATGATTTTGGTATAGACAATCTGGTGATGTCCATGTGTAGAGTTGTCTCTTGTGTTGTTGGAAGAGGATGTTTGCTATGACCAGTGTGTCCTCTTGTTAAAGCTCTGTTAGTGTTTGCCATGGTTCATTTTGTATTTCAGATATCATTTGACTTCCTACTTTTGCATTCCAGTCCCTTATGAAGAAAAGGACATAATTTTTGGTGTTAGTTCTAGAAGGTCTTATAGGTCTTCATAGACCAATCAACTTCATCTTCTTCAGCATTAGTTGTTGGGACATAGATTTGGATTACTGTGATGTTTAATAGTTTGTCTTGGAAATGAACCAAAGCTTTCCTCAAAACTACCCTCATATTTAGTACAAAGTTTATGCAAATACCTTACTCTGTTTTCTGCAGAGGCTTTATAGTTATGTAATGAATATTCAGAATGAGTTCTGTATGGCTATTTATTTAATGTATTTCTATTCAGTTTGTTTACCATTTGTATCAGCATCACATGGAGTGCTTTATCAGAGTGCATGTTTTATTGAGTCTCATGAATAAAAAAACTTTTTTGATGATATATTAGAGTTTTTAAAAAGTAGCATATAGTTTATATTAAAACTTATACATGATAGAGTTTGAGAATCTCTAATCCTAAGCATATGACTACAAAATATTTTACTTTTTAACAGTTCACATATTAACATATTCCAACTTCAATTCTTAATATTTATTTATTGATTTTATTAAGTAAAATTTCAATTTGTGAAATATCATTTATTTGAAGGAATTGATTCAAGTAGATGGTCTAAAGATGATCAAAATAAAATGAATGAATTTAATAAGATACACACAATATATAACTTCAGTAGAGGGATTTCTTAAATAGGTCTTATAAATAAGTTCCTTTAAGGCACTCAACCTTTAACTGCCAAACTCCTCTTATATTCAGTAAAATCTCTCAGGGGTTGTTTTATTTTCCTTTATAAGCAAAAATATTCATTATTTTATACAAAGCAAATAAAACTGAAAACATCTAAAGCTACTGCATGACATAATCTTAAATATAAGGACATGATATGATGAATTTTCCACAGCATGGATGATTTCTACAATTTATAAAAGATAAATGAGAAATAGTCATATTAGCAATATCCCATACTTGAAACTTAGCTCATTATACATAGCTTCCCAAGGCTACATTAAATATTTAGTAACAATAGAAACATGTTACTCCCACAAGTGATAAATTAGAACATTTTAGCACCTTGCCTTTTCTGTGGTGATTTTGGTATTACCTGCTATGTCATAAAAAAGAGAAAAAAATCTGAAGTTCCTACTTTTTACATCTTCAAAACAGTATTATTAGTGAAGATAGAAAATAATTTTACCATCTTCTCAAAGATATATATTTCTTTACATTAAAATACTATAGGTGCTCACATATGAGTAATTTTCATTTTAAGTTTATACAACGCCAAAAAGAAATTCATCATAAATATGTTTAATAGGAAAATTTTAAAGGTTACTTTTATGTTTTGTTTTTTTTTAATTCATGGTTTATTTCTGAGACAATGTCTGAAATGTTAGAGCACTAATTAAAAATATATTCAACCATGGGTATGAGACAAATTCTAAAATTCTCCTTCCCCTTCCAATCCAATAAATACAATACAAAACTTAACAATTGAGTATTAATAATAACTCTCCTTTTTGGGGTTCAATTCATATGCATATCAAACTTTGACACATTATTCAGTGCCCTGAAAAGGAAACAGAAGAGAATGAACAAGCCAAAGAGAAAGGCCAAGAAATCACTTCTCTGGCAAGAAAAAACCTGAAAAAGTGCATAAAACTGCATATAAGAGACACCTCAGCATCCTCATATTTCTTTTCATTGTATAATAGCTCTGTTGTAGTAGAAGAGAATGCTAAGTACCCAGCCTTGAATTTTAAGAATTATGAGTCAAACATATTTCTTCCAATACAATGGTAAAGAACAAGTTGTATCATTGTAATGTCAAAGAAAAATTTTAATTTTCATGAATTCAAGGCTAATTTCTTCCGAAATGAACAATCACAGAAGATTTCCATCATCCAACTTACTTGTACAAATCAAACATGATTCTGAATTACCTATTAAGAATACACTCAAACAGGACCTCTGTATCTACCTAGAGGTGTGGGATGGGGAAGCAGATGGGAGGGAGTTTTAAAAGGGAAGAGATATATGTATACCTATGGCTGATTCAGGTTGAGGTTTGACAGAAAACAGCAAAATTCTGTAAGGCAATTATATTTCAATAAAAAAATTAATTTTTAAAAAAGGATTACAATCTTCTTTTCCCTATATGACTGTCTTATAGACAATTATTCTCTCTTAAGGATTTTCTGGTGGCTCAGCCACAAAGAATCAGCCTGCAATGCAGGAGACATGGCAGGAGCTGCAGGGTTGATCTCTGGGTCAGGAAGATCCCCTGGAGAAAGAAATGGCAATCCACTTCAGTATTCTTGCCTGGGAAATCCCATGAACAGAGAAGCCTGACAGACTACAGTTCATGGGGTTGCAAAAGAATTGGACACAACTTAGTGACTAAATAACAATAACCCTTCCAAGAAATTGTGAACCAAGTTGTTAATACATTTAATTAAATCTGATCAAGTACTTTTTTAGGATTAGGAAGTATAATGGTCACACAGTTTTGGTGACAAATATAATAATATCTTATTTCTTCCATAGCCACATTTGCTGTCTGTTTTGAAAAAGTAGACCTCTTTCTGTGTTAGTATTAATATAATGATTTTTACATTCTGGTAATCTATAGATTAGAATAGAGATCACTTTACTTACAAGTACTTCTTATCACTCCCAAATACTCTCAAGTGAGTTCTGCAGTCTCCATAAGTTTATGATCATTGAATCATATGGAGGTCAGCAGACTACAGTTTACAGGCCTTATCTTGCAGGTGCCTCTTATTCAAAATAAAATTTTAGTGGAACAACCATTTGCTTGCATACTACCTACAATTTGTAGATTTGAGTAGCTGTGAAGAGACAATCTGCCTTGAAAAGAGTTTAAAATATCTACTATTTCATTCTTTATAGAAATAGTTGCTCAGTATCTGACAGAATATTTTCTTCCAGGGACATATTTCTAAAAGTCATATCATAGTGGTTAGATATAGTTCTCTAAAACATATAAATGTATGCAGAAAATTTTTAGAATATTTGATCAGAAGTCAGAAGAACTTGTTTTTATTCTTTTTTTCTATTATTCAGAAAATATATTTAAATGGGAAAATCAAAACTTGTTTATCTCATTTTTTAAGCCCTGCAAATATCTGTAGATATGGAACACTATATTGAAAGATAATATATAAAATTGAAACTATTTTTACTGAAGTGGAGGTGGGGAGTTTCACTTCAAGTCATTTGGTTCTCCAGTAATCCTATGTAACTCTTGTGTGAACACAAACAACTATGCCCTTAAGTACCCATTCTAGTTCTCTACTTACATGTTCCTTAGGCATCTTAGAATCTACAAGCTACTTATTTCTCTAATAATGTCTCCTTTTCATCTACACCCTAGTTCTGTGAGGAACAGCATGATTTACCATAATACTGCTTAAGCCATAATATAAGCTGTCATCCTTGACTCCCACCTGCCTTAATCCTCAGATAAAATACCCTGTCAATTACAGATCCATAAAATTTCTCCAATATGGTCTTTTTGTCTTCTTCTCCTAACTTGGTCCTGGATAGACATTTGTTCATCTCACATCTGAGTTTTAGGAAAAGCTTCATAAATGGTCCTCCTGCTTCTAGTTTTGTTTCTTCAATTTAATTATTAACTGATAAAAAGTTGATCTTTTACAATGAAAATTGTCTTACCACAATTCTATGTAAATTAATTCAGTGTGTAACATTTGTCTTTAAAACAAAATTATAGCTCATTAGTCTGATATATAAAGTCCTTCAGGGTCTTGCTTCTACTTTGTTCTTCATTCTCATTTCTTGTCACTCATTTCTTGTCACACATTTCCTTACAAATTTAAATTCATTCTATATAGAGTCATGTGGTTGAAGAACTCTTGAAAATGTAAACACCAAAATCTAACTTTATTTCAGAGATAAATTAATCCAATTTGCATTCTTAAATACTATATTAAATACAACTCTAATATAAAACTTCATATAAACATGACTCACATAAATATATTTTTATTTTATAACTTGAATAGCATTTTGAATTATGCCCCAAATGATAAAAGAAATAGAACTCCTTTATTCTTTTACTCAGGCAACTAACAGTTTTCAAAGTCAGGAAAGGACAGGAAAGAAATTATATAAGTCTATATATACATCTATATATATATGTACATATACATATATATATACATGGAAAATACGGTAACAGTAGCTAGCAGACACGGCACATTTGGGACATCTCAGTTCAGTTCAGTCTCTCAGTCGTGTCCAACTCTCTGCGACCCCATGAACCGCAGCACTCCAGGCCTCCCTGTCCATCACCAACTCCCTGAGTCCACCCAAATCCATGTCCATCGAGTCAGTGATGCCATCCAGCAATCTCATCCTCTGTCGTCTCCTTCTCCTCCTGCCCTCAATCTTTCCCAGCACCAGGGTCTTTTCCAATGAGTCAGCTCTTTGCATCAGGGACATCTATGTACAAGTAATTTGTAGCATTATAAAATATCAGAATTATAAAAGATCTCTTTGATAATCAAAGTTTAATTTCATTTTTTGAGGCCTGAAAAAAACAGGACTAAAATATTACAGGATTTGAATAAGTTCTCAACAAGTTTCTAGCACCTTACTCATGTCTTAAGTTCTCAATGATTTTGTCAAAAGTCAAGTTTTTGTGATATTTAGGAATTTCAGGTAGAAGGTGAAACTGCAGAGAAGTATTTTCAAGTCTTCTAAGAAGCTGAGGTGTGAGAATGGATGAAAGCACTTATTAAATAAACAGAAACAGAGGATTTGAAAAATTACATTATTTCTTTGAATTCCTTGATGCCAAAGTTTGTTTCTGATTATACCTTGTTATGGTAAAACTGAGTGACCAACTGACTGAGGGAAAGCAAAAGAACAAAGAGAACAAATCAAATAAAGATTAATTCGGGGTTATAGTTATGAAGAGAAGAGAGTTTGATAAGTGGAGATTATCAAATGTCAGTGTTGCAGATGATGAAGTTGAAAGAAATGAAGAAATACTGTGGAAATTGCTGATTGGCAAATTAATCATAAATCTGATAATCAGAAAAAAGTCTACTGATAAGAGTGATGAGAAATAAAACAATATTAGTGGGGTCATATCAAACAAATTGTTCTTAAGAATATCTTCTGACTGTAGACAGTGTCAGAATTTTAGCTGATCAGAATAAGAAGATGCAACTAATAAGATAGTCAGTCAAGAAGTGGGGACACTGTTGTGACTACATTTTAATTTCCATTAATGTTATCTTATATTTCTCATTAAATGTTTCTATGAATATATTTTGTTCACATTATTATGATATAGTATATATTTCAAAAGCAAGTTTCCTAATTTAAAAGTATTGTATTGAGTTTCATCTCAACTAGTGAGAAAATTTTAAAGGTTTAGCTCCTTGAGAACAGTGATTGTGTTCTAAAACAAAACCAAAAAAATAAAATAAAATAAATAAAACAAAACCAAGAACAAATTAACCCTTCAATAAATATTTCTTGGAATAAATGTTTAGCTGGAATGAAGATTGCTGGAAGAGATATCAGCAATCTCAGCTTCATGAATGATACCATCCTAATGGCAGAAAGTGAAGAGGAACTAAAGTCCTCTTGATGAGAGTGAATGAGGAGCATGAACAAGCTGTCTTAAAACTCAACATTCAAAAAAACTAAGATCATGGTATCTGGTCCCATCACATCAAGGCAAATGGGGAAAAAGTGGAAGCAGTAACAGAATTTTTTTCCCCCTTGGACTCCAAAATCACTGCTTATGGTGACTGCAGTCCCGAAATTAAAAGACATTTGTTTCTTGGAAGGAAAGCTATGACAAACCTAGACACTGTATCAAAAAGCAGAGACATCACTTTGCTGACAAAGGTCTATATAGTAAAAGCATGATTTTTCCAATAGTCATGTGTGGATGTGAGAGTTGCACTAGAGAAAAGGATAAGTGCTAAAGAATTGATGCTTTTGAATTGTGGTATTGGAGAAGACTCTTGAGAGTCTCTTGGGCTGCAAGGAAATCAAACCAGTCAATCCTAAAAGAAATCACCCCTGAATACTCTTTGGAAGGATTGGTGCTGACGCTGAAGCTCCAATCCTTTGTCCACCTGATGTGAGAGCTTACTCATTGTAAAAGACCTCATCACTAATTCAGTAATTGCCTTTGAAATACATACTATATCATAATGATATGAATAAAATACATGAGTAAAACCATTTAATGAGAAATATAGGATAACATTAATGAAAATTAAACTTTAGTCACAACAGATTCCCTACTTCTTGATTAATTACCTTATTAGTTGCATTTTCTTAATCTGATAAGCTAAAATTCTGTCACTGCCTTCAGTCAGAAGATAATTTTAAGAACAATTTGTTTGACATGACCCCACTAATATTATAATTAGTTTTATTTCTCATCACTCTCATCAGTAGACTTTTTCTGATTATCATATTCATGATTAATTTGCCAATCAGCAAATTCACTAATATGAATTTGAACAAACTCTGGGAGATAGTGAAGGATAGGGAGACTGGCATGCTGCAGTCAATGGCATAACAAAGAGTCAGACATGACTTAGTGAATGAACAACAACAAAAATAAATATTTATCAACCAAAGAAATTCTCAACTACAATTTTGCACTTGCCAGAGGTGCTTGCCACCTGCCTTTACCAGGATTGAATCATATGCTGTTGCAATTGCTGACTTCCAACACCCCCGAAGGAGTGGAGAGTAGAAATGAGGCACTCTGTGCTTTAGGAAACTGTCAAGACAGGTCTTTAGATAGTTAGATATTCTCAGGAGCTGATTTTATGAGCTCAATTCTTGTATCTCTATCTAGAAAAGTACTAAAATCTTTCATGGTGATAATCATTTCTCATGATTAACAGAAGCTTTATGATACCAGCGGAAATTTTCTACAAAAAAAAAAAGTGCTTGATTGTATATACTCCCCATTCAACACAATTACATATACACTGACTTTTCTCCCTACCTCTTTGGAACAGTTTCTCAGAGCTATCCGAGGTGCTGTCTCCCAGGCTGTAGTTTTCATATTACCCCAAATAAAATTTAACTCACAACTCACACTGTGCATTTTTTTAAAGTCAGCAATATATATAACATAATACAAGCCCTCCTGAAAACTGCTAATATATTTTCAGGCACAGATTTATCAGAACTCACCCAAACCACAGAATTATAGCCACCCAATTCAATCTCAAAATTATTGAGAAAAAACTCATAGGCAATATTTTTTTAAGGTCAATAAGTTGAAAACTGCCTCTGCATCCAAATTTGGGTTATAAGAATTATAAGGTTAAGAAAAGTTAACCTAAATATAATTTAGCAAATATGACATTCTAGTTGGTTAAAAGCTAGAGGAAGTTAGCATAATATTGAAAGAAATACAAAATAATTGAATGGCTACATTGATTTTAAGAATAAGAAACTCATAAAACAAATGTTAAAAAAAAAATCAAGTAATTGCCATTATGCAACATTGCACTTGCAGCTTGCAGAGTTCCTTCTCAGAAGAAGAATACTAAATTATTTGGGGGATCAAGAGACACTTAAATCAAAGTTAAGAATTAAATCTGATATACACAGATGACAAATTTTATTACTATAAAATAGTAAGTTGCTTACTTGGTGGAATTGAGAATTATCACACATTTCTTTTATATTCAATATTTATTATTATGAATTATGATGATATGCTTATAAATATTTTTAATGGTAAGCAATAGGAAAAGTAAATATCCTTATATTACATTTTCTCAATGAAGCTATAATTCTACTGCTTCATACAAAATATTCACAGTAGAATACACTGGAAGCAAATTGATGGTATTTGTCTTGCTGTGTACATGATTACTTTCATTCCAAATCCCTGTGTGTCACTTTTTACTGTGCCATGAAACTGTGTAGCAAATTATCTGACTGAACAAAAAGAGGCATATACAAAACAGCTTAACTGTAAAACAGTTTGACAGCAAAATGTCATTCAAAAATTTGTTATGGTCAGATCATTAGACTAATATGAAGTTGCATGAGAAGAATGGCTAAAGGGGAGGTTCATATGTCTAGAAATATTAAAAAGCAATTTGCACCATGCACACATCCTCACCCCAACCGCTTTTGAACATGTTTATAATCCACTAAGAAAATCTGATGCAGATTTTATTTCATAACCGAGTAGAACAGATGTTAGTTTAGTCAGGAGTGGAAAGACTAAAGGGATATGAAGATGCTGGTTGAACTTGAATAGAATATATCAGCTGCTTTTTTAGATATTTATATAAACTTATATAATATTTTGCTAGTTTTTTTGAACAAAATATCTCATCAAATTTTGATTCACAGAAAAAGATTCTCCCTCCAGCATATGGGTTTCTTCTCTTCTCATGTTTTAAAGTACTACTTATAAACAATTAGAATTAAATATTACTGTTCTGTTCATTATATTTCTGACCAAAAGTATAACTTAGAATATATGATAGATGAGGTTAACAATAAAAGCTTCTATATTGATAATGTGTGGTAAGTCACTTCAGTTGTGTCTGACTCTTTGCAACCCTATAGACTGTAACCTTCCAGGCTCCTCTGTCCATGGGATTCTCCACGCAGGAATACTGGAGTGGGTTGCCATGCCCTCCTACAGGGAATCTTATCAACCCAGGAATCAAACCCATATCTCTATGTCTCTTGCATTTGCAGGCTGGTTCTTTGCAACTAGCACCACCGAGGAAGCCCCTATATGGATATATGACATCATAAACAAATAAAAATATGGAAGCTTAAATATAAATGAATAGGGTGTATGTCTTTGGTTTATTTCTCAGAAATCTCATTAAACGTTTCAATAATTAATTGTATCTCCCTGTTTGTCTTTCCTGCTCTGTGCTTATCCACTCTTGGTTCCTCCATTATTGGTTCATTTTTCTGCTTTGGCCCTATATTAAGTTGTAGGTCCACTGTACCTCTATCCCTTTGTATCCAAATTTTTTTTAAAAAGTAGTATGCATTTGCTCTCTTCCTTCTTTACTCATCTGGCCACCTAAGTATTTGTGTTAGTAGCTCAGGTGTCCAAAGTTGTGTCTCATCCTTCTTTCAACCACAATCTGTGTGTTGTGTTAGTCACTTGGTCGTGTCCAACTCTTTGTGACCCCATGGAATTAAGCCCACCAGGCTCCTCTGTCCATGGAATTTTCTAGGCAAGAATACTGGAGTGGGTTGCCATTTCCTTCCTCAGGGAATCTTCCTGACCCAGGGATCGAATCAAGGTCTTCTGCATTGCAGGTGGATTCTTTACTGTCTGAGCCACCAGGGAAGCCCCTCAACCACAACCTATATACTACCAATATTTCAACTCAGTATTTCACCCCATAATCATTTATTGAACCAGAGACACTTTCATTTGATTGGCTTCTAGATATCTATTTGCGGATTTTCCACAGACATCTTACAATCAACATTTATAAACTTCATTTTCATCTCCTTTTCTTAATGTATTCCTACTCTGAAACTTGACTGGAGACACCCAGTTACCCAGGTGAGAAAACTGATGCCCATCTTAGGCTCTTTCCACATTTATATGCACAGAATTCAATCAATTAAAAAAAAATCCTCCAAATTCACAGCACTTTTAAATCCCTATTAATGCACTAACAAGGATAATTATTTCTCTTAACCGGATGACTACAAAGGTCTCAATTATCTCTATTGTCTTCACTGTTATTTTTATCACATAGATTTTTAACTGCTGAGTTCAGTTCAGTTCAGTTCAGTCGCTCAGTTGTGTCCGACTCTTTGCAACCCCATGGACTGCAGCACGCCAGGCCTCCCTGTCCATCACCAACTCCCGGAGTTTACTCAAACTCATGTCCACAGAGTTGGTGATGCCATCCAACCATCTTATCCTCCGTCATCTCCTTCTCCTCCCGCCCTCAATCTTTCCCAGCATCAGGGTCTTTTCAAATGAGTCAGCTCTTTGCATCAGGTGGCCAAAGTATTGGAGTTTCAGCTTCAACATCAGTCCTTCCAATGAATATTCAGGACTGATCTCCTATAGGATGGACTGGCTGGATCTCCTTACTGTGCAAGGGACTCAAGAATCTTCTCCAACACCACAGTTCAAAAGCATCAATTCTTCAGCGCTTGGTTTTCTTTACAGTCCAACACTCACATCCACACATGACTACTGGAAAAACTTATAAAAATGCAAATGTACTTATAAAATAGTTATTATAATTTATAAAATAATAGTTTTATTAGCATTATTGAAAACTCGGAATCCTTAGAAAAACTGTTTAAAACAAAATGTTTTAAAATGCATACAAAATAAAGTCAAAGAATTACCAACAGACTTTACTTCCTAAAGAGTATATAAAAATGAGTAAAAAATACACTAAAATCCATTAGAAAAATGGGAAGAAGTCATGACTAGGAATATGAGGAAAAGTACTAAGAATGACTCAGAGAGGATCAGTTTCATTTATGGCAATGTAAATGATATTGAAAAATAAAATTAAAAACAATATTTCTCTTATCAAATTGGCAATAGCAAAATGTTTTTTATTAAATATTACATTGGTAAAGATTTGGGGAAATTAGTGGGAGTGTGAATAAGTACAAACTTCATTCAATGTAGAAAATATCAATACAAGTGTGAATGCATATTTTCTTTGAAAATTTAATTTTGGTCATTCAATTACATATAAACTTAGTTTTGTGAAATAGCATATGGCTGATACTACTGGAAAAACCATAAGTTTGACTATACATACCTTTGTTTGCAAAGTGTTGTCTCTGTTTTTAATGTGCTGTCTGTGTTTTTAATAGTTTTTCTTCCAAGGATAGTGTCTTTTAATTTCATGGCTGCAGTCATCATCCACAGTGATTTTGGAGACTAAGATAATAAAATCTGTCGCTGTATCCACTTTTCACCCTTCTATTTGCCATAAAGTGATGGAACAAGATGCCATGACCTCAGTTTGTTTTTTTTAACGTTGAGATTTAAGCAAGCTTTTTTACTCCCCTCTTTCACTCGCATATAGAGGCTCTTAGTTCCTCTTCACTTTCTGCCGTTAGAGTGTTATCATCTGCATATCTGAAGTTGCTGATATTTCTCCCAGCGATCTTGATTCCAGTTTGTGACTCATCTGACCTGGCATTTCACATTATATACTCCGCATGTAAGTTAAATAAGCAGGAAGACAATATACAGCTTTGACATCTTTCCCAATTTTGAACCAGTCATTTGTTCTGTGTTTGGACCTGTTACTTCTTGGCTTGTGTACAAGTCTCTTAGGAGACAGGTAAGGAGGTCTGATAGTCACATCTCTAAGAAATTTCCACAGTTTGTTATGGTCCACACAGTCAAAAGGTTTAGCATAGACAATGAAGCAGAAGTAGATGTTTTTCTGGAATTCCCTTCCTTTCTCCATGATCCAACAAATGTTGACAATTTGATCTCTGGTTCCTCTGTCTTTTTGAAGCTCAGCTTGTATACCTGGAAGTTCTTAGTTCACGTGCTGCTGAAACCTAGCTTGAACGATTTTGGACATTACCTTGCTAGCATGTGAAATGAGCACAATTTCAGGGCAGTCTGAACATTATTTGGCATTGCTTGCTTTGGGATTGGAATGAAAACTGACATTTCCCTATCCTGTGGCCAATGCCAAGTTTTCTAAATTTCCTGAGTTTTAACAGCATCATCTTCTAGAATTTTAATTAGCTCACCTGGAATTCCATCACCTCCACTAGCTTGTTTGTAGTAATGCTTCCTAATGCTCACTTGACTTCAAGCTCCATAATGTCTGGCTCTAAAAGAGTGACCACACCATCACGGTCATCCAAGTCTTTATCATTTTTGTATAGTTTTTCTTAATCTCTCTGTTTCTCCTAGATCCTTGCCATTTCTGTCCTTTATTGTACCCATCCTTGCATTAAATGTTCTCTTGATATCTCCAATTTCTTGAAAAGACCTCTAGCCTTTCCCATTCTAATATTTTCCTCTATTTCTTTACATTGTTCACTTAAGGACTTCTTATCTCTTCTTGCTCTTCTCTGGAATGCTGCATTCAGTTTGGTATATATTTCCCTTTCTCCCTTTCCATTTGCTTCTCTTCTTTCTTCAGCTATTTGGAAAGCGTCTTCAGACAACCATTTTGCCTTCTTATATTTCCTTTTCTTTGAGATGATTTTGGTCACTGCCTCTTATAGAATGTTATGAACCACTGTCCATCATTCTCCAGGCAGGGTGTCTACCACATTTAATTCCTTGAATCATGGATTAATGAACCATAACCTTGTCATGGTGAAAGGTCTTGAATAACTCAATGAAGCTCTGAGCCATGCCATGCAGGGCTACCCAAGATGGACGGGTCATAGTGGAGAGCTCTGACCAAACGTGGTCCACTGGAGAGGAGAATGTCTTACCATTCCAGTATTCTTGCCTCAGGAGCCCCATGAACAGTATGAAAAGGTAAAAAGATATGACACTGGAAGCCCCTCCAGATTGAGAGATGTCTAATATGCACCTGGGGAAGAGCAGAGAAATAACTCCAGAAAGAATGAAGAGGCTGGGTTAAAACTGAAGCTATACTCAGTTGTGGATGTGTCTGGTGGTGATAGTAAAGTCTGATGCTGTGAAGAACAATATTGCATAGGAACCTGGAACGTTATATCAATAAATGAAGGTAAATTAGATGTGATCAAGGAGGAGATGACAAGAGTGAACATCAGCATCTCAGAAAGCAGTTAACTAAAATGGACAGGAATGGACAAATTTAATTCAGATGACCATTATATCTACTACTGTGGGCAAGAATCCCTTGGAAGAAATGAAGTAGCCCTCAGAGTCAATAAAAGGACAAAATGGAGTACTTGTATACAATCTCAAAAACAACAGAATGATATTGGTTCATTTCCAAGGCAAAGTATTCAGTATCATACTAATTCAAATCTATGGCCCAATCACTAATGCTGAAGAAACTGAAGTTGAACCATAATATGAAGACCTGGAAAACTTCCTAGAACTAACACACACACAAAAAAAAGTCTTTTTTATCACATAACATTACAATCCTCTCTTTTTAATCACAGAAGAGTGCAATTGCAAAGTAGGCAGTCAAGAGCTACCTATAGTACTAGCCAAGCTTGGCCTTGGATTACAACTTCTAGATGTACACACTAATTTTCAAAGAGTCAGAGGAAACAGAAATCAAATTTCCAACATTTGTTAGATCATGGAAAAGACAAGGGAATACCAGAAAAAACATGTATTTTTGCTTCATTGACTATACTGAAGCCTTTGACTGTGTTTATCATAACAAACTGTGGAAAATTCTTAAAGAGATGGGTGTATCAGATCATATCTGCCTCTTGATAAACTTGTATGCAGGTCAAGAAACAATAGTTAGAACCATACATGGAACAACTGAATGGTTCAAAATTGGGAAAGGAGTAGAACAAGGCTGCATATTGTCATCCAGCTTATTTAACTTACATGCAGAGTACATTATGTGAAACACTGCATGAATCACAAGCTGGAATCAAGAGTGCCAAGAGAAATATGAACAATCTCAGAGATGCAGTTGTTGGCAGAAAGTGAAGAGGAACTAGAGTCTCTTTATGGGGGTGAAAGAGGAGAATGAAAAAGCTGGCTTGAAGCTCAACATTAAAAAAACTAAGATCACAGCATCCAGTCCCATCACTTTAGTGACAAATAGAAGGAGAATAAATAGAAGCAGCAACAGATTTTATTCTCTTGAACTCCAAAATCACTGTGGACAGTGACTGCCCCCATGAAATAAAAACCACTTGGTCACTGAGAAAGAAAGTCATCACAAACTTAGACTGCATATTAAAAAGTCAAAACATCACTTTGATAACAAAAGTATACATAGTCAAGGCTATAGTTTTTCCAGTAGTCATGTAGGGATGTGAGATTTGTATCATAAAGAAGGCTAAGCACCAAAGAATTGATGCCTTCAAATTACAGTGCTAGAGAAGACTCTTGAAAATTCTTTGGGCTGCAGGAGATCAAGCCAATCAATGCTAAAGGAAATTAATGCTGTATATTCATTGGAAGGACCATTATTTATACTGAAGTTCCAATACTTTAGCTGTCAGATACAAAGAACCAACTCATTGGAAAAGTTCCTCATGCTGTGAAAAATTTAAGGCAAATGAGTAGGAGGTGGCAGTGGATGAGATGGTTAGAAAACATCACTCACTCAATGGACGTGAACTCGGACTAACTCTGGGAGATAGTGAAGGGCAGAGAAGCCTAGCACGCTGCAGTACTAGATCGCAAAGAGTTGATCATGACTTAGCAACTGAAGAACAGCAATAATATGTAGAAATGCTTAGTAAGAAAAAAAGAAATTTGCTTTTCCATAATAGCAGAGTTGAATCAGAGCTACATAATAAAACGTGTACCAAATGTATTAAGTATTACAAGATACACTTTTTATGAGTATAGATTAATAGCATGCTACATAATGATAATAATCCAGTTCTACTTGGTAACATGCTGTCCATATTTGTGGTCATTTCTGTACTCACTCATCAAGTTAGTTCATGGTTGTTTGTGTTAGGGCCTATATTAATTACCAATTAATTACCACCTACACAATCACATTGAATATGTGGCAGCCTGAAATCATCATTTAACCCAAGGAAACACAGTGAATAAATTCCTTGCATTCTGATTATCTACATAATCTAGAAATTTGATGAGTTAATAATTTTATTTATTATGTCATATTTGTACATATTACTCTAATAAAAATCTTCTTAGTAATAAGAGTAGAATTTCTACTTTTAGTAGAAATCAATGACAAATCAAATGGCATTAAATGTAGCTTCCAAAATCTATTTAAAAAAGAAATAATTTTATATGTTGAAGAGATGAAGAAATCAAGTCTCAATAGTTGAATGTCTATTGTGATCATTTCCAGACAGTTTTAACACCAATATACAGACCTATTTTAACAAAATGGAGCCAGATAATTGAGACAATAATGAATAGAATGTCTCAGTTATTCCTATAATCGCTTCACCATTCACTCTACTACCCAGACCTCATTTTACGAAGGATAGGCTGGGAATAGAGTATTTTTTCTTTCAATATTACTTTTTCTACTTAGTGTTTCTAATGTTTTAACCACTTCTAAAGTTTGTTTATTAAAATTAAGAGAACATAAAAAATGACAAGTATTCATAAAGGCATTAAGGGAATAATGTTGATATTTTCATTGTTTTTGTCACTAAGAGTTGGATACAACTGAAGTGACTGAGCACGCAGAATCCAAATGATTCCTTTTTTTCAAAAAATAAAATAAAACATTTCAAACCTATTCTTAACTCATGAAAGACATAAAAACAGACAGAAGGTTGAATTTGGCTTTCACACCATATTTTGCTAGTCACTGATAGTTAAATAAAACCTTAGTTAGCTACTTTTAAAGACAGCACTCAAACATCTTCATCATGGGCTTAATCATGTTGCAACACATACTTTTCTAGCCTAAAGTGAAAGTTCCAAGAATTTTTTCTAACTTAACTTATCTGGTTATAAGATCACATTTTGCTTTTTGGGTTTTGTTTCTTTTGCTTTTTCCACTGGTGTTAACACGACTGGCTGTAATGCAGGTCTAGAGCACCATCTAGAGATGAAAAGTTAAAATTGACATTAAAAAAATACAGAATCAGTGTAGCTGGAGGATGAATGCGATTTACAATTAGTGTGCAAATTATATTTTCAAATGATCAGCTCTAAGAAACTCACACACTTTCCTAACTGAAAGCAAATACTGTTTAATGTTGATTCTCTGTGTGACTTTTCCAAAAATACATTGATTTGAACTGCTTCAGACTATAATTTGCATTCCATGAAAATAATTGTTAATGACTAGATTACTGTGTGTTTAATTATATACACAAAAACCTCTAATGTTGAGTAGATATGTTTTAAAAAAATCTCCTAAATACCATGCATATAAACATAAAAGTACAGAGTAATCAAAATTAGCATGAACAATCTCTTCCCTTAGAGCTTAAACCAGTTTATTCGTTATTCCCAATATACATTTTTCTTTCTTTTTTACATAAAACTAGAAGTATTTTCTATGTTTATGACTGCAAACACACTTCTGTCTCTCAGTTTATGGTAGATGATAAAACGGTTGCAATCAGTCTATGGAGCTTAGTGCAATTTTCTTATTACATATATATATCTTGATCCACAATGATTTAGTAATAGAGCTACAGTTCTATTGATTTATGTGAAAGTTAAGGTGCCGAGCCTATTTTCTTAATTAAGCAGGTAATTAATAAAATTAATATTGCTATTTTAAAATAACATTTACAATGTATCAGACTATAGTGAGCCAAGAGCCCTTTCTAACTTTGACATTTCAATTTCATCATTTTTTTGAAAAACTATCCTGTGTCCCATTAAATTATTACGGTAATAATAACTAATTTTTAGGAATGTAGGTGACAGCATGAACACACCTTTTTTCTACAGCTATATTCTACAAGTGTGTGCTATTTTGTCTTAGTTATTGTCTTTAAAATTTTATATATTATATCATTTATTCTCCAACTAACCTCAAGAAAATCTACAAGTTAGAAAGTAGCTTTTTATCTCATACATGTGAAAATACATTATTGAAGCTATTTAAACAACAGAAATCATATGGACCTAATGTAAGCAGAAGATATTAAGAAGACATGGAAAGACTACACAGAAAAACTATACAAGAAAGATCTTCATGACCCAGATAACCATGATGGTGTGATCACTCACCTAGAGCCAGACATCTAGAATGCAAAGTCAAATGGGCCTTAGGAAGCATCACTATGAACAAAGCTAGTGGATGTGATGGAATTCTAGATGAGCTATTTTAAATCCTAAAAGGTGATGCCGTTAAAGTGCTGCACTCAAAATGCCAGCAAATTTGGAAAACTCTGCAGTGGCCACAGCACTGTAAACAGTCAGTTTTCATTCCAGTCCCAAAGAAGGGCAATGCCAAAGAATATTCAAGCTGCCATACAACTGCACTCATCTCACTCTAGCAAAGTAATGCTAAAAAGTCTCCAAGTCAGGCTTCAATATTACATAAACCATGAAATTACAGATGATCAAGCTGGATTTAGAAAAGGCAGAGGAACTGGAGATCAAGTTGCTAACATTCATTGGATCATTGAAAAAGCAAGAGAGTTCCAGAAAAACATCTACTTCTGCTTTATTGACTATGCCAAAGCCTTTGACTGTGTGGATCACAACAAACTGTGGAAAATTCTTCAAGAGATGGGAATACCAGACCACCTTACCTGCCTCCTGAGAAACCAGTATGCAGGCCAAAAAGCAACAGTTAGAACCGGACATGGAATTACAGACTGGTTCCAAATTGGGAAAGGAGTACATCAAGGCTGTATATTGTCACCCTGCTTATTTAACTTATACGCAGAGCACATCA
This sequence comes from Okapia johnstoni, assembly GCA_024291935.2. Classification (NCBI taxonomy): domain Eukaryota; kingdom Metazoa; phylum Chordata; class Mammalia; order Artiodactyla; family Giraffidae; genus Okapia; species Okapia johnstoni. The sequence goes on from CM044321.1 coordinate 40,330,213, forward strand.
TGTGAAATGTAAGGCTGGATGAAGCACAAGCTGGAATCAAGATTGCTGGGAGAAATATAATAAGCTCAGATATGCAGATAACAACATTCTTATGTCAGAAAGCAAAGACGAACTAAAGAGCCTCTTGATGAAGATGAAACAGAAGAGTGAAAAATGTCGGCTTAAAACTCAACATTCAAAAAACTAAGATCACAGCATCAGGTCCCATCACTTCATGGCAAATAGATGGGGAAACAGTGAAACTTTATTGTCTTGGGCTCCCAAGTCACTGCAGATGATGACAGCAGCCATGAAATTAAAAGACACTTGCTCCTTAGAAGTAAAGCTATAACCAATCTAGACAGCATATTAAAAAGCAGAGACATTACTTTGACAACAAAGGTCCATGTAGTCAAAGCTATGGTTTTTCCAGTAGTCATGTATGCATGTGAGAGTTGAACTATAAAGAAAGCTGAGCGCTGAAGAATTGATGTTTTTGAACTGTGGTGTTGGAGAAGACTCTTGAGAGTCCCTTGGACTGCAAGGAGACCCAACCAGTCCATCCTAAAGGAAATCAGTCCTGAGCATTCATTAGAAGGACTGATGCTGAAGCTGAAACTCCAATACTTTGGCCACCTAATGCAAAGAACCGACTAACTGGAAAACACCCTGATGCTGAGAAAGATTGAGGGCAGGAGGAGAAGGGGACAACAGAGGAGAAGATGGTTCGATGGCATCACTGACTTGATGAACATGAGTTTGAGCAAGCTCTGGGAGTTGGTGATGGACAGGGAAGCCTGGCGTGTTGTAGTCCATGAGGTCGCAAAGAATCGGAAACAACTGAGTGACTGAACTGAACTGAACTAAAATATCAAACATGTAATTCAAACCCATATGTGTCTGGCTTTGAAGCAAATTCTCTTTCCACTTTCGATTCTGGCTCCTCTGAGGTAAGATCAGAATCCTAATGAATGCATAGATAATAAACTAATTCTAGGAGAGTAAACACAAAAATTTGGAGTCAGACTTCTATGGATTAAAGCCCAGGAGATTCTTACCATCAGCAAAATAAGTTTGGAAAAATTGATAAAGCTTTCTAAAACATACATTACTCTTCTATAAAATAAGGATAGCAATTGTACACCAATTGTTTATTTTTAATATTAGTAGGGAAAATGTATGTAAAAGATTTAGTATAATGCCTGGTACTGAAACAATATTAAAATACTTTGAACTACTACTGTGGAAAACAAAGTACACCAGGGGTGACTTGATTATTTGAGTATAGTAAACCAAAGCTAGGATTGGTAGGTATGATTTATTTGATTGTATGATAGTTGATTTTATAAAGAAAGAAAATAGTTTTTTTCAGACAAAGACAATATTGAGATCATCCCACATTATTTATTTCTGTCTTTGATTAAAAAATTATATATAAATTTAAGAGGTAAGTTTTTAAAAAATCTTCCCAGATGACTGGATGTTTCTAATTTGACACATCAACAAGTTGTCTTCATCTTCACCATGCTTTTCATTTTAACCTAAAACATATGCGAAAATGTATACCATTTTCCTTTCTGAGCCACCAGACAAGCCTGCATCAGGAAGAAGGCCCACTTAATTAATGCTGTGAAAGTGATTATAATTCAATACTTTATTTATACTTTTAAATTGTTAAAATACATTTTAGGCACTGACGATATTTCCAATCATACCAGTTAAATGTATTAAACAAAAGTTAATGAGTATAACTAAGAGATGTAAAATGAACATTCTCTAATATTTAACCTTATGGTATTCTAAGGAACAAAGCAAACAAAGAAGATTAAAAATAAAAATCTTGCTCTTTGACCTCATTTTGGTGTTATGTAGGAAAGATATCAGTATATAAGTGGAGTTAACCTTATTAGTTTGCTATCAAAACAATTCTAATAAGGAAGGACAAAGTTGAAGGGCTTAAACTTTATAATTTTAAAACAAATACACAGTAAATGGACAGTATGGTTCTGACATTCAGTTCAGTTCAGTCGCTCAGTCGTGTCCAACTCTTTGCAGCCCCTTGGACTGCAGCACACCAGGCTTCCCTGTCCATCACCAGCTCCCAGAGCTTGCTCAAACTCATGTCCATCGAGTCGGTGATGCCATTCAACCATCTCATCCTCTGTTGTCCACTTTTCCTCCTGCCTTCAATCTTTCCCAGCATCAGGGTCTTTTCTAACGAGTCACTTTGCACCCAGTGGCCAAAGGATTGCAGCTTCAGCTTCAGCGTTAGTCTTTCCATGAATATTCAGGACCAATTTCCTTTAAGATTGACTGGTTTGATCTCCTTTCACTCCAAGGGATTCTCAAGAGTCTCCTCCAACACCATTCAAAAGCATCATTCCTTAAGCACTCAGCTTTCTTTATGACCCAACTCTTACATCCATACATGACTACTGGAAAAACCATAGCTTTGACTAGATGGACCTTTGTCAGCAAAGTAATGTCTCTGCTTTTTAATATGCTGTCTAGATTGGTCATAGCTTTTCCTCAAAGCTGACATTAAGGTTAAATATATAGATCAATGGAATAGAATTGAGAGTCCAGAAAATAGCCCTCATATTGATAGTCAATGGATTTTTGACAAGAGTGCCAAGACAAGTCAAAGGGGAAATAATTTTCCCGGCCATCTTGATTCCAGCTTGTGTTTCTTCCAGCCCAGCGTTTCTCATGATGTACTCTGCATATAAGTTAAATAAGCAGGGTGACAATATACAGCCTTGATGTACTCCTTTTCCTATTTGGAACCAGTCTGTTGTTCCATGTCCAGTTCTAACTGTTAAAATATATATATATATATAAAATAACATGAAATTTCAAAGGAGATGAAGAAGCAGTCATGTAGAAATAAAATGAATTAAGTATTGTAGCACTAATGCCTAGAAAAGACTATGCTTCATAAAAGGAGAGGTAAGAAATTTCCAATGCTACTAAAGTCCTTAAGAGCAGGAATGCAGTATGTCCACTGGATTTAAGAACATGAAATTTACTTGTGACTTTAGTAATTTCAGGCTTGTATTTCAATATGGACAGGGTTGTAAAGTGAGTAAGAAAAATAATTGTAGACAACTTTTTTGAATATTTAAGGTGATAAAAATCTATTGGTAGTACAGGTCTAATTTTGGAAATGCAACCTATTCTCCTATAAGATTTGTTTCTTCAGTGCACATTGACTCTAATCCTACTGCAATAATACGTGTATAATGCAAAACTTATTGATTTGTACACAGTTATTCCAAGATATAATATTTTGTACTGACTAGGGGTGATTTTTTACTCACAATTAAAGTTCTTATGAATTTTACAAATAACATAACAACCTTTGGAAAAAAAGAATGAAAATCTCATAAGACTGTCATTTTATAGCATAACTTTGATTTAGTGGCTTTAAGATAAACTAGTTTCCACTACCTTAAACTCTCTGCTCTATGAGTGACTATATATTACTTTTTACTGTATGCATGTCTAACTTTAAATTGATAGATGAAATTTTTAATTTTATTTAAAATTTTATTTGTCTTAATATAAGAAGCAAAGGTATTCATTGACCATTTTTAAACCAAGAAGCAAGGGCTCCATTTTTATCAAGGATGCAAAGATCCACTGATTGGGGTGCTGGGTGCAAATGCAGCAGAGATTTTAGTTTGTGCTACTGTTTTATTATCATAGTATTGTTTTATTACTAAATCCATAAGTATAGAGTTGTTCTATGCTAATCCTATTTTTCTTATCATCTCTGTTATTTTTTTCAGTTAATCATGCACAGTTTTTTTCAGGAATTCATATGAGACATTCTAGAAATATCTGTATTCAGGTGATCTGACAGCATAAAAGCTAAAAATTATTTAGCTTTTATCATGCACTCATCATTGTTCTGAGTAGTTTGCATATAATACATTGTTTAGTCCTCATGGCAACAATACTACATATTATCATAACTTGTTTTACAGATGAGGTACAGAGATGCTGCTTTTCTTTTTTTAATGTTTCCAATAAATTCATCTTTTAAAGACCAAGACTCACTGTAATTTCCATCTCTATATTTTTGTTTAAGCTGTATTCTCTACCTTTAATACGTATTGCCTTTCACTATCTAATATCCCCTTATCTTTTAAAGTTCAGTTTGAATATCTGGAAACCTTCTAAGGAAACCCTTTTCTTGCCTCCTGCAACTGGTTCAGTAATCTCTAAATATCTATTACCAAAAAATTGCTAAATAACAGTCTTTATGTTTTATAAAATTTAAGAATATAAATACAATTAATAAAAATATAACTGTGGGCGGCGAATTCAATCTCCATGAGATTGTTATACTGTTTTATTGTTTATTTAAATGTTGCTTCTTGATGTGGTATTTATGTGAAAATTTCATCTTTTGACGCTTTTGAGATAGCATTTTCAGGAACTGTAATTCTTTTTGCAAGGACAAAATCAACAGCATGAGAGCTGAGGAAACAATTAAATGTTACAATATTGAAAAAAACTAATAGAGGGTATAGGGGAAGTAAACAATATGATGTAATGCTAAACTAAATACAATTTATGAAATTGAAATTGTGAAATTAACTACTGAGGCATAAAAATGAATTTCCATAGCCCATCAGTCAGAAAAATACAGATACCACACATATCCATTATGCCATGATCATAGAGACAAATTGACCAAAGTTTGCAAGAAAAGATAAGGAAATAGCTTTCTAAAGAAAATAATGTAAACTTATAATTAAAAGATAAAAGAAAATATAATATTTATAAAATAGATTTGAAATTAAAAGTTATTTATTTCATTTTTAGAATGCTTTGAATATTTAAAACTCTGAAATAAATTTAGAAAAATGCTATTTCTATCACATTATGGAAATGGTACATGAATGGAAATAACATCATTCTTGCCATCCAGAAATCTTGGTTTTGCTTTTATTCTAGGTCTTGATCAGTATTTGACCTTGGGCAACAAGTTGTTGGTCTAAGCTGTCCCATGTGGTCATTTGAGAATGCTTGTTCTGACATTCCCCTACAGTGAGGATTAAGGAAGCATTGTTATATAAATTTGAAAGAGTTCTACTGAGGTCAGGAATTGCTGTTAGCAATCTCAGGTCTCTTCTGCACATTATGCATACATCTTTTTTCAACTTCAGCTAAGGTAATCTTGTCCTGATTATATTTTTATTGTGAAAACATCACTTGTTTGCTCAAGTCAATCTCTAGCCTTTGTTGAATTGCACAGTGATAAAAACAGAAGAATACTTTCTGTGATATACAAGCAAACCAGATTCAAATGAATTGTGGTGATTCAAAAGCTAGCACCAAGTTGTGAAAGGCTGTAAGTTGCTGTCCACATTTTCCTGGGAGCCTCAGTGGCTTGACTCTGCCAATGATGTCAAAATAAAGAGTCAACTCCCATGGGGAAGTGCATGATCCACTTCAGACCTCAGTGACCTCCCACAGGTCCCTGTCATGGCAGTCATTCTTCACAAACACCAGTTGCACATACTTTACCCATCTCTCTCCAGCACAGTGGAGCAAGTGAACCCCAGTAAGCAACTACTTTTGACCACTAGGTGTTTGGGTGGAGAACAGACCTCAGAGAGCCACTTACAAGCAGAGGTGGGCCCACACCACACTGGAACACCAGGAGCTGTGTGAGCAAAAGAAAGAAGGGGTAAATGCCCCTGCAGCTGCAGGGACACTGGACTGAATCCCCACAATAAGCCTAAGACTGTGAACTTTTGGTGCAATTATAAACTTTGACAGAAAGTATGAGCTGGAGTAAGGCAAGATCTGAGTTTGAGCTGACCAACACTGCCCACAACAGTTCCAGAGATGCTCATAAAAATACTGGAGCACTTTTTGATAAGCCGATTGACTGGAGCAGGAAAAGGGTGGAATCACACAGACCTTCTTCTCACTACGATTCTATATATATATATATATATATATATATATATATAGCCTCTCCCCTTTTTAAAATATTGTTCTAAATTTTTTATTTATTATTCCTTTAATTTTTATTTTTATAACCTACATTTTATCTGTTTTAGAAAACAACTTATTTTTAAATAAATTGATTTCTCCCCCTATTTTTTTACTACTTAGTTCTACTTGGTCCTGCTGCAATATTTTCCATGTTTTCCATTTTTGTTTCTGATATTTGTTTTTCATTTTGTATTTTTGAGAACTTAATTTTTTCCAAGTTTTTTTTGTTGTTCTGGATGTTTTGTTTTTGATTTTGTGTTTGTCAGAGTCTAATTTGTAGTATCCATTTAGGTTTTTGATTACTGCTTGATTGCTTTCATTTGTTTGTTTTTCTCTTTATTCTTTGTAAGTGTGAATCTCTTTGGGTATCCTTGGCTCTTGAGTGTTGTTTCACCAATAGTCTTCAGGTTTTGTCTTCTGTGCTATGTGGCCTGTGTAGTCTTGTTGCTACTGTAAGGGGTCGGGCCTGAACCTCAAATGTGGGAGACCTGCATTCAGCACTTTGGACCACCAGAGAACCCCAAACTCCATGGAACATTAAGAGGTAAGAGCCCTCCTAAAGGCCTACATCTGAAAACTAAGACCAATTCCCACCCAAAGACCTGCAAACTCCAGTGTCAGTGCCTCGTGCCAAATCTTTAGCAAAACAGGAACATAAAACTGCCCATTTGCAGAAAATCTGCCCAAAGCCACATCAAACCCATAGACATCCCAAAACACACTATTGGACATGGCACTGCCTTTTGGAGAGATAAGATCAAACTCCATCCACCAGAACACAGGCACAAATCCAACAAATCAGGAAATTTTCACTAGGCAATGGACCAATATTAGCCATGGAGGGTGGACACCACAATTAAGAACTATGACCTTCCAGGATGCAGACAGGAGACCCCAAAGATAGTAAATTAAAAAAGAAAAGAAAAGGTAGACAAACATGTAAGACCAAACAAATTAAGAGAAAATAGGCAATATACCTGAAAAAAAAATTACAGTAATCTTGGAAATAAAATTCAGGCACAGATAAATAGACTGGAGGCATGTATCAAGAAGAAACAACAAGGACTTAGAAGAATTAAAGAATAGACCATTAGCAATCAAAAATGAGGGAATCAATAGCAGAATAACTGAAGCAAAAGAACAGATAAGTGAGTTGGAATATAGAATGGTAGAAATAATTGAAACAGACAGAATAGAGAAAAACAAATAAAAAGAAATGAGGATAGTCTCTGGGACATTAAGTGCCCCAACATTCAAATCATAGAGGTCCCAGAAGACAAGGATAAAAAGAAAAGGTATGACAAAATATTTGAGATTATAGCCAAAAATTTCCCTAATGGGAAAGGAAATAGCAACCCAATTCCAGAAAGCCCAGAGTCCCATACAGGATATAAGCAAGGAAAACACAATAATATACATATTAGTCAAACTAAAAAATAAATTAAAAAACTCAAAGAAAAAATGTTTAAGGGAAAAGCTACAAATAACATATATAAGGGAAAAGCTACAAATAACATATAAGGGGATCCCCAAAAGACTAATGCTCCAACCAAAAGACGACTCAAAACCTGTGTGGTTGTTCAGTCACTAAATCATGTCTGATTCTTTGCAACCCCATGGACTGCCACATTCCAGGCTCACCTGTCCTTCATAATCTCCTGGAATTTGCTCAAATTCATGCTCATCAAGATGGTGATCCTATCTAACTATATCATCCTCTGCCACCCCCTTTTCCTTTTGTCTTCAATCTTTACTGGCATCAAGGTCCTTTCCAGGAATCAGCTCTTCCTATCAGATGGCCGAAAGTATTGGAGCAAAACCTATGGGGTACACTAAATGCAGTGTTAAGAGGAAATTTATAGCATTAAAAGCCTACTTTAAGAAATAAGATAAACAACAAATATATGACCTAAACTTACACCTAAAGCAATTAGAAAAAATTTTAAAAAAACACCTAAAGTCAGTAGAAGGAAAGAAATCATAACTTCAGAGCAGAAATAAATGAAAAAGAAATGAAGGAAACTATAGCAAAGACTAATAAAACTAAAAGCAGGTTCCTTGAAGTGATAAACAAAAGTGACAAACCATTAGCCAAACTCATCAATGAAAATATGGAGAAGACTCAAATCAATAAAATTAGAATTCAAAAAAGGAAAAGTTACAACACAGAAATATAAAGGATCACAAGAGACTAAGGCAGGAGGAGAAAGGGACGACAGAGGATGAGATGGTTGGATGGCATCACTGACTTGATGGACATGTCTTTGAGCAAGCTCCAGGAGTTGGTGATGGACAGGGAAACCTGGTGTCCTGCAGTGCATGGGGTTGCAAAGAGTCGGACATGACTGAGCAACTGAACTGATTGATGAGCAACTATATGCCAATAAAATAGACAATCTGGAAGAAACAAGCAAATTCTTATAAAAGTATAATCTTCCAAAATTGAGCCAGGAAGAAGCAGAAAATATGAACAGACTAATCACAAAACACAGAAATAAAAGCTGTAATAAAAATATCTTCCAACAAAACAAAAGCCAAGGGCCAGATGGTTTTACAAGTGAATTCTACCAAAAGTTTAGAGAAAAGTTAACACCTGTCCTGCTCAAAACCTTCCAGCAAGTTGCAGATGAAGGCAAATTCCTGAAGTCATACTACGAGGCCACCATCACTCTAATCCCAAAATCAGACAAAGATGCTACATAAAAAGAAAATTACAAGCCAATATTACCAACAAACATAGATGCTGCTACTGCTACTGCTAAGTTGCTTCAGTCGTGTCTGACTCTGTGCGACCCCATAGATGGCAGCCCACCAGGCTCTGCCGTCCCTGAGATTCTCCAGGCAAGAACACTGGAGTGGGTTGCCATTTCCTTCTCCAATGCATGAAAGTGAAAAGTGAAGGCGAAGTCGCTCAGTCGTGTCCGACCCCTAGCATCCCCATGGACGGCAGCCCACCAGGCTCCTCCGTCCATTGGGATTTTCCAGGCAAGAGTACTGGAATGGGGTGCCATTGCCTTCTCCGACATAGATGCAAAAATCTTCAAAAATTCTAACAAACAGAATCCAACAACACATTAAAAAGGCCATACACAATTTTCAAGTGGGTTTTAACTCTGGGATGCAAAGATTCTTCAATATAAAAATCAACCAGTGAGATAGGCCATATTATTAATAACAAATTAAAGGTTAAATCTGTATGATCATCACAATGGATGCAGAGAAAACTAGAGACAAAATTCAGTAACCATTTATGATAAAAAATTCTCTAGGAAGTAGGCATAAAAGAAACATGTGAGTGTGAAAGTCGCTCAGTCGTGTCCAACTCTTTGCAACCCTATGGACTGTCCATGGAATTTTCTAGGCCAGAATACTAGAGTGGGTAGCCTTTCCCTTCTCCACTGGATCTTACCTACCCAGGGATCGAACCCAGGTTTTCCGCATTGCAGGCAGATTCTTTACCAGCTGAGCCACAAGGGAAGCCCAAAAGAAACATACCTCAACATAATAAAGACCATATATGACAAACCCACAGCAAACTTTATTCCTTGTGGTAAAAAATTGAAAGCATTTCCTCTAAGGTCAGGAACAAGACAAGAGTATCCACTCTCACCACTATTATTCAGCATAGTTTTGGAATTCTTAGCCCCAGTAGAGAAGAAAATAAATAAAAGGAATCTAGATTGGAAAAGAAGTAAAACTCTCAGTTTGCAGATGACATGATACTATTCGTAGAAAACCCTAAAGATGCCACCAGAAAGCGCTTCCCCTGTGTCTCAGCAGTAAGCTATCTGTCTGCAATGCAGGAGATGCTCACTTGATCCTTGGATTGGGAAATTCCCCTGGAGGAGGAAATGGCAGCCCACTCCAGTATCCTTGCTGGGAAAATCCCATAGACAGAGGAGCCTGGCGGGCTACAGTCCATGGGGTCACAAAGAGTCAGACACAACTTAAGCAACAGGGTGCATATGCCACCAGAAAACTAGTATAAGAATAAAATACTTGGGAATAAATTTACCTAAAGAAAGAAAAGACCAGTTTGCAGAAAACTATAAGACATGGATGAAAGAAATCAAACATGACACAATCAGATTCTCCATTTACCATGTTCTCCAATTGGAAGAATCAATATTGTGAAAACGACAATAGTACCCAAAGCAATCTATAGATTCAATGCAATCCCTATCAAACTACCAATTGTATTGTTCACAGAACTAGAACAAGTAATTTCACAATTTGTTTGGAAACACAAAAGACCCCAAGTAGCCATAGCAATCTTGAGAAAGAAGAATGGAGCTGGAAGAATCAACCTTCCTGACTTCATACTATACTACAGTCATCAAGACAGTATGGTACTCACACAAAAATAGAAACATAGACCATTAGAACAAGATAGAAAGCTTTGAGATAAATTCACACACCTATGGGCACCTTATCTTTGACAAAGGAGGCAAAAATACATGTTGGAGAAAAGATAGTCTCTTCAATAAGTGGTGCTGGGCAAACTGGTCAGCTACATGTAAAAGATGAAATTATTAATAGAACAGTTCTTAGCACCATACACAAAAATAAACTCAAAATGGATTAAAGACTCAAATGTAAGACCAGAAACTATAAAACTCTTAAAGGAAAATATAGGCAGAACCCTCTTCGATATAAATCACAGCAAGATCCTTTGTGATCCATCTCCTAGAGTAACGGAAATAAAAACAAAAAATAAATAAATGGAACCTAATTAAACTTAAAAGATTTTGAACAATGAAGGAAACTATAAACAAGGTGAAAACAGAACCCCTGGAATGGGAGAAAATAGTAGCAAATGAAGCAACTGACAAAGGATTAATCTGAAAAATATATAAGCAGCCCATACAAATCAATACCAGAAAAACAAACAACCCAATTATAGGGTAGGCATAAGACCTAAACAGACATTTCTCCAAAGAAGACATACAGATGACTGATAAACACATGAAAATATGCTCAATATCCCTCATTATTAGAGAAATGCAAATCAAAATTACAATGAGCTATCACCTCACACAGGTCAGAATGACCATCATCAAAAAAATCTACAAACAATAAATGCTGGAGAGGGTGTGGAGAAAAGGGAACACTCTTGCACTGTTGGTGGGAATGCAAATTGATACAGCCACTATGGAGAACAGTATGGAATAAAACTACCACATGACCCAGCGACCCCACCACTGGGCAATACTCTGAGGAAACCATAATTGGAGTGGACAAACATATCCCTGGGTTCTTTGCAGCACTATTTACAATAGACAGGACAAAGAAGCAACCTAGATGTCCATCGACAGATGAATGGATAAAGAAGCAGTGGTACATATACACAATGGAATATTACTCAGCCATAAAAAGGAACACATATGAGTCACTTCTAATAAGGTAGATGAACGTACAGCCTATTATACAGAGTGAAGTAAGTCAGAAAGAGAAAAACAAATATTGTATATTAACTCACATACACGGAATCTAGAAAAATGGTATTGATGATCCTCTTTGCAGTGCAGCAAAGGAGATGCAGAGATAAATAACAGATTTTTAGACATAGCAGGGGAAGGAAAAGGTGGGATGATTTGATACAGTATCATTGAAATATATACATTACTATTTGTAAAATATATAGCCAGTGAGAATTTGCTGTATGATGCAGGGAGCTCAAACCTGGTGCTCTGTGACAACCTAGAGAGGTGGGATGAAGTGGCAGGTGGGAGGTGACATATGCACATCTATGGCTGATTCATGCTGATGTATGGCAGAAACCATAACAATATTTTAAAGCAATTATTCTCCAATTAAAAATTAAGTAAATTTTTTAGAAAAATAAATGGATTCTTTAATTTCAATGCCTTTTAATGTTTCAGTTCAGTTCAGTTCAGTTGCTCAGTCGTGTCTGACTCTTTGCATCCCCGTGAACTGTAGCATGCCAGGCCTCCCTGTCCATCACCAACTCCTGGAGTTTACCCAAACTCATATCCACTGAGTCAGTGATGCCATCCAGCCATCTCATCCTCTTTCATCCCCTTCTCTTCCTGCCTTCAATCTTTCCCAGCATCAGGGTCTTTTCAAATGAGTCAGCTCTTCGATTCAGGTGGACAAAGTATCGGAGTTTCAGCTTCAACATCAGTCCTTCCAGTGAACACCCAGGACTGATCTCCTTTAGGATGGACTGGTTGAATTTCCTTGCAGTTCAAGGGACTCCAAAGAGTCTTCTCCAACACCACAGTTCAAAAGCATCAATTCTTCTGCACTCAGCTTTCTTCACAGTCCAACTCTCACATCCATACATGACCACTGGAAAAACCATAGCCTTGACTAGAGACCTTTGTTGGCAAAGTAATGTCTCTGCTTTTAAATATGCTGTCAAGGTTGGTCTTAACTTTTCTTCCAAGGAGTAAGCGTCTTTTAATCCCATGGCTGCAATCACCATATGCAGTGATTTTGGAGACCAAAAAATAAAGTGAGCCACTGTTTCCACTGTTTCCCCATCTATTTCCCATGAAGTGATGGAACCAGGTGCCATGATCTTGGTTTTCTGAATGTTGAGCTTTAAGCCATCTTTTTCACTCTTCTCTTTCACTTTCATCAAGAGGCTCTTTAGTTCTTCTTCACTTTCTGCCATAAGGGTGGTATCATCTGCATATCTGAGGTTATTGATATTTCTCCCGGCAATCTTGATTCCAGCTTGTACTTCCTCCAGCCCAGAGTTTCTCACGCTGTACTCTGCATATAAGTTAAACAAGCAGGGTGACAATAAACAGCCTTGACGTACTCCTTTTCCTATTTGGAACCAGTCTGTTGTTCCATGTCCAGTTCTAACTGTTGCTTCCTGACCTGCATACAGGTTTCTCAAGAAGCAGGTGAGGTGGTCTGGGATTCCCATCTCTTTCAGAACTTTCCACAGTTTATTGTGATCCACACAGTCCAAGGCTTTGGCATAGTCAATAAAGCAGAAATAGATGTTTTTCTAGAGCTGTCTTGCTTTTTAGATGATCCAGCGGATGTTGAAAATTTGATCTCTGGTTCCTCTGCCTTTTCTAAAACCAGTTTGAACATCTGAAAGTTCACGGTTCACATATTGCTGAAGCCTGGCTTGGAGAATTTTGAGCATTACTTTACTAGCACGTGAGATGAGTGCAATTGTGCAGCAGTTTGAGCATTCTTTGGCATTGCCTTTCTTTGGGATTGGAATGAAAACTGACCTTTTCCAGTCCTGTTGGCCACTGCTGAGTTTTCCAAATTTGCTGACATATTGAGTGCACCACTTTCACAGCATCATCTTTTAGGATTTGAAATAGCTCAACTGGAATTCCATCACCTCCACTAGCTTTGTTCATAGTGATACTTCCTAAGGCCTGCTTGACTTCACATGACTCAGAGAAGAAGATATTTCTCAAATCCTCTCATAAAAATATGGGTATTAAATATTTTATGTCAAGCATAAGACATACATTGTATTAGTTTATTCATGCCCTACTTGCCTTCTTTCTTCCTCTCAGATATGAATATAGTGCTGTCCTAAGGCTCAGTATTACTTTATTTCAGCTTTCTTTGTTCTGGAAGAGCAAGAATTTATTTTTACCCTGTTATATGTTTTTATTTTCTTTTTCTCTGTTTTTCTCTTAATAACACATTTTGACAGTTATTGTAAAACAAAGCAAACTAAACAAAAACCCTGAAACCTACATGCACAGAGAAGTGCATGTAGTCTCTTGTCTGCATATATACAAGTCAAGCTTCATATATACAAACAATAGAATTAAGAATAAGACTACATGTAATGAGAAAACAGAAAGAGAAATTAAGGAAACAATACCATTCACCATTGCAACAAAAAGAATAAAATACTTAGGAATAATCTACCTAAAGAAACAAAAGACATATATAAAAAACTATAAAACACTGATGAAAGAAATCAAAGAGGACACAAACACATGGAGAAATATACCGTGTTCATGGATTGGAAGAATTAATATAGTGAAAATAAGTATACTACCCAAAGCACTCTATAGATTCAATGCAATCCCTATCAAGCTACCAATGGTATTTTTCACAGAACTAGAACAAATCATTTCACAATTTGTATGGAAATATAAAAAACCTCGAATAGCCAAAGCAATCTTGAGAAAGAAGAATGGAACTGGAGGAATCAACCTGCCTGACTTCAGGCTCTACTACAAAGCCACAGTCATCAAGACAGTATGGTACTGGCACAAAGATAGAAATATATATCAATGGAACAAAATAGAAAGCCCAGAGATAAATCCAACCACCTATGGACACCTTATCTTCGACAAAGGAGGCAAGAATATACAATGGAGACAAGACAATCTGTTTAACAAGTGGTGCTGGGAAAACTGGTCAACCACTTGTAAAAGAATGAAACTAGAACACTTTCTAACACCATACACAGAAATAAACTCAAAATGGATTAAAGATCTAAATGTAAGACAAGACACTATAAAACTCCTAGAGGAAAACATAGGCAAAACACTCTCCGACATAAATCACAGCAGGATCCTCCATGACCCACCTCCCAGAATATTGGAAATAAAAGCAAAAATAAACAAATGGGACCTAATTAAAATTAAAAGCTTTTGCACAACAAAGGAAACTATAAGCAAGGTGAAAAGACAGCCTTCAGAATGGGAGAAAATAATAGCAAATGAAGCAACAGACAAACAATCTCAAAAATATACAAGCAACTCCTGCAACTGAATTCCAGAAAAATAAACGACCCAATCAAAAAATGGGCCAAAGAACTAAACAGACATTTCTCCAAAGAAGACATACAGATGGCTAACAAACACATGAAAAGATGCTCAACATCACTCATTATTAGAGAAATGCAAATCAAAACCACAATGAGGTACCATTTCATGCCAGTCAGAATGGCTGCTATCCAAAAGTCTACAAGCAATAAATGCTGGAGAGGGTGTGAAGAAAAGGGAACCCTCTTACACTGTTGGTGGGAATGCAAACCAGTACAGCCACTATGGAGAACAGTGTGGAGATTCCTTAAAAAACTGGGAATAGAACTGCCATATGACCCAGCAATCCCACTGCTGGGCATACACACCGAGGAAACCAGAATTGAAAGAGACACGTGTACCACAATGTTCATCACAGCGCTGTTTACAATAGCCAGGACATGGAAGCAACCTAGATGTCCATCAGCAGATGAATGGATAAGGAAGCTGTGGTACATATACATGATGGAATATTACTCAGCCATTAAAAAGAATACATTTGAATCAGTTCTATTGAGATGGATGAAACTGGAGCCCATTATACAGAGTGAAGTAAGCCAGAAAGAAAAACACCAATACAGTATACTAATGCATATATATGGAATTTGAAAGATGGTAACGATAACCCTATATGCAAGACAGAATAAGAGACACAGATGCATAGAACAGTCTTCTGGATTCTGAGGGAGAAGGTGAGGGTGGAACGTTCTGAGAGAATAGCACTGAAACATGTATATTATCATATGTGAAACAGAACACCATTCCAGTTTAGATGCATGAGACAAATGCTCAGGGCTGGGGAAATGGGAGGACCCAGAGGGATGGGATGGGGAGGGACGTGGGAGTGGGGTTCAGGATGGGGAACACATGTAAACCCATGGCTGATTCATGTCAATGTATGGCAAAAACCACTACAATATTGTAAAGTTATTAGCCCCCAACTAAAATAAATAAATTTATTTTTAAAAAAAGACTACATGTATTTTCAAATATTTTTTATGAAAAAAAATTTTTAAAAATAGTACAGAGAATCAAATAGATATTTCTCAGTTGAATATAGAGAAAGAAGTTGAAAGATTATCCAGCAGTTGAGTTAGTTAAGTGGGCTTTTGAATATACTGATTAGCAAATAGTACAGATGTCTCAGAATGATCATATCTCTATAATATTATATTCATATGTGTGTAATACGATCAATGTGACATTGGCTTTTAGTAATTCAGCTTTCTACGTGATCTATTCATGCAAATTATTTTACTTGTAAGAAAGAAAAAATAGAGCATATTGTCATAAATATAACATTTTCTAGCTCAAAATAAAGTCACAACTATCAAATATGAGGCAAGCTTAATATTTTAACTGAGAAGAAATACGTTGATATTATTTATTTCTTTGCCATTGATTTTATTGTTTTAAATAGACAAAAACATACATCAGAAATAACAAAAAGAAAACTATTGACAGATAACCAAGGTGAAATGTAGCTAGTGCATTTACAGTACTCTGAGACATCCCTGAGTAAGAGATATTTGAGCTGGGATTTTAAGGTTGACAAATAAAAGGAAATAACTGGATATAAATGTTTTTCAGGTTTTTGAAAGTACATGGAATTTAGGAAATTATGACCTAAGCAGTGTTACTTCCTGGCAGAAACAGGTTGAAATGGTGGGAAATAATTTATGTAGGAGTCCTGTGTGTTAGTCATTCAGTCATATCTGACTCTTTTTGACCCCACGGACTATAGCTCATCAGGCTCCTCTGTCCATGGAATTCTCCAGGCAAGAATACTGAAGTAGGTAGCCATTCCCTTCTTCAGGGTATCTTCCCAATCCAGGGATCAAACCCAAGTCTCCTGCATTGCAGGCAGATTCTTTACCATCTCAGCCACCAGGGAAGCCCATAGGAGTTCTGTATATACTAAATGTGGAGCTTCAAAGTTTTCTGAGTTTTTTGTTTTCATTTTTAATATTGCTACATTATTATAAGGACACACCTTTCAGAGCACTAACTCTGACAGCCTTAAGAAAAACAGAAATTGGGTGTAGTAGAGTTCTTATTTATATTGATAGGCCAAATATTCCATAAATAAGATAGTGGTTTTTAAAACTTAAAATGTGACCGAAAGTATAAAAATATTCATATACTGACACACATATAAATAAAAGTCTCATGAAAAAATCCTTGCTGTATTTAATGTGAGGTGATATTTTATACTAATTCTGTTTTATGAATATTTTAATAAATAATACAATTATAACCAAATAAATTGATTTAACAGCCAATTAATGACAAATAACCCACAGTTTTAAAAATATTGGCAAATTGATGAGGTTCTGAATTTAAATATACTGATAGGAGGGAAGATTTCTAAGTACAATTGACATAAGAATAGTAACATTCATTGAGTACTTATTAGTTGCCAAGTTTATTTTATAAATTAGCTTTTTCAAACTTACAAAATCCCCAGCAGATAGTTGAAATTTAAATCCAGTTTTACAGATGTTATATTGGTTATGTGAAAATGGTTACAACCTTAAATTTCATGTGTTCCATAAAATATGTTCTGAGTAATTCAGCCCTTTAATTTTTCCTCCAAATTTCTATATGTTTTTACTTATAAAAGTGAACCATATCTTCTTTCTGTGTGCCCTGTGGTATCTAATACATATATGTTCATAGAGTAAGTATTTTGCATTTTTAAAATAATTTCTTTCATAGTTAATAATGTGATTCCTTGCAATATTTATCCACTAGACAAAAGTTTTCATGTTTTTGCATTATTGTCCAAGATGTTCATTTGCCTTTCCCACTCACTTGAAAATAGAATCATGAAATACTTTTTGAGCATAAAATAGTTTTTTGAATGTAAAATTAAATCACAGTAGAATATAAATATAAATAAAATATATGATCAAGACAAATATATTAACATGCTACCCCATATAAGACATGCTTTTCCTAACACCAGGAAAAGATCAGTAACAGTCAATCCCCATTGTACATTTTGCTTCTTTAGCAGCTTTTCTTTCAGGTAAGAATCAATTTTTTCCTGTCCTCTCACTCTGAGATTGTTTTGCACATATAAACTCATCCAATATTTTGTAATTTGATTTATCCAGTTTTCTCTTTATCTGTTGTTATCTCTTCTTTTTGAGGGAGCGAGATTCTGGGTTTTGTGGAAATACCTCAGTATGCCTCTCTCTAAAATTAAAGTAAATACATGAATTATAAAAATGCTTTATCCTTGGTTGGTAGCATGGCATGGAGTTAAATATCAGGATATAAAGAAAAATACATCCTATGGTTCTTCTTAGGTTTAACCTTGATTATGACTACATATTTTGGTTTGAAGTACATATAGTCCTGCTCATTTAGTATAATTGCAAATAAAAATAAGATATCGTTTTTAAAATACAACAGAAATGTCTTAGGTTTTTATTCTTACAGACTTATCTTATGTTTCTTCCCTGAAAGAATACATAGTTAAGAAATAATCACATATTTGATTTAAATGAAATGTACAAGAAAAGTTTAATTAGACAAAAAATAAAATTTTTGTGTTAAAAACATATACACATGAGGGAATACTGTAAGAAAGAGGTAGAGTTACAAATATCTAAAGTCCAGATAAGATTTTTATAGAGAGCTTATTGCAGCTATAGTTGAATTCCAGTGAGCTCAGGTCCTTAAATGTATAAAGTTGCTTCTGACAATTAAGGTCTCCAAGACTGCCAACATATTCAGCAAAATGCTGGCTTAGTTTCAAGGGGACTGTCTACTGAAAGTATCCTTTCTGGCACTGCTTTTTTAATCTGCATGGGTTTTGAAGAATGCAGTCACTTTGAATATAGGTCTAACAGTTTTATGTTACCAAAGAGGAAATCTCAAGATAATCAATTCAAGGGCTCATAGTCCTTGTTGTTTACCGGGCAACCCCAAGGAAGGTTCAGAAGATTGTGTAATTAACTACAAATTGTCCAAAGGTTTTCTCTTGAATAATTCTGTATTGCCTTAATGTTTTTATTCATTATACTTGCTTAAAATAGATTTAGATAGAATTATATACACATGTTATATTTAGTATGGGTGTGAAGAATATAATTCTTTCAATTTCAACTTAACTCAAAATGGAGGATTTGTGAAGTCTATTACCAAACATACTTTATTAAAAGTTATTCCAGGGTAACATCACATGGTCAATATTACACAGATAATAGTATGAAAGGCATAAGCATTATTATTAATAGAATCATATTGGGCTTTCAAAACCTAGCATCTAGTAAGATCCTCTAAGAGTAGTTTCAGGCCCATAGCTATTTAACATATTTATTAACAATCTGGATAGAATGCTAAGATACATATGATTCAAAATGAAGAGGAGAAGCAAGTAATATGCTTGAAGATTTAAGATTCAGTAAGATCTGGAGAGATTAAAAGAACAAGCAAAGGGTACTAAGCTTCACCATATGCATTAGTAAAGGGACAAGAAAACATTTTATATTATGTTAGAGAAATTTGCATTAAGATGTTCTAGCTAAGCAATATTCAATACAATACAATTGAATTATGTACTTATGCCCATTCATGCACTGGAGAAGGAAATGGCAACCCACTCCAGTATACTTGCCTGGAGAATCCCAGGGATGGCGGAGACTAGTGGGCTGCCGTCTATGGGGTCGCACAGAGTCGGACACGACTGAAGCAACTTAGCAGCAGCAGCAGCACATTATTAAGATGGCATTTACATACCAGTGCCAAAATGAGGGAGCTTTCCTGGTGACTCAGACAGTAAACAAAATCTGCCTGCAATGCAGGAGACCCAGGTTCAAACGCTGGACCAGGAAAATGCCCTGGAGAAGGGAATGGCTACCCACTCAGTATTTTTGCCTGAGAGGAAATATGCATTCAGATTTAAAACAATATTAGATTCATTGCCAAAAAGAACTACAGACAAAAGGCACATTTAAAATTATTCAAGAATTGTATCTACAACCAGAGTCATAAACATAAATCATAGAGCAGAATTAAACCATAGCTGGGGCACTGTTCTCTTGTTCTCTGTTAAGAACATATACACAGTCTGGAAAACATATATAGGTAATACCCAAAGAGAAGTCATAAAATAAATCACACTGTAAAAGTTTCAATGGCGAAATGAGAATGATGAAAAGATGAGAGATTGTGATGAATAAAAAGTAGTTATTAAGAAAAAATGCCTTTAATCATACACATAATTTTCTGAACAACTTACTGTAGATAAAACAAAGAAATTACAAACGATTGCTGATGTATTTTGAAATCAATAAAATCTTAAATATTCTAGATTTCAAGAAATATTTGTGTATAGTTATTCAGATAGATTATTTCCAGTTATTCAGATAGATTATTTCCTATTAATTATTTGATATCTTATTTTGTGTTAGCTACTCCTTAGGTTGTTCCAGTGAACTCACTGTAGGAATTTTAATTTTGAAATTTTCTTTTAGGAAGCCCCATTGATATATTTAATTTGGATTTTTTCATAATTTTTCTGCAATTGCACATGGTTTTATTTTGTCAAAGAAATTTAACAAAGAGAATAGAAAAATCAAGGCTGGAAAATAAGGACAATTCATCATAAACTCATAGAAATAGCATTCTACATTATTTTCACATATAAGATGATATAAACAGTAAACATGTAGACAACTTACAGGAAAAAATGTATGTTGCTGTCTAATGTCTAATAGAGGTAGTCAAGATTTGCTAAATGTTAGGAATTGTATAAGCGTGCAATGAGAATATTCAGGGCTAATTAGGCACAGAGAATCTTAGTGGGTGATTAGGAAGTTAATGTGAGGTATAAATTATTTTAACAAAGTGAAGAAGGATATAACTGAAATTAATATAAATAGAGACTTCTAGTCAATGGAAAAATTTGGTAGGTGTGGTCATGTTGAGGTATAATCACAAGATTTTGCTAACCATATTTTCCATGTTTTCTATTTACCATCTATAAAAAATGAGAAAAAATAAAATATGGTGCTTTAGTTCTTTGTTGAGTTTTAAAGAGCAGCTATTTTTTTCAAAAGGACTGCTATAATCAGGATGACTAAAATGCTTCCCAGGTGGCTAAAGGTCTTCCCAGGCTCCTTCCCAAAACAGGAGCTGCAGGAGACACAGGCTCGATCCTGGGACCTGGAAGATTCCCCCTGGAGTAAGAAATGGCAACCCACCCAGTTTTCTTGCCTGGAAAATTCCATGGGCAGAGCAGCCTGGCAGGGTACAATCCATAGGGTTGTGAAAGACTTGGACATGACTTGGTAACTGAGCACACATGCAGAACTTTTAATTTTTTTCATAATCATGATACTCAACAACTTTTATTGTGTTGTTTAAAAATTTTTTAAAGTTCTTTTGTACACAGTGGAATACATTGGCATGCAGAAAATGAAATATTTAAGATGAAACAGTTAATATAGACCTGAGAATGGCTTGGGGATTAGTGAGGAGGTTCTGTTTCATGTTAGTGATGTGTTACAGTCTCCAGTTTAAGTGAGTTAGTTGTATTGAGTGATGCTTCTATAGAAAGGCTATAATAACCTGGGACAACAGGTGAAACTCAGTGATTTATCTGTAATTGAAAAATGAGGAGTAAAGGCAAGCATTTCATTTGGAAATAAACTCAATGGCTAAAACTGAAAAACAAGTCTTAAATGACACAATAGATGAGATGGATCTCACTGATTTCTTCAGGACATTCCACCCAAATGCAGAACACAACTTCTTCTCAAGTGCACATGGAACATTCTTCAGGACAGATGACATCTTGGGTCATAAATCAAACCTCAGTAAATTTAAGAAAATTGAAATTGTATCAAACATCTTCTCCAACCACAACGCTATGAGACTAGATACCAATTACAAGAAAAAAAACTGTAAGAAACACAAACATGTGGAGATTAAACAACACGTTTCTAAATAAACAATAGGTTACTGAAGAAATCAAAAGGGAAATCAATAAAAATTCTAGAAACAAATGATAATGAAAACATGACAACTCAAAACCTATGGGATGAAGCAAAAGCAGTTCTAAGAGGGAAATTTAGAGCAATACAATCCTACCTCAAGAAACAAGAAAAACATCAAATAGACAACCTAACTTTACACCTAAAACAACTGAAAAAGTAAGAACAAAAAAAAAATGGTAGAAGGAAAGAAATCATAAAGATCAAAGCAGAAATAAATGAAAAAGAAAAAAAAGAAACAATAGCAAAGATTAATAAAACTAAAACTTGGTTCTTTGAGAAGATAAACAAAATTGACAAGCCAATAGCCAGACTCATCAAGAAGAAAAGAGAGAAGAATCAAATCAACAAAATTAGAAATGAAAAAGGAGAGGTTACAACAGACAGTGAAGAAATACAAAGGATTATAAGAGACTATCATGAACAACTACATGGCAATAAAATGGATAACCTGGAATAAATGGACAGATTCTTAGAAAAGTTCAATCTTCCAATACTGAACCAGAAAGAAATAGAAATTATGAACAATCAAATTACAAGCACTGAAAATGAAGCTGTGATCAAAAATCTCCCAAAAAACAAAAGCCCAGGAACAGACAGCTTTACAGGAGAATTCTATCAAACATTTAGAGAAGAGCTAATGCCTACCCTTCCAAAACTCATTCAAAAAATTGCAGCAAAAGGAACAATTAAAAACTCATTCTACGAGGCCACCATCACCCTGATCCAAAACCAGACAAAGACAACACAAAAAAAGAAAACTACAAGCTAAAATCACTGATGAACATAGATGCAAAAATCCTCAACAAAATTTCAGAAAACAGAATTCAGCAACACATCAAAAAGCTCATACAACATGATCAAGATGGGTTTATTCTAGGAATGCAAGGATTCTTCAATATATGCAAATCAATCAATGTGATACACCATATTAACAAACTGAAAGATAAAAACCATCTGATTGATAATCTCAATACATGCAGAAAAAGCCTTTGACAAAATTCAGCACCCATTTATAATTAAAACTCTTCAAAAAATGGGCATAGAAAAAGCCTTCCTCAACATAGTAAAGGCCATATATTACAAGCCTACAGCAAATATTATTCTCAGTGGTGAAAAACTGAAAATATTCTCCCTAAGTTCAGGAACAAGACAACGGTGTCCATTTTCACCACTATTAAACATAGCTCTGGAAGTCCTAGCTGCAGCAATCATATAAGAAAAGGAAATAAAAAGAATCCAGATCAGAAAAGAAGAAGTAAAGCTCTCACTGCTTGCAGGTGACATGACACTGTACATAGAAAACCCTAAATACAGTATCAGAAAATTACTAGAGCTAATCATTGTATTTAGCAAAGTTGCAGGATACAAAATCAATATGCAGAAATCTCTTGCATTTCTATATACTAACAATGAAAAATCTGAAAGAGAAATTAAGGAATCAATCCTATTCACCACTGCAACAAAATGAATTAAATATCTAGGAATAAACTTACCTAAGGAGACAAAAAGACTGTACAAAGAAAATTATAAGACACTAATGATAGAAATCAAAGACAATATAAACAGATGGAGAGACATTTCATGTTCCTGGGTAGGAAGAATCAATATTGTGAAAATGACTATAGTACCAAATGCAATCTACGGATTCAGTGTGATCCCTAACAAATTACCAATGGCATTCTTCACAGAACTAGAACAAAAAAATTCACAATTCATATGGAAACACAAAAGACCCCAAATAGCCAAAGCAGTCTTGAGAAAGAAGAATGGAGCTAGAGGAATCAACCTTCCTGACTTCAGATTATACTACAAAGCCACAGTCATCAAGACAGTGTGGTACTGGCACAAAAACACAAATATAGACCAATGGAACAAGATAGAAAGCCCAGAAATAAACCCCTGCACGTATGGGTACCTTATTTTTGACAAAGGAGACAAGAATATACAATGGGGCAAAGACAGCCTCTTCAATAAATGGTGCTGGGAAAACTGGACAGCTTCATGTAAAAGAATGAAATTAGAACACTTCCTAGCACCATACAAAAAGATAAATTGAAAATGGATTGAAGACCTAAATGTAAGACCAGAAACTATAAAACTCGGAGGAAAACATAGGCAGAACACTCGATGACATAAATCAAAGTAAGATCCTCTATGACCCACCTCCTAGAGTAATGGAAATAAAAACAAAAGTAAACAAGTGAGACCTGATTAAACTTAAAAGCTTTTGCACAGCAAAGGAAACTATAAGCAAAGTGAAAAGACAACCCTCGGAATTGGAGAAAATAATAGCAAATGAAACAAGTGACAAAGGATTAATTCCCAAAATATACAAGGAGCTCATACAACTCAATACCATAAAAACAAACAACCCAATCAAAACGTGGGGAAATGACCTAAACAGACTTTTCTTGAAAGAAGACACACAGATGGCTAACAAACACATGAAAAGATCCTCAACATCGCTCATGATTAGACAAATGCAAATCAAAACTACAGTGAGATATCACCTCACACTGGTCAGAATGGCCCTCATCAAAAAGTCTACAAACAATAAATGCTAGAGAGGGTGTAGAGAAAAGGGAACGCTTTTGCACTGTTGGTCAGAATGTAAATTGATACAGCCACTATGGAAGACGATATCAAGATTCTTTAAAAAACTAGGAATAAAGCCACCATATAACCCAGCAATCCCACTCCTAGGCATATACCCCGAGGAAACTAAAATTTAAAAAGACACATGTATCGCATTGTTCACTACAGCACTATTTACAATAGCTAGAACATGGAAGCAACCTACATGTCCATCAATAGATGAATGAATAAAGAAGTTGTGGTACATATACACAATGGAATATTACTCAGCCATAAAAAGGAACACATTTGAGTCAGTTCTGAAGAGGTGGATGAACCTAGAACCTATAATACAGATTGAAGTAAGTCATGAAAATTTAAAAAAAATTCATATTCCAATGCATATACACGGAATTTAGAAAAATGAATACTGAACAATTTATTTACAGGGCAGCAGTGGAGAAACAGACATAGAGAACAGACTTATGGACATGGAGAGAGGGGAGGAGAGGGTGAGAAAGAGTAACATGGAAACTTGCATTACCATATATAAAACAGTTAGCCAATGGGAATTGGCTGCATGGCTGTTTGACTCTGGAAACTCAAACAGCGGCTCTGTATCAAACTAGAGGGGTAGGATAGGGAGGGGTTTAGGAGGGAGGTTCAAAAGGTAGGGAATATATGTCTACCTATGGCTGACTCGTGTTGAAGTTTTAAAGAAAAAAAATAAAATTCTGTAAAACAATTATCCTTCATATAAAAAAATAAATAAATTTTTAAAAATAAAGCAAAGGAACCTAAACATCAGTTCTGACACTTTGTGATGCCATGTACTGCAGCACACCAGGCTTCCCTGTCCATCACCAACTCCCAGAGCTTGCTCAAACTCATGTACACCGTGTCTGTGATGCCATTATCCATTGTCCCCTTTTCTTTCTGCCTTCAACTTTTCCAAGCATTAGGGTCTTTTCCAATGAGTCAGTTCTTTCTATCAGGTGGCCAAAGTATGGGAGCTTCAGCATCAGCCCTTCCAATGAATATTCAGGACTGACTTCCTTTAGGATTGATGGGTTTGATCTCCTTGTAGTCCAAGGAACTTTCAAGAGTCTTCTCCAACACCACAGTTCAAAATCATCAATACTTCAGCACTCAGTCCTCTTTATGGTCCAACTCTCACATTCATATATGACTACTGGAAAAACCATAGCTTTTACTAAATAGACCTTTATCAGTACAGTAATGTCTCTGTTTTTTAATATGCTGTCTAGGTGGCTCATAGCTTTTCTTCCAAGGTGCAAGCATCTTTTTATTTCATGGCTGCAGTCACCATCTGCAGTGATTTTGGAGACCAAGAAAATAAATCTGTCACTGTTCTACTGTTTCCCCATCTATTTGCCATAAAGTGATGGGACCAGATGCCATGATCATCATTTTAGAATGTTGAATTTTAAGCCAGCTTTTTCACTCTCCTCTTTCACTTTCATCAAGAATCTCTTTAGTTCCTCTTCACTTTCTGCTGTAAGGGTGATGTTATCTGCATATCTGAGGTTATTGATATTTCTCTCAGCAATCCTGATTTCAGCTTGTGCTTTATCCATCCTGGAATTTCACATGATGTGCTCTGCATGTAAGTTAAATTCAGTTCAGTTCAGTTCAGTTCAGTCGTTCAGTCGTGTCTGACTCTTTGCAACCCCATGAATCGCAGCACGCCAGGCCTCCCTGTCCATCATCAACTCCCGGAGGTTACCCAAACTCATGTCCATCGAGTCAGTGATGCCACCCAGCCATCTCAACCTCTGTCATCCTCTTCTCCTCCTGCCTCCAATCCTCCCCAGCATCAAGGTCTTTTCCAATGAGTCAACTTTTTGCATGAGGTGTCCAAAGTATTGGAGTTTCAGCTTCAACAAATTAGCAGGTGACAATATACAGCCTGGACATAACTCCTTTCCTGATTTGGAACCAGTCTATTGTTCCATGTCCAGTTCTAACTGTTGCTTCTGGATCTGCATACAGATTTCTCAAGAGGCAGGTCAGGTGGTCTGGTATTCCCATCTCTTTCAGAATTTTCTGAAGTTTGTTGTGATCCACACAGTCAAAGGCTTTAGTGTAGTCAACAAAGCAAAATAGATGTATTTCTGGAATTGTCTTGCTTTTCCTATGATCCAATGGATGTTGGCAATTTGATCTCTGGTTCCTCTGCCTTTTCTAAAACCTGCTTGAATATCTGGAAGTCCTCAGTTCATGTACCGTTGAAGCCTAGCTTGGAGAATTTTGAGCATTACTTTGCTAGCATGTGAGATGAGTGCAATTGTGCAGTAGTTTGACCATTCTTTCCAATTGCCTTTCTTTGGGATTGGAATGAAAACTGATCTTTTCCAGTCCTGTGGCCACTGCTGAGTTTTCCAAATTTGCTGATATATTGAGTGCAGCACTTTCACAGCATCATCTTTTAGGATTTGAAATAGCTCAGCTGGAATTCCATTGCCTCCATTAGCTTTGTTCCTAGTGATGCTTCCGAAGGCCCACCTGACTTTGCACTCCAGGATATTTGTCTCTAGGTGAGTGTTCACACCATCATTAAGATCTGTTTTTTATAGGTCTTCTGGGTATTCTTGCCACCTCTTCTTAATCTCTTCTGCTTCTGTTAGGTCCATACCATTTCTGTACTTTATTGTGCCCATCTTTGCATGAAATGTTCCTTTGGTATCTCTAATTTTCTTGAAGTGATCTCTAGTTTTTCACATTCTATTGTTTCCTTCTATTTCTTTGTATTGATCACTTATGAAGGCTTTATTATCTCTCCTTGTTGTTCTTTGGAACTCTGCATTCAGATGGGTATATCTTTCTTTTCCTCCTTGGCCTTTCATTTCTCTTCTTTTGTCAACTTTTTCTGAGGACTCTTCAGACAACCATTTTGCCTGTTTTTTCATTCCTTTTCCTTAGGGATGCTTTTGATCACCACCTCCTGTACAATGTTAGAAACCTCTGTTCATGGTTCTTCAGGCACCCTGTCTATCAGATCTAATTCCTTGAATCTATTTGTCAGTTCCAGTGTATAATCATAAGGGATTTGATTTAGGTCATACCTGAATGGTCTTTTGGCCTTTTCGTACTGTAAAAAAGACCAAGTAAAAGGATACGTGTGTGTGTGTGTATATATATATATATATATATATATATATATATATATATATATATATATATATATATATATATATATATATCAAGGCTGTATATTGTCACCCTGATTATTTAGTTTAGATGCAGACTGAAAAATGCTAGACTGGATGAAGCACAAGCTAGAATCAAGATTGCCAGGAGAAATATCAATAACCTCAGATATGCAGATAACACCACCCTTATTGCAGAAAGCAAAGAAGATCTAGAGTCTCCTGATGAAAGTGAAAGAGGAGAGTGAAAAACTGGCTTAAAATTCAACATTCTGAAAACTAAGATAACGGCATCTTGTCCCACTACTTCATGGGAAATAGATGGGTAAACAGTGCAAACAGTGAGAGCCTTTATTTTTGCGGGGGCTCCAAAATCACTGCAGATGGTGACTGCAGCCATGAAAGTAAATGACGTTTGTTCCTTGGAAGGAAAGCTATGACCAACCTAGACAGCATATTAGGAAGCAGAGGCACTACTTTGCCAAAAAAGGTCCGTCTAGTCAAAGCTATGGTTTCTCCAGTAGTCATGTATTGATGTGAGAGTTGGACCATAAAGCAAGCTGAGAGCCAAAGAATTGATGCTTTTGAACTGTGGTGTTGCAGAAGACTCTTGAGAGTCCCTTGGAATGCAAGGAGATCCAACCGGTCCATGCTAAAGGAAATCAGTCCTGAATGTTCATTGGAAGGACTGATACTGAAGCTGAAACTCCAACACGTCAGTCACCTGATGTGAAGAACTGACTCATTGAAAAAGACCCTAATGCTGGGAAAGGTTGAAGGCAGAAGAAGGGGACAATGGATAATGGCATCACCAACATGATGGACATGAGTTTGAACAAGCTCCAGAAGTTTTTGATGGACAGAGAAGCCTAGTGTGCTACAGTCATGGGGTCACAAAGAGTCAGACATGACTGAGTGTCTGGACTGAACTGAGTGGTCTAGTGCTGTTCTCTGCTTTCTTCAATTTAACTCTGAATTTTGAAATAAGGATAGGTGAAGGCGCATCAAGGTGACCTTGGCCAGCCAGAACCCAGCCTCACAGGACCTGGTGGGGACATTGGATGGAAGAGAGAATCTGAAGATGACTCATGGGAAGCGGTGTGTGGGGGGCTGCCTCAACCCACCAGGTGGGTGGGAGCCTGGGTGCAGGTGGGGAGGCATGGAGTGCGCAATGGGGCAAGGAGAAGGCGAGAAGCCACCTTCCTACCCGACCCCCTTTCATGCTGCCCAGCACCTTCTCGCTCTCTTTCCTCTCCACTGGAAATACCACCGGACCTGACCACCAGCCGCCCATGCAGCCCCCTGTTCTTGCATGGACAGACAGGCTTCTGGATGTCTCTCTCCCCTCCCCACACCCCCACTCCCCTTCCCGGCATGCCAGACCTGTGGAACAGGCTCGTGAGCCAGTGGACGAGGCCACCGCACTCTCAGAACCAAATTGATGATCCTTAAGTCCCCCTACAGAAACCTTGTTTCACCTATAAAACCTCAGTTACCACCAACGACATTTATCAAACTGCAAAGGAAAAGGGCAAGAGAGAATAAAAGGACGACAAAAGAACTAAAAAACAGCCAGGAAACAAAGTGGTCACAAATATACACCTGTCAATACTTTAAGTGTAAATGAACTAAATTCTTCAACCAAAAGCAGAGTGGTGAATAAAAAACAAAACAAAACCAACACCCATCTATATGCTGCCTAATGAGACTCATTTCAGAGGTAAAAAGATACACAGGCTGAAAGTGAAAATATGGAAAAAGATATTTCATACAAATGAAAGTAAAAGAAAGCAGGTGTTGCTCTACTGATAGCAGACAAAATAAACTTTAAAACAAGGCTATAATAAGAACCAAAGAGGATCATTATATAATGATTAAGGGGTCAATGCAACAAGACAATGTTTATCATTCATAAATAGCATTTGTAAATCTCTGTACCTATTTATGAGCATCTCATTTTACAAAGAAAATCTTAATAGACTAAAGGAAGAAATAAACAGCCACATAGGAATAGTAGAGCATTTTAATATATCACTTCATCAATGGATACCTCATCCAGACAGAAACTCAATTAGAAAACATTTTCCACAAAAGACACATTTGACCAGAGGGATTAACAGATATATGCAAAATGTTCAGTTCAACTGCAGCAGAATGCATATTTTATTCAAGAGCACATGGAACATTCTGTAGAATAGATAATAGGCCATAAAACAAGTCAATAAACTTAAGAAGATTAAAATTATAGCAATTATATTTCCCACCACCACATTATGAAACCAGAAATCAATTACAAGAAGAAAACAGGAAAATACACAAATATATTGAGGCAAAAAACCATGCTAATGAACAAACAATGCATCAAAGAACAAAACAGAACAGAAATTAAAAGCACCTAGACTCAAATAAAAAGAAAACCAGTATACCAAACTTTGAGGATGTAGCAACAGAAGTTCAAAGAAGGAATTTCATAGCAATAAATGCTTACTTATGGAAACAACAAAAAAGCTCAAACCTCCTATATTCACACCTCAAAGAATTAGAAAAACAATAAATAAAGCCAGGCACTAGTAAAAGAAAGAAAAAACAAAAAACAGTGGAAAGAAATTAAATAGAGACTAGCAAGACATAGAAAAGACCAATGAAACCATGAGCTGATTCTTTGGGGGAAAATTGATAACCTTTAGGTAGACTCACCAAGGGAAAAAAAGAGAGAGAGAGAGGAGTCAAATCAATAAAATTAGAAATGAAAGAGTTACATTGCAGCTAAAACCACAGAAATACAAAGAACTCTAAAAGACTATTGTGAATAAGTATATGCCAACAAATTGGACAACCTAGATAAAATCAGATAAATTCCTAGAAACACACAGCCTACCAATATTGAATCATGAAGAAATGGAAAATCTGAACAGACCAACTATTAGTCAGAAAATTTAATTAATAATTGAATACTTCCCAACAACAAAAAAAAGACAAGAAAAAGACAGCTACACTGGTAAATACTATCAGACATCTAAAACAAAATTATTACTAATTCTCAAACTATTCCAAAAATTAGAAAAGGATTAAATTCTTCCAAACTAATTTTATGAGGCCAGCACTACCCTCTTTACAGACCAGCATCTCTGATGAACATAGGTGGAAAAACTCTGAACAAAATATCAGCAAACTTAATTCAACAATACTTTAAAATACAACTCAATCAAGTGAGATTTATTCCAGAGATGTAAGAATTTTTAAACATCCACAAATCAATGTGACATAGCACATTAATAAAGTGAAAGATATAAATTATATGATCATCTCAACAGATGATGAAAATGCATTTGACAAAATTCAGTATGCATTTATGATAAGAATGATCAATGGAATGTGTATAGAGGGAACACACTTCAGCATAATAAAGGGTATGTATGATAACCTTGCAGATGACATAATACTCACAAGGTCAAAAACTGAAGCTTTTTCTCTAAGATCAGAAACTACAAGAATGCCCACACTTGCTACTTTTATTTAACATAGTACCAGAATTGTATTCAGAGTAGTAGGAAAGAGTGAGAAATGAAGGTTATCTATATTGGAAAAGAAGTAAAACTTTGCAGGTGACTTGATATTATATATAGAAAACCCTCAAGACTCCACCAAAATACTATTAAAACTAGTAAATACATTCAGTAAAAGTATGCAAAACAAAATCAAGGTACAAATATCTGTCACATTTCTATACTCTCATACAAACTGACAGAAAGAAGAATTAAGAAAACAATCCCATTTACAATCATATAAAAAAGGGTAAAATACCTAGAAATGAATTTAGCCAAGGAGATAAAGACTCATATATTAAAAACTATAGGACACTGGTGAAAAACATTGAAGAAGACATATAAGTAAATGAATACTCCATGCTCATGAATTAGAAAAATTAAAATTGTTAAAATCCATATCTTCCAAGCCAGTGTACAAATTCAATGCAAACCATATTGAAATATTAAGGATGTTTTTCTCATAAATAAAACAAACATCTCTAAACTTCGACAGAGAAGACTACAAAAGATCTCTAAATAACCAAGAAATCTGGAGAAAGAAGAAAATTAAAGGATTCATGCTTCTGATTTCAAACTTTATTACAAAGTTATAATAATCATAGTAGTAAGTAAAAACCAGACATACAGATTAATGAAACAGAATCAAAAGCCCAGAAATACACCCACACCTATATGGCCAATTAAATTATGACAAATAAGCTAGGAATATAGAGGTTTCCCAGATGGTGCTAATGGTAAAGAACCTGCCTACCAATACAGGAGACACAAGAGACGTGGGTTTGATCTCTGGTCAGGAAGATCCCCTAGAGTAGGAATTGGCACCCCACTCCAGTCTTCTTGCCTGGAAAATTCCACGGAAGTCTGGTGGACTACTGTCCTTGGGTCTGCAAAGAGTCAGACTCAACTGAGTGACAGAGCACACACACATACAGTGGATAAAAGATGGTATTTCCAATATAAAGTGTGGTAAAACTGGAGAACCATACACAAAGAATGAAACTGGACCAAAATGTCAACATAGCTAATAAATGCTGTTGGGAAAACTAGACATCCACATGCAAAAGAATGAATCTGGGCCATTATCTTATAGCATACAACAAAATGAAGTAAAATGGATTAAATACTTGAACATGAGACATGAAAGAATAAAATTTTTAGACAAAAACATTGGCAATAAGTTCCTTGCAATTGGTATTGGTGATAATTTTTTTTTATTTGACACCAAAATCAAAGGCAACAAAAGCAAAAATCAAGCAAGACTGCATCAAAGTAAAATGCTTCTTCATAGCAATGGAAACAATGAAAAAATTAAAAGACAACCTACATAATAGCAGAATATATTTAGAAATTATATCTGATAAGAGGTTCATATTTAAACTATGTAAAAAATTCATATACCAAAAACAATTCAATTGAAAAATGGTCAGAGGATCTGAATAGACATTTTTTTTCTAGGAAGACAAAGAAATGGTCAAAAGTATATTAAAAGGTGTTCAATTTAACTGATCACCAGGGAAATGCAAGTCAAAACCACAATGAGATATTACCTCACACCTATTACAGCAGCTATTGTCCAAATGCCTGGAAATACCAAGTGCTAGTGCAGATATGGAGAAAACAGAACCCTTGTGCATTGCTGATGGGAATATAAATTGGTGCACCCACTGTGGAAAATGCTATTGAGTTTTCTTCAAAAATTACAGATAGAACTATCATATGATCCAACAATTCTACTTCTGGATATTTACTCAAAGAAGGCAAAAACACTTGAAAAGATATCTTCATATCTATGTTCATTATAGTATTATTCACAAGAGCCAAGACATGGAAACGACCTAAGTGTTCATCAATGGATGAGTGGTTAAAAATAAGGTAATTATACATAAAATGGAATCTTGTTCAGACATGAAAATAATGAAATCTGGCTTTTTTGCAACAACATGGATAGAATTTAAGGGAAATACACTAAGTGAAATAAGTTAGAAAGAGAAAAAACAAATACTATCATGATCTCACCTACATGAGGAATATAAATGAAACAAACAAACTAAATAAAACAAAAAACCAAGTGTGTAATACAGAGAACATATTGGTGGTTGCTAGATGTGGGGGTGGCATGGGAGAAAAGCAGGAAGGGTATCAAAGTTACAAACTTTCAGTTATAAAATAAATAAGTCTTGAGATGTAATGTAAACTTGGTAACTACAGGAAAATAGAAGTGCACTGCATGTTTTGTTTTTTTTTAATAGGAACATAGTTGCTTTCCCTGGGTCCTGATGCACACAAGGTTTTGTTTGTGCCCTCCAAGTGTCTCTGGCGGGTATGAGGTTTGATTTTAAACATGATTGTGCCCTTCCTACCATCTCGTTTTGGCTTCTTTGCCCTTGAACATGGCGTATCTTTCTATGATGTGTTCCAACATTCTCCTGTCAGTGATTGCTCAGCAGCTAAGTGCAATTTGTTGTTTTTGCAGGAGAAGGGGAGCTCATGTCCCTCTACTCTGCCATCTTGACTCATAGTCAAAAACAAGCCCAAAATACAGTACTTGGCTTTAATCTCAAAAACGACAGAATGATCTCGGTTTGTTTCCAAGGGAAACCATTCAATATCACAGTAATCCAAGTCTATGCCCCAACTGATAATGCCAAAGAAGCTAAGTTGAATGGCTCTATGAAGACCTACAAGACTTTCTAGAACTAACAACAACAACAACAAAAAAAAGTTCTTTTCACCATCAGTTCAGTTCAGTTCAGTCACTCAGTCATATCTGACTCTTTGCAACCCCATAGACTGCAGTACACCAGGCCTCCCTGTCCATCACCAACTCCCAGAGTTTACTCAAACTGAAATGCAAAAATAAGAAGTCAAGAGATACCTGGAGTAACAGGCAAGTTTGACCATGTAGTAAAAAGTTAATCACTGTAAAAGCTAACAAAGTTTTGCCGAGGGAACACACTGGTCATAGCAAACACCCTCTTTTAACACAAGAGACGACTCTACACATGGACATCACCAGATAGTCAATACTGAAATTAGACTGACTATATTCTTTGAAGCCAAAGATGGAGAAGCCCTACACAATCAGAAAAAACAAAACTGGAAGCTGACAATGCTCAGATTATGAACTCCATATTGCAGAATTCAGAATTAAAGAAAGTAGGGAAAAAACACTAGGATATTCAGGTATGACCTAAATCAAATCCCATATGATTATACAGTGAAAGTGACATACAGAGTCAAAGGATTAGATCTGGTAGACACAGCGCCTGAAGAACTAAGGATGGAGGTTCACAACACTGTACAGGAAGCAGTGACAAAAAGCATTACCAAGAAAAAGATATGCAAAAAGACAAAATGGTTGTCTGAGGAGGCTTTACAAATAACAGAAAGGAAGAGAAGTGAAAGGCAAAGGAGAAAAGGAAAGATATTCCCATCTGAATGCAGAATTCCAAAGAACAGCAACAAGAGATAAGAAGCTTTCTTAAGTGAACAATGCAAAAAAAAAAAAAAAAAAAAGAGGAAAAGAATAGAATGGGAAAGACACTAGAGATCTCTTAAAGAAAATTACAGATTGGTATTAGGGACTATTTCACACAATGATGGACACACTAAATGATATGGACATAACAGAGGCAAAAGATACTAAGAAGAGGTAGAAAAAATACACAGAAGAATAATCCAAAAAAGGCCTGAACGACCTGCATAACCATGACGGTGTGATCACTGATTTAGAGCCAGACATACTGAAGTGTGAAGTCAAGTGGGGCTTGGGAGGCATTACTACGAACAATGCTAGTGGAGGTGATGGAATCACAGCTGAACTACTTCAATTTGTAAAAGATGATGCTGTGAAAGTACTTCACTCAATATGCCAGCAAGTTAGGAAAACTCAGCAATTGATGCTGGACTGGAATAGGTCAGTTTTCACTTCAATCCCAAAGAAACGCAATGACAAAAAAAGCTAAAACTACTGCACAACGCACTTATTTCACATGCTAGCAAAATAATGCTCAAAAATCCTTCCAGCTGGGCTTCAACCGTATGTGAATCAAGAACTTCCAGATGTAAAAGCTGCATTTAGAAAAGGCAGAGGAACCAGAGATCAAAGTACCAAGATCTGCTGGACCAGAGAAAAAGCAAAGGAATTCCAGAAAAGCATCTATTTCTCCTACATTGGCATCGCTAAAGCATCTGGCTATGTGGATCGCAACAAACTATGGAAAATTCTACAGGAGATGAGAATTCAAAATCACTTTACCTGCCTCCTGATGAACTTGTATACAGGTGAAGAAGCAACAGTTAGAACACATGTGGAACAATGAACTGGTTCTGAATTGGGAAAGCAGTATGATGCTATATATTGCAACCCTACTTATGTAACTTCTATGCAGAGTATATTAAGCAAAATGCCAGGCTGAATGAAGCTTAAGCTAGAACCAAGATTCCTGGGAGAAATATCAATAACCTTAGACATGCAGATGACACCACCTTTATGGCAAAAAGCAAAGAGGCACTAAAGAAAGAGCCTCTTAGTGAAGATGAAAGAGGAGACTGAAAAAGCTGGCTGAAAACTCAACTTTCAAAAAACTAAGATCATGGAAATTGGTCTCATCACTTTATGGCAAATAGATGGGGAAAAAGTGCAAACAGTGACAGATTTCATTTTCTGGGGTTCCAAAATCACTGTGACACTACACATGGACATCACCAGATGGTCAATACTAAAATCAGACTGATTATAGTCTTTGTAGCCAAAGATGGAGAAGCTCTATACAGTCAGCAAAAACAAGACCAGGAGCTGACTGTGGCTCAGATCATGAACTCCTTATTGCAAAACTCAGACTTAAAATAGAAGAAAGTAGGGAAAACCACTAGACCATTCAGGTATGGCCTAAATCAAAATGACTGCTTTTGGACATCATACCCCAATTCCAGGTGCATGAAAAGATGTTTCCCTGCAGTTTCAAAGCTGTGTAAATGCCTTCCTAGGACACAATGTGCTATCCGTGAATGTTGACTTCTGTATGTGTTTTTACCAAAATCAGCTAAAACTGTACTGTCAGAGGACTTCCAATCAAGAAACAGCAAGGAGTGTATTTCTCTCAGAAAATGCAAGTACTTGATGAGACTTCTGGTCATAAAGAAGGGAAAAATGCCACCCTGTGCTTTTCCATCAGGTTGGAGACTGCAATTATTCCAGGATCTTTAGGTGAAAATGCTGTTTCTCTTCAAGCCCCGAGTTCTAGGTTCAGAGAAAAGTTTTCACACAGCATCAGACCTGTGTGGAAACACTCCTAGAACACACTGCAGTCATAAGGAAGAGGAATATGAACCCGTGTGCATTTCTCTCAGGCTTAAGACTGCAAGCACCCTGCTGCTGCTGCTGCTAAGTCACTTCAGTCGTGTCTGACTCTGTGCCACCCCATGGACGGCAGCCCACCAGGCTCCTCTGTCCCTGTGATTCTCCAGACAAGAATGCTGGAGTGGGTTGCCATTTCCTTCTTCAATGCATGAAAGAGAAAAGTAAAAGTGAAGTCGCTCAGTTGTATCCGACTCTTTGTGACCCCATGGACTGTGGCCTACCAGGCTCCTCCATTCATGGGATTTTCCAAGCAAGAGTACTGGAGTAGGTTGCCCTGCAGTCACATGAAAAATGCTTCTTCTGCTGTTACAGCACAAATCTCATGTTAACAAGTATAGTTAGAAAGCTGTGTAAGAAAGCACAAGAGTTCAGTGTAAAGAGTTCAATGGGGAGTGTTCAGTGGGGAGTGTTCAGTAGGGAGTACTCCAGGAGTGTTAAGTGCCATACCCACTGTCAGCTTAATTCTGTGAAACTGGACTGGGTGAAGACTTCCCAGTAAGACATGGCAAGCAGCATGTTCCCTTCAGAAAACTCAAATAATGG
Organism: Okapia johnstoni; assembly: GCA_024291935.2. Taxonomy (NCBI): domain Eukaryota; kingdom Metazoa; phylum Chordata; class Mammalia; order Artiodactyla; family Giraffidae; genus Okapia; species Okapia johnstoni. The sequence continues at coordinate 40,367,182 of CM044321.1, forward strand.
TCAAAGTTGTTGTCATACTGCAGAGAAAAATGAACGAGTGTGTTTTTTCCTGGCTCGTTTGAGACTACAAATATCCAGTTTTCACAGGAGGAATATACTGATTTTTCCATGTTGCCTGGATTTCCAGCTTCAAGAAAGCATGTTTCCCTGCATATTTAGAGCTGTATAAAGACAATCCCTAGTGTACAGACACTGAACCGTCTGCGTAGCAAAGATACCAATGGAGAGAGCTCTGTGAATGTACAGGGAAAGCCTGTTTTTAACTTAATTAGCCGAAACATACTGTCAAATGACCTCACAGAAAGAAATGGCAAGCCGT